>CM034005.1:23068083-23443055 GCA_019603395.1 Cyrtorhinus lividipennis | reverse complement strand
GCCCGGATATCGGCGTCAGTGGAGATGAAGGAACCCACACTGGGAAGATGATCTCCATCGGCGTGGTCGCCACTGACCGACCTCCTCAGGCACGTCCGTCAACTGAAGGGCGACGGGATGGCGCGAAAAGCCCGAAAACCGCTCAAGCCACAACCGACACCGACCACACTACCAGGCGGGCCAACAGTCGCTTCAACATCGCCAAACCTCCGAACCTAGCGTCGACAACAACCACCAAGCCAACTGACCACCGAACCAACACCAACCAGAAAGCAGCCGGTGGTACACCCTCCGATGTCCGATGTAGCAGAGTTCCCAATTGAGATCCGGGACAATCCCCCTTCAACCTCTGAATTGAAGCACCAGGAGCATCAGCATCTGACTCATCTGGCAGGACCCGACTACCAATTGGTCAAAGACGACCTGAGCCGTGTTCCGGTTGGCGTCATCACATTAAGTGTGCCAAAGGAACTTCTGATGGCAGCCCAATCCTTGGACCCCTGGATCTCCACCCTGACTGCTGACCCAGAGAAGCATCGACTAAAGAAGGAGGAAGAAGTCTGGAGGAAGGAGGTCGATGTGGATGGCCAGCGGATCACGGTGCCACTGATCCCATCCACCATGCGGCGCTGGTTCCTGACCAATTGTCATCAACATCAATGGGCCGGGCACCCTGGCATAGAAACAACCACTCGTGTCGCAAGGCGGTACGGGTACTGGAAGAAGATGGTACGTGACGTCCGAGAGTTCATCCAGAAATGCCAGGAGTGCCAGGAGAGGAACACTCCCCCAAATTTGACACCACCAATCCAGAAACCCGATGTCAATTACGAGGTCCAGGATGTCCTGGGGAAGACCACGCGTTACCACCTCAGCAGGCTCAAGCCATCGTTTGTCAACAGCGTGCCAGACGACGCCGTTACCCCCGACGTAGCAGAGGAACCGCGCCCACCCGAGAGCCCTGCCCCTCCACCTAGCGAAGATAGCGGAGGGACGTGGTTGTTGGACCCCTTTGAGTGGCCGGAACCAGTACGGACCGAAGAAAATCCTGAACCTGGGGCCCAGGGCCCTGGAAGATCCTCCAGCCGAATCCCGATTCCGATTAGGACGGCGTCCAGTCCATACGGGCTAAGACCAAGGCGCAAAACGATCGACTACGCGCAGCTCCACGCGGGGAAGATGTCAACACCTCGAACGGGATGAAGCAATTGAAAAAAAAAATGAAAAAAAAAAAAAAAAAAAAAAAAAAAAAAAAAAAAAAAAAAAAAAAAAAAAAAAAAAAAAATAATAATTTTCAAGTTTTGCGGTATACTCGTAGTTTGTGAAATAGAATAGGGAATGTCTTACCTGTGGAATAAAACGCACAACACCAGTACTCACCTTGTTTGATTAATGACCGTGCCTCATGGGTCGGGACAGGACTGCCTTGCCACTCCCCTCTTTTCCTTTGTTTTTCCCTTGTAATGATAGCTAAAATCTAGGATTGTTGTTCAGCGTCTGGCTCTGTGCAGAGAGGGAGGTTGTCTGCATGATACATGAGCCATTGACTGACGTACAACGGGTGAGTCGGAGCGTGAGAGGAGACTAACAGAAAGGCCGGTTTGTCTGTTTCAGGGTTTAGTGGGAAAATAGGAGATCAGCGAACGACACCAGAAGACTATGGCGCTACCTCGACCGCGGGTACCATCGTCAATGAGCAGCACGGACTTGGAGCCCGGAAGTACGGAGTGGCTGGCCGTCACCTCCACGGTCATCATGGGGCTGGGCAAGCTGGTCGCGTCCTGCGACAGGATGCCAACACAGAGGCGGATTCTGCTGCGCTGCCTAGACGAGCTTGGGGAAAGCTTGAACGTTGGCGACTCGGGGGTGGACATGAGATCAAGATCGAGTGGTGGGTCGGTGGAGGTCGAGTCCCTGCGTTGCCGAGTGATCATGATGGAACAACGGCTCCAAGCCATGACCCACCTCAACGACTCATTCGGGTCGAGCACGCACCGCGCCACCCCTCGAGGATCGTCGACACCACGACCTGACAGCAACGTGGACGGATACCCCGCCCCTGCATTCACAGCGCCCGCCGCGGCCGAGCCGAGTATTGCCGACTCGTCGACTTCGTCCTCGGACTCCTCGTCATCCGAAGAAACCGCACGGGAATCAGACACCACCCCAGGGCAACCGCGTTCCGGCTCCTCCCGGGTCTCCACCCCTCGGCCGGTGAAGATCGCCCTAGCCGATGGGGATGCTGGCGCTAGTTCACCCGTGGCCCCTGCCGATCCATCCAACATACCATCTTGGAACATCCGCGCCAGCGTACCTTCGACGAATGGGAGCGTCCTGTGCTGCATTTGCACGAAGCGACAACACCCGCCGACAACCTACCGCTGCGGTGGCTGCAAAGTGATGTGGAATCGGCTGGTGAGAAAGTGCCGGAACCTACAACCCACGGATCCCGCCTACCCGAAGCCCTGCTCCATCGCCGAACACGAGACGGACCGCCCACCAACCTGTGCCGCTTGCAGACGCTGGCGGTACGAGCAAGCGTGGATAGCAGCCAAACGACCTGACGCAATGCCCATCGCACCAGTCACCCCCACCGGAAGGAAAATTGCCGAGGTAAACCTCGGCCTCCGAAGATCGGAGGGGTGTAACGGGGCGGCAAATTTCAAGCGCCCCGCCAAGAAACCTCGGCGGCGGGGGGACGGAACGACCCCTCTCCCCTCCAAACGCCTAACTCCAGCTGGGCGGAAGGCGTGCCCTCTTTGGATTGGGTAGGCGATGGGCGGCGCAAGACACCCAGGGAGGCGTAGAAGGGGAAGGCGACGTGACGAGCGGACGGAGAGAACGAGCAATCCCCAGTCGTATCCGAACTCACGAGAAGGAAGGTAGAAATCTCTGTTTGCGGAACGGAGTGAAGTGAACCGGGACATCGAAGTAAAGTGAACCGGGACATCAAAGTGACCCGGAACATCGAAGCGAAGTGAACCGGGACATCGAAGCGAAGTGACCCGGAACATCGAAGCGAAGTGAACCGGGACATCGAAGCGAAGTGAACCGGAACATCCAAGTGAACCGGGACATCGAAGTGAACCGGAACATCCAAGTGAACCGGGACATCGAAGTGAACCGGGACATCCAAGTGAACCGGAACATCGAAGCGAAGTGAACCGGAACATCGAGGCGAAGTGAACCGGGACATCGAAGTGAAGTGAAAGTGACCTGAAGGAACGATTGTATCGTGGTTCCTTCAGGGTGAGAACTCGGGAATTGGGAGATCAGCCAATTCCTATCCCGTAACAGTGGACCCCTATTACGAACTGAAAATCCCCCGTCGGACCCGAGTGTTGATTCGTTCGCGCCCGACCGACGGCCAATAGTCTGGGTTTTCCACGCACCGCCAGTCGTCGGACCTCCGTTGGAAAGAGCCTCGCCTCCTCCGACCTGGACGGCGTTCCCCTGACCGAAGCCGAGCAGCGAAGAACACATCACCCTGTTGTCTCCATCCAAGGCGTTGGTGCACGTAAGTGGCGAAATAATTCTGTCTCGTACCCTAGCAACGCGAAAGTCGACTCCTTAAATCTGGCCCAAGCCCTGACGCGTAGTCATTAGAAAGCTGATCAGAGAAATTGTAACTTGTAACCGTAGTATTGAGTATTTTGTCTGTTGTAGAAAAGCAAAGGGAGTTAGGGGAGAACATTAGCAAAACAACTGTATTTTTCCGTTATTCTAAATCAAACACTCCTGAGCCTTCAGCTACCACGTAAATTCATTGGCCTTCAGCCCTTCACATTCTACCTACTCACTAATTAGATTAAGTCATAGTCAGTATCCTTCTCGGCCGAGACATTCCTTATTTCATATTTCGAACAATTGCGTTATTACAAACCAATATTGAACTCTTGCCTTTCACTTACGAAACCCCATTCCTCAGAGCTTAGTCAATTCAGGTGTACTTGGAGTCTATGACCGACCGTCTCCGACATTCCGAACGGTAAGTGAAAGTCTTTAGTCTCCCACTAATTCATTCGCCTAGGTCTATTTCTGGATCCCTAGCCCGTTAGGTGAAACGGCGGGTTACAATATACCTTGACTGCCGGACCCAGTAGAAGGATTACCATAAACAGATTAAAGAAACATCGATGTGTTTGAATCGAATCGAATGTATATTTGTAATTAATGTTCTTATCATCTTCAACTTCAAATTCGTCGTATTTTCTCGGGTTTCCGCTGCTCTCCTTACACTTGACACGTTCTTTCTAACACACAGAATGTGTTTTTTGAAAAATGGATTTTCGAGATTTCTTGTATCGTGTAGGCGTGTAGGGTATCATTTTTCACCATGTTTTGGACGCCGAATCGATTGGAGTGAGTCTCCATGCTCCTGGTCAGTGGAATAACCAACTCCTGTGAAAGAATTTGCAGCGTTTTTCAGTATAAAATACATTGCGTTTGCAAATGCGGTCATTCTCATTTCTCGTATTTTCCACTATCATTATCAGCTCGATTTCCTTTTTCTTTGATCCTTTCGCATGAGAAGGAGGGCTGAATGACGATTGATGTACTCAATGTTAATTGATCAACTTTATTACGTTGAATCGGCCAGCTCACTATCATTTGTTGAGTCAGTGGATGTTTACCATGTCCCGAAGCCATTTATTCAGTATCATTCGTGTATTTGTGTATATATTGAACGTTGTCTGTCGTTTTAATTATCTGTCTCACAATTAGCCGGTATTTATGTGAGTGAGTAGAATCAGGTTGAAATTAACGTAAATATTATTCCAGTGTTCGTCCTTGATACACTTCAATTTATTCCAACCCCAGTGGTACCACTCCACTTTTTTTTATGCACAAAAATTGTGTTGGTTAAACGGAGAAAAATGTAAAAACGGAAAAAAATGCATTCCTGAAAATACGAGGGCTATCCAGAAAGTAGATTACGTTTTCGTCTATGTTCGCTAGGGGCGGGGCTAGCGCGGCCATCTTGGGGTCAGAGTGTTGTGCAGATCAGTCAGCATCTAGCCTGTTCATGACGAAGATTGAAGTGGGAGACCCAGCATAGTGACTGCTCAACTCGAAAATGTCGATACTGAAGTCCGTGAAAATCGAAACTTCACAATAATGGAACTTTCCTTGAGTTTTCCACAAATTTCGCGAAGTTTGTTGCACAAAATCATCAGCAAAAAGCTTAGTTACCACAAGTTTTGTGCAAGATGAATTCCAAAAATCTTGACAGAGGACCACAAAAATCAGCGAATGGATGCAGCGTTAACTTTTTGGACGCTTACCATAAGGATGGTGACTCTTTACTCGATCGCATCGTTACTGGTGACGAAACATGGGTGAAACACATGAACTGTGAAACGAAATTGCAATGAATGCAGTCTGGGCAAACAAGTTCTCCCCAAAAAACCCATGAACCGTAAAAACCGTAAAAAAGCGTGAAGAGGTATGAGCTGATTAGTATGAAGCTGCAAGAAGAGGTAATAAAGTGGTTGAAGGCGCAGGCGGCTGAATTTTTCGACGAAGGAATTTCCAAGCTCGTACATCGCCACGATAAATGCCTTAATTTGAATGGTGACTACGTAGAAAAGTAGTATTTGAGTGTGGCTTTCATCTGTACATAATAAAATTAGTTTCCTATACTTGGTTCATTTTTTTTTAAATTCCAAAACGTAATCTACTTTCTGGGTAGCCCTCGTAAATTACAGGTAGACAGTTTTAAGTATTCACAGTTTTCAGAAAACTTGTACCAGGAACTGAAACGTCCTTGAAACACAGCCTTCGGAACTATAAACCAAATCATGATTCGAAAACTTGGTACTAGGTACGACGAAATGATGCCCAATAGTTGCATTTTTGCTTGCCTAGAAGCCGTAGAATACGTATAAATATTGTTCAAAAGAAGTCAGAACGAAGACACGAAGAACCTATTGCATATTAGGTAAAAACTTAAATTTATTTAAAACCGTGAAATCGTGGATTCTATTAGGACACTAGGTAGATTATTGAAGAGTGGTACGTATGGCAGGAGTAAATTAACAGTTCTAGCAATATGCCTTCATAACGACCTGAAAATAACTTATTCCGTATCAAACATCCACACCCAGGCTGTCGTTTTCCTCTCGAGGTGGAAATTTGGCCTCGCGGGGCATCAATCTTCATCAATCGTTTCGTCGGTCGTATCGGCTGTCAAGTGGTCATTTCTCACCGCGCGACCGCCATCGAGTCCGGTTATCGATAAAATTCACATTCGGCATACGTATTTATCCGACGTCGTTATATTGAACACTGCGGTGATCTGAATATAATTTCCTAGATGATTGCGTATCGATTAGGACTCATAATAGCTGCGCTTAATTTGTAGGGGCAGTCAGGGGTTAAAGATGGGTATTTCACTGAGCTCTCCCCGATTACACCCCCAGTATTATGGAACATAGCTGAGCAACCAGCTTTTTGGTTGGTTATTCCTTGAATAATCCAATAATAATTGATATAATGATATAATGAAATAATAAACCAATGTTTTCATGCAAATGTTCAATCTCTCCGATTCGCCCCAAAAAAATTTTCTGGACGTTTCAAGGTCTAGATCAAAATTAGCAAATGTCCGACTTTGGTAGGAGAAAATATTCTAAAAATCTGAAATTTGCAATCTAGGTGTTGGGGTATCATTTTCCACTAAATCCTGGACGCTGAATCCAATTAAATGAATCCCGGAACAATTGGCGCCCTCTGGAAGAGGTTATGGGTCAAAATGGATACCCCTCTACCCATTTTCAATTTGTTTTTCGAGATCTCTGGTACCTAGGCGTGTGGGGTATCATTTTCTACCAAATCGGGACCCTGGATCGGTTGGAATGGGTCCGGGAGCCGCCACACCCACTGTTTCCCCCATTTTCCCCATTTTGAAGATATGAGTTTCCATGCGCCTGGTCCGAGGATTTTATTTATCAGCTCAGTTTAGTGCTGCGGCTCAGTTCACAGAGTCAAGGGACTTTTCTGGCGTTATTCTGCCAACAGACGACGCAATACCTTCCACGTTGTAAAATCCCTATATATTTTCAATTTATTATCAATCTCAAATATATATATATTCAATAACGCCTCCACACGCTGAATTAGGAGGAAGCCATTCCCTTTAGAGACAAGAACGTTTATTGACTCAGTTAATAAGCAAATATGCTACGTATCGCGTTACTTCTCTTTTCACCGTGAACTGAACATAGTAGTCACGGAGTCGTGTTTCGCCTTTAATGATGGGGTAGGCGGATATTGATTGTGATACTCAGAATCGATGGTTCTTACATAACCGAATTGGTGGGGCATCAATATTGAGTTGGTTCAACAATGGAAACCGGCCTGCAGAAAGGGTTTTTTTTTAAATCACGCAGGCTGTTACACTACTAAATGTTAAAAAGAGAAACACAGAGCCTAAATTCGATGTAGGTAATCATTGATGATTCGATCGAATCAATTATTTTAGGTTCAGCTACAGCTCATACAATACTTCTATTCTTTACGTCACTGTTTCGTTGAGAGCATCGTTTCGTTCCTTCCTAACCCTTTCTCGTAGTTTATTCCTTTATTTCGTGAATTCGTGTCTGGTTACAGCCGCATTTATGAATGACCATCAGCCTTGCGTGACTCGAGTAGGGTAAGTATTCTGATGAGATCGTGGTTATTTGCGTTTCAAGATGTTTAGTTCTAACATAGTAATAAAACCAAAACCGAAATATCTCGCCGTTCGCCGTCCACGCCGTTTTTGGTAGTAGAAAATGTTCTATAAATTTGAAATTTCGCCCAGAAACCACTTTCCGGTTTTAGTTGGTCCTCAAAACTTTTCTGCCCGAATTCGGGGAGGATATGGATTAACAATTATGTATTGAAACTCAATTTTCAGTTTTGTAGTCGACAGACACGATATGCAAGGTAAAAAGAGCAAAATGTAACAAAAAATCGTCACGGCGGAAACTGCGCATGCGTCAAAATCAGACTAAAAATTTGTAGAATGTAACAAAAATCGTCACGGCCAAAACTGCGCATGTGCCAAAGCAATATTACTTCTCAATATCAAAATAGCATTGTCATTGTCGCTGTCGTTGTGAATTCATATATCGAATCGAAAACAAAATAGTTTTAACAAAGCAGAGCGGTCGCGATTATATTGTGCTTGCAAAAAGAAACCTCAGGAAAAAGTGCTTTAAAAAAAACTGTAGCTGAAAGAGTGAAAATTCATCGATTAAAGAAAAAGATTGCTAAAAATAGCGATGATTGTGTTATTCAAGAGTCTTGGGCAAGTAAGATGTTTAAAAGCAAAATGTAGGATATCGATTTGGAAACATGTGAAATATGCGATCGATTCTGGTGGTCTACAGATATTCGATCTACTAGCATGCCTAACATGAAATGAATGTTGAAATGTTGCATTCTTATACATCAAATTTCTAAAAGTTAGAAATTGTCTGTCGACTATACCATGTCTCCCGCGCGGAGTGCGAGGTCTTTGAATTTTTTTTTTTTTAATCTGGACATTTGGGGTTCAATGTATTACTGAATTATGGACGCTGAATCCATTGAGATGAGCCCCCGGACCGAACGTCAGTCACGTACGGGTCAAAATAGGGATTTTGATTAAGGAGTTTTCGAGACTTTTGGGGACTTATACGTGCAACGTATCAATTTCTACTAAATTGTGTACGCTGAATCGATTAAAATGAGTCCTGGACACTCACCTCATCACACTCTTATAGTCGACCGTTACTTTGTACAGTCAACTTTTGTTTTGAAAAAACCATTTTTTGAGAAAAGCGATAATGCTGATAATTTTCCAGAGATATAACCACAGTTTTTTATCAGATCTAACCTCGCAGTTCAATTTCTCGCCCTGAAACCCTCCAGGAATGATTGTGACTATCGTTCGGCCGAGTGTTCCCTACTGTGAACCTCAAAGGCCCGGAACCTTGCAAGTGCCGAGAATCAATCATGGTAATATTTAAAAGCATTAAGAAGTCGTTTACCTTCTATTGAATGCGCAAGATCCTCCCACGATGCTCTTCAGCAACAACCACTCATCGTTCAGTCCTTCCGCTTAACATAACTGAAATTGGCTTTACCGTTTTTACCTGCTACCACTACTTTTACCTGACTTTGCCTCGTCGTGCTAGTTTTGGTTGGTTATTCCTTGAATAATTAACCTTTTTTCATGCAAATGGTCAACCTCTCCGATTCGGCTTAAAATTGTTTTCTGGGCGTTTTAAGTGTCTAGATTACTACGGCGGCGGTACATTTGCTAATTTTGATCTAGACACCTTGAAACGCCCAGAAAAAATTTTTGGGGCGAATCAGAGAGACTGACTTTTTGCATGATAACATAGGTTAATTATTCAAGGAATAACCAACCAAAACAGGAGGGTCTGGAGATTGATCACTGTGCCACGCCACATTTTGTGCTACCTCGAGATTCGTATTTTAACCTTCTCATCTCCCATCCTCCTCCTCTCCTATTACTTCCTCCTCACCCCTCCTCTTCCTCATTATCGCTACGCTGGCACAACCAATTCGATTTGAAATTATTTAGGTAGGTAGGTACTTCTTAACGCAATCTACTTTGAACAATACATTTGAATTAAAAAAAATTCCTGTGCTGTAGTGTGACGTGAGGAGTGAATTTTCAAAGAAATGTTTGTATGGTAAAAAGTTATTTTTGGGAAACGAATTTTGGATGGGCTCGACTATTTTGCGCACCTTCAAAGACAAATAACTACCTAGATTTTCTCTGAAAATTCGCTAAAAACATGATGAGAGTCCCCTCACCTTTCTCACGCAACAACGCCTCAACTTGGGACAGGCAGGATGCATACATAATTTTGAAATGGAAAAAGTAGCAAACTGCTCTCTGAAAAAAAAAAAATATATATATATATATGTGATGTCGTCGTCGTCAATGATCTGCCCTTCCTCGTAGTTGGAAGGCATCATGATGGGGTTTTCACTGAGTGACTCACGCGTCTCATGACAATAACAAGTCTAAAAAGGGTTTATTATGACGTATCAGAACTTTAACGTATTAGATTAATTACACCCGAACAAGCATACTCCCCCCAGGCACTCAATCAAATGTTTATACTCAGAACACAATAACTTCTTGTCGTAGACGCGCTCTCTAACAACGTTTCCGACTGACTCATGGAATGCGACTGCCTGACGCTCCGGTAGTGTCCGGAAGTGCCACACGGGGTGCTGTGAGCAGCTAGTGACGACACAAACGTGTTATTCAGGTGAATTAACAGCTGGTGGGGAGTTGGGTAAATCCAACGAAGGTTGTAGGTAGCATAGAGGTCCGTCGGGCATCTCTACATCACATATATATATGTGAGCGTAGGGGGACTACACAATAACTTATGTCAGGTGGCACTTCGTAAAATCGAATATAATCAAATAATAAGACAAATAATAAGCATGGGCCGCAGAACTCCCTGTCACCGGCGAACGTTTCCATCAGACTAACTGCGTCGTCGGATTCTTCCACCACCAGGTCAAAATGAGTGGGGGAAGGGTGAACTGCATGGAGACCTGAGCTAGGTAGGCCCTGGTTGAAGGGGTAGATCACACGGCCTTCCTGACAATAATTGCGACCACGCAATCACAGCGCCCCTGAATGGGAACAAACAAAACAAAACAGCATCAGTCCTTCAAAGAGGAACAAATGCCGCTAGCAAGGTGCTAAGCAGCAGCATACAGAAGGTAACAGGGAGAAGGTCATAAGAAACCTCAATTGAAAGCATGAAAGCAATGAACAATACACAAGTCATCAGCCTGCTGCAAGTGAGACAAGCAAGGCAACCACAGGATGGCATCACAGCCAACAAATGACCTGCCGAAAGCAAGGCCAAAATACGCAGCGGCGAATAGCACAAACTGCAACACAGGGTGGCAACACAGCCAACAAAACGACCTGCCAAAAGCAAGGCCAAAAGACGCAGCGGCCGAAAGCACAAACTGCAACATGGAGCAACTCCATCATTGACCCGGAGAGTACTGAGGAAGGCAGCAGGTGTACTGAGACGGAGACTGCCCTCGAGCACCCACATCGCAAGCGAAAAGTGAGGCCCAATGAGAACAGACACAGCGCAAGCGACACGTGCATAGAAACAGCGACAGAGGAGCGGACGCATCGCAAGCGAAAAGCTAATCCACACTCCATCATGGTAGTCCGCCCAGCACAACCACAGCTACCCCAGAACTACCCAATCGAGTCTCAAACCTTTCAGGGACTGGCAGTGGCCTCAGATGAGCCAACAGCCAAGGTGCTAATCTCAGTTGCATCAGGCACTTTACGTTGCCTATCATGAGCATACTTGTAAGTACGCCTTCCATCAATAGTCTTCAACTCATATCGATCATTAGGTAGTACCTTAGTAACTTGGACAGGACCAGAATACTTAGGATCGAGTTTCACAATATTCCGCTCTTCTCGCTTAAGAAGAACCAAATCACCAACCTTGAAAGGTTGCACTTTAGCTTTACCCTTATCAAAGAGTTTCTTACTGTACGCAGAATGTTGAACAATCCTGGTAAGCGCTTGCTCTCGCATAGAAGGAATATCAGCGCTAGATCTGGCTGAGCCCTGCACATTAAATGCAGTATCATCAGCGGCATCGCAAACAATCAGACCCATAGGTCGTGCTACTTTCCCAAACATCAATTCCATGGGTGAGAATTTAGTAACAGCATGAGGGGTAGAATTTAATGTTAACTGAATATCCCCAATTGAGTCTTGCCATGAACGATGCTGATCCATCTCAGCAACAGTCAACATGTCCTTCAATGTTCCCATAACCCTTTCAACCTGTCCATTGGCTCGGCTGGAGCCAGTTGCAATGAAGTGCAATTCTATCTGGGACTCTGAGCAAAAGTCTTGAAAGTGTTTTGAGGTGAAAGAACGCCCTTGATCAACCACTATCCTTTTCATGGGACCAAACAACGAAATTGTGGCTCAAACAGCTTGAATAGCGTTCTTAGCTTCAAGTTTGTGAGTAAGTTGCAATAGGCAAAACTTGGTGAACCCATCAATGAAAACAAACAAATAGTCGCGTGCATCTTTTTTGCCACTAAGCTTCCCTGTCAAATCAAGATGTACTGTGTGCCAAGGTTCAGCTACCTTATCAATAGGATGTAGGGCAACCTGACGTGATCCTCCTGAATCTCTTTTCGCCATCTTACAAGTCACACAATTACTGACAAATTTCCGAACAAATTGGGCCATGTGCTCGAACCAATAAAAATTGTAGAGCGTCTCGAGGGTCTTGTCTGCTCCCAGATGAAAAATCTGCAAATTCTTACACACGGGTTGGTTAGTCTGCACAAGGGAGCCATAATGGATGAAAAGTTTCTGATGAACTTTCTGAAATAGGTGGCAAGACCTATGAAAGAACGCAACATTTCAGGGTGGTGGGAGGAGGTACATGAGTGAGAGCTTCAACTTTGCGGGCATTTGGTCTGATCTCCCCATCACAGACCTCATACCCAAGATACGTTACTTTAGTTGTGAGAAATGAGCATTTTGCCAAGTTGAAGGAAAATCCCTTGGATGTAAGCAAAGCCAAAACCTCATCCAAATTTTTCAAAGCTTCATCACAACTTTCGCCTATCACAAGAATGTCGTCAGTGTACACAACAGCAAAAGTATTGGCAATGTCACCTAAGGCTGACATAACAGAATTTTGAAATGCGCTAGGAGCATTGCGCAACCCAAATGGGACTGTCAAAAACTCAAAATGACCATCAGCAGTAATGAACGCTGTTTTCTCTATGGATTCAGGGTGGAGAGGAAGTTGATAAAAACCTGAAAGCATGTCAAGCTGAGAATAAAACTTGGCACCTCGCAACCTTGCAATCTGGTCCTCAATCAATGGGAGAGGAAACCTCAAAGGAATTGTTATGGCATTCAGCTTACGAAAATCAACTGCCATTCTCCAATCACCTGTCTTCTTGGGCACAATCAGAACTGGACTCGCATAAGGTGATTGACTAGGACGGGCTATACCTGCCTCAACTAACTCAGCTACTCTGTCTCGAATCATTTCACGTTCTTTTGGGCTCATCCTGTAAGGTTTCTGGTAAACGATTTTTTGTGGATCACTCAGCTTGATTTCCAGCATCCCTGTTGTGATACGAGTCTGTGGAATACCTGACATGAAAAACTCACAATATTTTTCTAAAATTTTTATCAAGCTTGATCTATGATCTGGAGGAAGATCACTTTTGATTGTCTCAAATCGTGCTTGGCTCTCCACACATCCAACTCAGTCACAGATTCATAAGAGTCAATTTCCGATAGAAAATCGCAAACACTACTACCATCTTCTTGAGCATTTGAGGGTGAAAGATTTTGACCACTCCCTGCAGAACTTTCCACGATAAGGTCAGCAAATTGATTAGAAATCATGATGGCCCTTTCAGGAATTGCATTTGTCCTCAGAAAGCACCCATTAGCCGAAATAATCATCTCAAAACCGGGCAAGAGAATTTCACGACCAAGAATCATAGCACAAGGCAAAAGGTCATCATTCACTAAGTGAAAGATGATGTCAAGGTTGATGTCATTAATCAAAACATTCACCTCCATTTGGGCAGTGCACTTTAGAGATGATGCCCCCAATCCATGTAATACTACTGATCTGAATAATTTTGAACCCTCAAATTGTAAACTAAACCTCATTCCCATGAGAGAGCATTCGCTACCAGAATCAAATTGGTACAAATGCAGTTTACCTTTGTGGGTTAGAGTGCCAGATGGATTCACTTGGCAAAATCCAACATGCTTCTCCGTTGGCTTGGCAGCTGACTGGGAGCTTGAAGCCTTCTTGAGATGATGGGCCTCTTCTTTCTTGGGACAGCGGGAAGAAACATGTCCTTTGGCCAAACAGGTGTAGCACGTGACGTCACTAGTCGGGGTTGTGAAGGAAGAAGTCCTTTGAGTCCTTTTCCGAAAATCAGCTGATCGATGGGCAGAGGGAGAGTGAAGTGGAGATACTGATCCCCAGTTCCCAGAAGGAACAGTTTTATGAGGTGTTGAAGGAGAAGAAAAATGTCCCCTCTTCGAAGATACCTGGTCGTCCACAGAACCCAAGGGTTGTTCCAACTAGCTGTGAGCTTCTGGATCATGCGCGCGAAGCATAGGTGACGTAGGTTTCGTTGTTGTCCTTGGGTTGCGATCTTTTAATGATTGTCCGAGCGACAATACAAGGGCTCCTCCACTTTTCATGTTCTCGTTTAAGCAACATTCCACTGTCGCACACCATGATTTAGGATCGACACCTTCGTGTTTTGGATCAAATTCAGGAAGCTTGACGTAACTGATATTGGAAGATGTACCTGGCTGAGTAGGTGTCGACATAGCTCTTTCCAATAGTCGTTCCAATCGCCGATTCTGCTCCGACATTTCGCGGTTTTGTGCTTCCAATAACGAAATAATACGATCCTTGGAAACCTCTTCATTACGCGGAGTTCCCGGGCGAGAAAAGTCCCCCACATCATCCATCTCTTCCGAATCACCACGGCATTCAGGGTCCATTATCCCACTTCTGATGTGAGCGTAGGGGGACTACACAATAACTTATGTCAGGTGGCACTTCGTAAAATCGAATATAATCCAATAATAAGACAAATAATAAGCATGGGCCGCAGAACTCCCTGTCACCGGCGAACGTTTCCATCAGACTAACTGCGTCGTCGGATTCTTCCACCACCAGGTCAAAATGAGTGGGGGAAGGGTGAACTGCATGGAGACCTGAGCTAGGTAGGCCCTGGTTGAAGGGGTAGATCACATATATATATAGATATAGATAAATAAATAAATTGATTAATAAATGAGCTAGCAATCTGGAATCCTCTTGTTCCATACAAGAATTATAGCAGCTGTGACCCAGGAGGGCACTTATCAGTAACCTTCCACCTGGTTGCTGATATGAAGAACCACCATATTCCCATATTTTGGTCATGTTGGCCAAGCAGAAGTAACATTCAACTTGCTTGGCGGAGCTTTTTAACAGATTTCAAAGCTCTCACCTAGATGGAGTTATCGTCGATGGAAATTTAAGCTACTCGAGTTCCGCTCGCACCTTGTTATCAAAGCTCATTATAAAGTTTTTCAAGACAACCTGTGGAGGCAGTGGCGCGCGGATAAGTCGTTAGAAAAGTTCCACTCGAGTCTCGAATAAATAAAACTCAGTTTGACTTTGGAGTTATTGTGATAAGCTCGCTCTGAATTTAGAAGGAGAGAGATGAACAGTCTTTGCAGCTTGTCATGAGAACCTGATGTGGAAAGGTCTCTCGTAATAATGATATGCGGGGTTTTAGTGGTCACTTATTTGATAAGAAGTAATTTTATCAAATTCGCGGAATGATAGGTAGACAAACTACGCCGAAAGAAGGTTATACGAAGAGAAAAGAGTACAAAGTCCTACGCTCCAAATTCATGGGCACTATATTAAATGAAAACATCAACAAAAACGCTGCAAATTCTTACACACGGGTTGGTTATTTCTCGTACCAGGCGCATGGATTAGTCACCTCGGACCATAGAGATTAATTTGTTTAACATGGGGAAAATGGGAAAAACAGAGGGTGTGGCGGGTCCCGGACCCATTCCAATCGATTCAGGGTCCAAAATTTAGTGGAAAATGATGCCCACACACCTCGGTATCAGAAATCTCGAAAACACGTGTTCAAATGTCATCATAGTAGTTTTGAAAAAAGCTGCAAATTCTTACACACGGGTTGGTTATTCCTCGGACCAGGCACATGGACTCATATCTTCAACATGGGGAAAATGGGGGAAACAATGGGTGAGACGGGTCCCGGACCCATTCCAATCGATTTAGGGTCCCCAATTTGGTAGAAAATGATACCCCACACGCCATGGTACCAGAGATCTCGAAAACAGACATTCGAAATGGGTAGATAAGTACCTATTTGACTCGCAACCTCATCTAGAGGGCGCTAACCGTTCCGGGATTCATTTAAATGGATTTAGCGTCCAAAATGTAGTGGAAAATTATACCCCACACGCCTAGGTACCAGAAATCTGGAAAACACACATTCAAAATGGGTAAATAGGCACCCATTTCGACCCATAGCCTCATCCAGAGGGCACCAATCGTTCCGAGACCCGTCTCATTGGGTTCAGCGTCCAAATTTTAGTGGAAAATCATAACCCACATGCCTAGGTACCAGAAACCTCAATAACACATATTCAAAGTGGGTAATAGATACCCCTTTTTGACCTATAACCTATTCCAGAGGGTGTGAATCGTCCTGGGACCCTTTTCATTGGATTCAGCGTCCAGAATTTAATGGGAAATGATACCCCACACGCCTAGATTGCAAAAAATCTCAAAAATCCGTTTCTCGAAGTTCACATTTTGACAACTACCCCACCCAAATTTGGTCCGATCGGGTTGAAAAGTTTCGAGGACCAGATAGAGCCATGAATGGACCCCTGACAAATATTTCAGAATTTTAGAATAATTTCTACCAACATAGTTGATGTGGACGGCGGACGGACATTTTCTAGACACCTTGAAACGTCCAGAAAAAAATGTTGGGCCGAATCGGAGAGATTGAAAATTAAGGATGATTCAAGGAATAACCAACCAAAATCGTTGCACTTTTTGTGTTGCGAGCTCAGCGTTATAATTGTATCTGTTCGGGAGAATGAAACTGAAACAACAGCATGTGGCTTACAGTATGTCCGAGTCACTTTGCACAAAATGAAATCCTGCGCACAACTGGTGCCGATCCCTTTTCTTCACGTTTGCAGGATCTCATGTAGTGGAGGGAACAACAATATCCAGCGGAAGTTACTGATAACAAGTCTCCAGCCGTTGGCTCAGAGTCAAAACGCACATTTTGAGAAATCTTTCGCTTTAAGTGGCGTGAGATACCTTTCGCTTCAAGGAAGGTATAATGTAGACCTTGATCAAACTTGATTCTTCGCATCGCCGTGGCTCAGTGCCATCAACTTATTTCCATCTTGTCTGATCGCCATCAGTTTGTTTTTCTGCCTCGCGAGTGAAATTTTGTTGTTCTTCCGCAAAGAGGAAAAAAAGCATTCCTCAAACCTGTTATTTTCTTCGGCAACTCTTTTATCTCGAACGTATATCGTTACGCGGTACGAAATTGTCATGAGGAACATGAGACGTGGCCAATGTATACCGCCAATACGAGGAGGATGCAGAACAGCAGGTTCGAACTATGGTAGAATGGCTTGGCCAAAATATTGTTATGTAGAAGAGGATTAGAAAATGATCGGAAAATTTGGCACATCTGTTATAGACAATATTTTTAACCTAAACATCTGTTCAGAATCCTACATTGCATTACAAATTGCACCGCTTATAATGCCTCCCAACATTATGTGTACCGCTTGTTTGGTCATCGAAGATGGGTTCAACATCATCTCAACATCGTCAATTGTCTGTAGCGTCGGCTGTTTTGGTAGGTTATTCCTTGAATAATCAACCTATGTTTTCATGCAAAAAGTCGATCTCTCTCCGATTCGCCCCAAACATTTTTTCTGGGCGTTTCAAGGTGTCTAGGTCAAATGTCCGTCCACCGTCCGCGCCGTTTTCGGTAGCAGAAATGTTTCTAAAAATCTGAAATTTGGCTCAGGCCGTTCCCGGCTCTAGTTGGTCCTCAAAACATTTCAGCCCGACCGGACCGAATTTGGGCGGGGTAGGGTTCAAGATGTGTTTTTCGAAAAATGAATTTTCGATATTTCTGGCGATCTAGACGTGTATCGTGTATGAATGTTTATTATTTTTCCAAAATATTTTGGACGCTGAATCCAATGAAATGGGTCCCAGAACGATTGCCACCAACCGGACGAAGTTAGGGTCAAAATGGTATCAATCTGCCGAGTGGAGTATCATTTTCCACTAAATTTTGGACGCTGAATCCAATGAAATGGGTCCCGGTAAGATTGATGCCCTCTGGATGAGGGTATGGGTCATAATGGGTATCTATTACCCATTTTGTGTTTGTGTTTTCGAGATTTCCGGTACCTAGGCGTTTGGGGTATCATTATTGGATCACGATTGGAATGGTTCCGGGACCCGCCACATTCACTGCTTCTCCCATTTTCCCCATGTTGAAGAAATTAGTCCATGTGCCTGGTTCGAGGAATGACCAACCCCTGTGTAAGAATTTGTAGCGTATTTTCTTACCAAACAAATTTCGTTCAGTCATAGATTCACCTTCTTACAGCATCCAGTGAAGAAGGGTCTTGAATATACGCAAGAATAAACAGTTGTCATCATGCATCCGTTGGTCCGGTTGATACACGTTTTGATCCAGGGAATAAAATATTTCAATAACGCTGCAGATTCATACACACGGGTTGGTTATTCCTCGGACCAGGCGCATGGAGATTATTTCTTCAACATGAGAAAATGGGGAATTAGTGGGTGTGGCGGGTCCCCGACCCATTCCAATCGATTCAGAGTTCATAATTAAGTGGAATAAGATACCCCACACACCTAGGTACCAGAGATCACGAAGAAAGACATATGAAATGGATAGGTAGGCACCTATTCTGACCGATTATCCCTTCCAGTGGGTGCCAATCGTTCTGGGACCCTTTTCATAGGATTTAACGTTCAAAATTTAGTGGAAAATGATACCCCACACACCTAGATTGCAAGAAAAATGTCATAATACACATTTTGACCCATATCCCACCCAAATTCTGTCCGATCGGGTTGAAAAGTTACGAGAACCAACTATAGCCAGAAACGGGTCGCTGACGAAAATTTCAGATTGTCGGCGTGGACGGCGTATGGCGGTTGGC
The DNA here is from genome assembly GCA_019603395.1 of Cyrtorhinus lividipennis. Classification (NCBI taxonomy): domain Eukaryota; kingdom Metazoa; phylum Arthropoda; class Insecta; order Hemiptera; family Miridae; genus Cyrtorhinus; species Cyrtorhinus lividipennis. Next base: position 23,424,205 of record CM034005.1, on the reverse strand, counting down.
GGGCGGACATTTGCTAATTTTGATCTAGACACCTTGGAATGTCCAGAAAAAAATGTTGGGCCAAATCGGAGAGATTGACTTTTTTCATGAAAACATAGGTTGATTATTCAAGGAATAACCAACCAAAATCAAGACCGTGAGGATGTTTCAATGATAGTGTTGCTGACAGACACGGTAGTCTGCAACACGAGTTCGAAATCGTTCCCATATTGGAAACGTCACTCATGTCCATAATAATATGAACATGACATCCTAAAAACTTTCATGTTGAACAAAAACAAAGTTTTATGTATAAAATTTTCATACTGAGCGAGCTTTCAAAGCGGAATAACATATAGAAAGGGTTAAAGTATGCGCGAGTAAAATGAGCTCGAAATTTCTCATGGGAACCAGTTATTGATCGATCAGAATGAAGAACATGACGCGGCTGATCTACAGTTTTCATTTGAAAATTTCTCCTTGCATTGATGGAACCTTCGATCTCCTAACAAGGTCGTGTCTGTTCAGGGAACAGAAAACTTACTTCGTCTCATTGTAAACTTCAATCAAGTAACTTCAAAACGAGTAAAACAAAACTTAAAATTCTTCGCCGTATTTCTTTCAATTAGCTACGTTTAGAGCATACATTAGAAGATTGGATGGTTATCAGTTCTTAATGAAGAATTTCTAGGCCAAAAAAAAATCTCCTCCGGGATTACTGCTACGTCGTCTCACATATCACATGTGCCCTTACATGGTCAATAAACCTCAACTCCGTCATGCGCGATCCACCTCATTTACATGAAATGACAAGGACAGAATAAACTACGGTACTGGAGGATTTACGACGAGATTTTTCTCGTATTCTAAATTGCTTTTTTCCCCTTAAATTAATATTATTTTTGTTTTTAGTTGAGAAACGAACAAGTGACGTCACTGTAGAGCCCTCACGAAATCCGAAATAATGGCCCGAAAATGACATACTTATGCAGTGGAAGTAATTTTTTATGTGGTGTAGAGATGTCAACTGACCTCCTTGCTACGTACAACTTCCTTTGGATTTTCCAATTTATTTGTATTTTTCTAAATTTATTTTTGTTCGAACAACACATTTTGTGTCGTCACTAGCTGGTCACAGCTTCCCGTGTGGAACTTCCGGACACTACCGGTGCGTAGATTCTGTCAGAGAGCGTCTGGGACCTAAATGGTCGACTGTTATTGTTCTCTGTGAAACTTGATTCTCTGTACAAACATTTTGATCAATTGCCTGGGGGAGTGGAGTACGCTTGTTGGGCGTTAGGAGAGAGGTTCCTGGAAAAGCTAGGGTACGAAGGAGGGAGCGCTGGGCCCTCTCCGGAGTTCAGTTGAGTATTGGGAACTAGCACGTCGAGTTTGGACACCGCCGCCTATTGCGATTGTGACATACAAGTATTTACACGGAATAAAACCACCTTTGGATATTCGGATACAGTCCATTACCCCCGATGCGCCCTGGTCACATCAACGCTTGTTCGGCAGATCGTGGACATCACTCATATATACTTTCTTCGTCACTCCTTGATTCAACGTAAAACAAAGAAAACCTGACTGCCTTGGTACTATTGTCAGTCTTCTAGAATGGTATTCATGGACCTCATGGAAATCTTTTACTTTATTGCCAAAAGTAAAGGAGATAACATGCATCTTTCAAACCCCTACAACAGTGGAATGAATGGACTGATATTGAAAATTATAGAATATATTAAACGCTGCAAATTCTTACTCACGGGTTGGTTATTCCTCGAACCAGGCGCATGGAGATTCGTGTCTTCAACATGGAAAAAATGGGGGAAACCGTGGGTGCGGCGGCTGCTGTACCCATTCCAATCGATTCAGCGTCCAAAATTTAGTGGAAAATGATACCCCACCCGCCTAGGTACCAGAAATCAGGAAAACACACCTTCCGAAATGGGTAAATAGGTACCCATGTTGACTCATAACCTCATCCAGAGGGCGCCAATTTTGGACCCTGAATCGATTGGAACGGGTCCGGGACCCGCCACACCCACTGTTTCCCCCATTTTTCCCATGTTGAAGAAATGGGTCGCTATGCGCCTGGTCCGAGAAATAACCAACCCGTGTGAACGAATTTGCAGCGTTTTTGTTTCATTTTACGCTTTTAGCCTGTGGACTACAATATTAAATTATGTTCCCTAAAATTAATGTGTCCCTGACGATGATCTCGCAACTTTGGCTTGAGGTCGCATCTTCAATGCTGATCAACTCTCACGACTCCCACAACTTGATTCAAATATTGACACATCAATGAGCCAGATGGAAATGGTTCATCCTCATTCAAATTCGACGTATCGGGGTTCGTTAGTAGAACAAAGGCGTCGGGAAACTCGATTTATCGAAATGGCATCGTCGAAGCGGTAACAAAGCATCGCCATTTCTGAGCTCCAGTGGAGTTGAGGATGCATTAAGGTGTCGTGGCCTTCCTTCTGGAAGTGGCCTTTCAAGTTACTTCCCCCTCAGTGGCGAGAACTACGCCCACTACGCAAGCAGGTCAGGCTCAAAGTGCCCTGCACGGTTTTCACTTTGGTGAGGGAACATTAAATCTATGACACGTACTATTCAGAGGGCCTTCTTATCTCTCGAAGAAACCGAAAAGCACTTGAGAAGTTCACTGAGCCGAAGTTTGTACGACAATCGCACTCATTGGCTCTCGTCGAGTGAGTCAATTCAGTTGGCAAAGCGACCAAAGGCTAGAATTTTACCACTTTAATCTGACAGTACTGGATCGGGAATAATGAGTAAATGCTAAAAACAACAGGTTATTTGGAAATAACTATTTTCATTGTGCGCCTCAGGATGTATCAGTCAAAAAAGTATCCAATTTTGTATTCTTATATAGATATATTCTATCGTTTTTCTTGTTTTTAACCTCAATATTCGCAACACCATTCAAGTTATCGATTCAGCCTTCAGTTTGATCCGTTCTACTAGAACTAGAGATGGCTTCCACTCCCTAAATTCGAATTCCCCACATTAATTCGTAATCCCCCCCCCCCCCCTTAGAACCAATCATTCCCCATTGTCTCTACACGCTACAGAAAGTCATTTTAGCCCCACCACCACCAGCACATGATGAGGACCCAGAAGGATAAGTAAACAACAAATAAATAAATAAAAGTTATAAAGATACAAGGTGGATCGATAAGTTTCCGGCCTGACCAAGAAAAACAACGTTTTTAAGAATTTTTTTTTTTTTTTTAATTTCTCAACATAATCTTCTTTAAGGCTGATACATTTCTCATAGCGGTGTTCTAGTCTAGTAATGCCATCTCTATAGACTGATTCAAGATCCTCATCTGGCGAAGGTTTGCCTATGTAGTAGAAATTGAAGGACTGGAGGTTAGGGTTCCACTTCTCCAGCCAGGGTCCACTCCTGTTTCAGCAATGTCTGCCTTGGTCCTGAAGGAACAGGGTCCAATTAGGCGACCTCTTCGTTTTGACCAAGAGTGGTTTCTAATCAGTTTTGGTTTTGGTCCATTAGATAGTTGAATTGCACTAAGAAATCACGTGCCTAAAATGTGCTAATCCAATCTCTAGGCTGCCCTATTGACAGCTGGTCCCAGCTGCCCTTTACAAGCCTCCACGCTTTAGCCTCAGCCAACTGTGTCCGTATTATTTGTGCATCAACCGATTGGTTACAAACAATGAAATGAGAATAAAAACAAACTAAATGAGTAGAGGACTTTAAAGGATGGTGACGAATCTTTTCGTGACACCGTTTTTCCGATAATCCCTTCTAGATTCACTTCCTCTCCCTCCGCAGAGCCCTTCGCGCCTTAACTGACTTCTGCAACCCACATTTTATCGGTTCTGTATAATGATTGCCATGGTTGGGCGCACAACCCGTCGCAACCAAATCATTGCTACGGATTTATACGAGGGCTATCCAGAATGTAGATTACGTTTTGGGATTAAAAAAAATAAATAAATAAATGAAGAAAGTATTGCGAACAAATTTTATTATAATATAATAAAACACTACTCAAATACTACTTTTCTACATAGTCACCATTCAAATTAAGGCATTTATCATAGTGATGTACGAGCTTGGGAATTCCTTCGTCGAAAAATTCGGCCGCCTGCGCCTTCAACCACTTTGTTACGGCTGGCCGTCCACTGGACGCGAATTCGCGCGAAGAGGCGAAGTACGCGATTTCAAACGAAGAGTTCGCCTCTTAACAAACACTATTATTCGTATAGGACCCCGTCCACTGCAAGCGCCATGATCGATTTACCGATTTCCATCGCCAGGTTCGCCAGTTCGCGTGAATTCGCGTCCAGTGGACGGCCAGCCTACCTCTTCTTGCAGCTGTGTGTCGTCATCAAAACGCTGCGTAGCCAGCCACTTGTGGTAACCAAGCTTTTCGCTGATAATTTCGTGCAACAAACTTCACGAAATTTGTGGAAAACTCAAAGAAAGTGCCATTATTGTGAACTTTCGATTTTCACGGACTTTAGCATCGACATTTTCGGCAGTCGCTATGCTAGGTCTCCCACTTTGATCTTCGTCATCAACATTGGTTTGACCATTTCTAAATCTTATGACCCACTGACGCACTCCACCTTCAGTGATGATGTTGTCCCCATACACTTCACAATGCTACTGGTAGATTTCTATTGGCTTACAGTTTTTTGCAGTCAGAAACCTTATTACTGCACGCACCTCGCAGGATTTTCAATTAATGCTGAAATTTCAAACCATCACAGTATCTGAATGGAGCACAGCACAAACCTCTCAGGCTAGGCGCTGACTGAGCTGCGCAACACTGACCCCAAAATGGCCGCGCTAGCCCCGCCCCTAGCGCACGAAAACGTAATCTACTTTCTGGATAGCCCTCCTATCTTTAAAATATATAATCTGACAAAGATCCTTCGTTAAATACAATTTATTTACTTAGTAAATATTTATAATGGGTAACATGTTTCCTTCGAAATTTGGCGCAATCGTTACACTAGTCATTATCTGGACCCCAGAAATTGACATCCAAAATTCAATTATGGCTCCTGTTGTAGGAGTTGATAAGATATACTCGACGATATAAATCTGTTTTAGCGCCCACTGGATTATTTACTGTATTATCCTTTATTGAGGCTCGGATTGTGGTGTTGTAAGGAAATGAAATCGCGGGGAACGGATCTCATATCGGTGTCTTTGGTTTCCCTCAAAGGGCGATGTGATCTCCCGCAGGTTCTTTTTCCAAGCCTCCACTCCAAGTCAAGTGCGCACCTTGATGGGCCTCTCGTTGAAGGAGTTTGGTTCTGCCGCTCCTACGTATTGGTGGAAAATAGGAAAAAAATGTAAAAAAAAGTCTTGGCATTAGTTAGTTCATGAGGTCGCTCTTGAAGCAGAAGGTTCCTAGGAGCATCCGATTCGTACTTTTTAACTCTGCGTAAAAGAAATGGCGAATGGGTTGCAGTCAGCCTCCCAATCAACATCAATTGATGGGTAAGTTTATTCCTAAACTTTCAGAATTAACTGCCTCTTTACGAGTGCTCACAAGAAATGACGCAGTCTCCTCTGGTCAGAGGAACACACCAGATTTGTGAATAGTCTAAAAAACATTCTGACCTTAAGTCCTATCCTTGCATTTTCCGACGAGGAAAAGCCTTTGATGGTACAGTCAGATGCATGCAAGGATGGCTTGGGATGTGCGTTGCTCCAAAACGGCAGACCGATTGCATTTGCTTCAAGATCATTGACAAAAACTGAACAGAAATATGCAATGATCGAGAAGGAAATGTTGGGAATTTGTTTCGCCGTTGAGAATTTTCACTGCTTCACCTATGGGAGAGAAATCCTAATTCAAACAGACCGTAAGCCATTAATCAGCATCGTTCAGAGAAAAATAGAGAAGGTACCTAACCGCCTACAAAGAATGATGTTAAAATTAACTAAGTACAGGTATAAAATTGAGTTACTTACCTGGAAGTCAAATGGTGCTGGCAGATGCTCTGTCTAGACCTACTGTTGGTCCTAAACCTAAAGATGACGATGAACTAAAACATGTTATTTATTCCATACTTAATAATGCTATGTCGAATGATAAAAGAAAAATATTTCAAGAAGAAACCAAATTTGATCCTGTATTGAGCAAAATCTGAATGTTTGGATAAAATTGTTGAATTTGTTTGGTTCCAAAAATGAATTTTTGGAACCAAACAAATGGCCACAAAAGCTGAGCGCTTACATGATAGATTTTCATCAAATAAGATATGAATTGATCAGAGAAGATGGGTAAATTTTATTCGGGAATAGAATAATAGTACCCACAAATTTGCGAAAAGAAATGCTGAAACTGTTGCATGAAGGACACTTGGGAGTTAGTAAAACTCGAAACAAAGCAAGAGCCAAATTTTTTGGCCAAACATGTCAGAAGATATTGAAACCCATATCAACAAGTCTCAGTATGTCTAATGAACAGACCAACTAATGCTTCCCAACCTATGATTCCACAAGAAATACCTATCCTACCTTGGTATAAACTCGGTTTAGAAATTTTGGAGTTAGAAAATCCAAGTTACTTGGTAGCAATGGACTATTTTACTAAGTGGATTGGATTAATCAGAATAAAAACTAAAAGCGTCTACGATGTAAAAAAGGCCTTTATGATAATGTTTAGTACCCACGGATTTCCAAAGGAAATTATATCAGATAGCAATCCCTTTGGAAATCATGAATTCAGATCATTTTTATCTAAAACCTCTTCAAAATTAACTACAAGCAGCTCCCACTATCCACGGTTACGCATTAGCGGAATCAGGAGTAAAAATTAGCAAAAACATACTGCGAAAAGCTAATATGTCTAATATATCTATCCATTTGTGAGTTTTCGGAATTTCTGGGGTATCATTTTCCACTAAATTTTGGACCCTGAATCAATTGGGATGTGTCCGGGACCCGCCACACTCACTGTTTCCCTCATTTTCCCCATGTTGAAGAAATGAATCTCCATTCGAAATATCCGTGAAACACCTATTTGCTGTGCAAATTTTTGCTCACAATACCCGCCTTCACACAGCGCGGTCCCGTTGACCTTAAACGCCTCTAGTTAGTTTGAGTACTATCATTTTCATCTATCCAGCAAAGATCGATCTAGCCTGACATCGATTGACGGTGTGGGGCTCAATAATTATTATACCGTCGTTATCTCACCTTCAGTCTTCGAATTCCCTCTACTTTATATGGGCCCGTGACTCGGAAATTAATTCGTCTTCTTCCGATGACGGTTATCCCACCACCGAACTCATGAATCATCATTCACGCCTTGCATCCCATCTGCGAATAATTCGTTATCCTCTCAGCTCGCGCTCAGGCCCTGGAAACCCTGAGGAAAATTGAGTTGGTAACAAGACCATTTCGTCTTTCTACTCATTCCTCATCTTGTTTCTTACTTTGTGAGCGCCTCTATAATTAAAATGGCTGGTTTTTTGGGTACTTGTGAATTAGAACCCCCCCCCCCCTCCCTGAGGCAAACTTGTCTGTCTCTAATGTAACCTCCTCTCTTTTCAATATATCGAACGGATGTAGGATATGTCAAACCCTAACAATAGGGTAGTAATGGAAATTTAATAACAAATTAACAACAGAAAAACTTGTATTTATTTACAAAATTAACATAATGTAGGCACTATGAATCAATTTATTGAAAATACATCCTCCTGAAAATTCTTTATGCCTTTCATTATTGATAAGAAGGGATCTCTATCCCCCAAACGACGCTTCCACACGAATTCCGCCAAATAGGAGTCAAGAAAGTTCCTGCTTGTTCCTCTTCGCATCTTGTTCCTCCCAGAAAATGGGGATAAATAAAATAAAAAGTATCAAAATATCACAACACAAATCTGACGCGCACGTAAAGGCTGTAGAATACATTATAACGGTGAAAACAATCGATATATCCTACATCCGTTCGATATATTGAAAAGAGAGGAGATTACATTAGGGTTACAACCAATTCCAATCGATTCAGCGTCCGAAATTTAGTGGAAATGATATCCCACACGCCAAGGTACCAGAAATCTCAAAAACACATTCAATGTGGATAAATAGGTACCCATTTTGACACATAACCTCATCCAGAGGGCGCCAATCGTACACCACGCACTCATTTCATTGGATTAAACGTACTAAATATGATACACCACACACGCCTAGATTGCCATAAATCTCGAAAATCCATTTTTCGAAATACACATTTTGACCCCTACCCCTCCCGAATTAGATTAGATTAGATTAGATTAGACCCCTCCGATTAGGCTGTAAACTTTCGAGGACCGATTTAGGCCGGAAAGTGGTCCCTGACCTGAATTTCAGATTTTTAGAAAATTTTCTAAAAGCCAGGACGGCGGACGAACATTTGACTTTTGGTTGGTTGTTCGTTGAAAAATCAACCTGTTTTCATGCAAAAAGTCGATCGCTCTAATTGCCCCAACAATTTTTTTCTGGACGTTTCTAGGTGTCTAGATCAATAATATAAATGTCCGTCCGCCGTCCTAGGTGTGTCCTTTTGCAATCTAGGTGTGTGGGGTATCATTTTCCACTATATTCTGGACGCTGAATCCAAAGAAAAGGGTCCCAGAACGATTGGCACCCACTGGAAGAGGTTATTGGTCAAAATGGCTATCAATTACCCATTTTGAATATGTGTTTTCGAGATTTCTGGTACCTAGAGGCGTGTTGGTTATGATTTCCCACTAACTGTTGGACGCTGAATCCAATGAGATGGGTCCCGGAATTGGTGCCATCTGGATGAGGATATGGATCAAAATGGGTGTCTATTAACCCATTAATAATGTGTTTTTCTGAGATTTCTGGTACACCTAGGCGTTTGGGGTATCATTTTCCACTAACTTTTGAACCCTGAATCGATTGGAATGGGTCCGGGACCCGCCACACTCACTGTTTTCACCATTCTCCCCATGTTGAAGAAATGAATCTCCATGCGCCTGGTCCGAGGTTTAAATTAGTCTCCCTGCGCCTGGTTCGAGGAATAACCAACCCGTGTGCATGAATTTGCAGCGTTTTTTTCTAGAGGGCATTGCGCTGGCTCAGGTTTATTTTCTCCAGGAAATGAGCATTTAAGATGGTATCCCAATCTGAATTTTATTACAGCTATCGGTGAAAAGGCAGTGTGTTCAGGTAATACTAAACTCGTCGTTTAACTAGAGTCTCAGGCTCTGGCAGCGAAGTGAAGTGCAGATGGAGTGCGCCAGCCATGGTAGGTTAATGTCTGTTACTTGGGCCGTAAAGTCAAGTCCTGTTAATCTAGGGGCGTAATCGCGGTCGGACAAATACATTTAGTCGAGAGGAGGACTGCCGGCCGAGATTTCCTTCAGTTTGCACCTACTTCAAGCTCTCCTTGATCGAAGGAGAATAACCACCTGGTACTGCGTTCGCTCGGCACCATTTGAAAACAACAAGCTAATTATTGGAAATCTGAACAATCAGTTCAGGGGCCACGAAAATAATCAGGATATTGTGTTGATTGTGTTGGGGAAGTAAGGAGTTCCGCAAGGTGCTGTACTTGGGCCTGTATTATTTACCCTGTGTACCCTATGTACATAAACGATTTGGCTAGACTAGACATTCATGGATCAATGACCCTGTTCGCGGATGACACTGTCCTTACCGATGCACACACTTGGAATGAGTCGTTTAAGTCGTTTTAAGGTACGTTTTCCTAAGAGCGGGGTTCCTCCGTCACGTCGAGCGGAAGACACTGGTGGAGTCACGTCGTCCACTCGTTCAGTGGAATTCTCCGGTTCTGTTTTCCAAAGAAGCGGAATACGTCGTGCGCCGGCGCACTCCGCTGGCGTAAGAAGCCTGCGTGTTTCGCATTTCTTTGTGCCAAATGATTATTTTTGCCATGCCAGGTGATCGATTTTCTGCGGAAGAAGACGAGAAACTCATTGAGTTTGTGTCGGGGCACCCAATGTTGTGGAGCATGGCCCTCTCCCTTAAGTAGTTGTGCAAGCAACAAGAGACTAAAATAATATCATCGATGGTTTCAGGTTTCACATGGATAGGTGGGAAAAAATTTGGAAGACCGAGCACAAAATACCAAAAGCGTTTTTAAACACCCTACGGCCGTGCTCAATTGATAATTGAATTTCAATTTTTTGGTATCTTCCAAAACTTTCTGTTTGCAGTAGGGTTTCATGATGTGTTGTCCAATCTGAAGGCTTCATCTGCCACAATGACGTGTGGCAAGATAATGTCTGAATCGGGCAACGAACAGGGGGGTGGGAAAAATGACCCATTTCTAACTAGTTTCCCCATTCCCGACTTGATAAATATTCCTGCATCACCTTCTTTGCCATAAGAACGAATGTCAACGATGAGAAACTTGTAATTGGCATCGACCATTGCGAGGAGAACAATTGAAAATAACCTTTGTAACTATAGTTATTGCCCAAAGTGTGAAGTAATAGACAGAGTGAAATCCTGCAAATACTAGGGTATTTTCATTGACGATAGGTTGAAATGGGATCGACAAATACAGGAAACCAACATGAAATTGAGAAAATTTATCTATATCTTTGCCAAATTGAGAGTGATTGTAGACACAAAGAGCCTGAAAATGGTATATGATGCTCTAGTATCATCTCTATTGCAATACTGCCTTCCAGCCTGGAGTGGAGGATACGATGCGGCATACAGGACAATAAATGTGACACAAAAGGCCATAATCAGAATAATGACCCATTCAGGTTGCCGGACACCATCACGGCTCCATTTCAGGAAAATGAAAATATTGCCATTTTCTAGTATGAGGGAACTCGGTTGCATCTCGCAGATGCTGCGGGAGGATGTGTTGACGCCACCAGAGGCCCCCCCCCCCCCTCCGATACTCATGAGGTCAAAGGATATTTGTGTAATTAATCTATCGCTCTATAGGCACAGCAAAATTACATGTATAAAGGCAAAGTTTACTTTAATGGTCTCGATCTTGATATGAGAAGGAGGCTGTTGCGAAACAACAAAGGAGAGATACCCTTAAAAAAATTTTGATTAGCTAAATTGTAAGGAAGTCTGTTTTTCTTGTCATTTCTTTTTCACGTATCATCACATTATATATATATTTATATTTTCTCAAAGGTTTACAGGTATATCAATATGATTTGAAGATAAGTTCGCAGAGACTCATTTTCCCAACACGAGCTAATATAGCTCATATAGGAAAATTATTTTCCTAAAATAATCTTCTACATTTTACGGAAATCTAATGTAACTGCATAATTGTAAGGTTTTATTTGTGATATTTCTTGTAACTAAATAAAAATAGATCTTTATTTTTAAAAACGCTACAAATTCTTACACAGGGGTTGGTTATTCCTCGGACCAGGCGCATGGAGACTCATTTCTTCAACATGGGGGAAATGGGGAAACAGTGGGTGCGGCGGGTCCCAGACCAATTCCAATCGATTCAGGATCCAGAATTTAGTAGAAAATGATACCCCACACGCCCAGGTACCGGAAATCTCGAAAACGCATATTCAAAATGGGTAATATATATCCAATTTGACCCATAACTTCTTCCAGAGGGTGCCAATCGTTCCGGGACCCACTTCATTCAAATTAGCGTCCAAGATTTAGCGGAAAATGATACCCCACACGCCTAGGTTCCAGAAATCTCAAAAACACATATTCAAAATAGGTAATATATACCCAATTTGACCAATAACTTCTTCCAGAGGGTGCCGATTGTTTTGGGACCCATTTCATTGGATTCAGCGTCCAAAATTTAGTGGAAAATGATACCCCACTTGCCTAAATCGCCCAAAATCTCGAAAATCCATTTTTCAAAAAACACATTTTGACCCCTACCCCGCCCAAATTTGGTCCGATCGGGCTGAAAAGCTTGGAGGACCGTCCTAGGCCGGGAACAGACCCCTGACCAAAATTTCAGATTTTTAGAAAATTTTCTACTACCAAAAACGGCGTGGACGGCGGACGGCGTACGGCGGACGGACATTGACCTTTTTGGTTGGTTATTCCTTGAATAATCAACCTATGTTTTCATGCAAATGGTCAACCTCTCCGATTCGGCTCAAATTTTTTTTCTGGACGTTTCATGATGTCCTGATCAAAAAAGGTCAATGTCCGTCCGCCGTACGCCGTCCGCCGTACGCCGTACGCCGTCCGCCGTCCACGCCGTTTTTGGTAGTAGAAAATTTTCTAAAAATCTGAAATTTGGGTCAGGGGTCTGTTCCCGGCCTAGGACGGTCCTCCAAGCTTATCAGCCCGATCGGACCAAATTTGGGCGGGGTAGGGGTCAAAATGTGTTTTTTGAAAAATGGATTTTCGAGATTTTGGGCGATTTAGGCGAGTGGGGTATCATTTTCCACTAAATTTTGGACGCTGAATCCAATGAAATGGGTCCCGGAACGATTGGCACCCTCTGGAAGAAGTTATGGGTCAAATTGGATATATATTACCCATTTTGAATATGCGTTTTCGAGATTTCCGGTACCTGGGCGTGTGGGGTATCATTTTCTACTAAATTCTGGATCCTGAATCGATTGGAATTGGTCTGGGACCCGCCGCACCCACTGTTTCCCCATTTCCCCCATGTTGAAGAAATGAGTCTCCATGCGCCTGGTCCGAGGAATAACCAACCCCTGTGTAAGAATTTGCAGCGTTTTTGATCAGGACATCATGGAACGTCCAGAAAAAAATTTTGAGCCGAATCGGAGAGGTTGACCATTTGCATGAAAACATAGGTTGATTATTCAAGGAATAACCAACCAAAAAGGTGACATTTGGTGGTGAAGAGCCAATGCAAATGTTTTCTGCAAACAAAGCAGGTAATCCAGGTTTATTCGAGTGAAAATTGTTGTAAAACACTCCTTGAAGTAGTACGAATGCGTCTCTGCGTGGGCAGTTTTATCCATCGGCTATGATTGGGGAAAAAAGGGGGAAAAAAAAAAAAAAAACTCTTCGCGTAAAGGGAATTTTAGAACCTAATGGGCTCCACAAACTTCTCTAATTAGTTCTCAGAAAGACATTTAAGAGAAGCTTGTTAATAAATTGGGCCGTTCAGTTCGTAACATTGTTGGATAAAGGTGAAAAAGTAATCCTTGCGAAAGTTTCTCGTCGTTATCGAAAAAATGTCTCGTTTCCTAATGTTGTTCTTCAGTCTGCGTGTGTAGAGCAGTAATGATGCTCCTGAATAGCCGCACTTTGACCGAATCAATGTCGCTATCATCAAATCGAGTATACAATAACAAGCTAGCGGATTTTCGATGTGCATAAATAATATACACCAAAATAACGCGATTTATTGATTTATTTTTTGTGTAAAAATAGTGTTTATTTTTGAACGGTATCATATTGGAATTTGAAACCATGAAATTACATCAACTTCACGAGTGACTGCGTAGATAGCAATTGTAAATTTCCAAATCTTTCTAACTTCTCTTAAAAATAACTTCTAAAATACCTACGGCAGACTACGAAATTCAACATAATACATGAAATACATCATGAAAAATGATCCAAGGACGGTGTGTATATAATAGTTTGTAAACTGGAGAACTTTTCGAATAACTAGAAATCTAAGAGTTTTTCATAACGACAAAAGATACATTTCTGAATGAAATTGCCAATTTGTTGAGCGCATCGATACTTTATGATGATGAAAGACATGAGAGACAAAATATTAAAATATAGCAACTTTATCTTGGACACAGTAAGATCAAGAGAACGAAAATATCGATATTCAACCGGTTCAAAAAGAATGTTTTTGAAGTATTTTAGCCTATCTATTTGTTCCCAGTATATAAAATAAATATGAGAATACCCCAAAATGTCGTCTCTCAGTCGTGAAATCAGGCCATGATGGGTAATTATTGAAATTATATTCCCTAACCCTTAAAATTAGTTTTTTTCAGGAGCGTCAATCGATCTCTTGCTCTGAAATGTATATATCCCATTGAACCTATCGTTTTGATCCTCCCGGTAAAAACGGTGCTAATTCATTCACAGTTATTCCGAGATTATTCCTCGGACCAGGAGCATAGAGACTCATTTCAATCGTTTTAGCGTCCAACATTTAGTAGAAAATGATACCCCACACGCCTAGGTACCAGAAACAAATATTATTTTCAAACAATTTTATTTATTCTGCTGTCCTTCTGAACTGTGCACTTACAATTAGAAAATAATTTGGCGAATAATTTATTTATTTCAACATTTTAGGTTTAAGCTCAGATTGACATTGTCACACCTATCAATCTGCTCTTAACCACATTTTTCCGTCGGTACGTAACGTAACGTATCTAATGTTTGTTTGTTTGTTTGCAGTGCTTCTACTGGCACCTGCTCGTGGATTCCTCCGGTGGAAGTGTGGAACAAAGAAGTCGGCAGAGGACTCCCTTATGGCTGGGAAGAGGCTCTCGACCCGAATGGGAAAACTTATTTCATCAAGTGAGTGGTTCCTTGATTTTTTTTACCTTTTTCTAGAAAATATGCATCTATACTGTTTCTCTGCTAGTAATTCCACAAGTAATCTGCAAGTGGAAAAGGATTTTTTTGTAGTTGAGCTTCACTCATTTCAGCCTGAGCTCCACGAACGGGGGGCTCCCAAATAACAGGTAACTATCGTTCCGGAACCCATCTCATTGGTTTCAGAGTCCCAAATTTAGTGGAAAATGATACCCCACAAGCCTAGATCGCCGAAAAACACGAAAATCCATTTTTCAAAATACACAATTTGACCCCCTCCCCCTCACGCAAATTTGGTCCGATAGGGCATTTGATATTTGACTTATGGTTGGTTATTCCTTGAATAATAATGTCAAATCTCCGATTCGGTCCAAAATTTCTTTCTGGACGTTTCAAGGTGTCTGGATCAAAATTAGCAGATGTCCGTCCGCCGTCCACGCCGATTTTGGTAGTAGACAATTTTCTAAAAATCTGAAATTTCGGTCAGGGATCCGTCTCCGGCTCTAGATCCTATAAAAACTTTTCAGTACCACGTACCATCGTACCACATTTGAGCGGGGTAGGGGTCAAAATGTGTTTCGAATAATGGATTTTCGAGATTTTTGTCGATCTAGGCGTATGGGGTATCATTTTCCACTAAATTTTGGACCTTGGAAATAGGTCCGGGACCCGTCACACACACTGTTCCCCCATTTTCCCCAAGTTTAGAAATGAGTCTACCTGCGCTTGGTCCGAGGAATAACCAACCCGCCAGGATGAATCTGCAGCTTTTGTTCTAGACACCTTGAAACGTCCAGAAAAAATGTTTGGGCCGATTCAGAGAGATGTATGATAATGGGTATTTTCGAGGAGTATTATTTTCTTCTGGATTTTTGAGCGCTCAACCGATCTTTATGGGTCACGAACCGAATTGTTGGAGGATATATATGACAACAAACTGTGAGCTGAATGAGAATGAAAATGTTCGCTTGGGTTTCATGGCTATCTTTTCACACTAAACGAACATGACAGCAACATCCACTTTCGTAGAGTGATCTCTTCACCATTTCACCGTATGTTTTCTAAAATTTCACCGGCCGGTTTCGGTCACAATTGTGATCACTCTAGTTCTCTTTAATGAATCGTGACATAGAACGACTAACACTTTCATTTATCAGAAGAGGGACGCCATTTTTGATTCTTGTCATTTTTGTATTGTAGCTCGTATGTCATGAAAAATATCGTTGTGTATTATATTTTTGACGTCTGATAATGCTATTGTGGTTGTAAAGTAACCCCCAAAACATCAAAAACTAGTTACATTGAAAAGAAGAAGTGCCATTTGGACTCGTTAGTGTTCACGCGTCTCTTGAGTAAACACGCGTCCGACAAAGTTATACAACAACACTTGGGGCCGTAGGTATCTCTAACTGAAGTGGAGAGTACGTTGAGGGGTTGAAATGATTAATGAGCCGCGAGCTCAACTGTTATCCGGCACCCGCTATCGTTTCCAAGTTGTGCGAACCATTTTGAAGACGTTTCTACAGCCCGAAAGTGTGAGACTGGGATAAGCAGTTGAACTCGCAATTGTCGATCGATGTATTTGAATCTTATCTTTTATAGAATATTTCTATTATTCCTTGAATTATCAACTTGTTTTCATTTACCTCTCTGATTGTCCCCAAAATTTGACAACATACTCACGTTTCATTACGTTTTTTTTCTCAACCCAATCGGCCCAAGACGTTACCTGTTTCCTTTATGATTTGATTGCGAAGGACCTTAACCGTGGGAAGAAGTCGTATTCCTGGATCAGGCTAAAGCGTTCGACACAATTTCACATGAAATACTGTTTGAAAAGATGAACAATTACGGCATAGAAGGCCAGGCTCTAAACTAGGTTTTGCAGCTATCTGAAAGATTGAAAGCAAATAGGTAGTGAATCTAAATGGAACCAGAAGTGACAAAATTACCCTGGAGTCATGCGCTGTCCCACAAGGTACTGTGCTTGGACCGATTGCATTTTTGCTGTATATGAACGATATAGCTGAACTGAAATTATCAGGTCGCATACTCCTATTTGCTGATGGCACAGTGTTCTACTGCTCTGCTGACGCTTGGGAAGCAAGCCGACTTATGGCTGAGAGTGGATTGAACATCATTAGTAGATGGATGATGCGCAATAAATTAACATTGAATATCGCAAAACCTGTATATGTCTTATTCAGTCTGGACAACCGAAATCTACGATTTAAACTGCAGGGTACATCTCAATATGCATTGCATATGCCGTGCATCCAAGTCATTGTGTCAGGAGTAATTTTTGACACCAAAATGAAGTTCGAATAGCAAATACAAAACACCAACTTGAAACTCAAGAAACCCCTATATGTATGTATTTTCAACGCTCGCACCGATCCTAGACCGAGATTTGTTATAGCGAGTGTACGTTGCTGTGATCGAATCCGTGCTTACTTACTGCCTACTGCCTCCCCGTTTGGAGCAGTACTTATAGCACTTTGCTGGAGTCAATCATGAAAACGCAGAAAGCTGTCATTAGGAAAATTGTCAAGAAAAGCTGGATTGAACATACCGCACAACCTTTCCTGGAACTGCAGATTTTGCCATTTAATAAATTTATCGCTCTTGACAATATTAAGCAAATAATAAAGACAAAACACTACAACCTCCAATCTCACCAGATTCAGTAACAACTAAAAATTGAATACCCTTCTTCCGCACAACCTTCGCTCGGATATCACTATCTATGAACTATCTACCTAGAGAACTAAGGGAAAAATTGCTGCACAATAAACTGACTGGACCAATAAAAAAAACAGCTAATGATCCCCAAACGACCCCAAACGACCCAATCCCCCCTACCCAATTGTTAAATACCAAACGATGTAACCGTGGCTACTACCTAACTATAGCTATAGCTAAGTTTAATTTATTTGCCTAGTACTGCATGCTTGCGTACCGCTAGAACTCTTCTCATCCCCCACCACGAGCTCTTGCTCGTTTGGGGGATTAATTTCGTTGGATATTATGTGATCGCGGCGGAACATGCCGGTTGTGTTAAATACAAATGAGTGTATCCGCTGTATTTCTCGTGTATTCATGTGTTTAGTTAAAATTAATTCATTTAAAAACAGTAAAAGAAATTCTTGAGAGATAGGCGTGTGAGGTATCATTTTCCACTAAATTTTGGACCCTGAATCGATTGGAATGGGTCCGGGACCCGCCATACCTATTGTTTCCCTCATTATCTCCATGTTGATGAAATGAATCTCCATGCGCCTGGTCCGAGGAATAACCAACCCGTGTGTAAGAAATTGGAGCGTTTCTTCTTTAGCGGTCACGCCTACAAACATGTCATTTGTGAATTAAGCTTTTTTTAACGATTTGTTTTCCCTCTATTTCGTTCCAGTCACGTCAACAAGACGACCACGTACGAGGAGCCGGTGTTGGACTGGGGAGAAGAGCCTCCTCAGCCGCGGGCCATCAGCCTCAACCGTCACCCTGAGATGGGATTTGGGTTCGTAGCTGGGTCCGAACGTCCTGTCATCGTCAGGTGAGTACTTGGAACATCCCTACAAACCAATATTACGTCATCATGAGGACAGAATTTGTAATAGGGCGGATGCGTCTGACTATACACATTTTGGGAGTATTTTCCATGACCCGAAAGCGTCACTCCGCGTATGACGAATAGTTTCGTCATTTTCAAATCCCATGCTAAGGTGTGGTTTACCATTTTTCTCTCTTTTCTTTCATGTCAAATTTCCCAGTAATCTTCGACTTTGTATAAACGATCTTCTTTTCCTCAGAAGTTCAGAAGAGAAATAGGCAGCGCCTAATGATGAGCTCATCAATGTAAATGAGTTTCAAAACGGAAGAATAGAATGGGAGATGTGATTTTGTATGGACCTCATTCGGGACACAATGGACTGCCTTCTGGGGAGGAAGAAGAAGGAGTGGAAAAATGTCAAACTCCTCGGTGAAGGACATGAAACGTATCTACGGGCTCTTTTGGTATGCATTATGAAAATCAGACCACTTCGGAATGAGGAGGGGAAATTAGACGAGGCTCGTCGGAACCCACCTCGGAAGAATAAGGTTTTGAAAAGATGACGTTGAAAAAACTTGAAATAGTGAAACAATTTTTTAAGGGTGCCCTAAAGGACGGTACAGTTTATCAACTGTTGAAATATCAAAACGCTCGGTGAATGTCACCATTGACCAACCCTAGCTCATTACATTAATCTTTGATTTTTTTTTTTTTTTTTTTTTTTTTTTTTTTTTTCCGCTGTAGAATGAAACTCCCAAGTCATGGACAAGATGAATTTACATGGCTTAACCTAAATTCATCGCGTCATAAACTATTTCGTTGTCCTTTAGTGACACTCACAATAAATACTTTTACAATAATTGTAATTGTGCAAACATTTTGAGTACACGGTTGATTTTTCCGTGTCAACAAATTTGAATACAATCGTCATCTCACTTATTAATTATGAATACTGGATAATCTTAATAAAAACAGCAATAACAATTTTAGTAGTATTCAACCATATAGAGAAATGATAATAACATTTTATGACAGGCCCTTGGAAGATGTCTGGTGAGCCTGAACTTCGCAATTTTGCGTACTGAACCCAATGAATGGGGTCCCAGAACGATTGGCACCCTCTGGATGAGGTTACGAGTCAAAATGGGTATCTATCTACCCATTTCGAATGTCTGTTTTCAAGATCTCTGGTACCTAGGCGTGTGGGGTATCATTTTCCACTAAATTTTGGTCCCTGAATCGATTGAAATGGGTCCGAGACCCGCCACACCCACTGTTCCCCCTATTTTCCCCATGTTGAAGAAATGAATCTCCATGCGCCTGGTCCGAGGTTTAAATTAGTTTCCATGCGCCTGGTTTGAGGAGTAACCAACCACATAACCACAGTTTTTCAAACAAAAGTTTCATAATTATTCAAAATTAGGTTTGTAATTATTTTCTTCTTTGTCAGATTTGTGACGGAAGGTGGTCCGTCGGATGGAAAACTCCTTCCAGGGGACCACATCCTCGAAGTGAATGCCGAAGACGTCAGTTGCGCCCCACGCGACCACGTCATTCAACTCGTTCGCGCCTCAAGAACCTCCGTCGATCTCGTCGTATGTCAGCCCATCCTCACGAACGTGAGCAACCATTTTCTTACAATAGAAGATACATTACCTTTGAAAGGTTCATAACGAACGAAACTCACCTTTTTGGATAGGGTTCGTATCGTACTCAACTGGGTTCGTATTGTTTCAGTCGTCGAGGAAGTCAGCGATCCTGAGTTCGGCTAAAAAAGCCAAACTGAAATCCAATCCTTCGAGAGTAAGGTTCGCTGAAGGCGTCGTCGTTAACGGATCTCCTCTTTTTCCTGTAAGTAAATTATACTCTCATAATGCCCCCATCCAAGATTTTAAACCGTCACCTAATCAGTTCTAAATTCAAATTTAATAAGTCAAGAATTTTCGGGCTCTCGTGAGATTTAGTGAAATCCGATATTAGCAAAAATCTTCCTGTTATGAGGATTCCATAAGATCTTCAAGTTTGAAAGTCCTTTGAATCTCAATAACTTTTCTTCTTGATTGTTTCCAAGGCAAAAACAATTTACCGAAGAAATGCGAATAG
Source organism: Cyrtorhinus lividipennis (assembly GCA_019603395.1). Classification (NCBI taxonomy): domain Eukaryota; kingdom Metazoa; phylum Arthropoda; class Insecta; order Hemiptera; family Miridae; genus Cyrtorhinus; species Cyrtorhinus lividipennis. The sequence continues at coordinate 23,404,070 of CM034005.1, read as the reverse complement.
TTGAGCTTGTAGTCTTTTTAGGATTTTCTCAAAGCGTAACTGGTTTCTGGATGCCGCATCTCGTGGGGCATTTTGGCAAGCTGTATGTTGTACTATGGGTAGACATTGAACATGAGTTTAATGAAATGAGAGTCGTGCAAGTATAACATGAATGTTTCTGTTGGTTCATTACGTGATTTTGAAGATTCTTGCAACTTGAGGGTAACTAGGCCAGTTTTTTTTTTTTTCTCCAGGATGAGAGAGAACATTTGAACATATCTTGCGCCTTACTTTTCATAAACGCTGCTAATTATTTCACACGGGTTGATTATTCCTCGGACCAGGCACATGGAGGCTCATTTCTTCTACATGAGGAAAATGGGGGAACAGTAGGTGTAGCGGGTCCTGGACCCAATCCAATCGATTCAGCGTCCAAAAGTTGGTGGAAAACGATACCCCACACGCCTAGGTACCAGAAATCTCGGAAACACACACTCAAAATGGGTAGATAGCCACCCATTTCGATCCATAACTTCTTCCAGTGGGTGCCAATCGTTCTGGGACCCACTTCATTGGATTCAGCGTCCAAGATTTAGCGGAAAATGATACCCCACTCGCCTAGATCGCCCAAAATTTCGAAAATCCATTTTTGGCGCCCACTGGAAGAGGAAATTGGTCATGTGGGTGCCTATCTACCCACTTTGAATGTGTTTTCGAGATCTGGATTCTAGGCGTGTGGGGTATCATTTACCACTAAATTTTGGAAGTTGAATCCAATGGGAATGAGTCCCGGAACAATTGGTGCCCTCTGGATGAGGAGGCTATGGGTTAAAACTAGTGCCTATCTACCCATTTCGAATGTGTCTATTTGTGATTCCTGATACCTAGGCATGTGGGGTATCATTTTTCACTAAATTTTGGACCCTGAGTCGATTGGATCAGGGACCCGCCACACTCACTGTTTTCCCCATGTTGAAGAAATGAGTCTCCATGCGCCTGGTCCGAGGAATAACCAACCCGTGTTTGTTTTCTTGTTCAGCATGAAAATGAGAGAAGTGAAGATATATACTTGTCAATCGCTATTTATAATGTATTATAATTCAATTATTATCAACTGAACGTTCCCGTAATGCGGTTTTTTGTCGGCAGGGATGCACGCTAAGTGGAGGAGACTGGGGATCGGGAACAATGCTCCCGAACGTTCTAAAAGTTTTTTTGGAAAACGGACAAACCAAATCTTTCAAATACGACGCCAACACGACCGTCGGCGACGTCCTCAGTTCTCTGCAGAGTAAATTGTGTCTCAAAGAGACTAGTCATTTCGCCTTAGTTCTGGAACAGGTCAAAACCTTGAAACGGAACAAGCTCACTCTACTGAACCCTCAGCACACACTATCCCGAGTAAGTTGATATTGTAAGTATAATTAATGTCGTGAAAGGGTTGGACAGAGTGGCCCACGTTCATAATTTCGCCCCCTTCATATTCAGGTGGATTCATTCTTATTCAGGTTCAGGAAATAAACCCTTCAGTTTCTTCGTTGGGATTAGTTTCCAAGCGCGAAACAATTGTAGAAATCACGGTGAATTGCCAATTATGGACTTACTCTTTGAGTAAAAATAACTATAGTTCTTCACTCCGATACAACTTTTGAGAATAATGGTAACTTGTCAGGTAATTTTTGAAAGCCCCGTCTGAGCGCTAGTAGTAGTCATTCTTCTCCAAAAGAGACACAGAATGTGTTTCCCATTGATGGGTAATTATTAACAGAGACTTGAAATGAAATAAAATAATTAGCATCGAAGTATTCGTAAATTGACGATGTGAGCAATAAGATCTGTAGGCGACGTATATGTTCTACCTGATAAATGATTCAAAATTTGTTTTCAATAAAGTCTGATGCGTCCGCAAAATTAATTTCCTTAGAAAAAGTGTTTATTAACTAATCGTTAATAGTGAATAACGCACAACACTCACTTCCACCTTCTCTTCAAATATATATATATATATATATGTGATGTAGAGATGCCCGATGGATCTCTATGCTACCTACAACCTTCGTTGGATTTACCCAACTCCCCGCCAGCTGTTAATTCACCCGAATAACACTTTTGTGTCGTCACTAGCTGCTCACAGCACCCCGTGTGGCACTTCCGGACACTACCGGAGCGTCAGTCAGTCGCATTACAGGAGTCAGTCGAAGACATTGTCAGAGAGCGCGTCTACGACAAGAAGTTATTGTGTTCTGAGTATAAACAGTTTGATTGAGTGCCTGGGGGGAGTATGCTTGTTCGGGTGTAATTAATCTAATACGTTAAAGTTCTGATACGTCATAATAAACCCTTTTTAGACTTGTTATTGTCGTGAGACGCGTGTGTCACTCAGTGAAAACCCCATCATGATGCCTTCCAACTACGAGGAAGGGCAGATCATTGACGACGACGACGACATCACATCAGAAGTGGGATTCGACAATCTACGTGCATTTTCGAATGGCAATAATGATGGAAATCACGGAGGTCAGTTTTTTGGCGATTTTTCGCATGGTAATGCTGCCGATAGGCAACAAGTGAGGGATGCGACTCCATTTTGTTGGCGAGGTAGCTATCGTTACGCACCGCAAGGACATTTTCCCGAGCGCCCACCCCACTATACCCGAACAGGCCCGAGTGGATTCCGCCCACCCGACTATACCCGACCAGGCCCGAGTGGATTCCGCGCTCAGCTTCTCAACTTCTCACCCTCGTCACCCCTCTCCACATGACGTTTGCGGACTTCCAGGACTTCAGGATTCCAGGACTTCTTGACGGAAGAAACCCGTGCCAAGTCAACCAACTCATCAAAGGCTGCCTCAGGTTACACCAACACCACCTGCTACACCTGTAACCAGAAAGAAGAGTGCAGCAAGGCCAAAACCAGGAGAGAACAAGGCGCCAACAGCACAGCCAGCCAGCAAGCAGGTTGGCCTCTGCGTCGCTAATCCGGAGGGGACATTGACCCATCAAGGTTATGTATTCAAGTACTGTTTTGATTCAGGATCAGAATGCTCTCTCCTTCACATGTCAATCAGTGACCATTTTTATGGTCCATCTTTTCAAAATATTGTCCGTTTGCATGGTCTAGGGTCAGCAGTAACTATTTCCAAGTGCCAAAAACAAGTTTTGGTTACAATAGATGGGAATGACCTTCAGGTATTATTTCATATTGTTGAAAACTGTTTGTTGCCTGTGCCAATCATTTTAGGGCGGGAAATCCTTGCCCCAGATTTTTGTATGGCTGTGAATTCTTCAACCTGTGTGCTTAGGAAGGACGCTCCTCCTAGCACCTTGTATGATTCAAATAGTAGTTTGTTGGACACTGCCAACTTCTCAAGAGCTGAACCCAAATCCATGCCAGTTGAAGTTCAACCAGTCCATGTAACTGCTGGAGAAGATATGCATTCTGGTATTTGTAATGAAAATGAAATTTCCGATTTTCTGGATGGCCACTGCTCATTAGAACAGTGTGCTGCTGATGAGGTTGTGATGTTCAGTGAGATGTTTGGTTGCCATGATACCACAATTCCGTTTCTTGATTTTTCTCCTCCTGTGGGATCTTGCCATGTTTTGCCAGTAAGCACCATAAATTTGGATACAGTTCACACAAATCTTCCTGTTAGTCAACTCTCTGACCTTATTCGCATTTTACAGAAGTATTCCCAGTATTTCATTTCTGGAATTCCTACAACCCGTGTCACTACAGGCACTTTCAAAATCCGTCTTATTGATCCGTCAAAGATAGTAAATCGTCGCCCTTATAAACTTAGTCCTGTGCAGCGTGAACTAGTTCGAGAACGTATAAAGGAACTAGAGGATGCCAAAGTGATCCGCCCCAGTTCCTCTCCCTTTGCTAGCCCTATACATTCCTGATCGATTTCCGTTGCCTTTAATCAGTGACCAAATTGCGCGCTTGAATGGAGCTCAATGGTTTTCCATACTTGATGCTGCGAGCGGTTTTCATCAAATTCCTGTTGAAGAAGATTCGATTGAAAAGTTGGCTTTTGTCACTCCAGACGGCCAATGGGAATACTTGGCCTTACCTTTTGGAGTCAGGAATGGGCCGAGTGTTTACCAGCGTGCTGTCATGAAAGCTCTAGGGGACTTAGCCTTTGGTTATGTTATCTGCTATATGGACGACTTGCTGATTTTAGCAGAAACTCAGCAACAGGCTCTTGATAGGTTAGATCATATTCTAAAGGTTCTAACTGATGCAGGGTTCTCCCTTAATCTGGCAAAGTGTTCGTTTGTCGTTTCGAAAATCAAATATTTGGGCTATGAGATAGAAAACGGTGAGTTGCGCCCAAATAAAACCAAAGTTGAAGCTCTTACGAAATTGTCACCCCCAACCACCTTACGCTCATTACGCCAGTTTTTAGGTCTGGCATCTTATTTCCGCCATTTCGTTAAGAATTTCTCACAAATCGCATCCCCATTGTTTCAATTAACCCGTAAAACGAATAGTCCTGCTGATGAGAACAAGAATCGTCCTATTCCTTGGACGGAGGACCTTGAGAAGGTTCGTCAACATCTCATCAGTCTTCTGACTTCTGAACCCATTTTAACAATTTTCAATCCATCCCATCCTATTGAATTGCATTGCGATGCAAGCTCGATAGGTTTTGGTGCCATTTTGATTAATATTGTTGATAAAAAGCCCAGACCAATAGCCTACTACAGTAAAAGAACGACCCATGCTGAATCTCGGTATGATTCTTACGGATTGGAGACTCTAGCAGTGGTCTATGCCATTAAACACTTCCACAATTATTTACAGTGTTATCCATTTACCGTTATCACTGACTGCGATTCCTTGAAAAAGAGTCAAACCAAGAAAGATCTTGTACCCCGAGTACAGAGATGGTGGTCCTTCTTGCAGAGTTACGATTTCAAACTTCAGTATCGCCAGTCTTCCCGCATGCAACATGTGGATTTTCTCAGTCGACACCCTGTTACTGACGACTCGTCAATTCCTAACGATTTCGTTCCAAAGTCAGTCCAGGTTCCAACGCTGATATCAGAGAGTCCAAAAATGCGGCCACATGGTAGGCAAAGGAATGTAAAGCCTTATTTGAACCCTGAGGTTTCTGACAAGCATGTCAAGTTGACAGCAGTTTCTACTGACTGGTTGCTGACAGCCCAACAAAGTGATCCATTCGTGTCAGAAATCGTCCAAAAATTAAATGTTGATGAAATAGACCCAGATATTCAAAACACATACGAAATTCACAATGGCATTCTGTGTCGGAAAGTTCAGCGACACACAAGGACTAGGTATCTCCCAATTGTACCTCATTCACTTCGTTATTCAGTCGTTTCCAATGTTCACGAGTCCCTTTTCCATCTGGGTTATGAAAAAACCTTGGAGGCCTTATACCAACACTATTGGTTCGAACATATGGCTAAGTATGTTCGAAAGTTTGTCGAGAACTGTCTAGTGTGTAAAACATCAAAGTCGGATTCAGGTCCTCGACAAATCCAACTCCATCCAATTCCCAAGGTTTCTGAACCGTGGCATACCCTTCATCTGGACGCCTCAGGTAAATTGAGCGGAAAAAAAGACTCCAAAGAATACCTATTCGTTTTTATAGATGCATTCACGAAATACTGTGTGCTTCAGCATACCCGCTCCCTTGAATCTGCAAGTGCTGTGAAAGCATTAACCGTTGTTATAGACTTTTTTGGACCTCCACAGCGTATCATTTGTGATCAAGGTACAAATTTTACGGCGAAGGAGTTTAAAGATTTCTGTGGTGCTCATCAAATCGACCTTCATTTTATAGCCACTGGTGCCTCAAAGGCGAATGGCCAGGTGGAACGTCTCATGAGCACCCTTCGTAACATGCTTACTGTTGCTGAAAAGGATGATCATCGAACCTGGCAATCTTGTGTTGGTCACATCCAGTTAGCTCTCAATACTACACCTCACAGTGTCACTAAAATATCTCCAATGCAACTAATGTTCGGGCGTGTTTCCCGGCCCCTGCATTTGATTTCTATAACTGATCATCTCACTGAGCAACCTTCCACCGACCTTCAAGCTTTGCGTGACACTGCCGCTCAATTAATTGAAAAGCAAGCTGAAATAAGTAAAACCCGATTTGACAGTGGCAAGTTGCCAATTAAACGATTTGAAGAAAATGATTTGGTTTTTGCACAAACGGAGGTGAGGAACCGGGTAAAACTTGACGATGCATATCGTGGACCCTATAAAATTGTAAAAGTTCTGCCAAATGACCGCTATTTGTTACAGCCTGTGTCTGGCGGTACACGGAAATACCTTAAATATCCTCACGAACGATTGCGCAAGGCACCTATGCCTGATGGACTAAATCCTCTCGCTGATACTGGGGACCAATCCCAATGAGTTTGGGCTGACTTGACAGTTTTGTTGTGTGTGGACTCTCCCACTTGTGTGACTGTGGATCCGCCCGGTCACATGCTGTTTTACACTACTGTCTTGTTATGCCTTGCTTTGTTTAGTGCGGGGTTGGGATCTCTACCTTGCTTGGCACCACGAGGGCGCGTCATGGTTGGTCCCTCCTTCTTCGTCCTTCCCTTTACGTTGCCCTCGTCCTCACAGTCACTTCTTTTCTGATAGGGTGATTGTCAAGTCCAAGTGAGTTCGGGTCCCTTCTCCTGTGCTCTGTTCTGTTTAGCCACTGGACGCACCTCTGGCTTGTTTTGAGGCTTTGGCCTGTTTTACCATCTGCTGCTGTCTTCTTGCGCATTCAGTTCGTTGCTGACTTTATGGGCTCTCGCCCCTAGTTTATGGGCTCTCGCCCCTGTTTTATGGGCTTTCGCCCCTGTTTCATGGGCTCTCGCCCCTTGTTTATGGGCTTTCGCCCCTGTTTTATAGGCTTTCGCCCCTGTTTTATGGGCTTTCGCCCCTGTTTTATGGGCTCTCGCCCCTTGTTTATGTTTATGGGCTCTTGCCCCTATTTTATGGGCTCTCGCCCCTTATGTTGTGCCTCCTCACCTCTGTGCGATGTTTGTCTGGCTGTCATCACCGGCCTTAATTCCCAGTGATGGTTCCTCGCTCCCTCCCTCTTCTTGGGGGCGGTGGCGATCGGCTTTGGTTCAGACTAATGGGCTGCCTTTGGTCCCGCAGGTACACTGTGCTCCCGGGGACGGCAGCAATGTCAGGATCGCCGTGTGATGTAGAGATGCCCGATGGATCTCTATGCTACCTACAACCTTCGTTGGATTTACCCAACTCCCCGCCAGCTGTTAATTCACCCGAATAACACTTTTGTGTCGTCACTAGCTGCTCACAGCACCCCGTGTGGCACTTCCGGACACTACCGGAGCGTCAGTCAGTCGCATTACAGGAGTCAGTCGAAGACATTGTCAGAGAGCGCGTCTACGACAAGAAGTTATTGTGTTCTGAGTATAAACAGTTTGATTGAGTGCCTGGGGGGAGTATGCTTGTTCGGGTGTAATTAATCTAATACGTTAAAGTTCTGATACGTCATAATAAACCCTTTTTAGACTTGTTATTGTCGTGAGACGCGTGTGTCACTCAGTGAAAACCCCATCATGATGCCTTCCAACTACGAGGAAGGGCAGATCATTGACGACGACGACGACATCACATATATATATATATATATTTAATTTTCTGTAAATTTTTCAATGAAAATAACGAATGAGACTCCACATTCGCGTTGTACGTTATCCAACCACGTGCCAACATTTCCAGGAAAAATAAATTGAGTCTCATAAAAGTTGTTTTCATATTCCAGTCATTGTGTACATTTTTGCCCCCTCGCCTCGTGTAGGGGTCGCTTCATTGTATTTCAGCCCAACTTGGTTGACATTATAAGTCTTCATACCGTCGAATGAACCATTCTTCCCTTCTCAGGTCGCCTCCCGCCCTGGAACACACAATCTTAGATGTCTATTCAGGGTCGCTTTCGTTCCAAGCGACCCTTGCGATTTAGCACAAAGAGACTTAGCTGCTTTTGAATATTTCTATTTGCAGGTAATTTGCGTTTGAACAGAAATTCGATTAATAAATGGGTTTCTCCTCAATGCCTACAAATCCCTTCAACTTATTGCTGTTTTGTGTGTTATCGCAGTGTTGTAATGACGTAGTCCAGGAGCGTTACGCTCCTGAATTAAAATACGACGTTGCGTTAAGGTTAGCAGCGCTACAAATACACCAGCACTGTTTAGCCAATAACATTCAACCTTCGAAAATTACCGTCAAAACAGTCGAGTAAGTACCTTTTTGGAATCATTAAAATTTTTACCATTGATCGTTCTACAAACAAGATTGAGATAAATCTCAATGCAAAGTGGTTTTTCTTAACCTTTTCAAAAATGGATTTGACATTATTAGAAGCCTAGGGAGAAAAAATTTATTGTACCTAAACTACTTTTTTTTTTGCCATCTTGAGTTTTACAGGATAAAACTAAGAAAAAATCGTCAATAAATCTACATTTATCAATTGTAATAATTTTTACTTACACTCAGTTTGAACGCTGAGTAGTATGAAGTTAATATATTTGATGAGAATATTAGAAAAATATCTACTTTGTAGCATATATGCACATTTTGAAATATCGATACATATGACAATATGTGGAATATTGCCACTTAGGTATTTCTTTATTTTATTTTCATTTTACCTGAAGGGAAGATAATAGACTAGCATTATTGTACGATACTTTCATTTTTCGTATATTTTGTTCTCAAACCCCAGAGACTGATGGCAGGCCAGAGGAACTACTGGGGTGTAAATTGTTTAAACATCATGTAGATATTCGGCTTGTTTGTTCAGATCAGGATATTACTAGGGGTTACGAATACAAGATTATTATTTTAGCTAGGTACTTGTAGTTTGATTAACATCTGAAAAAGTGAAGAAAAAAATGAATGTTTCAATTCTCAAATGCGCTCAACGACGAGACTTTGACCTCTTAGTTTCCAGTTATTGCAACAATTTAATCTTGGCATGGAACATCGTTGTCTGAACGAACCTTTTTTTCTAGGAGAGACTTTGGACTGGAAAAATTCGTTCCCACTTCGCTTTTAGAAACAATGAAAAGAAAAGAACTACGAAAAGTGTTAACACACTTATTGAAATTAAATTACACCATGACAGGGTCGAGTCACAAATGCCTGACGGCGCTTCAGGCGAAGTTATACTATCTGACAATAATAAGCCAGTTACCAAGTTACGGAGCCAAGTGTTTCCCTACAAATAGCGTGGTAATTCATCTTCTTCATTTACTTATTGAATTAATTCTTTCCAAGAAAGAGTTTCATGAGAAGTAGAGTCTATTATTGAATTGTCCTCAACTTTCTCTCAAATTGAAACTGGAGGCTAAATGTGAATGAGAAAAAATAAGTTTTGAAATTTTCATTTACGTTTTTCAGGATAGCAACGTTGAAAATGTGATATTAGTCAGCCCCAAGTTGGGAATAAGTCAAATCACCGGTCTGAGGAGCAATATGGTTTGTAAAAATGTAATGCTGATGCTGAATGGTTTTCATTTTTTTTTTTCCTCGTAGTTTTAGTTACTTAGCGGTAAAATAGCGTTTAAGATGTTCAACTCGTTTCTTCATTATCCTGTTTGTTCTAAGTTCATCGAAGCTGGACTGGGAGATGTGCAATGTGCCCTGTTCTTGTTTAATTAGTTTGTTTTCCAATTATCAACAACATCTTGGCTTGCTCTCATCACATGAAATATCACATCTGATATGGCTTTTGTCGGGGCCGAGGTGGCCGAGGTCGTTAAGGCATCGGTCTCTAAGGGCTCGAGAGACTCCTCTGGTCAAAGTTTCTCGAGGCTCCTGGTTCGAATCCAGCACCCCCTTGACTTGACGTCGTGAGGCCAATATAGTACCGGCAGTAAGCTCCAAAACGGTTGTCCGGGGGCATATCACAACACGCGTGTTTGCCTTTGTAGTCTGGCTTGCATTGTGACCACCCAGGAGCTAGCACAATGGGCCACTAGGTCTAGGTGCAGGGGGTGGACACTGCAGTGAAGACTGCAGTGGACACCCCCTCTACCCCTGTGTAATTATCTATGGCTTTTGTCATATAAATAAAATTCATTTGAGGGCATAAAAACTAGAAATTGGCTAAGTACTCTTACTATCATGTCATCAACTAATTTGATCATAGCGCCATCTTGACTCACCTCAGGTTGTGAGCATGCATTGAAAAGCTTTGACCGATGTGTTGTTGCCGTAGCTTTTATACAGCTTATTTATGTCCTTGCGCTAATAGCCGTTTTTTCTATTATAGGCACATTTAGCACTACGTTTATTGTTTTGTTACATGTAGCCTGTGCCAGTGGCGGACGTTGAACAGCTGAGTATGGTTCAGGTTGAGAAAGAGGATCATTTGCTGTCGACTGTCACTCTATTTTTACCATCAACACCAAATAAGGTTTGTTTGATGATTGTTTTTGGTTGATTCGTGATATTTTGAGACCTCAGGGCAATTTATAGGTACCTAGTAGTATCTAGGATATTAGGCAGGTATCAGGAGGCAGTAGCTCAGAACACCATGCGGCTTCTACGATAGCGTACCACGTTGGATCCCTTGGTCCTCATCGTCAAGGAGTATCGGGCGTGGTTATTACTTGGATTGGTGGGGTATCATTTTCCACTAAATGAATCGAACGAAATGGGTGCGAGAACGATTGGCGCCCACCGGAAATGGTTATGGGTCATAATGGGTCTACCCATTTTGGATATGTGTTTTCGAGATTTCTTGTACCTAGGCGTGTGGGGTATAATTATCCACTAAACTTTGGACCCTGAACCGATTGGAATGAGTTTGAGACCTGCCACACCCACTGTTTCCCTCATTTCCCCCATGTTAAAGAAATGAGTCGCATTTCTGTTCTGTAGTCCCCCAATTTGGGCGGGGTAGGGGTCAAAATGTGTATTTTGAATTATGGATTTTCGAGATTTTTGGCGATCCAGGCGTGTGGGGTCTCATTTTCTACTAAATTTTGGACGCTGAATCCAATGAAGTGGGTCCCACAACGATTGGCGCCCACTGGAAGATGTTATGGATCAAAATGTGGGTGCTCATCTACCCATTTCGAATGTGTGTTTTTACGATTTATGGTACCCATTGTGTGTGGGGTATCATTTCCCACTAAATTTTACCCTGAATCGATTGAAATGGGTCCGGGACCTGCCACACCCACTGTTTCCCCCTTTTTCCCCATGTTGAAGAAATGAGTCTCCATGCGCCTGGTCGAAGGAATAACCATCCCGTGTGAAAGAAATTGCAGCGTTTTCATCTACTGTTTATGTATAATTTGTTGTATTTTAATCTGTAATTGGGTCCGTCCCGAAGGCCATACAATCACCAGCCTCTCCTCTGTTTGGCTTCAACTTGATGTAAATTGTTCTTCATCCCGCCGTAAGGGGACCCTAGAGCCAACGCTTGCCTACAATAAATTGGACTCTGAGGAACGATTTCAAGAAACTCCCTCTACTACATTGCCTCATTGCTTAACATTACACACTGCTGAAATTATAACGACCGTTTTAATTGCCAACATTGACGAAGAGGTTGTAATGACTTTAATTCATTTTTCAGGAATTAAGGCTCACTGTGGAGGAAAGAGACGCGGAAGAATTGGTTTTAGTTCTTCAAGGTTATTTCAAGCTGTTCACAAACAAAGATCTACACGTACATCAAGATCCAGACGACTGGCTTGTAGACACTGGTAACCCATGAATTGATAAAGCCTTTTTGAAACTCATAGGCTGCCTATGGCCACCTATTTCATGTTGAAATAGGCTATTTTGGCTCCTAGAACTCAATAAATTGTTCTTATCATACTCTTTTGATCTAGTTTTGGACTTGATAATCAATCGAAAACCCGTAGTTTAGTTACATTTTTAGGGTAACCACTCGTGTTCATGACTTGTATCCATTAACTTCACTTTACAACATGGACTTTCCCCTGTGTCCAGCTCCTCTTTACCATTCGCAACACGTTGTGAAGCCCGCCAATTGGAGCTATGGCTGTGATAATGATACGAACGACCACAGAATGGTCAATTTCGCCGTGCCCCTCCACACGCTCAACCCAAACAAAGAGGTTCGTGTGAACACCTAATAAAATCTGCCTTCGACGATTTTGCGTCAGCGCGTATTTCAACTATTGAAACGTTTTCAGGTGAAATCCAATGGCACGCTTACACTTACTCGAAGTAGCAGCAAAATAATCAAAAGTAACGGTGTAGACAGCAACATGAACGTGTAAGTTTTCTACGCGTCACTATAATTTAATATTTTCCAAAATTTTAAGTCAATCTTTGTGGCGTTCAAACTTGCCTTTTGAAACGATTATTGCATGACAGTAAAATAACATGTCCGATATAGGTTGTCGTTGCTTACCTCATGTGTTGGAAAAAAAAAATCAATATGTTTTTGTTTAATTGTTTGTGATGGTTTTTTCATCCAACATGAGTAACGTCATAATAACATTCATAACCATTTCAATTTTGCAAAAAATCATCATTTAAACGCTTGATTTGTTGGTGTCAACACTGTTTTACTGATACCGTTTTTAATAATTAATTTCATTTCAAAAGCTGACGATTCACCACTTGTGAAATTATCACTTTTGTTCGTTCACTCTCATATAAATTTAAAAAAAAAAACCGCATATGAATTACAGTGGAACACAACGCGGTGACCGAAAAAATATGAGTTGCTCAATTTGGACCCGTGTTTTGTTCATTGCAGCCTTCCCTCATCATATTATAACCTCACCCGTCCAAAATTATTGTCGTCGACTTATAGACCCGTCCTCATAACTTTTGTGTGTGTGCTTTTCTTCATCAAGGCCTGGTAAAGTGAGAGACCGGAATGGCATGAACCCCTTGTCTCCAAGTAACAACGGTATTGACTTCCACAGTGTTGTTTCTATGGAAATACTTGAACAGGAGGGTTACCTTGATGAAAATAACCCCGAGGTATTGTTTTCACCGTCACTTTTTTTCTATTAGACATTGTCTTTGTCTGTTTTGAGTCATTTTTCCGTTTTTTTGAGAGGTAACACGCAAGGAGGAGGAAAATTCGTTTTTCAAAAATTGTACGTCACGTTTTAAATTACTAAGTGACTGAATTTCTGGGAGTGGGGATAACACGCTTTTAAAAGAGTGCCTGCACAGAAGGGGAGGTTATAGGCACCCTCATGCCACTTCTCTGCCCAGCCAGGCCCCTTAGATAACCAGTAAGAAGGGTACAAATGAGTCAAAGCTATTTTTCCCCAGTTTTCATAGTGGTTACAGCTAGTTTTGGCACACCAGAGATATCTATGCTTTAAGATCTGTGTGAAAAGAGCCGTGTTTTTCACGATTTAGTCATAAATTCCTACACCTTACTCCATGGTAGTGCGGAAAATGCCAATTGGGCGACATCACGAACGTAATGCATTTTCTTAGAACAGTATATTGAAATGAGTTGTTCCAAAAGAGGGTTGGGTTCCTGGAATAACCACGAAATCTAGGGGTTTATATTATTTATTAAGAATATTAGAAAAATTGTTATATTTTATTTTTAGCTAAAATCTCCAGTTATTTTGTGAAGGTATGGAAGGACATCTTTGTTTCAGCGAGGGGAAGTCACATTTATACAGTACCTCCTTCCCCACCCCCACCAGATATCAATTGCCAGCTGCTTTCCCCCTTCAAATTCAAACAATACTCTGACCTTTTTAAAAGGCGCTTCTAAAAAATGCTGATACTGATACGCCCTTGGTAATTTAAGTTTTCTTTGGAAGGTGGAGGGGGGGGGGGGGGCAAAACGCGCCATTAAGAGCGGCCATTATGATAACGACTACCCGACCCATTCTTATCGGCTGGCCCCTCATCTTCCATCACACTCCCCAGATTGTAGAATGGTTCATAACACCGTTGAATATCAGAAGTTGAGCAGGTTCTATTTGAACGCATTACTTTATCCATTGAGGGAAATTACGTAAGTTGTAATAAAGGACGTTATCAACTGGTAGGGTAACATTCAACAATAAATATTGTCGTGAAATCCCCTTTGTAGTAATGACAACATAAGAAAAATCGTAAACAATTCAATTACTCTTCGCTTGTCCTCTAAAAGAATTGAAGAATGGCTCACCACAGCATATCTGCATAAATATGAGATCTTTGACTGCGTATTGACATTTTCTTCTAGTATGAGTACAGTACTATAATAAGAGCCAATCAATCTATAGTTTGCGAATGTGCATGCGTTTTTACTGGCTCACCCAGGTAGGTATGACCGAAACGATCCGAATAGAGATTGAGGATGGAAGAATACATCGATTTTTGAGGACTGAGTATAGCTTTTAAAGGTCAAATTGAGAAATTTACATGTAAATTTTTAATTCGTTGAGCGTATTTAAGACCTTTATTTTCTATTTTTTTAAATTTTTTAGGGACCTTTAACAGAGAACCTAATAAAAGATCAGTACTTCATCTGCTTTGCGCAGGAAGGTCAAGGAATGAAAAAAAAGGTGTCAAGTTGGTTTAGAAACTTCTCACATAGGTTTGGAAAATTCTCAATTCGACTTTGAAAAGCTACATAGGTACTCGTATATATATTTGGAAGAACTCACGATCCGTTCTCCTTTGCATTTTTAGAGAATACCTAAAAATGTTCAGTCATCTGATTCTTAAGAATGTTCAAGTGAAGTAAATTTCTTGGATTTGTCTGAACATTTTCTAGCGTCATTGAGTATCGTACTTTGCTAGGCTGTGATTTGACTCAGTTATTCATCAATAGCGTACGAGCAAGCTCCTGTACATCCACTTTGTCCACCCAGATATATTATGATCAGTCGATGAGCCTCCCACTGTATTTTGAGGTCCTCGTACTGTTTCGGTCTATAGCCGACTTTACATACAGTATACATCCCTGTATCCTGTACATCCCTCCTTCCATCCAATAATATAGTTACTGTAAGTAAATTAGACTGTTTGATTAGGGCTAGTTGCCAGAGAAAGTTTTCTTAGTCTGCTATCGGCTGTGTGAATACGTAGTACGGTTTAGAAAATATGAATTACGGTGAAAAAAAAAAAAAAAAAAAAAAAAAAACTGCAGAAAGTAGGAACTTGAGATGCATTTAGACTTAGACACCGCCAGAGATCTTCCCTGCCCCAAAGGATTCTAATAGTAGGAACTTTGATGATGCATTTAGACACCGCCAGAGATCTCCCCTGCCCCAAAGGATTCTAATAGTAGGAACTTTGATGATGCATTTAGACACCGCCAGAGATCTTCCCTGCCCCAAAGGATTCTAGTAGTAGGAACTTTGATGATGCATTTAGACACCGCCAGAGATCTCCCCTGCCCCAAAGGATTCTAATAGTAGGAACTTTGATGATGCATTTAGACACCGCCAGAGATCTCCCCTGCCCCAAAGGATTCTAATAGTAGGAACTTTGATGATGCATTTAGACACCGCCAGAGATCTCCCCTGCCCCAAAGGATTCTAATAGTAGGAACTTTGATGATGCATTTAGACACCGCCAGAGATCTCCCCTGCCCCAAAGGATTCTAATAGTCGTCGTTGACTCTTACGTGTTCCCCTAAATGGTGGGAATTCCCGAATAGTGTCTGTAACTACGGGCTCGCCAACTTCTTTTTGAAGGTGGTTCGCCGGGTGGCAGAGATGCAAGCGGTCGTGGAGAACTCTGAAGAGTACCTTTCTAAACATCAGAGGGAGAACAGCGACTCTGACGGATCCCACTTGTCACTAGACTCTGAAGCGCCTCCTCCCGCTCCTCTCAAGCACAGTGACTCACTTTTACTTCTGACTCAGGTATTGTATCGCCACCCCTTCCCCATCACTACCTACTTTTTGGCATTTGAAATGATCAAAAACGGTTGGAGTTTTGAATCGTTAGCACAAATTTTAAAACAAATCGTTTCCAAGAAGTACCTAAAAAGTACCGAAAAGTATGGTAATTTGACTCTAACATGTTCAGTGCCACGAGCCTAGGACCCCGAGAATCGAAAACCCGTTCCCCAGACCTAAGCGCGTTTTCATTTTTGTGACTTGAAAAAAATAATAACTAGGTATTTTGTGCACTTAGCTGATGCAAATGAATGATGATTTTTCTGATATAAAACCTTCGTGGTAAAATTTATACAAGTGGGCTGAGGGAAAGTATTCGGGGAAGTAAAAGTATAACAGACCAGGCGTATGTGTATAGAATTTTCACGTCAAATTTATGGTTTTCTGCATCAAATTGATGGGTTTTACACACTAAATCGGTGGTTTTCCATTTCAAATTTAAGGTTGACGAAAAAGGGTTTGTGTCACATCAGTTTTAAACGCGGCAGCGCTAGCCCGCGTAGATTCTAAAAATACCTACTCCGTACAATATAACACGACGAAGACATTCCATTTGTTCCTTCCAAATGCCATTCTTTTCAAGGCACTTGTTGATTCGCCTCATTCAGCTGCTGCTGCAAGGAGAGTACGGTTGCAATATCGACTGCAATATATCGATAATCACTGTCCTCGATATATCAATAGGTCAATGTCAATATAACCGATTGATGCACGTTGGGAAGGATTTGGGGAAGTATCAGATATAAGGGACCAGGACCATGTATAGTTCTTTCACGTCAAATTGGAGGTTTTTCATTTCTAATTTGAGATTTTCCGTATCAAAATGGGGGTTTTACACATCAATTTAGATGTACAGAAGTATATGATTTAATTATGAGAAATCAATAACAACAAAGTAGCAAATGAAACGTAATATTTAACATGTAAGAATGAACAAAATTTTCAATGTTATTAGAAGCGATTGATGGAATGTCTTCGTCATGTTGTGTTGCACAGAGTAGGTATTTACAGAATCTACGCGAGCTAGAGTTGCGGAGTTCAAAACTATTGTAAAATCAACTATTTCCGTCAACCTTCAATTTGTAGGAATAAAACCTCCAGTTTAACACATAATGGAGAGGTGTAATTGACCATGTTACTGACTAGTGTCAAGTCAGGATATTTTCCTGTTTATATTTACCATGAGTATTCAGAATAGTAAATAACAAAGAAATAAAAAAGCTGTGCTAACTTTATATTTTCAACAAAACGTATTTATTTGTAAGCTAGAAAGTTAAATAGTAGTAGAAAAATGCGGCACTAGGCAGGCTGGTTTGACAATAATGTCAGGATCTCAGAAGTAACAGTGATACCTAGCTCACCTTATCTTTGTCGTTTCTCATTTATCAAAGCTGATGGATTTCTTCAAACCATTGATGTCCCACTTTACATTGAGACCAGTCAAGGTGAAATCAACAACTATGACCTCCCAAAATGAGCGCGAGTATTTGAAAATGGCCATAGAAGAAAGTTGAGATTGTGTATAGAAACTATACAGGTGGCACTGAATGTGGTAACATAAATTACTTATACATAGGACGTAGAATTATCCAATTTAAATTACACTTTTTTAACAAATACAATACATTATTCCGAAATTATTGAACTTTTTACTTTAGAAAGAAAAGAAAAACGTGTATACTAATTGCAAAACAGTTAATCATGGCACCCCCTCTCACTACTAGGATCTACAGAAGAGTTTGTAACAAAGTGAACGAGAATTCATTATAGTTTGCCAAATTACATTAAATATACCCAGTCCTCATTGTCTAGATCAACGTAGTTTTGTTTTTCAGGAATTATTTAAAATAAAATTACAAATGCCCCAATTCAACTGTACATTTCAAATGCCAATCTTCGACCGCGTAAATGAAAAACTTTGTTGTGACCTGAGTCTACCCCAATATTGTAAATACTGCTCATTTTGAAGACAAGACTACTTAACATTCTTCACCTTCTCCCTTCATCTGCCTGCCACGACGCGTAATTACAACTTTTGTTTTACCCCAGTACAGTCACATTTTACATTCATCGTGTACATTCAACGAATACACATCTTCATATGAGGCTGTGTTATGAAAACTAAAACAGGACATCGTCTGTAGTGTTTTCCCTTCTGCCCATCAAGAGTAGCTACCTTGTTTTGAAACGGCTTTGTAGAGTGTTTGGTGTGGAATTAGGAAATTTGCATTTTCTTACATTTATTTATTTCGTCGTCTGTGGTTTTTGCAATGATAAAGTTCCATTTGTGTTAGTTCACCACTAATATTAATAATGGATATTATTAATATTATTAATTGATTCTTATTATTTCTTTTTTTCTTTTTTTACATTATTTTTATTTGTGCAGCGTTGAAGGTGATTTTCAAGCAGGTCTAGCAGGTTTAATTATTTTTTCTGTTCCGATCAGACGTCTTGCCAGTGCACGTGTAAAAGTGGGCATACTCGTGGATGTTGAATGCACTTGGCCTTCTTCACCGTTAGTGGGACAAACCACACACATTAATTCATTAAAACAACAAGGAAACATCGTAGGGGCCTTAAATTAGCTACCAAACCTACTGTTGTAAGTATTCATTAAAATATTTCACTAAGATCAAGTATGAGAATAAAGGGATGGCAAACAAAGGAGGTGGACACACAACAGGACAGGGAAAACTCCACTCTACCTCACACTATGGGTAGTCTTAGCCAGGCCATTAAAGACCAGGGCCAAGGAGAAAAGTGATCATTCGGTGTAGTGTCTCACTGCTGTCAAAAATAATCAGTTGTTTTCTTGCCCATCTATTCATAACTAATCTCGGTTTATACGAACCTAGTTAAGAGAACCAAGAGAGTAAAAGAGGGTCTAGGGGAAATCATTTTCTGCCTCTGCCTTCTGCCAGTAGAGGCATAGGAGAGTTTGTTTGCTACCATGTAGGTTATCATCTACCTATGTATTGTCCAAAAGATCACAGCCTCCTGTGATAGCAGTGTGCGAAAATGGTGGGACACTCTAGAAACCTGAAGCCTCTATCCAGCAAAGGGGAAAATACCGTGAGAGCTAAGAATCCATGAGTAGCAGTATAGCAACATTTTGGAGTCAGAACATAGGCCACATTCCTCATACTACCAGGAGCACAGATTTAGGGGTACCACAGGTATTGGATGGGCGTGAACCAGTTTTGATTCGTTGTGCTGGTTCAAATCAAAGACTTCTTTGTCTGAATTGATCTTACAAGTTAATCAATAGAGGTGATAGAACAGTATCAATTGAAGCAGAAATGATGCAGAGACATTGGGTTTGGTATTAGGGGTGTGTGTTGTCTAGTGGTACTCCAATCAGTCACTGAATGGTTCGTGCTGTTCTGTAGTTCCTATCAAAGCCGGTAGGTATAATCAATTTTTTTATGAGCCAGAATTTGAGGTAAGCCAGAAGGTTTTGTGTTGGATTATTGGGAATTTCTTACTAAATGTTGGACGCTGAATCGATTGGAATGAATTTGGGACACTCCACACTCACTGTTTGCCCCATTTTTCAAGGAATAACCAACCCTTGTAAAAGAACTTCATCGTTTTGGTTGGTTATTCCCAATCTATGTGTTCATGAAAAATGTCCATCTCTCCGATTCGGTCCAAATTTTTTTTCTGGACGTTTCTAGGTGTCTAGATCATAAAGGTCAGATGTCCGTAGTAAATGTATATTTCGAAAAAAATATTTTTTTGAGAATTTCGGCGTGTAGGGTATCATTTTCCACTAAATTTTGAACGCTGAATCCAATGAAGTGGGTCATGGAACGATTGTCGCCCTCTGGATGAGGTTACGGATCAAAATGGGTGCCTATCTACCCATTTTGAACGTGTTTTCGAGATTTCTGGTACCTAGCGTGTAGGGTGTCATTTTCCACTAAATTGTGGACCCTGAATCGATTGGAATGGGTCCGGGACCCGTCACACCCGCTATTTTCCCCATTGCCCCCATGTTGAAGAAATGAGTTTCCGTGCGCCTGGTCCGAGGAATAACCACCCCTGTGATTTTGTTTCACTCCAATGTTTTCATTTAGGATGTCGTGGGAACTACTTACTCTGAGAACTCAGGATTTCAATTTCATATCTGTACTCTTGTTCTTGTGGGATAATGAATGAATAAATAAATCAAAGCCGCTCGACCTGTATGAGTATCATCCTTAACACCGCTGTATACATAGAAGATCAACCCATACAACCGTTTTTATTTTTATTACTTTTTATCACGTATTTAATTTTTGTTTTGCTTTTACGATTGGGTCAAATCGTCCTCGCAATCTTTCCCGTCAATCCTCTCGTTGCGATTAATTTTTCTCTTTGCAGATGTTGAATCTATTTCGTGAATATAAAACTGTTTTCCCTGTAACCAAATAGCACTTTTAGGTACTTTATATAATTCGTTGTTTGATTTTGATCATTTACTTTACTGTTTTCTTCTCTATATATGTAGACTAATGTATTAGAGCTTCTGTAACGAGTGGTAGTCTATTCTGACTAAATTTCTCGGAACACCCAACATTTCTTCACCTTCGTCTTAGGATCTCGCAGGTTTCACAGCATACTCGATGATATTTTAGGTGCCTGCCTACTCCATTATGAATTTTGCGTACTACAATAATTATAACGTCTAAAAACCAGTTGTGTTCAGAATAATACGTCTTGTGGAGACGAAAAATTTGAAAAGGCTCATCACCTTCTCATCTTAGCTCGTAGTTTGGCTTGATGTTGTGAGCTTTGATAGTGTGTATTTTCTTCTAAGACTATTTGCTAGCTGTGCACAGTACCTATCAATCTGCACGTAGAATATAAATGAGAACGTTGACTTCACGGTTGTTCAAGGGGCAAAAGGAGATAGAGAAATGTGTCAACGAAGCTTTCAATTCTATCGAAATTGGCGACACCGAAAGTGATACGGACTCAATGACAACCAGTCCGTCTCACAACAGCATAGGTGAGGCATATTTTGGTAATAATCGATCATTGAGTTGCTTTTGAAAGGAAGCCCAGCTATTCAAAATCCTCTCTGATTTCAGCCAAGACGCCCAATCGAGATTCCGACTCGAGTTTCGGTCTTCACAGCCCTGACAATCTTATGGGCTCATCGACTTTCGAAGCACTTCAAGCTGTGTGGAAGAAAGTTCAAGAAACGGGGCATTTGGACGGTCAGGCGACGTTGTGCCTCGACCCAGATATCATCGATTTGACGCTTCTGCCTCCTCCTATCACTCCAGATAAGGTAAATGCTCTTCTCTTGAGCGCCAGCTTGACACAATCCTATCCTTGGCATGGTGAAGAATATTCATAATTTGTAACATCTGCTTGCTGGACTTTTGCTCTTCACCTTAAGAAGCCAAGCAATCAACCTTTCCTCGGTACTCCCCTTGTATGTTACCTACCGGGATATGAAGCTCTGGTATTTACTTACATCGTGATATATTGTTTCGGGTAATCAAGATAAATAATGAACGTTGACTCATAAAGAACCTGAATTTAAGTTTGTCCGTATTATGCCAAAAAGTTCAAATGCTGCTTGGACGGTAGTTAGGTTTGGTTCGTGCTTCAATTTGCTCAGACATGTGGCGTACCTACATGGACCCTACATGCATTGTAGGTACACACGGCCATGCCCACAAAACCGTCAACCATACAGGATATTCAGTTGACCAAAGTAGTGGAGCACATACTCAGACGGTAGAATGCTTATGGCGAGTGGTCAAGGTAAGGTATGGAATCAAGCAGCATGGTGCATGCAATCTTCAGGATCAAAAACGGATTGAGGAATGATGTCAATCATTTCATTCAGACACCCCTTCAATGTCCACAGACTTGCTTCAGCTCAATGTGGTACGTTATGTAATTGTATCATGACACTATGGTGTATGGGCAGCAGGTAACATACAAAGAGAGTACCGTTTTCCTCTCAATTCGCAAATCGATAGATCTGAATAACGTTTTCCTTCTGTGACAAGGAATATGAAGAAGTCCTCAAGGATTTGCACATTTTAGGCACACAGGATTACTGCAGCAGGCATCCCTTGGTGTACTGGCCCACTGTAGTGAAGAACAGTTTTAGAGAACGGTTCGGAGCTTAGGTTCGCCAATGAGACAACGCCATTTTGTTAGTGTTAAGTTCAGTCTCCATTCTGCTCGTGCCTAGGGATGATCGATACCGGGGGAGGATCGATATGAGTACTAGTATCAGTATCGAAAGAATGGTATCGATACCAAGCAAGTATCGGATCAAAAGTATCGATACCAACCAATATCGGTATCGAATCAAAACTCGGCGCGCGGCGTCTCGCCAGGGGGCCTGCCCCCGGTTACCGCTATTTACATACTTCAGACGAAATTATTGAAACACAGAATGTGTTTTACTGATGCTTTTCACGCAATTTCGCTACTTTCCTCCCACTAAATCAGAACCTTATATAATCACCGCGTCACACGCTTAAGTGAACCACTTTACCAATGAACTCACAACTAACAACTTTGTGACCATGGAACAAAATAACACATTTAACGCTGTCTTATTACTGATATTATGATAGCAAGGCATTCTTCTTCACAAGACAACCCCTAGCCAAAACAGGGAAGAGGGATCTCTCCAAAGCTTCTGGCCCTTTGAGTATAATTATACCCTCGAGTCTATGGTATATACTGGAAGTTCTGGCCAAAACAAGTGTAGCAACCTTTAGGAGAAGGCCTTCTTGATTCTTAATTGGTAATTTTTAACAAAAATTTGAGGTACTGTTATTGTTTGATACTTTTTCGATACCGATTATTTTTTCCGATACCGGTATCGGTATCGAAAGCAAAGTATCGATACCAAAAAGATCGGTATTGGAAGAAAAGTATCGATACTGTATCGATATCGATCGGTATCGGTCATCCCTACTCGTGCCTCATATACATGTCTCCTCGTTCAGTCACCTTGTTCACATTAAAACCGTTATTCATAATTCATCAGAACCGCGTCCGTGTATCTCATTCTAATTACCTCAAGCCACAACACCCACCTGATGGGCAACCTAATCACAATTATAGTTGGTATAAGAGGAAAGTGGTTACTACTAGCAGCAGGCTTATTGATTAACTGTAAGGCTAAGGCCGCACTGCAGGATGGTAGATGGTCGCAAGGAGGTTGGATGGTGGATGGTGGATGGTGGAGGGTAGATGCATCTTGGACGCAGTAAAATGAAGCCAGTATCCAACTGACTGCCGTGTAGAAGTCATGTCTCTCTCAAAAGTTGCGAAAAAAATGTTGCTAAGTTCATCTTCGGGAATTTTGCTGAGATCAACTTTGGGAAATATTGGGGCAACTACTGTCATAAAAAAAACCGTGGGTGCATGCTTACAATTTGAGGCGGCAACAGGACGGGGAATTCGTGAGAGTGTACAAAAAATTAAGACAACACCCGGACAAATTCTATTCGTATTTAAGGATGTCAGTTGAGGCGTTTGACTTACTTCTGAAATTGACTGAATGCAAACTGCAAAGAGTTATGGGTCAAATTGGGTAATTATTACCCATTTTGAATATGTGTTTTCGGGAGTTCTGCTACCTAGGCGTGTGGGGTATCATTTTCCACTAAATTTTGGACGCTGAATCCAATTAAATGGGTCCCAGAACGATTGGCACCCACTGGAATCAATTGGGTATATATTACCCATTTTTTTCTATGCAGCCTGGATGGAATAACAAACACGACTGATATGGGTGGATAGACGCTAGGCGGGTAGCTAGGATGGTTTCAAGAGGTTGGATGGTAGTGGGAGGCCACTGCGGCTACCATCGTACCGTTACTTACGTTATAAATAGCTGGATGGTCGCCAGGCAGGTATCTACCATCCACCATCCTACCAACCATCCTGCACTGCGGCCTCCGCTTAAGGGTTGCTTAGCTGTTGAAGAGAAAATCAAAAAGGTGTTTAATGGCAACACTGCCACCCACCATCTCCCTAGCCTGGACCTCCTCACCGCCATTGCACATTTGAAGATAGCCCTGCTAGTGAACAGCAGGATGGGAAAAAAGTACCCTAAATGTCTAGGGTGCTGGGTGGTATAGGTAACACCTTTCCTAATATAACCAACTTACCTCGTATATTTTAACCTTGTATTTCCTCTTATAACTGACTTACTGTAAATTACACTTTGGCAAACACAAGTTGTCACTACTGGCAGCTGTTAGAAGCCTAACCTGTCCTCCATGGAGGGGTGAAGAAAGGCTCAAAAGGGGTGGATAAAAGGAGGCAAACCCCAAATATGCTACACATATGATTGTCTCTTCAACAGCTGAGTGACCCTAAGGAGCCTGCTGCCAGTAGAGACCACATTCCAATACACCAAAGTATAATTACATTGTTTGTCAAGATTTCTTCCTTGTTTACCCAATACACCAACCCACCTACTTTGCAAAGCGTGATCATATGCAATTGTCATGGCATTAAATAATGAAGTACATAATTAGGTTTCAGGCTTTTTCTGTTTTCTTCTCATTTGTTAGGTTCAGATGGTTTTGCGGCTGATGCTTCAGAAGAGATTTCCAAACACCCCATCAAGAATCACCTTATTTTGCACCTTGATTTCTGTCAAGTTGGCAGCACCTTTTTGATCCTAAACATGCTCTTATTTTGCGTTCCCTTCCAGGACATGGGCCCTGCGGCCGAGCAGCTGCTTAGTTTGGGGTTGGAGGAGTTTTTGGAAACGACCAAAGTCGTTCCACCTCCACCTACAGAAGCTGTCGACCCAACGATCATATTAACGACCGAGCAGATCTCGGCTTTCATCATTCCCCCTCCACCCCCTCCAATGGTAAGCCTGAATCTCTTTTGACGTTAATTTTTCAGAGCAATTGGTCAAAGTCTAGTTCAAACCTCTTGAAATCATTATTTTGTATTTTGCATTCTTTTAGGACGATATGAAGATTGAACAACCTGCTCCAAAGTCGAATGGTCTCCCTAAAGTGGTCAATGGTAAGGATGACGCAGGTATGGTGAATGGTCGGTTGAATGGAAAGCCGGTGGATGTTCCCAATTCGTTGCCTACTGCAACGGCTGGCTCTTCATCCCACAGTCCATCGGCTGTCAGTTATGGCAACGCTCCTGAAAGACCTCCCAAAACCTCTGCCAAAACACCCCCTCCTCTACCACCAAGATCTGACTCTTTCAGCAGAAAGCAGTTTCCAGTAAGTTCCACTTGATCATCCCCTGACATCAGTCGCCTAGCCAGGACAGACCTTCCTCTCTAACACTGTTGTCATTATTATTATTTTCCAGGGCGAAGCAGATATGAATGTAGAAGCGCTCAAAGTTACCACGGAATTCAGCGATGTCCTCAGCCTGGCACTTGCTCAAACTGAAAGGAATGTTAATACTAATCAAGTGAGTGTACCCACATCTCGTGACTATTTTCTAAGCTTCACTACGCCCGTTTAAATTCATTTTTGTTTTCAGGAAATGAAGGACATGCTCGGTCTAGAGCTGAGAAGGCTGGTCACGTCCTCTAAGTTACTGGTTCGCAGTCATAAATGTGCCAATACGACTTTGGAAAGCGGTGACTACAAAGGAAACCTTCAACAGGTGATGATAGGGAATGGTTTTATCTATCATTTGTCGTTTAATGGAATGTCAAAAGCTTGTTTCTTAAAGAAATGGGTGACTTACCTGATCCACTGTGTGGCTGGCGACTGTTGAAGATAAATTTGCCGTCATTTCTACATCGCATTGAACCAATATTAGTTAAGATGGGTTCGTAGCACACGAATTTATTCACATTGCTGAATAGTTTGTCTAAATTCGGTCAAGGCCCTTGTCGCGGTCGTATTTTGAACGGAGAGGTTCAAAACGAATGATTTGAACTAGGCATTAGCCCACCTATGATACTAATGGGCGATTTCTGGACATTTCGTAGCTGCACACGATATTTACCCAAATCTGATTCACCATTTTACCAATTCAACATGCCTTATAACTATAAGAAAGTGTACATTTCTGTATAAATGTTCCACCTCCCTGTTTGCCTTTTCTTCTTAAAATGTTTAAACCAAGTTTGACGATTCATCCTACTTGTTTTACATTCAAAAAACACTGCAAATTCTTACACAGGTTGGTTATTCCTCGGATCAGGAGCATAGAGACTCATTTCTATCGATTCAGCGTCCAAAAATTAGTGGAACACGATAACCCACACGCCTAAGTAGTCGAAAATGTCGAACATGGGGAAAATAGGGGAAACAAAATTTAGTGGAGAACGATACCCCACGCCTAGGTACCAGAAATCTTGAAAACACATATACAAAATGGGTAGATAGGCTCCCTTAACTTTTTCCGGTGAGTGCCAATCGTTCTTGGATCCATTTCATTCGATTAAGCGTCCAAAATGTTGTGTAAAATGACACCCCACACGCCTAGATCGCCAAAAATCTATTTTTTGAAGTACACATGTTGACCCCTACCCCTCCCAAATATGGTCCTATCGGGCTGAAAAGTTTCGAGGACCAACTAGAGCCGGGAACAGACCCCCTGACCCAAATTTCAGATTCGGGGGGAAATTCTCTACTACCGATCGAGGTCGGAATGGGCACCTACCTACCTACTTCGAAAGTGGGTTTTCATTCTTTTTGGGCACCTGGGAGTGTGGGGTATCATTTTCCACCCTTCGACGCTGAATCGATTGGAATGAGTCTGGGTCGACCACATTCACGGTTTTCCCCATTTTCCTGCCCTAAAAAGTAACCAACCATTGTAAAGGGATTTGCAGATTATTCAAGGAAGAACCAACCTATGTTTTTATGAAAAAGGTCAACCTCTCCGGCTCAAGAATTTTTTCTGGGCGTTTCAAGGTGTCTTGATCAAAAAAGTCCAATGTCCGTCCACTGCCGTCGTAGAAAATTTTCTAAAAATCTGAAATTTTGGTCAGGGACCCTTTTCCGGCTTTAGTTGGTCCTCGAAACTTTTCAACCCGATCGGACCAAATTTGGGTGGGGTAGGGGTCAAAATATGTATTTCAAAAAATGGATTTTTGGCGATCTATTTGTGGGTTGTGATTCTCCACTAAATTTTGGACGCTGAATCCAATAGGACGGGTCCCGAAATGATTGGCGCCCTCTGGATGAGTTTTGGGGCAAGGTGGGTGCCGATCAACCCATTTCGAATGTGTGTTTTCGAGATTTCTGGAACCTGAGGCGTGTGGGGTATCATTTTCCACTAAATTTAGGACCCTGAATTAATTGGAACTGGTCCGGGACCCGCCACACCCACTGCTTCCCCTATTTTCCCCTTGTTGAAGAAATGAGTCATCATGCGCCTGGTCCGAGGAATAACCAACCCGTGTGTAAGAATTTGCAGCGTTTTTTGTTTCCATATTCAGTACTTTGCCATGAATGAACCTGATACGTTGATTAGAGTATATTTTCCAAAAAGATAAAGTGGACATTCAAAGCAAGCTCTCCAGCGTTACAAATGGAAATGGTTTCAGGTCGTGTCCCAATTGAGAAAAACCGTCGATTACGGTGTTGCAATGGAGTCATCCTACGTCCTAGGAGTTCTTCAAGTCGTCACTCAAGTCCAGGGCATTATCGTCGCCGAACATCAAGATGAATTGAGCTCCGGCGCTGAAAGGCTCGCGACTGCGCTGGCCTCACTAATCAAACTCTGCCAGACACCTCCCACTTGAATCCCGTCCAATCTCGTCGTATATTAGTCAACAAATAACGGTATGAGACTTGTGCCGCAATTTAAGGGTGTCAACTTTCAAGAATTCAGTACCGAATGACTTGAATTAGGACGCCGATTTTCAATTCTGAGCACTGAAATTGCCTTTCGCCTGTCAGTCTGATTCGATTCGTTGCCCGGAGTTTTCTGGTTGCGGCGGAAAAATCTCGCCAGTGGGCTACAGTTACAGAAATGGCTCTTTTCTAAATAATATATTCACAAATACACCAGACTGATGGTGTTATTGAAGAAGGCGTTGAATGATAGAGGCTCCTTTCTTCTGCTGCTCAGCACGTAGCAGAATTTGAATGCAGAATTTCCTCTGTCCTTAAATGGTGTTTAGTTGCCCTGAAACTCAAAATTAAGCGCCACCACGCACTAAATAAGTGCTGAGACAACTTAACCTGAGTCATCTCGAATCCCGTTGAACTCTTTACTAATTTTTCCTTTATTCGAATACTTGTACCATTCCACCGCGACTGTACAATTTTTGAAGTTGACGTTCCAAGGGCTGTGGAGTTCAATAACCAAACTGATATTTCATCTCAGAGCAATCTCAGTTGTATCCTTCAGAGCTGCTGTTTGTTACACGAGCCTGATTGTTACGACGTATACTTCTGCGGTTTTTATGCTTACTGTTCTCAATTGTGAAGTAATTGTAAAAAAATGAATGTTGATCCAAACAAAATTTCATCATACCGAAGTATTACGAATATAGTAGAGGTACGGAACGTTTAAAGTACGGTGCTTGTTATTCACGCCACGTGAAAATCACTGAAGTACCGTCATTATCATTTTGATTATGTATATATTTTTGCCTTACATATTTAGGCTCTCAATGAAAAATATATAAACAATAGAAGAATTTTCATGGAAAAAATATGAGGTAAATCGCATTATGAATAAATTTAACAATTTAGAATAGATTTATACAAAATAGATGAATTCTTATTCAGAATTGAAGAGCGTTTAGGTAAAAAGTTCATGCGAGTGGCTGGAAGTGCAGCGTCCGTGGGAAGATAAATTATGGTTTCCGTGAAGAAGTATTATTTAAATTGTAATTAACTACCTATTATTTTTGTTGGTGCGAAATCGCCTGCTGGAGGACGCGCTAGGAGAACCCCAGAAGTATCGTCAGCTTCTCTTAGGATCCGGTAGAGGGCAGGTATACAAGAACTAAGGGAACATATATGTAACATGACGAAATAACTGATATCACGTCTACAAAACCATAGACCATACTTCTGGGGCACTCTTTGCACGTTAGGTTGATTCTACAGGTAATTTCTGACTTGAAGCACCCCTAAAGACTCTTAAAATGCTCATAATTTAGATTAATTTAAAGATTGAGCTGTCTTCGATCTCATCTTGTACAAATGGCTGTGACTCCTTCATTTTTTCAAATTTTCTGATCCTTGGACAGGTATCAAATTTCGTCGTAAGAATAATAGACAGCGTGAAATCTTTCTAGTCAGCCTGTGTTTTGTTGCAAATTTTTATTGTTGCGCCAGCATCGCCATAAACTGATTTAGGGTCCGAAATATTGTGGAAAATGATACTCCACACACCTAGGTACCAGAAATCTTTGAAACATACATTCGAAATGGGTAGATAGGTACCCATTTTTACCCATAACCTCATCCAGAGGGCATTAATAATTCCGGACCCATTTCATTGGATTCAGCGTCCAAAAGTTTAGTGGAAAATGATACCCCACACGCCTAGGTACCAGAAATCTTGAAAACACATATACAAAATGGGTAATAGATACCCATTTTGACCCATAGCTTCTTCCGGTGGGTGCCAATCGTTCTGGGACCCATTTCATTGGATTCAGTGTCCAAAATATAGTGGACAATTTAACTTACATGCCTAGATCGCCTAAAATCTCGAAAATCCATCTTTTGAAATATACCTACATTTTGACCCCTACCCCTCCCAAATATGGTCCGATCGGGGTGAAAAGTTTCGACGACCAACTAGAGCCGGAAACAGACCTCTGACCCAAATTATGCAAAATTTTAGAAAATTGTCTTCTACCAAAGACGGCGCGGACGGCGTACGGCGGATGGACATTCGACATTTTTTGATCTAGACACCAAGGAATAACCAACCAAAAAGTAGGAATCTAAAAAAATGATCCAATAATTCAACGGTATCCCCCATAATAGTGAAAATAGAAATATCATGGGGTTACAGCCGTTTCTGTGGGGATGAGATCGATGTACGGTAAATGAATAAAACTTGAACCTCAACCTAGGAAACGTTTGTTGTCGGAATTTACTGATTTCCGTTCAATGGAATGCTAAAGTAACGATGTAGCATCCTGGGACACTTCGTGGAGAAACAATATTATGATTTCGTAGTGGTCAAAGAAGTTGGACAGTAGGGATGGGTATTGATGATTCATTAACATCGATGTTTCTTCTCAAAATCCAAAATGTCTTGTTTTGGGCTCCAGAGGTACCTACATTAATTTATAGATGAAAAATAGTTAATCCTGTTTCATAAATTAACTTCCTTATCCTTGTACAAAGATTATACTATTTAGATTTAAGAAACATCGATGTTTAAATCGAATCGTAGGCAATATGAAAATGTATTTTCGTTATCAGTGTACTTTTCATCTTCAACCTCAAATTAGTAATATTTTCTCTTGTTTCCGCTGGGCGTTCTCGTTACATTTTACTCGTTCTGTTCACAATTCCTGCAGAAAATGAAATTTGGCCAATAACCGTGGCGAGGTTTTATGTGTAATTAACTTCTCATTCTCCTCCTGTAAAATAATCGATGTATCGAACGAAACACCAATGTTTGTTTTTCAATGTTCTGTATATCGATACTCATCTCTAATTTGATATTTCCTTTTGAGGCTACCAAGCTCCTCAACCTTGAAGTAATTTTGAAACTTGTCTGACTCGCAATTTTGATAACAATTTTGTCGATTAGGTTGAAGTTGATCGAATCTAGTAACGTAGCGTCCTTCCAGCGCAACAGTTAAAACATTCAAATCGATAAAATCCGAGCCGATAGGAATTTAATATCATTCCCCTTTTTATTACAATGTATGGGAATATTACATTGTAAAATTGACTGTATTTCGACCAAATGTTAATTGATGAAGCTATAAGCTATTGAAAATAGGTACGTGTAGTTTGGATTGGGCATATTGATTTATTAATTGAGTCCTAGTGCTTGTTTAAAGGCATGTATTTGTTTTTAATCGAATCGATTCTAGCCAAATATTCTCCAAATGTGCATAGGTTACCATGAAGATAGTTTTTAAGTAGTGGAGAACTCGAAGCTTGTTGTTCCTAGGGATGATCGATACCGAGGGAGGATCGATATGAGTACTATTATCGGTATCAAATGAATGGTATCGATACCAAGCAAGTATCGAATCAAAATAATTTATACCGACCAATATCGGTATTGAATCAAAATTCGGCGCTCCACGTCTCGCCAGGGGGCTTGCCCCCGGTTACCACTATTTACTCACTTCAGACGAAATTGACACACAACTTGAAACCAAGTGACCATGGAACAAAATAACACATTTAACCCTGTCTTATCACTGATATGATAGTAAGGCATTCTTCTTCTTCACAAGACAATCCCTAGCCTAAGCAGGGAAGTGGGATCTCTCTCGGACAATGCTTCTGCCCCTTCGAGTATATACCTTAGTCTATGGTATATACTGGAAGTTCTGGCCGAAACAAGTGTAGCAACCTTTAGGAGAGGGTCTTCTTGATTCTTAATTGGTAATTTTTAACAAAAATTTGAGGTACTGGTATTGTTTGATACTTTTTTCGAAAGCAGAGTATCGATACCAAAATGATCGGTATTGCAAGAAAAGTATCGATACCATCTAGATATCGATCAGTATCGTTCATCCCTAGTTGTTCCCTGTTTAATTTAGTTTTACGAATAGTAGTTTGTAAGAGCGACCATTCGATTTGGTACTGTCCACGGCAAAATCAGGTAATATCTACGGCGTTGAGGCTTTTCAGTGGATCGGACTGTGGTCTTTAGGCGATGGGAGGTGTGTAACTTGAGTGATATTTGTAAATATCCCAATCCTAAAAGTGGGGAAAACTTTTGTTTTTTTGAAATAGCTCCTTCAAGCCAATATATTTTTATCTCCTTTTTGAATAAAGTTTACAACGAAATTATGGCACAAGCGTTGAACATTTTACATGTCAATTACGGCTGGTCACTCAAACCTAGTGACATACGATACTGATCGGTATGAGTAAAGTATCGAATATTTCTTTCGATACCAAGTACTTTTGGTGTCGATACCACAAATTTGTGTATAAATACTGGTATCGGAAATATTACTCACATGGGGTCAAACTACAAAAATGTTATTGTTCTTTTGTTTTTCAAGAGAAAAAATATTTAAACAACTTTTTAAATATTTAAACGCTACCACCAACAAAATCTGATTCATCTTCACCTAATTCAAATCCATGCTGTCCACCATAGCCCGTCCAGTCCTCCAACAAACAGGGAATATTCTAATCAAAACAAGGAACATACCATCACCAACAGGTATGTTCTTCCTAGCCTCTTGGTGTTTCTGGTGTAGGGATGGAAATATGGGACTTGCCATTTTGGAGTGCTTGCTTGAATAAACAGCCTTTTCAAAGAGAAGAATAGTTTGCCAATTTTAATACCTCTTTATTATTCTTCCAAAATTTTACTCCCACGCTACTTTAACCTGATTTTCTCGATTTTTTAATTTTTGTAAGTGTTTCTTGTGAGTACTCTATGGTATTGATACTTTTCATTCAATACTTGAGTAGTGTCGAATATCCTAATCAAGTTCTTATGTGAGTACCAGTATCGATCCTTGGAAAGTATCATATGTCCCTATTCAAACTTGGCTAAGGAAAAACTTGATATAATCTTTGACTTTTCTCAAGTCTTTTTTTTTCGTTGACTCATTTCAAATCTTGTAGGTAGGTAGTAATTAAACATAATCTAGTAAAAGAATGACGCCTCAAAAAAAGATCAATTAAATTCTCACAACACTTTTTTTTTTTTGCCAGGGTTAAATGCGAATTCAAAATTATATAAACGTTCAATCCCCGAAAGAACTCTTTGGCTAAACAGCACCAAACGAATCGTTTCTTCAATTTCAAAGATTATTTTCCCCTTCAAACACACTTAATAGATTCCCATAGGACGACCCTCCCAATCTCAAAAACAAATCCCCCCCCCCCCCTCCGATTTTTTCCTCCTTACAACTTTGTACATAAAAATTATCATATCATTTCACCTCACCAGATTTCGACCCCCTCTACCAAAGAATGTAATTCATTAAAACCAAAAGAAAAAAATATTATATCGTCATCACGTCTTAACGATACGTGCCATTGCTGTAAATAAATTATCGCGTCGCAATTAATTTCAATGTATTCAAACTAGTCATTTTATCGGTGTTATAAAAGAAAAAAATCGCAACCTCAACTACCCGTGTAATTAATTGTACCTATAGTTGTTTCGTTACGTTTCATTTCTGATGAGATTATTGTGTTATTATATTGTAATTTTTTATACTTGGTATCTATCGTTTTAAATGTTAATTTCGTAGAAAATGTTTACTGTGGAACGAAGGATGAGTTGCTTCGAAAGGCAGCCACTTATATTTCCACAATCCAACACTTCAACTGAATAATGTGATGAATTTAGGTAGAGATTGAATGAAGAAACGGATGTATAATGAAATAAATGGATCACCTATATTGTGGTTAATGACTGTCCCCTATTCTGTTCTTGTTTAATGTTCAAGAGGTTATTGCAGTTTTTGTGGACGTTGGATTTGATGACAGTGGTCCAACAATCTGGTGCCTAGAGGTGTTGGGCTGAGAATTTCAGAGGATCTAAAGTGAAAGTGAAATATCTATAAATTGACTGAATGAAAATGACCGACAATAAGCATCTTCTAGGTGATAAAAGAAGAAAAAAGCCACTGCAAATTCATACATAGAGGGTTGGTAATTCCTCGGACCAGGCGCATGGAGACTCATTTCTTTAACATGGGGGAAACAGCGGGTTTGGTGGGTCCCGGACTAATTCCAATCGATTCAGGGCCCAAAATTTAGTGGAAAATGATACCCCACAAGCCTGGGTAGGTACCAGAAATCTTGAAAACACATGAACAAAATGGGTAGACAGATACCCATTTCGCCCCATAATATCGTCTGGTGAGCACCAATTGTCCCGGGACCCATTTCATTGGATTCAGCGTCTAAAATTTAGTGGAAAATGATACCCCACACGTCTAGATCGCCAAAAATCTCGAAAAACCATTTTTCGAAATACACATTTTGACCCCTACCCCGCCCAACTTTGGCCCGATCGGGCTGAAAAGTTTCGAAGACCAACTAGAGCAGGGAACGGACCCCTGAACAAAGTTTCTTATTTATTTACATATTTATTATTTTTACCAATGCCAGTATCGAAAGCAGAGCATCGATACCAAAATAATCGGTATCGGAAGAAAAGTATCGATACCGTCTTGATATCGATCAGTATTGTTCATCCCTAGTTGGGTGCCTTGGAGTGACAAGTTCAGGATAACAAGGTTGAAACCTTCCATGACCAAAGGCAAAAAATAAATTAATGTTCCTGTAATCTTTTCTTCGGTTGAACTGTGCTATTAGGTGCGCACCCCCTGTTATTACTTATGACCTTCCTACACGTTTCGATATATCGAGTTAAATACACAACAGGGATGTTTTTTTCTTTCCAAATACGCCCCGAGTTAAATACACAACAAAATGTTCAAATATGTTGCAGAAAAAATGTTAGTATCGAGGGAACTAAGTTCTTTCCTTCGATATATCGAATTTAGTGATAAGGGGGGGTGCGCACCTAATTCGACAGTTTTACCTTTTCTTCTTATCACATTTCTGACAGTAGAGTTTACGTGTGTTTAATGTGCAATGTGTAATGTGGTGTTGGCGTAATGTAATCACACGTAGCGGGAACCGGTTCGGAAATGAAAAGTAACGTTGTTTTAGTCAGTGTAGTGCTCTCAGTCGTCGGTTCGGCTGTTAGTAATTCTGATTATTTGAAAGGGTTCGACGACTCGGTCCTGTACAAAATCAACTGGCCGGGTGCGAAAGGGCTATTCGATATTGAAGGTGTGTACGGAACTGGGGAGTCAATGGTGGTGAAGACTCACAATAATGAAGAATACGTGTGCATTTTGCCGTCAATTACGGAAAAGGAGGAGGAATCGAACGATGAATACGTGGGACCCAATCCAGTGCAGTTGTTGAAACCCATGTTCGCTCTGTCGACTTGTACGACGTTGCTGGAGCCTTTCTGGAGCTACGAGTTGTGCCACGGGCGGTACATAAGGCAATATCACGAGGAGCGCGAAGGGAAGAAGCCCAAACTTCAAGAGTACATTCTGGGAAAATGGGACGGAATGAAGACCGGGCTGTTGAGCGCGGAATTCGATCGGTTGAAGACCGAAGGGACCGTCAATCCGCCAATAAAAAAACTTGAAGGGATCAATCTTCCTTACCTGGAATTGAACTACACCGACGGCACAATATGCGACTTGAACGGTAAACCGCGACGCACGAGAGTCCTCTACGTCTGTTTCATGGGCGGTAAGAACGACATTTTCATCATAAAAGAAACCTCCTCGTGCGAGTACGAAGCGATCGTGACGTCATCCGAACTGTGTAAACACCCCAAATACAGGCCTCAATTGACAGGAGAGAACGACATCAACTGCCTGCCGAAGAACGGCGCATCGTACAAACCCGTCAGTTTGATGATGACCGAAATTGAAGCCGCCAAACAAAAATTGTCCGCTTTGGGCGACCCCAATTCGGGCAAAATGTTCGCCGTGTACAGTTTTGGCGAGTCTAAAGATAAGGACGGCAAGATGCAATTCAGGTGAATATTTCTGCACTCAGTTGAAAATATGGTGAAAACAGCGGGTGTGGAATGTCCCAGACGATTCAGTGTCCAACATTTAGTGGAAAATGATACCCCACACGCCTAGGTCGCCGAAAATCTCGAAAATACACTCCGAAATAGGTAGATAGGTACCCATTTTGACCCATAACCTCGTCCAGCGGTCGCCAATCGTTCTGTGACCCATTTCATTGGATTCAGCGTCCAAGATTTAATGGAAAATTATACCCCACACGCCTAGGTACTAGAAATCTCGAAAACACACATTAAAAATGGGTAATTAGATACCCATTTTGACCCAAATCTTCTTCCCCTGGGTGCTAATCGTTCTGAGACCCATTCCATTGGTTTCAGCATCCAAAATTTAGTGGAAAATAATGCCCCACTCGCCTAGAGCGCCGAAAATCCACTTCCGAAATGGGTGGATAGGTACCCATTTTGACCCATAACCTCTTCTGGTGGGCACCGACGGTTCCGAGACCCGTCGTATTGGATTATATTTAAATTCGTAAACATTTCCCTCCTAAATGTCGCTTTCAAAAGTAGCATGGATCGCAATTTCACGTGTGTTTAATGAATCACGCCCTTTTCTCTCCAAAAACCAAATTAGGACTATTTACTACAGGTTTGCTTTTTCAATAATAAAATATGGAATTATCTTCCATGGTGGGGCTTGTAAATTTCAGGATAAAAAGGTTCAAATTATGAAAAATAGGTTACTGATGACAATACAACTCTGGGTATCCCATTCCATAGCTGTATGCACTTTTTAAAGTAAAAAAAGTGAACCAAATTTGTCTTGTCCTATCTTGTAAACATCGCCGTCGTTTCATTATCATAATTACAATACCTACTTCTCGCATCATTTTTCCAAAAACTAAAACAGATTTTTTTAGGAGAAATACGTATGTACAGCATTTCGATTCTTTTATCAGAACAATATAGAAGATTCCACATTCATTGAATATATAATATTGAACAATATTATGTTCCCTTTTTTTTCTCAAAAGCCTAAATTCATTTTGGTTGGTTATTCCTTTAATAATCAACCTATGTTTTCATGCAAAATGTCAATGTCTCCAATTTGGCCCAAAATTTTTTTCTGGGCGTTTCAAGGTGTCTAGATCAAAATTAGCAAATGTCCGTCCGCCGTCCACGCCGACTTTGGCCAACAATTTTCTAAATATCTGAAAGGTACTTGTCAATTAGACCCCCTCCCGAGGGTAACCAACTATCCCAAACATGGCGTGATGAATCGATTTTCTATATATCGATCTATATATAACCTCCACGTTAGCGGTTAATTTTAGTTTATGCTACCACGCTGTTGTTTATAGGGTATAAAAATTGGTAACCTCTTTTGGGTTCTGAACTGAAAATTTTTACATCCTCTTCATAAATGGTTATTACCGTTGAAATAAATAAATAATTCTGAAATATGTTAAAGTCGGTGCAGGCTACGTTGCGATATATCGTATATATCGCTGTGCGAATTAGGGTCAGGGACCCGTTCCCGGATCTAGTTGGACCTCGAAACTTTTAACCCGATCAGTCCAAATTTGGGCGGGGTAGGGGTCATATGTATTTTGAAAAAAAGGATTTCGGCGATCTAAGAGTGTGGTTCCACTCAATTTTGGACACTGATTTTCCAATGAAATGGGTCCCAGAACGATTGCCGCCCGCTGGACGAGGTTATGGGTCAATATGGGTACCTATTTACTCATTTGAATGTGTTTTTGAGATTTCGGGTACCTAGGCGTGTGGGGTGTAATTTTCCACTAAATTTCGGACGCCGAATCCAATAAAATGGGTCCTAGAACGATTGGCACCCATCGGATGAGGTAACCTCACTGAGGTTATGGGTCAAGATGGGTACCCCTCTACCCATTTTCAATTTGTTTTTCGAGTTCTCTGGTACCTAATCGTGTGGGGTATAATTTCCCATTACATTTTGGACCCTGAATCGATTGGAATGGGTCCGGCCACACCCCTTGTTTCCCCCTTTTTCCCCATGTTGAAGAAATGAATCTCCGTGCGCCCGGTCCGAGGGTTATATTAGTCTCCGTGCTTTCAGCATTCAGCTTCTGTTCTCATTTATATTGCCTGTAAACGAATTTTGATTTGATTTTTTGAAATGTTTCAAATTGCAGGGTCGAATTCCGGTCGTTGGACGGAAACGAGGTGGTTGACGAGGTGAGGAACGACGGAGAGTCGCCGGCCGACAGCGGTCCGGTGTCACCTCCGGTCAAGTCGCCGACGCCGGCGTTCCCACCCTACGACGCCTATGAGTTCCTCCACGGGCGGGCCTGCCCTGAAGGCGGATACGGCTGGTGGAAATACCGTTTCTGCTACAACGACAAAGTGGAGCAGTACCACTTCCACAGAGACAAAGGCGTCCGTGAATCGGTCGTCCTCGGCGTGTGGAACGAGGCGGCGCACCTCGCCTGGTTGGAGGCTCGCCCGCACAAGCGTCCCCGCCCTGTATTCCACCGTACCCACATCTCGTATTTCTACGGCGGTGGGGACATTTGCCCCGAGACGGGGAAACCCCGCGAGACGGAGGTCAGGTTGAAGTGCACGCAGAACAAGGGAAGCGTCTCCCTGTTCCTCCTCGAGCCCACCCTCTGTCAGTACATCCTCGGCGTCGAGTCCTCCATCGTCTGCGACTTTATCAACAAAGTTGACGACAACGGGTTGTACTTCACCTGAGCTGCTGCATTTTTTTTTTCCTTCGTCTGGCTTGTTTGGTCCGCTAGCCAGAATGACCAGACATTCTTCTCCTCACTCTTCTCTTTTGTTAATGTTTGTTTGACCTTCTCCATTTCGCGATCTATTGGGAAATAATGTGTGTTACTCCTTCCAACTAAGTTACATTTTCCATCTGAGTTGCGCACCCCTGCAAAACAGTTTCCCCTAAAAAATTTGGCCCCCATTCGCTCAAAAAATGCCTTTTAAACCGCTTTTTCACTTCATCAGGCTTTTTTTTTTTTTTTTTTTTTCTTTTTCACTCTTTGAAAACTCTTGAGAACAGAATTGTGAGTGTACACGATTGGGTCAAATGATGGATTATCGTGATTGGAAAATAATTTGTGATTTTATTTTCATTACGTCCTTGTAACTAAAATTGAAATTTTTGATTAAAATAAATAAAATGAACTGTTACGCTGTGACAAAAATATCCTTGGTTCGTTCTTGTTATGATAAAAAATAGCCTTAGCTTAATTTCGAAGTGATCTGAAGTCCTGTTGTGGCCTTATACGGTATTTACCGCAAAATTCATCATACATCATCTACATCGCTCGCGAATAATGCGTCTGAAAACGCGAAAAAGGAGATAAAAATGACGGACATGTGAACAGGCTATTTCGCCCTCGATAGTTTGCATGAGAAGATTATTGTGATTGGGGGTTCTTGACGAATCATTGTTTAAAGTAACGGTGCTGGAATTAAACACACTAAATTGCAGCCCTGGGGCGAGATATGGAAGGGTACTTATGCACTAAATAAATACGTATCGGAGGGCTCTCTCTCATCACAGCGTTTTGTTTCATGATTTTATTTTTCAGGTTGGATCGTTAATGCGCAAATAATAATTACTATTCGCATGTACTTCACTCTGACCTCTTCAATGAGTGGCAGGTGACCGAATTCCCTTAACGTTTTAAAACAGACTGTTGCAGCTTTTTTTCTTTTTCTTTTGGTTGGTTATTCCTTGAATAATCAACCTATGTTTTCATGCAAAAGGTCAACCTCTCCGATTCGGCTCAAAATTTTTTTCTGGACGTTTCAGGTGTCTAGATCAAAAAAGGTCAATGTCCGTCCGCCGTACGCCGTCCGCTGTCCGCGCCGTTTTCGGTAGTAGAAAATTTTGTAAACATCTGAAATTTGGGTCAGGGGTCTATTCCCGGCAGAGACGGGTCCTCGAAACTTTTCAGCCCGATCGGACCAAATTTGGGCGGGGTAGGGGTCAAAATGTGTTTTTTGAGAAATGGATTTTTCGAGATTTTGGGCGATCTAGGCAAGTAGGGTATCGTTTTCCACTAAATTTTGGACGCTGAATCCAATGAAATTGGTCCCAGAACGAGTGGCACCCACTGGAAGAAGTAATTGGTCAGTTTAATGTTCAATTTATGGGTAAAAAAAACTAAATCAGAAAACAAAAATATTCGCTCCTACCTGGGGTCGAACCAACAACCTTTCCAATTCTAAAGTACGCGCTAGCCACTTGGGCCACGGTTTGATCTAGGCTAGATGAATGGCGTGTGGGATATCATTTTCCACTAAATTTTGGACCCTGAATCGATTGGAATGGGTCCGGGACCCGCCACATCCACTGTTTCCCCCATTCGAGGAATAACCAACCCGTGTGTAACAATTTGCAGGGTTTTTTTTGGCTGACAGACGTTGCATAACCGGCAAATTGTA
The DNA here is from genome assembly GCA_019603395.1 of Cyrtorhinus lividipennis. Classification (NCBI taxonomy): domain Eukaryota; kingdom Metazoa; phylum Arthropoda; class Insecta; order Hemiptera; family Miridae; genus Cyrtorhinus; species Cyrtorhinus lividipennis. The sequence goes on along the minus strand of CM034005.1, from coordinate 23,364,086 downwards.
ATTATATTCACATAAATATTACAATCATCAAAAAACAAGAACCCAAAAGCATAAGGCAACAAAAATTTCAACGACGTACAGTAGTTTGTTCAAATTGAAAACGGCTGGCGAAATCGTGAAGGGACCAATGTTCAAGATTGATAAGTTCAACAAAACAGCGATGACAAAAGTTATTCCTCGCCATAAGTATGAGGGCTACAGGGGAAAACCATCAGGGTCAATTTGAGGTAGTTTTGATAAAACCCACTTTGAATGTTATATAACTTATATAACATTCAACTTGTCAAGTATATAACTTATAACTTAAGTCTCCTCGAAGTCAACTAAAACCCTTGAAAAGACACAGGGGATGGTTATTCCTCGGACCAGGCGCATAATGACTAAATAAAAAAATAATTCAGCGTCCATAACCTCTTCCGGTAGGCGCCAATCGTTCAGGGACCCGTCTTAATGGATTTTGCGTCCAAAATTTAGTGGAAAATGATACCCCACACGCCTAGGTACCAGAAATCACGGAAAGATTATGAAAATGAGTAGATAGATACGCATTTTGACCCATAACTTCTTCTAGTGGGTGCCAATCGTTCTGAGACCCATTTCATTGGGTATAGCGTCCAAAATTAAATGGAAAATGATACCCCACTCGCCTAGATCGCCAAAAATCTCGAAAAACCATTCTTCGAAATACTAATTTTCACCCCTACCCCGCCCAATTTTGGTCCGATCGGGCAATACCTTGAGGACCAACCGAGAGAAGTAATGGGTTAAAATGCGTATCTATCTACGCATTTTGAATATGATTCCGTGATTTCTAGTACCTAGGCGTGTGGGGTATAATTTTCCACTAAATTGGACGCTGAATCCAATGAAATGGATGAAGGTTGATTATTCAACTAATATGTAATGCCCCTAGAACCCCTAGGAAACTCCTTGTTCGACGAATAGGATAGTTGAAAAAAAAATCCTCAAAGCTCAAACAGGATTCCTTTGGACTTGTCTGCTGCTGGCAGAAACACAATTGCTTTCCAGTATTGAGACAACAATGTCATCCTTGTGAAACACAACCAAAATTACTGAAATGGACTAGATAAGGTAGTATTAGTAGAGTGGTGGACAGTCCCCTAACTCTGAACTGTGGATCCTGATGATTCTTCCCTGTGATGAATACAGCAGACAGTAGCTAGTATTAGTACTATGGTAATGCTATCTGATGGCATCATTATTTAAAAGGTTAACCCTGATGCTGTCTCCTCTGTACCCTTCATGTTATGCTCTCACCACACCCATTCTTCATTGATATCAGCATACCATTACCAATTTCAATTTATTTGTGTTTAAAGGCGAATCGGGGAAAGGAACTTTAAAATTTCCAATACCCATCTGGAAAATCATGAATCTCTCGGAACGATTGGCGCCCTTTTGGAAAATCATTCGTATCGACCAGTATCGGTCAAAATGTGTACTTCGAAAAAAATGGATTTTCGAGATTTTTGGCAATCTAGGCGTGTGGGGTATCATTTTCCACTAAATTTTGGACGCTAAATCCATTAAGACGGGTCCCTGAACGACATTTTGGACGCTGAATCCAATGAAATGGGTCCCAGAACGATCGGCACCAACCGGAAGAAGTGATGGGTCAAAATGCGTATCTATCTAGGGTCAGGTGGGGTAATTGGGAATCTGGGGTAAATGGGAACGAGTGACGTTAGCGCTCGTGGGGGGGTTTGGAGAACCAAAAAGCCGTGAAGCCCGATGGTCAGCATCCCTTTTGAGTGATTCAAGGTATTCCTGCCATTATTGGAGGTGAGCTGCCAGCTTTGTAATAAGGCTGATAACATCCTTAAATTTTGTTTGGAAACCGAATTGTCATTCGACAAGTTGAGAGCTCCTGGCAACTCCAGATTTCGAAGGTGAGAATCATTTGGTACCAATAATTATAGCTAATTGAATCAATTGACAATATATGATGTGATTTTGGACAAAAAATCGCAGCACAGCTCAGTATGGAAGCGTTCCCAATTACCCCTGAGATTTTTACCTCAGGGGTAAATGGGAACAGAATTTCGTACCATTTTTTTATCGTCCTATCTTGAAATTAAATGTTTTTGACATAATAATAATGTATTTTCGAGGATGTACCTATTTGCAGCTGCATTGAGGAGATGCCGCGAAACTACGTGAAAATGAAGGCTCCACCTGAGCCGTGTTTCTGATGGATCAGGACGAGAGTCCACTACAGTCCTGGCCTGCGTGGGAGCAAATGGAGACTGTCTCCCTCCTTTGATCGTTTTCAAAGGACTCTCAGTACAAGCTCGTTGGGTTTCCGAAAATCAGTACCCGTGCACAATGTACGCCGCCACTTCGAACGGGTGGATGGAGGAAGCCACCTTTTTCCAGTGGTTCTCAAATATGTTCGTCCCTCATGTGGAAAAAAACGTGAAACCAATAACCTCGGTGTTGAAACAGCTGTACTTCTCTATGATGGATATGCGAGCCATATCAGTGTTAGAATAATAGAATTAGCTATTTCAAAAAATGTGCAATTGGTCAAATTCCCTAGCCATTTGACTGACCGCCTTCAGCCATTGAACAAAACTGTGTTTGGCCCTCTCAAGCAGACATGGGATAGAGCGCTTGTTGACTACGGAAAGTCTCAAATGGGGAAAGGTACGAGTCGGTTGAAAAAAAAAAAAGAGTTTGCTGAGCTCCTGGGAAAAGTTTGGAAATCCATTTCAGACAAAAACATAATAAGTGGATTCGTTTCTATTGGAATCTTCCCTCTTGATCAGGACAAAATTCCTGGAGACCTATTCGATCCTGAAGACTTGAAGCGCTTTAAGAAACGGCAAAGAATTATAGATGGAGAAACAAGGCAGCTCAATGGTCCAACGCGTCTAATGAATGATGAATCAGAAAATCCTCATGACATCCCATATTTCACTGGGGAAATTTTTCCAACGATTGAATGTGACGACGCTGTCGTCTTGGATTTGAGTATGAAGAAAAAACCTGAAGCTAGTGAAAGTTCACCGCCTAAAGTTGTGGACTTGATTGACATATTTTCGATGAATATCTCCAGGAATACACCAGCCTCAACCTCAACAGGAAGCCCAAAAAAAGGAGGGACTCGGCTAAAGCACCATACCTACGGCGAAGTTTCAACTTCTGAAGACGTACTGAAAAGACTCAAAGAAGCAGAGGAAAGGAAAACGACTAAGAAAAAAAACTCCAACAAGAAGAGTGAAGAGAAGCATGTCAAGAAAGCCAGATTATGTGTCTATTTTAATTCTAAATTGATGATTTCGTTCATTTGAAATTAGTTCTACATATGCTACGTTTTCCTTGTGCAACATTAGTTCCTTTTTCCACACACTTCTAAATAAATATTTTTTATTAAGTGTGAATGATTTCCAACTTTTTGTTCAAATTTTGGTGACAGAGTCATTATGGCCAGTTTACCTCACGGGGTAAATTAGAACAACGCTTGGGGTAATTGAGAACGCATTGCGGGGTTATTGGGAACAGGGCGTTGGAATGCTCAATAAAAAGGCGAGTTGCAAAAACCAAAGTTTGCGAGGGTCCCGCCTCAAAAAGAACTCACAGGCAGAAATATAGCTATTCCCAATTACCCCCAACTAAACGGGGTAATTGGGAATTTCTGGGGTAATTGGGAACATGGAAAAAAACGCCTCAAAAATCAGTTATTTCTTCCTTGGACGGCTGGGAAGGTGGAATTAGATGTAATTAAACGAGAATTTGGCGAAGAAATGTTTGCAAATCACTTTTCATCGTCACAGTGACAATGCTACACCCCAAAATGCCAAAAACTGTAGATTTTGTTCCCAATTACCCCACCTGACCCTACTCATTTTGAATATGTTTTCGTGATTTCTGGTACCCAGGCGTGTGGGGTATCTTTTTCCACTAAATTTTGGACGCGAGAGAGAATTGGGGCAGAGGATAAAAGGGCAGGTTGGCGCTTTGCCGGACCTAAAGGTCCCGAAAGACTGTAATATTGTATTATTGTCAAAGAAACAGATTCCTCAATTCCCTAATGGAATTGTGGAATCCCACGATGTCAGTTAACTCCAAATAATTACGCTGAATATGATAAGATACGTAGGCAGTAAATTAAATGGAATTTGGTAATCAGCGTAAATTTGCCACATAACCTCCTGGCTGAAATGAGCATTTTTTGAAAAAAAAAAAAAAAAAAAAAAAAAAAAAAAAAAAAAAAAAAAAAAAAAAAAAAAAAAAAAAAAAAAAAGATAATTTGTCGTGCTGTGACAAAAATATTCTTTGCGGTGATTTGTAGCATCTATATACGCATTACGCAGAATAAAATATATTTATTAGATACATCGTAAAGCGCGAACAGATCTCTCAAACGGATCAGAGGGCGCGTATTTCATTGAAGAGATAAACGAGGTTGATAAAAGTCGATGTCACTCAACACGGCCTTTCAATATCGTCGTGGTGGATCGTGTGACGTCAACCCATTGGTGTGACCGTTGACTTTGAAATATTCCACTTGAGCGCTGTCTTCTGGGTGGGCAGACGGTGAAAGGTCCGTTTGTCGGTCGATGAGTACGAGCTCCTGGTCCAAGCCCCAATGCTTCACTAGAAAACAAATGAAGGCAATTCATTTATTTATTTATGAGAGAAACGGGGCAAGTCCAATTATAATGAACATGTATTAATAAGTTTTGACAGTGAGCGCTAGACGAAGGGTTGTACAGGAGGCGGTCGATAACCAGAGTCAGCAGGGGGTTTGAAGCAGATATGGTTGAAGAGCTGATTCTTGACGGTAGAGAGAGGCGAAGAAAGGAAGTCGATGAAGGGAGGAGATGTAGAGAGCACGTTCACTTGGCGAAGGATACGGCTTAAAGGACGGTGGTACAAGTACATAGTTTGTGGCAGAAAAAGGGATGGCGAAAGGCGAGAAGCGAGAAAGAGAGTTCGGGCGGTTGGTTACGTCTCTGAGTACTTCCCTACCCCCGTGGGGGTGAACCAGGGAGATCCGATGAGCCCTACTCTATTTGCTCTGTCTGTGAACAATCTCAGTGTGGGAGGAGGAGTCCGGGTTAGTGACGCCTTGATCAACGTACAGATGTTTGCTGGCGACATAGTTTTCATGGCTGAAACGCCTGTGGAACTGCAGACTATGATCAACCGCCTGAAGGACTACGTAGAAATGTATGGACTGGAGATTACCACTAGGTAAGTACAAGGATTCAGCACCTAGGATAGAACTGATTTTGACAACCTGGCATACCGCTTATGGTAAACCTCAACATCGAGTAGACAACCCTGGTTGCCGATCAAGTTGATTGTCTATGGGTCGCCGTGAAGCGACGCAGTGTGGTTACGTACGACACTAGATTGAACTTTTCCACATAAGCCTCAGCATTAGACATCTGTCTCCCACGTATGTTCATATTGGCCCTTTTGGTGGACTCTAGCGGTTGCGACGACGCTTTTATCCGCTGGTTTTCTTCGAATTTCCATCCGTTCACCGCAAATCGAAACCAGACTCATGACTTCCGCGCCACTACTGCGCACTGTCGTTCACACATCACTGATGCACGTACAAACAGCGGGTCATGTGTTACCTTCTCCATTTCCCAAAGACTTGGACGTGAATGGCCTCTGATGGACGCAGAGCCCCGTCCGACCGTTGCTCTTCGGAGGGCTTGCCAGGGCTCGCACGATCATGCTACTCTCGTCGTAGTGAGACTCTGGCTCTCTCTTTACATTGACGGCTCCAGGGAACACTTTGTTAGACCTTCTGGACTTGGGACGATCGGCCATTTCGACTTGAGCTGTAAAAGAGGGAACATTTTAGTGCCATTGAAAAACGGAAAGAACGGGTGGGTGGCTAGGACAACGTTCAATGCTACTATGCAGGCAAAGCCAATAGCCCTTATGATTCGCAATGAATAATCATTAGATAATATCGGTGAGATGGAGAGTGAAGGCAAACCTTCACGCTGTTATCGCCCTTCCCGATGCTGGTAAAACAAATTTCGAAAATTTTCAAATCCTGAAATCGTTGGGTATCAACAATATTTGGTAGTTCCAACAGGACTCTGCTCCAGCCTTCAAGGCTTCAACGACTCAAGAATGGCTGGAGCTGAACGGAGTCCATCACTGCGCCACATTGGCCTCAAAAAGTCCAAAGCTGAACCCATTGGGCTACCAGCTCCGTCCTCGAAACCTTTGAACCCGATCGGACCAAATTTTGGCGGGGCAGGGGTCAAAATGTGTACTTAGAAAACACTGCAAATTCTGCGGGTTGGTTATTCCTCAAGCCAGGCGCATAGAGACTAATGTAAACATCGGAACAGGCGCATGGAGGCTCATTTCTTCAACGTGGGGGAAATGGGGAAAACAGTGGGTGTGGCGGGAAGCGGACCCATTCCAATCGATTCAGCGTCCAAAATTTAGTGGAAAATGATACCGAATGAGAAACGTCCAGAAAAAAATTTTGGGCCTGGTGTGGGGTAACATTCTCTACTAAATTTTGGACCCTGAATCGATTGGAATGGGTCCGGGATCCGGCACACCCACTGCTTCCCCCATTTTCCCCATGTTGATGAAATGAGTCATCATGCGCCTGGTCCGAGGAATAACCAACACATGTGAAAGAATTTGCAGCGTTTTGTATTCAGTTGCCAACATAAAATGAACAATAAAAATGTTCATTGGTCTTGTGAAACAACGTGCAATGTACGCGCGATGAGAGAATTTGGTGATAAAAGCGATTTTTCATAAATTATTGCATTACTGACAAGTTGACCGTTGCTGCAGCCACTAATACAAGGAAGAAAATCGAACGTGAACTCAGTAAAATTACCTTTGAGCCGATGGGAAAACCTTGGCGGGGAATGCGAGACGCCGTTCGTCTCCTCCACAGGTGGCAAATTGCCATTGGCAGGTCGCTTCTGAAAATAATTAAAAAAATATTGTTTTACTGAATTGAACATTAAAATATTTATTTATTTATGTTACACGGGAACGAGCTCAGTTTACAATATATTGGTCGAATCAAACATTGATGGATAATAATAGTAATAAAAAATAAGCAATGAATAACCATAGGGTGTTCAAAAATTAGTGAGAGTTGCAGTGTAAGCTGGGGGTAAGTAAGGCATCCAGCCAGCGTCTCTTGATGATGAAGGGGGGGGGGGGAGAGATATGAACAGATCCATATCTGCAGCAGCGAGCTGATGGTTGGCAGTGCGGGGCAGACGGCTGAGGGAGCGGTGCAGCATGTAATTGGTCGACGTGAAGGGGACTCAAAAGAGGTCACGTGTGCGAAGGCCTGGTCTTGGGACCCGGAGACCAATCTGGTCCAGGAGAGACGGCGCGTCAATACGCCCAAAGAACAGACTGCTGAGGAAAACCATGCCCGTGATGGTGCGTCGGTCAGCAGGACTGGAGAGGCGATACTACAGAGTGCGCCGTAGTCAATGCCGTCTCAAGGTATACCTGACTTGAAGGCAAGGTAGTGGAGGGACGCCCTGCGCACCCAATCAATTAGGTCAATGTGGCAGCCATAAAACTGGCTCCAGACGACTGAGGAGTACTCGAGGCATGGCTGAACAACGGCACGATACAGTGTGATAAGGGCTGGGATATGAGAGAATTTCCTAGTATTCCGCTAGAGGAAACCCAGAGACCGTATAGTTCGAAAGTTGATCTGCGATATGTGCTCATTGAGAGTGAGCTGCGGATCCAGACATATCCCAAGATCATGGATGAGTGACGGACGCGCAGGTTGAGATCCATTGATTTATTTATTTATTTATTTCACATTTACGGGCGAACCCAATTACAAAGAAATAGATTAGGCAGACAGAACAGAAAGCAGATAGCAGTACAAACGACAGGGCTCCGAAACAAGTCAGTGACGAGGGTACAGGAGACGATGAAGCTGGGGTCTGGAGACGGTGAGGAAGTCAACATCCTGTGATGAGATGAGGAGGTTACCAAGGCGGGGGAGGCGGCATAGGGGGCGGTGGAGCAGGTAATTCGTCGAGCTGAAGGGCACAGCAAACAATTCACTGGCACGTGCACCAATGCGGGGGGCTCGCACACCAATCAGGGATAACAGAGAGGGGCAATCGACTCGGCCAGAAAAGAGAGCGTGGAGAAAAATGACATCAGCGCCACGGCAACGGTCCACTGGTCGAGAGAGATGATAATGAGCTCCAATATTATCGACGTCGTCACGGGCAAATCCAGTACGGAACGCCAAATAGCGCGCGAAGGAGCGATAGACTCGGTCGAGTTGGTCGATGTGGCTAGAGTAGAAGGGAGACCAGACCACAGAAGCATACTCGATAATGCGGCTGGTGATTAGGGCAGAAGCTGAAGTGAACTCCCGAGTAGTCCGCTTCAAAAACCCAAGGGCACGCATTGCTCGACTAGAAGCCTGGGCGATGTGGCTAGAAAAGGTCAGCTGATGATCTAGGAGGACACCGAGGTCCTTGACAAGGGGCGGGCGGCGAAGGACAACAGCGCCAATGGTGTAAGTGTGCAGTCTGGGTGCAGATGACCGATGGAACGTAGAGATTGAGCACTTCTCTGGATTGAGAAGAAGTCCAACCGAAGAGCACCAAGCGTAGAAGGCGTTGACAGAGGACTGCAAGGTATAACAATCAGGAAGCTCACGAATCCTGCAGAAGATTTTGACGTCATCAGCAAAAATCAGGAACTGAACCCCAACAAGGACAGAACTGAGCCCACCGAACACAAGGATAAAGAGAAGAGGGCCAAGATGCGAGCCCTGGGGGACCCCAGAAGAAGCAACAAATGAAGCTGAGACAGCTCCCCGGATTCTGACTGAAGAAAAGCGGTCACAAAGGTAGCTTTGGATCCAGGAGAGAAGTGGGCCATAAAGACCAAGGGATCCAAGGACTTCAGAAATAACAGAGTGGGGCAGCTTGTCAAAGGCCTTGGAAAAGTCCGTTGAAATGAGGTCCACTTGATCACCATCATCAAAGGCGCGGAGGACATAGTCTTGAAAAAGAAGAAGGTTGGTAACAGTGGACCTGCCGCGGACAAATCCATGCTGCTCAGGAGTGATAAAGGGGGAGAGTGCAGGAGTTAGAAGGGCCACAACAAGCTTCTCGAACACCTTAGGGATTGTAGACAGTGAGGAGATGGGGCGGTAGTTTAGGACATCTGACGGATCTCCCTTCTTGAAGATAGGAGTTATGAAGGAGCTCTTCCAGTGAGCAGGAAAAGTCCCAGAAGCAAGCGAAGCATTGAAGAGCGAAGTAAGAGGACCAGCAAGACAGGAAGCACAGGGATGGAGAAGGGAGGGGTGAATTCCGTCGGGGCCCACTCCCTTAGAGGGGTCGAGATGGGAAAGGGTGTTCTGAACAGACTCCTGGAGAAGAGTGAGAGTACCGAGGGGAACTAGGTCTAGCGGTGATGAAGGTGCAGTAGTGGGTGACTGTCCGGGCTCAAAGACAGAAGAGAAGTGGGACGCAAAAAGATCGGCAATTGATTGAATTGCAATTGTCAGCGGAAGCAGAGTGAAGATGCAGAGCAGAGGTAAGAGACGAGCCGTTCCGATAGTTAATGAAGTTCCAGAAGCATTTGGGATCAGCTGTAACAGAATCCTGGACTGAGAGAAGATACGAGGAATAACAGTCTCTAGACTCGGCCCTGCAGAGGCTTCGAAGACGCGAAAAGGAGCTGTAGTCGTCTGGAAGTCCGGTGACCTTGTAACGGGAGTGGGCCTGTCTTTTCTGCCGGACTAGGGAAATTAAATCGCGGGAGAACCATCGAGGGAAAGAATGAGAAATTGGTCGAGTGACATTGATGCTGTAGACATGGTATAAAGGAGATAACGATCGATGAAAGGTGGATACCCGTGCACTTGCTAGGGTTCAGGAAGAGGCCGACAGAGGAGCAGTTGGTGATGAAAGCGTCCAGGCATGATTGGAGAGTGAGGCAATCGGTGATACATTGGATGCGACAGGAAATCTTGAAATCGTCGGCATAAACGAGGATCTGCCCATCCCCGAGTCCAGCGCAGACACGATCAATGGTGAGTATAAGGAGGAGAGGGCCTAGGTGTGAGCCTTGAGGAACACCATAGGTGGCCATGAAAGGCTCAAAGACTGTGCCACCGGCACGCTCAGATGAAGTTGAGAGATAGCTTTGTATCCATGAAAGCACAGCACCAAAAAGGCCAACTGACTCCAATATTTTGGAAAGGCAATTTGTATATGAGTTACTACTAGGGGTGGACCGTTCCAGGCGTAACGATACAAGGGACGGATCCGGAGTGGGATCGGAATGGATCGGTTCCCGCTCCAATTTTTTCCAATCAATTTTTTTTTTTTTTTTTTTTTTTTTTTTTTTTTTTTTTTTTTTTTTTTTTTTTGCTGGCTTGGATCGGATCGGATCGAAAAGAGATGTTTGCTAACTGCATTTGTGAGGAACAAGAGGTCGTAATCATAGGTACCTACGCTCTCCTATACTCCTACTAGGCTGAATTGAACACCTACCTGGTATTCTCGGAGATTGTCATGGTTCTATCTAGAAATTTCTTCTCTTCTTTTTCTGTTCAATTCTCTAACTCAACCCGTAGGCTCGAAACTCCGAAAGAATTGTTGGAAAGGAATTAGGAAACATAGGGGGCAGAGTGCGAGCAGGGAGAAATACACTAAAACGATCCAAAAACCAACCAAAACGGATTGAAGCGTCCCGCCACACGAAACCGATCCAAGATAACAAACCTGATTAGGGATCGGATCCGGATCGTAACGGAAAAAATACCCGATCCCGCCGTGGATCGGAACGGTTAGTTCCGATCCTTGAAACCAGTGGAAATGGCCCATCCCTAGTTACTACTAAATTTGTCTTCGACGTCGAACCTACCGACTGATGGGTGGAAATTTGGTTTTCAGTTTCCATCGATCTTCTCTTCTTCCATTCTTCTTTCTGGGCGAGTTCTGCGGCATGGGCCTCCTTCATGTCACGGTCGACTCTCTCGCTCAGCTCGTCGTAGTTGTTGATGACCTGACGAACCAACCACCTGGAAAAAGTTAGTTGCAAGTAAGCCACTCAGTTGTATCTCAAGTTGAGCAAGAGACCACGAGGCTGCCTTGCTCCCATGCGGGTTGTATAACGGCCACGTCCAGTTAGCCCAGTCAAATGAGAGAGTTTTTGCAACTACAAAACAACAAAATTAGGGTAGAAGGTCTTTCGACGGATTCTTATGTTTTTTAGTGTGCTAAATCCAAATCCTATGTTAGCTATTAAAAAAAAAAAAAAAACGTTACTTTAATTGTGTATATTATGAGAAATTCCATATCTTGGATAAGTAGGCTGCATGTTTCAACTTAAAAGCAATTTTGTAGGAAAAAAAAAGTACGACATTTTTGGGTTTTTGGTTGGTTATTCCTTGAATAATCAACCCATGTCTTCATACAAAAAGTCAATCTCTCCGGTTCGGCCCAAGATTTGTTTCACGACAATTTAAAAATGTCAAATGTCCGTCCGCCGTCCACGCCAAATTTGGTAGTAGAAATTTTTCTGAAAACGTAAAATTTGGACCAGGGACCTGTTTCCGGCTCTTTGTTGGTCTTTAAAACTTTAAACTAGCCCAACCGGACCGAATTTGGGCGGGGTTTTGTTTTAAAAAATGGATTTTTGGCGACTTAGACGTTTGGGGTACCATTTTCCACTACATTTTGGACGCTGAATCCAATGAAATATATCCGGGAACGATTGGCGCCCTCTGGATGAGGTTATGGGTCAAAATGGGTGCCTATCCACCCATTTCGAATGTGTGTTTTCGAGATTTCTGGTACCTAGGCGTGAGGGGTATCATTTTTCACTAAATTTTGGACCTGATTCGATTGGAATGGGTTCGGGACACGCCACACACACTGTTTTCCCCATTTTTGACGATTTAGGCGTGTGGGGTATTGTTTTTTTCACAATTTTCACTGTGGAGCCGTAATTTTTTTTTTTTTTTTTTGCAAACATCAGATTTAGATCTAGCACACCAAAAAACATAAGAATCAGCCATTTCTGATGACCAAACGACTGGGTCTCGTTCTGGGGATAGAGAAACTAACCTGTAACCACGCACCAAGCGACCATCGACCTTTTCGTTGTCTTCTGGACTCAGCGCTGAGCAGACTTCGACCAATGTCAGACATTTCTGCTGGTTGACGAGCGATTCGAGGCTCAACGCTTCCACAATATCGATCTCGTCCAACGCGTGAGGAACATCCTGTTTGTTCGCTAATCTGCAAATAAGCCAATTTGCGCTCATAACAATGAATTGCTCACCATCTACTAACATTATCTACTCTGATGCTTTTCAATAAGCTCAACATCAATATAAATGGGAGTTGAGAATTGACACGGGTGGTTTATAAGAATTTTTTTTGAAATAGAGGTAATTTAAATTATCATAACAAGGAAAGCAAGACAAATAAGGTGTACCCACTGTTCATAACAACAACTGCCCTTGGGGGTCGTTTTGATGTCCCTTGACTAGAGGGAGCTCTGAAGTCCACTTGAGCTGACTTTCTCATGCAGGTATTGACGTCACTGTTCAGTGGGTAGCTTTTTCAAAAAATCCATAGTCCATTCTAAAGTATGTACCAGATATCCTTTTCCCCTTTCATATTTATAAACAAAATCATTGGAAAAGAAAAATTGACCAAATTCCAACCCACGGGTACACCCTATTGAGTCTCACATGACTGGTTCCAAACCCTCCTGTGTCCACGATATTATTGATGCACCAAAAATAAACCAACAGGTGAGAGCGGCGGTGTCAAAACGAGATATGTCAGTACAACGAAAGATGGTGCATAAAAAATACATTGCTCGTGGTGATAACGGAAAATGATGAATATGCTGAGTCCTAACTTACACCAGTAGCGGTTTTCCAGCAAGTTTTTCGTGATTAAGAAGATTGTAAAGCAAAATTCTGGCCTCTTCAAGCCTACTACGATCGCTTGCATCGACAACAAATATAACTCCGTGGACCTGTTGAGGGAAAATAATGTGAAGGAGTGAAAAGAGAGAGGGTATTTATAGAAAAAGGGAAAAGGAAATGATGTGTCTGAGAAACCGGTCTAAGAAAATCACGAGATATGAGTTACATTCAGCCTTCACGAGCTCATATAGAAAATGTTCATACTCGTACTTTACGTGAACAGTGAACAAATTCGCACAGAAGGAAAATTCCAAATACTTTTGATTGGAGAGTGTTTTGTCTATAGAGCAAATAAAATGTTACTACGTACTTATTACTCGTAGTCATATCGTGAGAGATCACTCTTAAAACCCATCATCCCTAACATAATCAGTAACACAGATGAAAATTTTGATTATATTCCCACACGTTCAGCAGAAGCGATTTGAACGGTAACGGCAAAACTGGCGTTACTTGAATTGAAGGCAATTGGAGTCACATTAAAGAAAATGATGCCAAAAATGTATAATAATTGTGAAAAAAAGCTAACTTACGTCATGAAAATAACAACTCCATATTCCTCTGATTTGTGGACCACCGCCAAGGTCGTAGATGATGACGTCGTAACCCTTGTGTTTCATCTTGACGGAAGAAAACCCGATGGTGGGAATTGCGTTCTGCACCAGCTCTGTAAAAACCGAAGGGAAAATACAATTTTTCATCTAATTCACACGAGTAATTCAATCATATCGTCAAAAACGACAAGAAACCGGTAACAAGAATGAGTAAACCAGTCTACATATAATGAACTATGAGTTCCCCAAGGGTCACTCCTGGGTCATCTGTTGTTCTTGGTTATGAATGAATGTAATATTCTCATTTTTCTTTCTTTTGTTGTATTTTTCAACTTATAATTTATTTATATATTATTTGTATTTTGATTGTAGTAAAATTCCAACATATAAATGACTGATATGTGAAAGGGGGAAGGGGATTTGGCACGACAATATGGCTGTAATTATTGATGAATGGGGAAAGGTAGAAAAGGCGCAACCAATAGTTCTCCCAGAATAGTCTTATGGTGATTATATATAAATCTGCAAATTCTTACACACGGGTTGGTTATTCCTCATACCAGACGAATGCGGACTAATTTGAACCTCGGACCAGGCGCATGGAGATTAATTTCTTCAACATGGGGAAAATGGGGGAATCAGTGGGTGTGGTGGGTCCCGGACCCATTCCAATCGATTCAGGGTTTATAATTTAATGGAAAATGATACCCCACACGCCTAGGTACCAGGAATTTTGAAAACCCATACACAAAATGGGTAATAAATACCCAATTTGACCCATAACTTCTTCCAGTGGGTGCCAATCGTTCTGGAACCCACTTCATTGGATTCAACGTCCAAGATTTAGTGGAAAATCATACCCCACACGCCTAGGTATCAGAAATCCCGAAAACACATATTCAGACGCTGCAAATTCTAACACACGGGTTGGTTATTCCTCGAACCAGGCGCATGGAGACCCATTTCTTCAACATGGGGAAAATCGGGGAAACAGTGGGTGTGGCGGGTCTCAAACCCATTCTAACCGCTTCAGGGTCCAAAATTTGGTGGAAAATGATACCCCACACGCGTGGGTACCAGAAATCTCAGAAACACATATTCGAAATGAGTAGATGTAGAATAGGTACCCCATTTTGACCCATACCCTCATCCAGAGGGCACTAATCGCTCCGGGACCCGTCTCCTTGGATTCAGCGACCAAAATTTAGTGAAAAATAATACCCCACTTGCCTAGATCGCCCAAAATTTAAAATATCCATTTTTCAAAAAACACATTTTGACCCCTACCCCGCCCAAATTTGGTCCGATCGGGTTGAAAAGTTCCGAGGGCCAACTAAAGCCAAAAACGGGTTTCTGACAAAAATTTCAGATTTTTAGAAAATTTTCTACTACCAAAAACGGCGCGTTCGGTGGGCGGACATTTGACCTTTTTTATCTAGACACCTTGAAACGCCCAGAAAAAAATGTTGAGCCAAATCGGAGAGGTTGACCTTTTGCATGAAAACAGGTTGATTATTCAATGAATAACCAACCAAAATACTATTGCATATATTACCTCCAGTCAACCCTTTAGCAGCAGTGGTCTTTCCCGAGTTGTCCAAACCAACGAGCAATAATACAATTTTCCTGGAACAAAATTTAAATGAAGCATTAGCATAAAAAATTGGGGTACAAATAAATATTTTTACCGGCTCAGCAACGTTTCCTAACTATGTATTTAATTCTGCTCCAAAGTGAAATTATTTTACTGGCCGGGATTATTGGTAGATATTGAGAGGTATATTTCAGGTTGTGACAGTTGTCTCACACAGTTGTCGTGAACCTATGATCTCACCCTCTACTATCTCGATCCTGGGCAAAATTGGGAATGGACATTTTGGAATTCCATAACGCGAACTATCTAGTTTCCGTTGACTATTACTCTAAATGGGTAGAGTTTGAAAAAATTAAATCTAAAAGTATCTCGGATATAATACATGTTTTTACAACAAACTTTTTGCTCGTCACGGATACCCTGACGAGAATAACAGACAACTCACCATTTGGAAATCGACTATTTCGAGAATATTTGGGCCAGAACGGTATCGGTTAACTACCAGTAGTCCGGGATACAGTTGTGGGCATGGCATGGCCAAGATGGCCGTAAAAACCACTGAAAATATGCTGCAAAAGTGTCAAAGCACTGGACAAGATCCGCATGTGCTTCTCTTGCATTACCGCAACTCTAAAATCACAGCCTTAGGTTTCTCGCCCAGCCAAGCGTTGTTAGATCGAAATCTTAGGGATAGTTTGACGTTCCGTGATTTGATCTTACAGCCACTCGATGGTGAACTAATTGGCGAGAAAATTCACGAATCTCAAGAGCGACAAAAATGATACTATGATTGGGGGACCTGAACATTGCCAAATTTAAAACCGCATGATCCCATAATGTTTAGGCATCGACAATCTCTGCGACAAGGAACAGCTTCCCAGCCAACACACACTCCTCGTTCATGGTGGGATGAAAATGGAAAAGGATTCCGTAGGAATCGACAACAAAAAAATGAATTATATAACATTAGGGACCGTGGTAGGTTGAATAGGCCAACTCGTTTCAAAGATGCTGCTAATTAAGGGTTTGTTATATTTTCATATTGTATCGTGTGTACTTAATTAAACCTAAATTTAATAATCTGGTAAGTAAGGGTGTTATATTTTCATATTGTCTCGTGTGTACTCAATTAAACTTAAACTTAGTAGACGGCTAATTAAGGGTTTGTTATATTTTCATATTGCCTCTTGTGTACTCAACTTTTGTATGTGTATTTTGAGGAAGGTTTATTATTTGCTTAAGGTTTATGTTTGGTGTTTTTCGCCTTGTATCTCAATCTTTATAATCGTTTTTTTTTTTTTTTAATAATAATTAATCTTAATAATTTATCAGTAATAATGTAACCATAATTTTCTATCTTGGAGGGGGAAGATGTACCAACTATTTAATTCTGCTCCAAAGAGTCAATTAATCCATATAATTTTCGTTCTTTCGTTTTAGGTAACTTAAAGCCTTTGTAACCGGAGGCCATTATAAAAATAAAATGAAAATGGTATTTCTAGCAAATGCATACTATGAAGTTCGTACCTATCTACCCATTTCGAATGTCTGTTTTCGAGATCTCTGGCACCTAGGCGTGTGGGGTATCATTTTCCACTAAATTTTGGACTCTGAATCGATTGGAATGAGTCCGGGCCCCACCACACCCACTGATCCCCCCATTTTCCCCATGTTGAAGAAATGAATCTCCTTGAGCCTGGTCCGAAGAATAACCAACCCGTGTGTAAGACTTTGCAGCGTTTTATACTTATATTATACCTCTTTCTGGACCAAGATTTCCTCTCAATTTCTCTTTCTCTTTCAATTCACAAGCGTCTAGCAACACTAGCCTATCGACATGCTATAGACCTGACAGCCGCTACTGCAAGGAGAGATCTACGATTAAAAATTTGTTCATTCTTTTCCGTTCAATAATGTTCTTTATTACTTGTAACGCTTCACTCCAATCCGTTGTTATTACCTTCCCAGAATCATCATGTATCTCTGTCAGCCTCCAAATTGATGTGTAAAAGCCCCAATTTGATATGGGAAACCTCCAATTTGATTAGGCAATGCAATAATTACTTACATTTTTTGTTTTTTTTTTTTTTCGCTAAAAATGAAAGGTATACAAATTCCCGCTAATTTGATGTTCTTTAACAAAGACAGTTGACGCTCTTGAATCGCCCTAATAGGCCAGTGGATAGAATAGAATAGGAATGAACGCACCTTTGATAGAACTTCATAGGAGAAATAGGGAAAGCTTTATACTTTCCAAGCGCGATATAACCACAACGCTGACAGGTAGGTACGACGTTGTAAATAATTCAACGAGCCAAAAACATTCATTCATAGTCATTCATTCATTCATATCAGTGTTCATCTACGGCATGATTCACGAAGAATCTGATCCGAAATCGATCCACTGACTCACCTCGGAATAGGAGACGCGCTGAATCTGGCACAGTTGCAACAGCGATTGCCCATTTTGGTAACATCATGCGAATTATGATGACACTATCATTTCCAGTCAACCAAGGAAACCCGTAGATTTAAATTAAAAAAATCATCGGCGTTTCAATTTTAACGAGCACTTCATACGAGGATAAATCCAGGCTGGTAATCAGTGCGCTAAGAGCCCGAACATATTCGAACTAGATAGAGTTAATCGCATAGTCGTCTGAAATAGTGAATCAACAAAAAACTCGTACAAAACAACCTATAACGCAAATGTTATGTGTAATCCCTGAAGTGAACACTCGTTAACTAGTAAGTAAGTATAAGTAGTAACAACCAGAACCAACAACCACAATAAAACAAACAGTAACAACACAATCGATGTACTCTTCAATGTTTTGAACATCGATCTTTGACAGACATCGATGTTGCTTCTTGTTTCTTGGTCGTTTGAGGAGTAATGGGTTTCTAACTAATAATTTATACTTTGGTAACCGAACAATAGTTTTTCATAAAATGCTTTCTCAGTTGTTTTATTATACTCACATGAATATATTCTAATTCAAGAAACATCGATGTATTTGAATCGAATGTATAAGATTCATTATCAGTGTTCTTATCAACTTCAAATTCATCGGCTATCGTTGTGTTTCTCTTTTGAAAAAAATGAGTATAATGAGTAATGTGCAGTGAAGAAGGGGGAATCGTAATAAAATGTGGTTTCATGATGTGATAATAGTTGGTGAATGAATTTGATGTCATTTGTTTAATCCTAAAAAAGGTGTCCTCCCTTAGAATCTCTTGTCCTCCTCATTCGAGATTTTTCATGTGGTAAACCTATGTGTCACCCACTTGCAAACCAATGTTTTATAAAACGGCATACATGCAGAGATGAGATAAAATTTTACTATAGGGGCTACGTCGGTGTGACGTCATAGTATCGATACTTCCTAAGCGAGATATCGATAGTAACGCGACTTCATGGTATGGTTGTGAATTTATTTCAGAACCGTTGATTGTAAAATTTAAGGCATGCCTTATATCTGACTCATTGGCGACATCGACTTGCCGGTATAGATCGATTATGCTCTTTTGCCTCCCATAGGTAATTTTAACCCAGAGATGATTAGGATGAAATGGCTTATCAACTTGGTCTGGTGTTCGATGTACAAACTAAAAAATCTTTCCAATCGACCGATAGTGGACTGAGTAACGGAAATATCTCGTATCCATGATATTAATATTTAATTTAATTAAAAATTAATATTAATTCAATAACGGCGCAGTTTAAGAACGTTATTTTTACTATGTGACCCGCCGTTTCACCTAACGGGCCAGGGATCCAGAAATAGACCTAGGCGAATAAATTAGTGGGAGACTAAAGACTTTCACTTACCGTCCGGAATGTCGGAGATGGTCGGTCATAGACTCCAAGTACACCTGAATTTACTAAGCTCTGAGGAATGGGGTTTCGTGAGTGAAAGACAAGGGTTCAGTATTGGCTTATAATAACGCAATTGTCAGAAATATGAAATACAGAATGTCTCGGCCGAGAAGGATACTGACTATTACTTAATCTAATTATGAGTAGGTAGAAGTGAAGGGCTGAGGGCCAATGAATTTACGAGGTAGCTGAAGGCTCAGGAGTGTTTGATTTGAATAACGGCAAAATGAAAGGGATTTGCTAATGTCCTCCCCTAACTCCCTTTGCTTTTCCTACGACAGACAAAATACTAAATACTACGGTTACAAGTTACAATTCTCTGATCAGCTTTCTGGTGACTAAACGTCAGGGCTTGGGCCAGATTTAAAGAGTCGACTTTCGCGTTGCGAGGGTACGAGACAGAGTTAATTCGCCACTTACGTGCACCAACTCCTTCGGATGGAGACAACAGGGTGATGTGCTCTTCGCTGCTCGACTTCGGTCAGGGGAACGCCGTCCAGGCCGGAGGAGGCGAAGCTCTTTCCGACGGAGGTCCGACGACTGGCGGTGCGTGGAAAACCTGGACTATTGGCCGTCGAATCGGGCGCGAACGAATCAACACTCGGGTTCGACGGGGGATTTTCAGTTCGTATAAGGGTCCACTGTTACGGGATAGGAATTGGCTGATCTCCCAATTCCCGAGTTCTCACCCTGAAGGAACCACGATACACTCGTTCCTTCAGGTCACTTTCACAACACCGGGTTCACAAGGGGTTGACTTGCTACGCGTCGGGTGTTCCGCTTCGATGTTCCGGTTCACTTCACTTCGATGTCCCGGTTCACTTCGCTTCGATGTCCCGGTTCACTTCACTTCGTTCCGCCTCGTCGGCGAACGGGGATTCCAACTTTCCTTCTCTTGAGTTCGGATACGACTGCTTGATGTTCCTTCTCCCAGTCCGCTCGTCACGTCGCCTTCCCCTTCTACTCCTCCCTGGGTGTCTTGCGCCGCCCATCGCCTAACCAATCCAATGAGGACACGCCTTCCGCCCAGCTGGGGTTAGGCGCTTGGAGGGGAGAGGGGTCGTTCCGTCCCCCGCCGCCGAAGTTTCTTGACGGGGCGCTTGGAATCTGCCGCCCCGTTACACCCCTCCGATCTTCGGAGGCCGAGGTCTACCTCGGCAATTTTCCTTCCGGTGGGGGTGACTGGCTCAATGGGCATGGCGTCTGGTTGTTTGCCGGCTGTCGAGAGCATGATGGCGCTGATGTTCCAAGGTGGTGCGATGGGCGAGATGTGTCTTCCGCTGGTCTTATCTTCTACTTCCCTACTATGCTGTGAAACATCCAAACCGGCCCTTTCTTTAGTCTACTCTCACACTCCAACTCACACATTTCACACCCTAGATTTTGCTGCCATTACGAAGGAAAAGGAAAACAAAAAGGGGGGGGGGGCCAAGGGAGTCCTGTCCCGACTCATGAGGTACGGTCATTAGTAAAACAAGGTAAGTACTTATGTTGTGCATTTTATTTCCAGATCGGGGTTGTTCTACAGGTAAGACATTCCATATTCTATTTCCCAAAATACGAGTATACAACAAAACTTGAAAAATTATTATTTTTTTTTTTTTTTTTTTTTTTTTTTCTTTTTCAATTGCTTCATCCCGTTCTAGGTGTTGACATCTTCCCCGTGTGGAGCTGCGCGTAGTCGATCGTTTTGCGCCTTGGTCTTAGCCCGTATGGACTGGACGCCGTCCTAATCGGAATCGGGATTCGGCTGGAGGATCTTCCAGGGCCCTGGGCCCCAGGTTCAGGATTTTCTTCGGTCCGTACTGGTTCCGGCCATTCCAGGGGGTCCAACAACCACGTCCCTCCACTATCTTCGCTAGGTGGAGGGGCAGGGCTCTCGGGTGGGCGCGACTCCTCTGCTACGTCGGGGGTGACGGCGTCGTCTGGCACGCTGTTGATAAACGCTGGCTTGAGCCTGCTGAGGTGGTAACGCGTGGTCTTCCCTAGGACATCCTGGACCTCGTAATTGACATCGGTCAATTTGCGGGTCACACGGAGCGGTCCTTTCCAGGGGCTCCAGAACTTCTTCACTGTGCCTGGTGGGGCGACGAGCTGCTGGGCATACACTTGTTGGCCTATCTGGAACTCCCGAGAGTGGCGTCGCTTGTTGATTGCCTGCTCACGGGTGTGCCAAGCGCGCCTCAACTGTCGCTCGGCTTCCAAACGGACCCGCACCATTTCCTGGTGTTGATCCTTCAAGGGCGATGTTGCTTCCCGTTTCATGCTGATTTCGGTTAGGTGCGGCATTCTCAGCTCTCGTCCGAAAACCAGGTGATTTGGCGAATAGCCCGTACTACAGTGGGGAAGGCTGCGGTAGGCAGCTAGTGCCAAAGGCAAGGCGGCTTCCCAGTCCCGGGTTTTGCGTCTCAGTTTCGCCACCAGGTTTGCCAGGGTGCGATGGAATCGCTCACATACTCCGTTGGCCTGTGGGTGGTAAGCGGAGGTGTGGACGTGGCGTATCTCCCAGGTATTGCAGAGCTCCTTGACGACCCCAGAAACGAAGGCGGCGCCTCGGTCAGAGACGAGCCTCTCAGGTGCACCATGGGTTGGTAAGTACTTTGTGGTCAATACGCGAGCGGTTGTTACTGCTGTGCAATCCGTGGTGACATAAGCCTCTGCGTACTTGGAGAACTGATCGATTACCGTCAGGATGTATTTGGTACCCCCTCGACCAGGTAGAGGCCCAACGAAGTCAATACCGACAATTTGACCAATTCGGGTCGGTATATCGGGTTTCTGGGTTGGTGGTGTCAAATTTGGGGGAGTGTTCCTCTCCTGGCACTCCTGGCATTTCTGGACGAACTCTCGGACGTCACGTACCATCTTCTTCCAGTACCCGTACCGCCTTGCGACACGGGTGGTTGTTTCTATGCCAGGGTGCCCGGCCCACTGGTGTTGATGACAATTGGTCAGGAACCAGCGCCGCATGGTGGATGGGATCAGTGGCACCGTGATCCGCTGGCCATCCACATCGACCTCCTTCCTCCAGACTTCTTCCTCCTTCTTTAGTCGATGCTTCTCTGGGTCAGCAGTCAGGGTGGAGATCCAGGGGTCCAAGGATTGGGCTGCCATCAGAAGTTCCTTTGGCAAACTTAATATGATGGCGCCAACAGGAACACGGCTCAGGCCGTCTTTGACCAATTGGTGGTCGGGTCCTGCCAGATGAGTCAGATGCTGATGCACCTGGTGCTTCAATTCAGAGGTTGAAGGGGGATTGTCCCGGATCTCAATTGGGAACTCTGCTACATCGGACATCGGAGGGTGTACCACCGGCTGCTTTCTGGGTGGTGTTGGTTCGGTGGTCAGTTGGCCTTGGTGGTTGTTGTCGACGCTAGGTTCAGAGGCTTTGGCAGATGTTGAAGCGACTGTTGGCCCGCCCTGGTAGTTGCTGTCGGTGTCGGGTTTCGTGGCTTGAGCGGTTTTATGGGCTTTTCGCGCCATCCCGTCGCCCTTCCGTTGACGGATGTGCCTGAGGAGGTCCGGGTCAGTGGCGACCACGCCGATGGAGATCATCTTCCCAGTGGTGGGTTCCTTCATCTCCACTACGCCGATATCCGGGCGTATGCCAAGGGGTAATTTCCTCAGGAGGTCCAGTCCGATCAGATCCAAGCCGGAGTCAGGTCGTCGGAAGACATAGAATGCGTGCGTAATCGTAACCAGACCGATGGTGGTACGTACCTCCTGGATCCCCAGCACGGGCAGTGGTTGTCCGTCGGCACCCCATAGCTTCAACGTTGTTGGGCGGATGTCAATGCCAGGCACAGGTCTTGATAGGACAGACACTGCAGCACCAGTATCCACGACCATTCGCCGGGATTCCTTCCCCAAGCCGGCGGTGATCAGTATCATGGGCCTCATGACACAATTCACAGCGGTCTGGTAGGCCACCAGCTCGTCTCCGCAGACTTCAATGGTTGGCTCGTCCTCATTATTTGTCGTGAGATTGGCTTGTGTTTCCTGGGTCGTGCTGATGTTTCTGACCTGGTGCATTCGCGGATTTGAGATGGGCAGGGTCTTCTTCTTCTTCAGGCAATCAGCCTCCAGATGGTCACGGGATCCACAGAAATTGCAGAACAAGGCCGCGTAGAGTCCGTGGGGGCAACTCACTGGAAAGTGGGAAAGATCACCACAGTACATACAGGGCAGCACTGGGACGGTCGGTGGTAACTTCGTCGGCACCGGTATCAACTGGTGATCGCCGAACGTGGCCGGTTTGTTTGGGTAACGAAGCGGGCTTCTGGGTTTTTGCAGGCAGTTTGCTGCAAAATGCCCTGGTTCTCCGCAAGAGTAGCATTTCTTGGGCTCCGAAGGTCTTGATCCGCTGACAGCGGTTATGTCCCATCGAGCATCGTAGTCCTGCTTCGCTCTCATTACGTCCTCCCATCCCTCAGCCCGCTCCACTGCATCCTCCAAGGTGTCCGGAGGGTTACCCTGCAAGTAGAGATGGAGTTCTTTCGGTTGTCCGCGGACAAAAGCGCTGAGTGCCTTTCGTCTTGTCCATTCCCGACGTTGAGCATCGTTCAGGTTGGGTTCAGTTCGGACAGCCGATCTTGCCGTGGCCAGAAGTCGTTCTGCGAACCGTCGGACGGACTCGTCGGGGTCTCTCTGGGCTGTCCAGAGTCGTATGGTTGCCTTCTCGGGACTTTCCTCGCCATACCATGCCAGTATGGCCTTCTTCACTGTCGTGTATGGGGTTTCGCCAAGACCATCCTGGAGGAATCGCTTGGCTCCACCTTTTAGGCGGGTACGAAGGAATCGCAGTCTCTTGTGTTCGTCAAATTCTTGGGTTGCTTGCTCCACCTCCTGGAAGAACACGGATGCCGTGATAGCATCCGGCTCATCAGGGTTCCATGTGTCGACTTCCATGAACAACGACCGCGGAATGCCGGAGGCAGCCGGTTCACGGAAAAAGGCGCCCAGTTTGTTCATTGCTTCCGTCACGGCGTTCATCATGGCTTCGCCCTCGACTGATGGGCTGCTGTTTCGTTGCATGGTCGCGAACTCACTTGTTGAACAAAAGAACTAAATAAAAAGAATTACAGAACCGATAGATCACTTTCTTGCGCACCAAGGACCGATAATTTCCCCACGAATCGAGAAAGGACTTCCCAGTTGGTAAGAGCTATGACGGGTCTGGAATCGGGATGTCAATTGGAGCTGAAGGCTCGTCGGAACAGTCCCGGAACAGAGGGCCTTGGGACAAGTCTCGGAACAGTCCCGGAACAGACCCGGAACAGACCCGGAACAGGGGGCCTCGGGACAAGTGTCGGAACAGTCCCGGAACAGAGGGCCTCGGGACAAGTCTCGGAACAGTCCCGGAACAGAGGGCCTCGGGACAAGTCTCGGAACAGTCCCGGAACAGACCCGGAACAGACCCGGAACAGAGGGCCTCGGGACAAGTCTCGGAACAGTCCCGGAACAGTCCCGGAACAGACCCGGAACAGTCTCGGAACAGAGGCCTCGGAACAAGCCTCGGAACAGTCCCGGAACAGACCCGGGACAGTCTCGGAACAGAGGGCCTCGGAACAAGCCCCGGGACAGTCTCGGAACAGGGGGCTACAGCGAGAGTGATGCTACTAGATAAATGAGCCAGTATTTAAATTTCGATTTGTGGAAAGAAAGAAAAATCCTAGACACGGATTTGAAGTTAATTGACTCCTCACTCGCTTCCTCACACTCGGGCCGATTTGTTTGTTTCTTACAATTTTAAATTTCGGAATCTACAACTAGCACAATTTAAATTTCAAGATTATAAAACGCGACCCAATTCCTTCAGAGCTTTTTCTCACCAATATTCGCCTGGTCAAGATCACTTGTTGTGGATACGACAGAAATTGAGATTTCTGAAATATCCCACCGCTTGCCACCAAAAGATGTGACCCGCCGTTTCACCTAACGGGCCAGGGATCCAGAAATAGACCTAGGCGAATAAATTAGTGGGAGACTAAAGACTTTCACTTACCGTCCGGAATGTCGGAGATGGTCGGTCATAGACTCCAAGTACACCTGAATTTACTAAGCTCTGAGGAATGGGGTTTCGTGAGTGAAAGACAAGGGTTCAGTATTGGCTTATAATAACGCAATTGTCAGAAATATGAAATACAGAATGTCTCGGCCGAGAAGGATACTGACTATTACTTAATCTAATTATGAGTAGGTAGAAGTGAAGGGCTGAGGGCCAATGAATTTACGAGGTAGCTGAAGGCTCAGGAGTGTTTGATTTGAATAACGGCAAAATGAAAGGGATTTGCTAATGTCCTCCCCTAACTCCCTTTGCTTTTCCTACGACAGACAAAATACTAAATACTACGGTTACAAGTTACAATTCTCTGATCAGCTTTCTGGTGACTAAACGTCAGGGCTTGGGCCAGATTTAAAGAGTCGACTTTCGCGTTGCGAGGGTACGAGACAGAGTTAATTCGCCACTTACGTGCACCAACTCCTTCGGATGGAGACAACAGGGTGATGTGCTCTTCGCTGCTCGACTTCGGTCAGGGGAACGCCGTCCAGGCCGGAGGAGGCGAAGCTCTTTCCGACGGAGGTCCGACGACTGGCGGTGCGTGGAAAACCTGGACTATTGGCCGTCGAATCGGGCGCGAACGAATCAACACTCGGGTTCGACGGGGGATTTTCAGTTCGTATAAGGGTCCACTGTTACGGGATAGGAATTGGCTGATCTCCCAATTCCCGAGTTCTCACCCTGAAGGAACCACGATACACTCGTTCCTTCAGGTCACTTTCACAACACCGGGTTCACAAGGGGTTGACTTGCTACGCGTCGGGTGTTCCGCTTCGATGTTCCGGTTCACTTCACTTCGATGTCCCGGTTCACTTCGCTTCGATGTCCCGGTTCACTTCACTTCGTTCCGCCTCGTCGGCGAACGGGGATTCCAACTTTCCTTCTCTTGAGTTCGGATACGACTGCTTGATGTTCCTTCTCCCAGTCCGCTCGTCACGTCGCCTTCCCCTTCTACTCCTCCCTGGGTGTCTTGCGCCGCCCATCGCCTAACCAATCCAATGAGGACACGCCTTCCGCCCAGCTGGGGTTAGGCGCTTGGAGGGGAGAGGGGTCGTTCCGTCCCCCGCCGCCGAAGTTTCTTGACGGGGCGCTTGGAATCTGCCGCCCCGTTACAACTACGTATCGCAATACCCATGTATGTAGGGATTTGGAGTAATTTTGTCGCCCTAGCCATTTTTCCTAACTCTTCATACTACCCGATTTACCTACCAAGATTTGGATAAACATGACAGTTCGTAAAATACCTCCACATTCACGAGACTGACATATGATATTTTCGCATCAAGTTGAAAAACGCTGCAAATTCTTTCACACGGGTTGGTTATTCCTCGGACCAGGCGCATGGAGACACACCTAGGTACCAGAAATCTCGATAACACATGTTCAAAATGGCTAATAGATAGCCATTCTGACCCATAACCTCATCCAGTGGGTGCCAATCGTTCTGGGACCCATTTCATTGGATTCAGCGTCCAGAATTTAGTGGAAAATAATACCTCACACGCCTAAATTGCAAAAAATCTGAAAAATTCATTTTTCAAAATACACATCTTGACCCTTACCCCACCTAAATTTTGGCCCAATTGGGTTGAAATGCTTCGAGAACCAACTAGAGCCATGAACGTACCCCTGACCAAAATTTCAGATGTATTACCTACCAAAGTCGGCGTGGACGGCGGACGGACATTTTCTAATTTTGATCTAGAAACCTTCAAATGTCCAGAAAAATTTGTTTGGGCCGAATCGGAAAGGTTGACCTATTGCGTGAAAACATCGGTTGATTATTCAAGGAATAACCAACCAAAACAGGCTTCGAGACCGATTTAGAGTAAAATTTAACTGCAAATTTACACAAACGTTTCGAAGATAGAGCTTATTTGCCAGGAGAGTTCAAGCTTAAACAATAAGTAATCATTCACAAGTATTCAACAACATTTTTATTAAATTCACACGTTTTGTAATGTTAACCTTCGATTGAAGTAACTTCTAAAAGAGCGGTTTCCCAAAATCAAAACTAAACGTTCATTGAACGTAAACGATCAATTGTCACACCGGTTCTAATCCGTTGACTCGTATTTGAAACGATAAAGAGCAGTTAACATGCGAAGCTGGTAAATAATATAACCGTGATTATTTATAAGGAAAATTTAGTTGGGACAACTTGCAAACGTCAGTTGTAGATGGTTTCCACGTGACATAAATGACATTAAAGCTGTCAAGTGAAATAAACGACAAAAGCAATAAATAATGAACAAGATTAGGACGAAGGAAATAAATAGATTTAGTCTACATTGAAATTATGTGAAGACCAGAGGAGGTCTCAGTCATCAGTCATCAAATTACGGCGGCGAACAAATATTAGCCGAAGTATTGATATATCCGGAATGTCATAAACTGATAAATCTACCAAGAAGGTACACGAATTCATTTACAACGTTTGAAGATTCATACGAACGTAAGTTCTTTCTTTCTTTTTTTCACGTCAACTTTATAATACTATCCTAACATTTTTTTTTAAATCGACAACCTCCATTTATTTTTTTTTATTTATTTTATTATTTTTTTCAGCATATACTTTAGCGCTAATATTTAAAGGAAAAATAGGAAAAGCGTTCAACTTGCACTTTGAAGCAATCGTAGACGAAAAGACTCGTAAAAATATCGTCAAATCGATGCCAAGCCCTTCAATTGACGAATCAACGGATGACGAATCACAGGACGAACCTCTCCCGCAAATAAAACGTAAGCGCATGTGTATCAGTTATGTAGACGAAAAGACTAATTCCTTCTATACATTAACGTTAATGTTTTTTTTTTTTTCTCTCTTTCATAAGGCGGACGTCCTCAAAAACAAGACCAGAGATTAGATCATTAGACGAATACTATACCCTATGTTATGAATCTTATTCAATGTTAAATGATGTATCTAATATACGGATAAATGTATACACTTTTTCCTTCTTTCCTTCCTTCATTCCTTTTTTTTTTTTAAATCAATAAAAAGGTGTAATCTAGATTATAAAAATTATTTCTTATCAGTATGTCCTCGATTAAACAACAAATCGCTCGAGAACTACATTCTAACGCTCGTAGACGGTTCCCCACGCGTCCCGTTGAATTGAAGGGACCCAACGATCTTTTTGAGGTTGATTTGGTTGAAATGCAACCGTACGCCAAGGTTAATAAAGGATATAGGTATATTCTAACGGTGATAAATTGCTTTTCAAAATATGGGTACGCTCTACCGCTGCGAGACAAGACGGCAGACTCTGTTGTCAAGGTTATAACCCCGGTGTTACGAGCTAATCTCCCGATAAAACACTTACACTCCGATTCCGGTAATGAATTTATCAATCAAAAATTTAAAAATTTGATGAAAAATTTAAACATAAATCATTATGTAACGTATAGCGAGAAGAAAGGGGCTATAGTCGAGCGATTCAACAGATCACTGAAAGCATTAATGTATAGACGGTTTACAGAACGCGGTTCGTACGAGTGGTTGTCTATTCTAGACGACTTGTTACGAGAGTATAACAATAGGGTTCATAGAACGATAGGGATGGCGCCGATAAACGTTTCCATTCAAAATGCTCGTACAGTTCTCAATAACATTAGGAAAAACGGTCAACGCTACGGTAAGAGTGATAAGAAAGTAAAATTCAAAGTCGGGGATTCAGTGCGAATCAGTAATTATAAACATCAGTTTGCGAAAGGATACCTACCGAATTTTTCCAACGAAATTTTTACGATAAAAAGCGTGCAAAACACCGTTCCTATTACCTATACTCTGAACGACTATCAAAATAAACCCATATTAGGGTCCTTTTACGGAAATGAGCTGCTAAAAACAAATTTTGGTGACGTTTACCTGGTCGAGAAAATCCTTAGGAGGAAGGGTGATTTACGGTTGGTAAAATGGTTAGGTTTCTCTGGAGAGCACAACACTTGGATCCATAAAAATGATTTGGTATAATATTCATCGATCATTACAAAACTAATCATGGTTCGGAACGGAGCTATAAAAATTATCAACTTCGATCAGTTTTGTACCGAGACAAAGTTTGTGAATAAACGTCACGGACCTGCCCTCCCAAATCACGTTAGAGCTATAATTTGCGGACCGTCGGGATGTGGAAAAACGAACGCGTTACTAAATTTAATATTTGACGAGCAAGGGTTGTCGTTTAAAAACTTGTATATCTTTTCGAAAACGTTGTATCAAGATAAATATCGACTTATGGAAAAAGTGCTAACAAATATCCCGGGAATCGGTTATTTCCCAACCGACGAATTTGAAAAAATCTCTCACCCTAACGATGTTCTACCTCATTCGATAATCTGTTTCGACGATGTTTCAACGGAAAAGCAGACGCACGTTCGCGACTACTTCGCTATGGGTCGTCATAGAGGAGTAGACGTTTTTTACCTGACACAAACGTACGCAGCCACGCCTAAACATCTCATTCGCGATAATGCGAATTATCTGATAATATTCGATCAAGACGAAACAAATCTACGACACATTTCCAAGGATCACGTAAACAGTGATATGCCTTACGAGGAATTCAAGGATTTGTGTCAAAAATCGTGGAAATCCACGGGTGAGGGTCAAAAAGGTTTTTTAACTATAAACAAAGAGTTGACTAATCGAAATGAAAAATATAAAAAAATGTTCGATCATTCGTTGGAGTAAACGCGTTACGTTCTGAAAACAGAGTGTTACGTTAACGTTGTCGAGGTATAAAATGCGCGCGTCTTTCAACTTTTTGCCTAAAACGTTGAAATGTCTTCGTTGAATAAACAACAACAACAACAATCTGAGATCCTGAAAGTTCACGTTTTGGAAAATGCTATCAAGAAAAAATTTAATCGACTAAACAAAAATTTAAACACTCAAAAACGATTGTTTGAAGAGCAATATGAGCCTGTTATTAAACCGATAGTTTCCTTGAAAGACGCGTTTTTATCAAAAAATGTTAAAGAGGAAAAGGATATACAAGATGAAGATGAAGATGAACAGAAAAACATCGTTGAAGAGCAATTAGCGCGTTATCAAGACTTGATAATCTATTCACCGGAACAAAAGGTAATTGATAAAACGTACGGAGTTCGTTACATAGAAGATGATGGAACTTGGCGAATGGGAAAACATCAAGTTACGTTTAAAGATGGGAAAATTTTAATCGGTGGAATTAGTACGTTTAAATTAACTCCGGGATTATTAAATCTGTTGTTTCTTACAAACCCAGTTTACTATACGGAAGAGGACGTTTACGTGTACAAAGCGATTCTTCAAATCACTGACGTTTACAAGACTGAAAACGGAAAGATAAAATCTAGTAGAGGTGCCAAGTATAAAACTATTATCTCTCGATTATTCCCGAGTAAAGGGAAAAAAAAGAAGGAAGAAAACGGTGATATGGAACTGGACGATTCACTGGTGGGCACCGGATTTAAACGCGCTTTCGAACCTCCTGTTAAAACGGAGTATATATATTTTAATGATCCGAACGAGTTAACACAAAGGCTCAAAAAGCTTATAGCTTCGTCTAGAGCTGGAAACGACGCTCATTCCAACGAAATAACGTCAATTTTGGAAGAACTCGCTGAATTGAAGATTATAAAACCGGTAAAAAAGTTTCGTCTATGATCATTCGTAATCGGACGCTGACGCAACATGAGCATTGATAAATTTGGACGGTGGAGTGGAAATTTGATGGGAGGTGGAGGCGAACAAAAAAAATTTCAAGGACCTCCCGGCGTTGGTTATAAGATAACTCCTCGAGGAAACTCACATAAGATTTCTTATGATAATTGTGAACAAACTGGACCTGGACTGGGTACAACTGGATGTAAAGACTGCCTTCCTGAACAGTAAATTAGAAAAGCCCGTTTATATGGAGATACCAGAGGGATTAGAAGAGAGATTCGGTAGAACACTGAAAAATAAATATATTGTATGTGAGTTAAAGAGATCCTTATATGGACTGAAAGTCAGACCCAAGAGGTGGTATCTTGAATTCAAGAACTCCATGGAAAAATAGGGCTTTCATAGCTATCCATTCCAACAGTGCCTGTTTGTCAAGTGGTCCAAGAAGAAATTTGTTTTTATTCTATTGTATATAGACGACATTTTGGCAGCATCGAATTGTTCAAACCTATTGAAAGATACCAAAATTTGGCTGATAGATACATATGAAAGACCTGGGGGAGCCTCAGAAATACCTGGAGATAGAAATTGTGAGAGACAGAACCAACAAAACCATATTCATATATCAAAAGGAATTCATCAAAAAATTACTGAAGAAGTTTGATGTTGAAGAAAGCAAAGTTGCACACACTACTCTTCAACCAGTGATAGTATCAGAAAAACAAGAAAGTGGAAACCAGGCAAAACATCGGGCAGGAAGAAAGAAGATACACACAACATTCCATTCAGACAGGCTATTGGATCTCTAACGTATTTGATGAGTGGCACCAGACCAGACATTAGTGTGGCTGTGAATGTGTTGAGCAGATGTCAAGCAGATTTCAATCAAGATGACTGGAAGGAGGTCAGGCGAGTGTTGAGATGCCTATTAGGCACACAGAATTGGGGTATATTCTGTAGAGGTAGGACTAATGATATACCTACAATGTTTTCCTGATGCATCACTTGGTGTGAGTGATGAGCTGGGTCAATCCACTACTGGGTTTGCATTCTTTCTGTTTGGTGACCTACTAGTTTGGAAAACAAAGAGCAAAAGGAAGTGGCTCAATCATCATCAGAAGCTGAATTTGTAGCCATGAGTATGGTGTGCAGGGAGCCAACTAGCTTAAGAGATATGTGTGAGAGATTGATAAAATTGACAGTTCCCACTGTAGTTTTTGAAGATAACTAGGGGGTAATAGAGTTAGCCAAAACTGAGGAATCAGTCACTCTGAAATATTTTATAAATTTGTTTTATCATTATGTACGAGACCAATATCAAAAGTGCAATATAAGTATTGAGTGGGTAGATAATAATAAACAAATTGAAGATTTTTTTTTCAACAGAGCTTCCTCAAAGAAAAAGGCATTCCATTATCTAATCATGTATGAACCTTGCGACTAATGCTTTGCATGTATGCTTCTTGAGTTTGACAGGTCAATGGTAACATATAGAACGATGTTGAGATACGGAGGACTTGAACCTCATTGCGATACGGAGGCCTTAAAACCTCAGTGCGATACGGAGGTCTCAGACCTTGATGATATGACGAAGAAAGAAGAAAGAAGAATGAAAAATGCTGCATCGAGCTCATCCTCAGCAGTTAGCAGCTGCTGTCATCCTGCTATCAACTTGTCCCTTGTCCATTTTAGTTTCTTTGTCCACAAACCACTGCATTATTGATCTCAATCAATTTTCATTGAATTTTATTTAAAGACGAAGTTCTATTGATATGACATGTAATTATATTTATTTGAAGAACTTCATAATCACACATTAATGGCATTTGTAACATGATTTGTAACTTTCTTATGGTTGATCAGGAATTGGGGGAGTGTTGGAAAGTTGAATTCCCGCTCCACCATAGTATTAAGTATGTGCACTAGGCAGCGCTGATATCGGCCCCTTCTGGCGCAAACTGCGCAGTTGACCAGAGTCTTTGTTCTGGTAGTACCTAGATGTGGATTGATGTAAAACGTGTTGATGTTATAAGTTATAGAGCTACGACGATTATTAACAAGAGAATAATTATAATTTGTTACTAATTGAAGGAGTGACTCACTCAACATCCCTTGATGAGAAGGTAAGGATCGGTACAAATGATGGTGAGAAGGTAAGTCTCGGTATAAATGCTATAAGTAATTTCTATAGAAGAGAAAACCAATGACGCTATCCGTTTGGAAATGAAAGTGAAACTAATGGGGCTTGATTGAGATGAATCGCACGATGCGAAGATCATTTTGATTTACTAGAAGTACTGAAAATTCCGACAGTCTTTCATGGATGTTTTTATTTTTTATTTTGACTTCTGTTGTGAACTTCTGACATCAAAAATTGACAGTGCCAAATGAATAATCAGACAATTTTTCCAAATGATCCGATATTTTCACGCTAAAGTATCGATATTTCCGATATATCGATACCCATCTCTACATTCAATTTTTTGGAACCGACTTTCTCATAAATAAAAAATACTTGAAATTTTGTCGTCTGCAGTCAAGAACTCAACACTCCATTCTAAATTCTAGAGTTCCAGCAATCCCACCTCAGCTCGTTTCTCATTTATCTTCTCTTCCTTTTCTTTCATGCTTCTGTTCTTGAAGAGTCGAAATCGAAGAACGACAAGACGAAGATAGACGGCTGTTGTGAGTTTTGGGGGGGATTTTGTTACCGGAACTCTGGAATTGGGAAGGACAAGCTCCCTGCTAATTTGAAATTACATACACGTTTTGTGAATACTTGTACGGTTGTTATCAAATCCTCGTGGATTTGGATTCTGATCTTCAGAGAGCTTAGTCTTCAGATCATATAAGTAGAGAGTGGTTCATTAGGTTGCCTTGAGATTGAGCTGACCGATATCTTCATTAGGCACCAAGATGAGTTTGTGGGTCGACAAGTATCGTCCAACTTCACTACAAAAGCTTGACTTCCACCTCACACAGGCTCAACATTTGAAGAATTTGGTAAACATTGTCAGAACTTCGAGCTGGTCGTTAGATTTGAAACTAATTATTTGTTTTTGATATGGTAGTGTTAAGATTTACTCCCTACGTTGGAACTGGGTGATTATGAAGCTAGTTGATTGGGTATAATGAAATGACTATGGCTGGATGTTTTGTTTCTCAGGTGAGTCAAGGAGATTTCCCTCATTTATTGTTCTATGGACCTTCTGGCGTTGGAAAGAAGACTAGGATTACGGCATTGCTGAAAGAATTGTACGGTCCTGGAGTGGAGAGGCTTCGAATGGAGCAGATGACTTTCACAGTGAGGCTACAGTACTTTCACTAGCCATTAATCATGAATCATATTTATCTCAGAGGGTCCATTTTCATCAAAATTATATCAACTAGGTCATCCAGATAGATAGGTTAATCCGTGCTGCTTGAATTGAGATAAATTGGGCCGAAAGAGTAGGCAGGAAATCCGAGAATCTGACAAGTCGAAACGCAAACTGATCAACAGTAGTTCCTTCTTACATGTTTATAGTATAGTTTGATATAAAAGAGTGGAATAGAGTATAATTATTCGAAAAAAATATTTGTGGCTTAAGCAATAAATGTGCTCATTTGATGGATATTTTTTGAAATAGTAGACGTCAATGCATGCAAGCCTGAGGTATCTACGTAGTTGGATTGAAAGCTTTAGGGTTGTGCTTTGATACATCCATACTCCTCATTAACACTTATTTCGCGTTCATTCATTATTCTAGTCTCCCTCAAGCAAGAAGATTGATGTGATGACTGTCGCGAGTAACTATCACATTGAGGTCAATCCAAGTGACGCCGGTATCTATGATCGTATTGTAGTCACGGAGTTGATCAAGAATTCGGCGCAAACTCATCAGTTGGACTCTTCAGGACAAAGGGAATTCAAAGGTGAGGGATCAAAAACTTGGAAGCACTACCTAATGGGGAGGCCTACTTGATTTCGGCGTTCGAAGTAACTTGGATGACCTTACCTTGCTTAGCCCTGGAAATGTTCAACATTTTGGGCTCAACGTACAAATTTTGTTCATTTGAGTTGAATCCTCAATCTCTTTCTGTTCATCCTTCCTCTGACATTAACAAATGATGTTTAGAATTAACCGACAGATGATTTAAATATGTAGTGGAAAATTGCTAAAATTCAGCGGCGCGTCGCACCAATTAATATGAAATGAAATTTTCATGGAATGATGACATTCACATCCAAGTTCAAAATGCTAAGTGCTTTGAGACGTGACTCCTTAGTTTGAAGTCCATCAAGCTCCTGATCTTTATTTCTCCTTAGGTGAGCTGAGGCAGTATCTGTGATTTAGCTAGGTGAGCTTTATACGTTGGTTAACAACAATAGTGTTTTTAGGTAAAGCAGCTTCATTTCTGAGTCACGCGCCTCACAAGATAGATCGTGCTGCAGCAGGACATCGAGGTTCTGGACGTGATTCGCCACAGTTAGGCAACTGTGTCCAGCTAACAATGGGTGCTGATATTGTTATTAGAAAAGAAATAAATAATCTCGCTCGAGCTCAGTTCAAGTGCTGTACTCCTGACGTAGGCTGTGACTTTTATATTTATGAATTTTATTCGTTCTTATATTTGTGTTAATTTACATTGAACTAATTTTCTTCCTTCCCAGGCCTGCAATTCAATCACTCCAATTGATCTGTGTAGGAAAGTGCACATTTTTTTCGAGATTGTTGCATACCTAGGCGTGTAGGTTATCATTTTCCTCTAAATTTTGGACGCTGAATCGATTTTATACTCTTGCTCCAACGAATAATAAACCATTGTAAAATAATTCACAGCGTTTTTGGTTGGTTATTCCTTGAATAATCAACTCATGCCTTCTGGCTGAAGGTCACAAGGGGTCGACCATCTCCGATCGGCCCACATTTTTTTTGGACGTTCCATGATGTCTAGAACACAAAGCACTATTAATTCCTTAACAGGGATGTTCCATTAATTTTCGAGATTTTGGCGATCTAGGCATGCGGAGTATTGTTTTCCACAAGATTTTGGACGATGAGTCCAATGGGACGGGTCCCAGGACGATTGGCGCCCACGGGAAGAGGTTATGGGTCAAAATGGGTATCTATCTACCTATTTCAAAAATGGGTTTTTGAGATTTCTCGTACCTAGGCGTGAGGGGTATAAATTCCCTCTAAATATTGAACGCTGAATCAATTGGATAGGCAGGGACACTCCACGCTCACTGTTTTCTCCACTCCGAGGTATAACCAGCCCCTGTGAAAGAATTTGCAGTGTTTTGGTTGGTTGTTCCTTAAATAATCAATCTACCGACCTACTCTTATCGACCCCAATTTTTTTTTTCTGGACGTTTAACGATGACTAGAACAAGAAACACGCTTTTTGGTAGTCCAATGAGTTCAGATCCGGGCTTCCTGAGGGCCATTTTGTTCCAGTGATAAACTTTACGACGTTCAGCTCCAGTCTTGGTGGGCTTTACTACTTGTTCAAGGATGTCTTTCAGGTAGTTTCTAACCCAAGTTTTTACTCCTTGTTCTTGTTTAGGAACCCCAACACATAGATGCCGACTGGCCGTCTGGACTAGTCCGTGATATCGGGGGTTTAATCGGATTGATTGTGGCCGTGTCGTACATTTCGCGAGTGGGGGACTCGTCGATGATTCTCGTCAGTCGGCCTAAAAAGATCCGCGTCGTCAGTCCTATTTATTTTCGCCTCTTTGCTTGTCACGTTTCGTCCCGGTCATCCACATCGTTCCAGTACGTAAAGGCTATTCTCACAGATTGCCTGGATTCGCTGTGAGTACGCAAAACAAATGCTTCTGAATGTCGGTTTTGTCATCGTCTTCTTTCCTGGCCGATGTTTATCTCATTTACTACGTTGATCACCACGTGTTACGGCACTTCACTCAATGGTCGATTCGCCTTATATTCCCGTGACTTCACCTCGGTTTTCGCCATCTTCCTGAGGGAATTCGCCGACGCCGATTCCGCCCACCGTCATTTACGAAATTGTTGCCGAATCAGTTCTGCAGTCCAGCCATCTATCCATCGCCCCATGCACTCTCGGTCAGATCGTTTTCATTTTAATATTTATTTCCACTAAAGATAATAATTAAGTTTGAGGAGCCTGTAAGCTTAATTTCTGACAGTTGTTTGCCTCTGTGTGGACATTACTGCCATGAATCCGTTTACCAACACTTTACCTGGACGCAACCTTTGGATGCGCAAGGACAGAGAAAGGGAACAACTGATTTTATGGGTTAACGAATTCCTCAAAATTTTGGCAAAATAAATTATTTATGAAAATTTTAATATTGAATTCCCTACCTAACAGCTCAATCAGTAGAATCAACAGTTAATGTACTTTCCTACCTCGCGTCTTCCTTGGTGGCTGGAAAGTGTGGTCTCTGAAAAGCCGATCAGAGAGATTGGATACCTTCGGGTGGCTGCTGTTGAGTGCAGATTCCGAGGGCCGAGTTCTCCAGCGGGCTTCTGCTGGGTCCTTTGAGTGTTCCGGGCCGAATATGAACTCCGAGGGTTCGACTCGCGATCCTAGAGGTCTTGTTGGGTATCGAAGTACTCAGTTCACCTTTCGGACATAGAATGGTTTCCTTGATTTCTTCATCGTTCTTCCTGGGCCCACAGTTTGCACAAGTTTTCCTTTGAGCCCACCCCTCAGGCGATCGTCTGATTTCAGGCGTCCCCAAAATTGTACCAAACTCCTGGAGGGGGTTCGAAGGAGCATTTTATGGTGGTGAAGCAGGCTGTAGTTGGATCTTGGATCCTCCAATCAGGCGATGGGCGGTGTTCACTCTATTGCTGAGTCGCCAGGCACGTGGAGGTTTCGATTGTGCCTTGTGACCAAAAAATGTTGGCGAATTTTTCAGCGCTCGAGTTTTCTCACGACCTGCGTGAAAATGCCGTGTGAAAAGGCTGCAAGGAAGCCACCTTGCGGTGGCGGTATTCGGTTTTTATTTCACATGAATGGTGTCTCCTGGCTGCTGTCCAGTCCGAGCGTACGACTTGAAATTGTGCGGTTTAAAGTCGTACAGAGCCCCTTATAGTTAAACGTTATCTTTTTTGTTCTTTTATTTCCATTAAATATATCCACGTTGAATAGGAAAGGTTTGTGCAATTTTTAACCTCTACCTACGAACAGTTCTCGAAAATTGAGCTGTGTGGTGCCATAAAAACAGACTCACCTCCACATTATCACTGAGGCCTTGCTCGATCCTCTGAAATGTTTTGAAATGAAACGTTGAATAGGAAAGGTTTGTGCAATTTTTAACCTCTACCTACGAACAGTTCTCGAAAATTGAGCTGTGTGGTGCCATAAAAACAGACTCACCTCCACATTATCACTGAGGCCTTGCTCGATCCTCTGAAATGTTTTTTGAGCCTCTCGAATGCATTGGGCATAAACAAACCCTGTCGCTTTGGCGGTTGAATTTTCGTTTAATTGTGAAAATCTATTCATCTGTAAAAATAAAAAATACATGTTGCGATGACCGCCGTTAGCGTGACAGCTTAGTAGTGCTCAGGCTCTTTTAGTTATGATTTTTTAAAAGCCACTTTGAGTATTTGCCCAGTCACTCTTCGACAGGCGCCTATGTTCAGGTCAAGTTTGATGGATTGGGTAGAAATATTCATCTCCTGAGTCATGATTTCCTGCATCACCTTTTGAAGTGCAACATAGTATTACGGTTTTCTTTGCGTTCGCTCTCCTCCTCACAAATATGGAAAATGAACAAGAACTGAGCGTTGTTTTCTAGCTTTAAACCTGAGATGAACGCCGAGTTCATGTCTCAGCGTGCGCTCGTTAGAGCTGAATTATTCGTCGAATGTATGTAATTTATGGCATGACTAGTTACTAGCATACGTCACCTAGCCAATGTGTAGGTAGTGCATGCCAAGAGAGTCGATTATTCTTGAAAGTTGACGACTGCAGGGCCTAGGATGAATCCGCGGGGGTCTCCAGAGGGGAATAGAAACTATTTGGGCTGAGTAAGTATTTAATTTGACTTACAGCGAGCCCCAATTTTTTAATAACGCTGTTCAATCTCCTTCAATTTTCATAGTTTCCTCTTTCTCAAAATCTCTTCTACCTGTCCTTCGCCAACCGCTATATTCTTGTTGCTTTTTAAGTAATCGTCCTAACGGAAGTGGACAGGCTAACGAAAGACGCCCAACATGCTTTGCGCCGGACGATGGAGAAGTACGTTGCCACTTGTCGAATCGTCCTTTGCGCCAACTCCATCTCCCAAGTGATTCCCGCCATCAAATCACGATGCCTCGCCATCCGCGTGCCGGCCCCGTCCTCCCAGCAGATAGTCGCCATTTTGCAGGTAACAATAATATGCTATTTCCTAACTCTTCGTTCATAGTTGATTCACAGTTTGTATGTTAATGGCCATTCTCGGTTTTCAGAATATTTGCAAGAAAGAAGGACTCACTTTACCCGCAGAACTTGCCGAAAGGATTGCCGAAAAATCCGAAAAGAATGTTAGGAGAGCCATTCTGATGTGCGAAGCCTGCAGAGTCCAACAGTGAGTGTTTGGCTGTAGATAATATGCTCGACATGTAGAATCTCACCAAAGAAGGCCTCTTTTGCTCCAAAAGCCGGTTTTGAGGACCGAGGTTATCAAGACAATATGCAACCGCGAAAGCTTGGTTTTCCTGGTTTGTCCTTGATAGGCTTGATAGCAAAGACACTGTCGCAACAACCTTCTTTGAGGAATTCTTGCGTGACCGTTCATGACCTCTTTGGTAGTTGCCATTTAGAATGCTGACTGAGGCGACAACTTGAATAACTGGTAAAAGTAAAGAATAGGGACCGTTGTCGCGTTATCAGCTGATATCGATAGTACGCTCAGTCGATATGCACTATCGATATATTATACACGAAATATTTATCCCTGTCGGCCATATTTGTTTTTATAAAAAAGGAGGGAAAATACTAAATTGAAATAAACTAAAATAAATAAATAATTAAATAATAAATAAAAAATAATAAATAAATTGAAATAAACTTACCTCGTGCTCACTAAGCTTCACTAAGCCTCTCACTCCCACAAAAACTTTCGATTATCGATTATCGACCGTATGCGCGATATCATTGCTATCAGTTGATAACGCGACAACGGTCCCTATACTTTACTTTAGCCGAATAACTTAATACTTCACAACAAACTGAAGAGATGATAACAAGTATTTAAAAAAAAACTCGGCGCTCCGCCCCCCTGCACCCCCCGGATGTTATTACTTTGAACCTGACGGCTAAAATGTAAAATACATGGAATCATGTTTTAGCGATGGATCCTCCTGCAAAAAGTGAGATGAATTTCACTTACAACAGAGTCGTTGCTAGGGAAATGGTACTTCGTCATTTCTCATCTCACAAAATTCGTTCACCACTCGTTGGATAGCTCTCGAATTATCAAAAAATATCATGCAAAGCACTGCAAAGTGCGTGGGCAAAAAGCGTTGTTATGAGCATGGTTATTCGAATAATTGTGTACACTCAGGTTTCTAGCAACGACTCGGTTGTAAGTGAAATTCATCTCACTTTTTCATGTCACTTCTTCATGTCACTTTTTGCAGGAGGATCCATCGCTAAAACATGATTCCATGTTAAAAAAAAGCTTTTTTTGACGTTGAAGGGAGCCTCCAACCACTGTTCTCAAAACCGTCCCTATAAGCCAACAAGCAAGAATCCGACTTCACTTCAAATTGTTTCCCCAATTTTTGACCCATTCGTTATATAAGCCAATTCTCCAACTGATTCGCTCATTTCAGGTATCCTTTCACCCCTGATCAACACATTATGGAGCCCGATTGGCAAGTGTACCTCCGCGACACATCCAAACTTATTCTGTCCGAACAATCCCCGAAGAAGCTTATGGACGTCAGAAACCGTCTTTACGAACTCCTCGTGCACGGGATCCCCACTGACGTTATTTTCAAGGTGAATTGAAAAAAAGAAAGAAAAGAATTGAAACTAGATTTATCAAAATATATAATGATGGTTGCGATCTACATCCGGATTTATATAGGGACCTCGGAGTCTAGTGGTACGGACAAAGGATTGGTTTGGTTATCCGAGTGGCCAGAGTTCGAATCCTGGATAGAGCAACTTAATTGTTCGTCTTGACCCTCATATTCATCCTCTTCACATAAGGCTGGCCGTCCACTGGACGCGAAGTACGCGATTTCGCGCGAAGAGTTCGCCTCTTAACAAACACTATCATTCGTATAGGACCCCGTCCACTGCAAGCGCCATGATCGCGCGAAGTCTGGCGAAGGCGAAGAGAATCAAACATGTTTGATTCCGAACGCGCAAACTGGCGAACCCGGCGATGGAAATCGATAAATTGATAGTTTTGGTGCA
Organism: Cyrtorhinus lividipennis; assembly: GCA_019603395.1. Classification (NCBI taxonomy): domain Eukaryota; kingdom Metazoa; phylum Arthropoda; class Insecta; order Hemiptera; family Miridae; genus Cyrtorhinus; species Cyrtorhinus lividipennis. The sequence continues at coordinate 23,322,973 of CM034005.1, read as the reverse complement.
GGAGAGGCCACCCCTGTTGTCTATTTCAAATTTTGGGATAAAATTGGAGTATGCATTCAATTTTTTTTTTTTTTTGAAAGTACTTAATTGAAGAAATTTTTTGGAGATAGATCTCCTAGCAGCTGCAGGTGAAACCACTCTCCATACTGATGCCGATGAACGAAAATATCTTTCACCCACTCTTCCCTCATATCCTGACTGGCCTGACACCAGTAGAACTGAAGAGTCCAAGGCATATTATTGCCACAATTCCGAAAGCGACATTAAGACCCAAAACAGCTGCTGATAGGACGGGCGAAACTGACAGGAATTCGCGTCCAGTGGACGGACAGCCAGGGGCGACTCCTAGTGGTATACAACCAGGTTAAATTAAAATCAGAGAAGTAAATATAAAATAACATGGAATCTTCCTCAACCATATAGGTTTTGGTGAAAATGAAAATATGGAAGGGTTAAGAAAACTCAATATTTCCTCTTTATTCCTAAGACACAAACGATATATACTTACTAGAAACCCTATTCCACTTTCACCGGCCCCAGTCTATTTCGCTCTCACTGAGCGCAGCCCTTTGATGATAGACGTCAGAAGTCGACTCGCTTGATGTTCATTACGGGAGAGTTGAGATCCCCTGTGCACACCAATGGCTTCGTCCCAGATGGTACCTTGAATTATGAAGTTGTCTGCTTTGAGCTGCACAGCCGTCTCCGCTGCCTCCGGACATCAGCGGTAGTTTAAAGCCTCTAATTTGCCAATCTTACACAGGTGATACCTGAGAGGGCAGTGACTAGTGTAATAGACGTGATGATTCCTTTCAGCTCAGAGTGAGGAGGGGTTTTTCCCTTTTTGTATTTGGTGAGATAAAGAGCTTGGACTGTCTGAGACCAGGTTGCCTCTGCCAGTATGCAGCCATTTGAAAGCGCTCCCACGATTTGACCAGCTGGTTCAGGTAGCACTTGATGGTATTAATCCAGGGTTAAGGACCAATAGGAGTGGACGCCGACTCCTATTTAGGAGGTCATCCTCATTGCCTCAAATATCCTGGTGACCTGGCACTTAGAGGAGTATCGCTGAGTTCCTCTTTGAGAGCTCTTCAGGGATTCAAGGAACTCCCTGGCCAGTCTTGAGGTGAACTTGAAGGCTGCAATTGCCTTTAAAGCTGCCTAGCTGTCTGAGAGCATGATGATCCTGGTGCAATGGATCTCCTGCGCAAAGGCAGTGCTGGCAAGGACCTCCGCTTGGTAGACGCAGAACAATTCTTAAATATTGAAAAAATATCATTTTCCAACCAGACAGAAATAAGTACATATACTTAAACGTGATTTTTTTCCATGATTGGCGAGTTGGAATCGAATTTGAGGTAATTTCATTTCTTGCGGGTCCGCTGATAAGTTTTTATATTAATTAGGGTTACTATGTTGATGTGATCCATCAAAAAACCTGCTAAAGTTATACTAGATTTCTCAAAATAGGTTGTATAAAAATGATCACACACTCAACCTCATTAAAAAGTAAAAATATGCCAATCGAACTTGCTCCTTAGTAGAATTTCAATAATATTGTTAACTCACCGTTTTTTTGCAGGGTTTGCTCACCGAAATGGGTAAAAGCTGCGACATGGAACTCAAAACCCGAGTGGCCGAATTGGCCGCTAAATCCGAACACCAAATGCACAACGGCTCCAAAGTAATTTTCCACTTGGAAGCTTTTGTTGCTAATTTCATGTCTGTGTATCTCCACTACCTCGAAGATAGTGTAGGTGGTGTGTTTTGAAACTTATTCGTTATTTTCTAGTTTGTAATACTTTTTACTCGATGTATTATACAATTTTTTAAATTTGGAAGAATGTGTCTGTTTCCTGATACGGCCTGTGGGTGACTTCAGTCGAATAGACAAACAAAACACATCGTCATAATATTATTATTCTATATCCTGTTGTTTATAACCAGCTGTTAAACTTAGCAACCAATTTTGAGCAGTTGCCTACAATTCTTTTTACTGTCCGAGCTTTTTATTCGTACCTTTCAATTCAATTTAATACAATTATTATAGCCTTCTAAATTACCTACGTTTTCTCAATATTATATTAGTTAATTAGTGTCGTAGTGCCCCATAGATACAGGCCAAATGATAGAATGGCGCTAAGTCAGTCCTTCCTACTATAAGATAAGCTTAGTATTTAACGCACACGTTCAATGTTTTTCTGACGTAGACGTGAGGGTTACCTTTTTCCACTAAATGTTGAACGCTGAATCGATCGGAATGAGTCCGGGACATTCCATTTTCTATGATCCTGGTCCAAGGAAAATCAGCCATTATTTGATCTAGACTTCATGAAACGTACACAGTCAATTTATGGGGCCAATTGGTGAGGTTGACCTCTGGCATGAAAATATAGGTTGACTATGCAAGAAATAATACACCAAAAACAGTTATAAATAAATAAATAAATAAAATACAAATATAAAAGTAATAATTTTGTTTGCCTTTTTATCAAAAGTTTATTAAATTTGCATAAAAATTACTCATTATAAAATATAAGTTACAATATGCTTAAAAGTAGCAAATTTTGAAAACAAATCACTGCATGCAGAGTTCGTGTCATCACCTAGATACGTTCAAATAAGTAAATACTGAGCGTTTATAACAAGTGTCAGGAATGGTACTCAGCGATGAAAATTATGCGCGCTTCAGAGGATACTGTATTACAGTATACTGCCGAAGTTATCTTGACGTTCTGAGGGCGAGATGGAATGCTAGTTCAACCAAATTTTGAGGGCAGCTGTCCTGATAGCAAGTGTAGAGTTCACGTCGGATGGGATGCAAGAGTAATCTTCTATTAACAGAAAAACAAAACAATGATCACTGACCATTGAAAGGTAATATAAGAAAACGCTGCAAATTCTTACACAGGGGTTGGTTATTCCTCGGATCAGGCGCATGGAAACTGATTTAAAAACATGGGGGAAATGGGGATAACGGTGGGTGCGGCGGGTCCCAGACCCATTCCAATCGATTCAGTGTCCATGATTAGTGGAAAATGATACCCCACACGCCCAGGTACCAGAAATCTCATAAACACATATTCAAAATGAGTAATATATACCCTATTTGGCCCGTTTTCCACTTAAAATGTCGCCCATTTAGGATCAAACTTTGTGGTTCCGATCATTAAAATTGATTTCAAACGTTCATCTGACAAGGAGGATCTATATTAGGATTTAACAAACTTCATTTTTGAAAATGTCTGCTCACATTTGTAGGTAGATCCAAAAAGAGAAAACATAGCTCGAGCATGGTTTAATGTCATTAAAGTCTTTTTCTGGGAGAGAATTGAACAGTGACAGTTTATCAGGGCAGATTTCTTCCACACTTGCCAAGACTCACTCCTTTACTAATTGACCGTCAGTAAACGGTTTACCAGCTTTAGCCAGAATATGGCTGACTTTAATACTTGCTTTTGCTGCAGCCTCTTTTTTTTCAAGAAAAAATCTTGTCCTCTCTTTGTTTTCCTGTTACGTTGGAATACTTGCTCTTGTGTTTTGTGTCATAATGTCTGCGGACACTAAAATAATTTAAAAAAGTTAATAATAATAAAAATAATTAAAAAATTAATTATCTTTGAGAACGGCAATAGTCTCGTTGCAAATAAGACATAACGCTTTATTATTGTTATCGATCAGAAAATAGTCATGTGTCCACTGTTTCTTAAACGCACGGCACTCAAAATCAACTTTCCGTTTTTTAGATTCTAAAAATTTAGAAGAAGCCATTCGTTATGAGAAATTAAAACATAAAAGCCACAATCCACGATTACTACGCACTTGGCGAAACACAACCTACAATTATTGCACTAGCTGTTTCGTCTCTGACACTGGAGAGCGACTGACTAAGAATGACTGACTGACTAACAAAGCAATGCGCCTAGCGAGGTTATTTTGGTCTAGTCTCAGGTACAGTCAAGGGACACATACAGTTCGCGTGCACATACACAGTACTCGTACAGTCCGTGCAGACCATTTGCTAATATCTCGGGTCAATCGGAGAGGTTGACTTTTTGCATGAGATGAAACAGGTTGATTATTCAACCAAAATGAAAGACAACTGTTCGCATGACACATTTTAAATCCTCGGACCAGGAGCAAGGAGATTCATTCCAATCGATTCATTACCAAATTTAGTGGAAAACAAAATACCCCACCCACCAAGATCGCCAAAAATCACGAAAATTCATTTTGGTTGGTTATTCCTTGAATAATCAACCTATGTTTTCATGCAAAAGGTCAACCTCTCCGATTCGGCTCAAAATTTTTTTCTGGACGTCTAGATGGTGTCTAGATCAAAAGAGATCAATGTCCGTCCACCGTTTTTGGTAGTAGAAAATTTTCTAAAAATCTGAAATTTGGGTCAGGGGTCTGTTCCCGGCCTAGGACGGTTCTCGAAACTTTTCAGGCCAAAAATTTGGGCGGGGGAGGGGTCAAAATGTGTTTTTTGAAAAATGGATTTTCAGGATTTTGGGCGATCTAGGCGAGTGGGGTTTCATTTTCCACTAAATTTTGGATCCTGAATCGATTGGAATGAGTCTGGGACCCGCCGTACCCACTGTTTTCCCCATGTTGAAGAAATGAGTCTCCATGCGCCTGGTCCGAGGAATAACCAACCCATGTGTAAGAATTTGCAGCGTTTTTGAAAAACACATTTTGACCGATCGTATCTCAGATGGTTGAACTGTCCTAAATATCTGTCCCTTGATTGAAAGAACAAATTTCTTCTCTATCTTTATGGGACCATTGGCCTTGGGGATGACTTTTGAGCTTTCTCGAAACAGCTCAACGCAAGGCCAGTTCCGTTCCTCTTACCTATGAATTTATCATCTGAGCAGAATTCAATTCGCTCACACCCCAATGGTTTCCACATATTTTTCAATTATCGTGGTGATCAGTATGTACCTTGCACAGTGTAACTTCTGGTAAGATGTCCGCGGAATTGTCTCCTGGAAAAATCTCTATTCTTGAAATTATCAAGTTATGGACGCTGAATCCATTGAGACGAGTTCCGGACCGATTGGGGCCCACTGGGGGTGGATATGGGTCGAAATGGTACCTACGTTGAATTACCTAGTTATTGAGATTTTCGGGTATCTAGGCGTGTGGGTTATTTTCTATTGTTTTCAAGTACCGTAGTGATATGATTGTCTATACCTTGCGCTATGCAACTATAATAAAAAACGCTGCAAATTCTTACACACGGGTTGGTTATTCCTCGGACCAGACGCATGGAGACTCATTTCTTCAACATGGGGAAAATGGAAACAGTGGGTGAGGTGGGTCTCGGACCAATTCCAATCAATTCAGCGTCCAAAATTTAGTGGAAAATGATACCCCACACGCCCAGGTTCCAGAAATCTCGAAAACACATATTCAAAATGGGTAATATATACCCAATTTGACCCATAACTTCTTCCAGTGGGCGCCGATCGTTCTGGGACCCATTTCATTTGAATCAGCGTCCAAAATATAGTGGAAAATGATACCCCACTCGCCTAGATCGCCCAAAATCTCGAAAATCCATTTTTCAAAAAATACATGTTGACCCCTACCCCGCCCAAATTTGGTCCGATCGGGCTGAAAAGCTTGGAGGACCGTCCTAGACCGGGAACAGACCCCTGACCCAAATTTCAGATTTTTAGAAAATTTTCTACTACCAAAAACGGCGTGGACGGCGGACGGACATTGACCTTTTGGTTGGTTATTCCTTGAATAATCAACCTATGTTTTCATGCAAATGGTCAACCTCTCCGATTCGGCTCAAATTTTTTTTCTGGACGTTTCATGGTGTCTAGATCAAAACGCTGCAAATTCTTACACAGGGGTTGGTTATTCCTCGGACCAGGCGCATGGAGACTCATTTCTTCAACATGGGGGAAATGGGGAAACAGTGGGTGCGGGGGGTCCCAGACCCATTCCAATCGATTCAGGATCCAAAATTTAGTAGAAAATGATACCCCACACGCCCAGGTACCGGAAATCTCGAAAACGCATATTCAAAAAGGGTAATATATACCCAATTTGACCCATAACTTCTTCCAGTGGGTGCCGATCGTTCAGGGACCCATTTCATTTGATTCAGCGTCCAAAATTTAGTGGAAAATGATACCCCACTCGCCTAGATCGCCCAAAATCTCGAAAATCCATTTTTCAAAAATCACATTTTGACCCCTACCCCGCCCAAATTTGGTCCGATCGGGCTGAAAAGCTTGGAGGACCGTCCTAGGCCGGGAACAGACCCCTGACCCAAATTTCAGATTTTTAGAAAATTTTCTACTACCAAAAACGGCGTGGACGGCGGACGGCGGACGGCGTACGGCGGACGGCGGACGGACATTGACCTTTTTTGATCTAGACATCATGAAACGTCCAGAAAAAAATTTTGAGCCGAATCGGAGAGGTTGACCATTTGCATGAAAACATAGGTTGATTATTCAAGGAATAACCAACCAAAAGGTCAATGTCCGTCCGCCGTACGCCGTCCACGCCGTTTTTGGTAGTAGAAAATTTTCTAAAAATCTGAAATTTGGGTCAGGGGTCTGTTCCCGGCCTAGGACGGTCCTCCAAGCTTTTCAGCCCGATCGGACCAAATTTGGGCGGGGTAGGGGTCAAAATGTGATTTTTGAAAAATGGATTTTCGGGATTTTGGGCGATCTAGGCGAGTGGGGTATCATTTTCCACTAAATTTTGGACGCTGAATCAAATGAAATGGGTCCCAGAACGATCGGCGCCCACTGGAAGAAGTTATGGGTCAAATTGGGTATATATTACCCATTTTGAATATGTGTTTTTGAGATTTCTGGAACCTAGGCGTGTGGGGTATCATCTTCCACTAAATCTTGGAAGCTGAATCCAATGGAGTGGGTCTCAGGACGATTGGCACCCACTGGAAGAGGTAATGGGTCAAATTGTGTATATATTACTCATTTTAAATATGTGTTTTCGAGATTTCTGGAACCTGGGCGTGTGGGTATCATTTTCCACTAAATTTTGGATCCTGAATCGATTGGAATGGGTCTGGGACCCGCCGCACCCACTTTTTTCCCCATTTCCCCCATGTTGAAGAAATGAGTTTCCATGCGCCTGGTCCAAGGAATAACCAACCCCTGTGTAAGAATTTGCAGCGTTTTTTGATCTAGACATCATGAAACGTCCAGAAAAAAATTTTGAGCCGAATCGGAGAGGTTGACCATTTGCATGAAAACATAGGTTGATTATTCAAGGAATAACCAACCAAAAGGACAAACTTAGAATACAACTTGGAGTGGTGCGCCTACGAGACCGCGGCTAGGCTCCTTCTTGAAGGTCTTATCCAGCCTGCCGGGTTGCCCCTCAGTAATGATTGGCAGCCCTCCCCTCTCTCCTAAGGGTCCATACTATCTCCAAACTGGCCTTGCCTGTTCTTCATTTTTCACCTTGAGGAGGGAACATCATATTTATGTGGGAACAGAGCAGCGAGCAGCTCACAGGCTGCCCTGTCCCCCTGTTCCCTGCGATAAGATTGACCACTGATGTGCCCCCCCCCCCTTGGTTCATACACCCCTTCTTCCACGACAAACGTCTTCCAGTGCTTGTTCACTCCTCTTCTCTCGCATCTCGCGAGTACCCTCTACCCTCTGTCTTATGTCGGTTCATTGGTTAGAGTGGATGGTGCTGCATCTTCATCCCACTTCCAGTGACCCCAAGGATCATGTTTTGGCCCACTCCTCTTAGTACCCTGACTAGGCAAGTGGTTTTGTGAAACTCTACCGCTATTAATGTGCGTTCTGCCCACTCTGACACCTTCTATGACTGGCTTACTGCTAACCTGCTACTGGCTGAGCATGAAGGTGTGCTCCAGTATTCTTTCCAAGGTCTGAGGGATTAGTAGAAAGTTGACTCACCTCTGACTCTGCTGATGGTAACTTTAGTGCACATGTCCAGTACACCCTGTAATAACTCGAATTGGAACGCTTCAACAGAATTACGAAGGTTACAACGTCTCAAACTCCTGACCCCCAACACCTAAACATCTCCAGACATGGCTACCAAATTACCACCCACAAATAAAGAAAAAAAAAAAAACTGTTGTCCTGATGGGTCAGACGGATTCACTTGTCCTAGAAGGTCTATAAACAGAGGGGACTTGAGGGCTGACTTAGACGCAGACTACGGTTTCTCTATATGAAGTGTTCCTATGTAATTATTATTTTCCCGTTAGCAACAAACGCCATGGTGGTCATCATGGTTAAACATAGCTGCGCATTGACCAAAAGCCAAGATAAAATGATGATTTTCCAGGTGATTTATGAATGTTATTCATGACTTAATACTATTCGAGGACTACATGTTTCAACGCTGTTTCATAGAAGTCCCATGTACTTTTGCCGATTTGTGTATTGCCTTGCTTAGGTGCCTAAATATTTTGTGGACGGCATAGAAAGTTAATGATGGCTATGTCACAGTGAGACGTTGTTCGAAGATTAGAGTACAGATGGAGGAAACTCACAGTGACATTCCTTCACTCACACCTCTCAATTGAGCTGCTCCGTGCGAGGAAATTACCTTACCCAGCAACCCAATACAGCACACTACCGGTTTTCTCATCCTCATCGTTCATCACAAAAAGGGTGCCATACTCCTTGATGGCGACCATGGATTTGTGGAGGGGAGTGCTGGTGACGTTGGCCGAATTGCTCTGAGGAAGAAGGAACAACTTTGTCACACTCATCATAAGTACCTAAGAATATACGTGGGAAAGACGAAAAGAGAACTGTAAAAATGTAAAACTGAAAATTGGATTGCTCACCTGGAACGATACTGTATTTCTGAAAACCTCTTGGATGTGGTGGACTTGAATTTTGAAGTTTTCAGTAATGAAGTCAAAACTTGAGCACAGCGGTTCAGAAAATAAGTTTGATATAATAATCCCTTCAGATGAGTCAAGATGAACAAAATGAAAGTACTGGTCGTACTTGCTGCCACTAATTCTGGAAACAGGAGATGCCAGAATCGGACCACGTTAACTGCTGTAATGTAAATTAAATCCTTCCAATAGTGTTGAACCTAACAGTAACTCCAACAGCCTCCCTATGTTGATGAAAGCTAATCATCCTCACTTGAGCATAGCCATGCTAACCTGTGATTGGACACAAACATCCCCTCGCCAGGGAATCTTTTACTTAGATCTAATCTTTCGGAGAAGTTGTCGCTGCTTTTAGTTTCCTAAAATCAACAACAAAAATTTAGCTTTAATGTCAGAGAAAGGAAACCAAGGATCTCCAAGAACTACTAAAATGCAAATTCAGTCTCAACAATATTCTGTTACAACTCCTTAGGCTAGAAGCCACCATGAGATGACATGACTAAGCTCACTTTATTGGAGTTCAGATCGTCAGCGGACTCAGCTAGATTGGGGTCAAAATAGTTAGTGATTGCATGCAGATGTCGTTCTGCTCTTCTACCCAAGACTGGCATGTTTCCATCAGCCGCCACTTCGTAGTCTATCAAGTCTGAAAAAGATGAAGTTCTCACAACACCCGGGAAGATTAGGGGTGGATCGTTCTGGGCGTAACAATACAGCGTACCGTTCCTCTGTGGGATCGGGGGACCAATCCCATTTTAATCGATCTTCGCGGATCGGAACGGATTGAAACGAGATTAGAGCTCAGTACGTTGAGATTCAGCCATTCGGATCTCTAATCATCGCTCGATTAAAATCGAAACAAGATCTGACGCTAGCTGGATATTTTTTCTCAAGGATGACCCCGCAGTCCGCCACCATGCGTTTTACACTCATAATTGAGGGGGCATAGTGTTAGCGAGGAGAAAAACAGCGAAACAGTTCAAGATTGGATCCACGGAAAGAAGAAAAGGATTGAGGTGGGCGCATTTTGACCCCTACAATCCCCCCTCCCCCCATTTGGACCGATCGGGCTGAAAAGTTTTCGGGGACCAACTAATGCCAGAAACGGGTCCCTGACAAAAAATTTCAATTTTGTAAGAAAATTGTCTACTAGGTTGTATGGGGTAAGCAGAGAGTGTGGAGTGTGCCGGACTCATTTTAACCGATTCAGCATCCAAACTTCTGTTGAAAATGATACCCTACCCGCCTAGAACGCCAAAAATTTATTTTCCAATAAACACATTTTCATCCATACCACCCCAAATTTGAAAAAAAAAAAAAAAAAAAAAAAAAAAAAAAAAAAAAAAAAAAAACCTCAAGTTTTGAGGATCAACAAGAGCCGAAAGTAGCTCCATGGCCAAAATTTCAGATTTTTAGAACATTTTCTACTCAGCACCAATAACCGCGTGGCCGGCGGGCGGAAATTTTTGTCTTTATTGATCAAGACAGTAAAACGTATAAAAAAATTGTTGGGGCGAATCGTGGAGGTGGACCCTATGACCATGACCTTGGGCATGATTAGGTATGTGGATTATTTAGGAAAATAACCAGCCAAATACCCGATGATCCCGCCCTCGTCGTTCCGATACACGAAACCAGTGGAATCGCCCATCCGTAAACAGGACATGATCTGCCAGCCCTAAATCGATGCCATTATAATACATTATAAAGAACTGTGACTAGCTTTGCCATCCACCACTCACCAAATGAATTTTCTGAAACCTGTCGTGGAGGAACTTCCTCGAAAGAAGACAAACTTTGAGATGACCGAGCCATTGAGATGTTTCCTCCATTGACATTACCCCGTTCACCGATCCTGTGAACCGTATTCGACAAACTGATCCAAATATCTCATAATATTGGTAGCCTTAAGACATGATCAGTTCAATTAATCTTTCAAATGATAATTACCATTTTGATAAAAAATGAGCGGTTCCGAGTTTGATAATGTGCTTGAGAGTAGCCTGGGCCTCATCCACGTACACGGGGTGAGGTCCACACAGGCGCGAAACTCTGTAAAAATTACATAAACAGTAGAAAAATGTAACCGACTAAGTCAAGACTCTCGGAGACAGAACTAACTTTGCACAGCATGCACCAGACTCCAGTAGCGTAACAAGAGAGTTGTGACCCTGAAACAAAAGAGCAGCAAAGATGAAACAGGATGTACAAGAAGTGGTGCCTGATTACAAAATCTGTATGAACGGTGTGTTTAGGCAGAGACATGTAATAATTAACAATTAAAAAGAAGAAAAGACAAACAACTAAGATCACTGACAAATATTTATTAAAATAGATTATAAATGGTCAACATAAAGTATAAATTCCATGAAACCTAACATTGAAAAATATATCAGAAAAACGATGCAAATTATTTCACAGGGGTTGGGGTTGGTTGATTGGTTGGTGCAAATGGTGAAATAATGGTTGGTTCACCCCACACGTCGTTGAAAATGTCAAACATGGGGGAAAAGGGGGAAAACAATGAGTGTGGAGTACCCTAGACTCATTCCAATCGATTCAGCGCCCAAAATTTAGTGGAAAATGATACCCCACAGTAAATTGCCAAAAATCTTGAAAATCCATTTTTTGAAAAACAAATTTGACCCCTGATACTCCCCTAAATTTGGTCCAATCAGCCCAAAAAGTTCCTGACCGAAAATTTTCAGATTTTAGACAATTTTAACCACCAAAAACATAGTGGACGGCGGACGGACATTTGCTTACACACCCCACGTCCAGAAAGACTTATTCCGATCGATTCAGCGTCCAAAATTTGATAGAAAGTAATATCCCACACGCCTCGATCGCCAAAAATCTCGAAAATCCATTATTCAGAATACACATGTTGATCCCTACCCCTCTAAATTTGGTCCGATCGGGCTGAAAAGTTTCGAGGACCAACGAGAGCCGAAAACGGGTCTTTGACCAAAATTTTCGACTACTCTAAAGCGGGCGGACCGACAAATTTTAAAATTTAACCTCTCCGATTCGCCCGAATAATTTTGCGCATGAAAACAAAGATTGATCATTCAAGGAATAACCAACCGAATGGTAGGAAATCATTGCCCGACTGCGAGACTTAAACTCAGGCGGCCTAGAGGAAACTTTCCTGGTTGGATATGCTGATGATAAGGCAGCTGTAATCTTGGCCAATACAATGGAGCAAGCGAAAGAGAAGTTGAATGAGACCATGTCCAGAGTGGGAGCATGGATGGATGGACACAGTCTCTCACTAGCCACTGCCAAGACAGAGGTGGTACTATTCACACGAAAACGCATCCCAAATATCATGCAAATCAGAGCGGGGGAAGTTGAGGTGGAAACAAAACCAGTAGTCAGGTACTTGGGAATAATGCTGGACACCAAGATAACTTTTGGGGAGCACATAAGGATGGCAGCAGCCAAGGCAGCAAAGACAACAGCAGCCCTGAGTCGACTAATGTCAAACATTCAAGGACCTAGACCGTGTAAGAGACAACTATTAATGTCAGTTGTACACTCCATCCTGCTATATGGGGCAGAAGTGTGGGCGGACGCTCTGAATGTCAAATGCCACCAAAAACGGATGCTCACGGTGCAAAGAAGAGGGGCGCTTCGCATAGTGAGCGCCTATAAGACAGTATCGGAACCAGCCGTGATCCTCCTAGCGGGAGTGATACCAATACATCTGCTTGCAAGGGAGAGGAAAAGGATGTACGAGCGACGGGAAGAGGAGCCACGGCCTCAATTAGCCAAACAAGAGCGGGAACACACACTCGACTCCTGGCAGGAAATCTGGGAGACAAAAACAAGAAGAAGATGGACGGCTCGACTGGTGCCCAATATACGTCCCTGGCTAGAGAGGAAACACGGTGAAGTTAACTATCATATAACGCAGTTCCTCTCGAGCCACGGGATGTTCTATCAGTATCTCTATAGGATGCGTATTGTGGAATCTCCAGGACGCCTACATTGCACCAACGAAGAGGACAGCGCTCAACACACATTCTTCGAATGCGAGAGGTGGGAGAGAGAGCGATGGCAAATTGCAAGGGAGCTAGAAATGACCAGCCCTCCCACCCCCGAGGATATGATGACCAGGATGCTCGAAAGCCAGTCAAAGTGGAGTGCCGTGGCAGGGTACATCCGGAACATCCTGGAAGGCAAGCTCGTCGAGGAAAGGGCCCAGCAACGGGAACTTCAGGCAAACGGGACCAGCTAGCAGGCAGAAATCGGAACCCAGCCTGAAGTAATGTGTCAACCAGTTCCGGGCTGGGCCCCAACGTGGGAAAAGGGGGTGAGGTTTTTAGTGGGTACAAATCTCCACATACCCGGGTCTTTGGTTGCGGCCCCCCCCCCCCCCCCCGATATCTTATGAAGATTTTCCTCACCTTCCTCCAAAAAAAAAAAAAAAAAAAAAAAAAAAGCCTGCGACTGTTTGGGAAAGTAAGTAGCTGCAAATTCTTACACACGGGTTGGTTATTCCTCGGATTGGGCGCACTGAGGCTCATTTCTTCAACATGGGGAAATGGGGGAAACAGTAAGTGTGGCGGGTCGCGGCCCCATTCCAATCGATTCTGGATCCAAAATTTAGTGGAAAAAGATACCCCACACGCCTAGGTACCAGAAATCTCGAAAACACACATTCGAAATGGGCAGACAGATACCCAATTTGACCCATCACATCTTCCAGCGGGTGCTAATCGTTCTGGGACCCATTTCATTGGATTCAGCGTCCAAAATTTAGTGAAAAATGATACCCCACTCACCTAGATCTCCCAAAATCCTGAAAATCCATTTTTCAAAAAACACATTTTGACCCCTACCCCGCCCAAATTTGGTCCGATTGGGCTGAAAAGTATCAAGGACCGTCCTAGGCCGGGAACAGACCCCTGACCCAAATTTCAGATTTTTAGAAAATTTTCTACTAACAAAAACGGCGTGGACGGCGGACGGACATTTTGGTTTTTTGATCTAGACACCTTAAAACGCCCAGAAAAAAATGTTGAGTCGAATTGGAGAGGTTGACCTTTTGCATGAAAACATAGGTTGATTATTCAAGGAATAACCAACCTAAATCAGCACTCAGTTCGTTCATTATTCATATCACTCATATCAGAGAATGACCGCAACGAAAAGTGCCTGGCATTCATGGCTCTTCATAAGGCATGTCAAATTACGAACGATTATCTACTGAAAACGATTTGGCTGGAATGTTTTTAGGACCAGCTTGGGCGCGGGAAGAGGTCTCTGAAGAAACTGTCAGTTATTTGAACATTTTCTACCTCAAAAACGGCGCATGGCGGAAATTTTCCATCTAGACATCACCTAGTATCCATTGGACCCTAACCCACCCCCTGTGGGCACCAATCGGTCCAAACCCATCTCAATGGATTCAGAGTCTTAATTTAATGGAAAATGATACCCCACGAAAATCCATTTTTCAAAAAACACATTACTCCACTGAGGGAGGTTATGGGTGGAATGGGTACATACCAACAAACTATGTGAGGTCTCATTATCCACTAAAAGAGATTGACACTCGACTGAGACGGGTTCCGGACCGATTGGTTCCCACCGGAGGAGGGAAAGGGTCAAAATGGAGATCTATCTACCTATTTCAAAAGTAGGTTTTAGAGATTTCTGGTACCTAGGCGTGTGGGGTATCATTTTTCTCTGAATGTTGGGACGATGAATCGATTAGAATGATTCCGGGACACTCCGCACTCACTGTTTTCTCAATTTTGTGTACGTACACGATCACGAATTGTACCACTTTGGCTAAAGGTAGGTAGTATCTCACTTGCGGGTACTGAATGCCCGGGCAATATATTTCATGCACCATATATTATATCAAACGCGGGCTAGACCAGTGATCGATAGATAGCTTATTATTTATGGTACTGCCTATGGATGTCCCCAGATCCGGTTGGTGCAGAATAAACCTCATAATAATACTGACACTATCTTATCATTAGATTACACATAATTTATAATGCCATTTATCATGTCAAAGTCCAGAATTTAAATTATTGACTCACCAGTCCAACAATGAGTACGAACCAGGGGCCGTTGGGTGTTGAGCACGGAGTCTCGGCTAAAGGAAAAATACCTCGTTGACAGGATACGGGAAACACTTCTTTCCAATATACCAGATCTTTGATCCCTTCGATGCAGTATTGCAGAACACCCGAATCTCGCATAAGGATGAAAACTTCAAGAAGATCGTCTTTGGGCATGTGGCTGCAAGCGGCGTACCCCTGGAAGTTGTGAGTGCAGTGTGAGTTGCAGGGTTTTAACCCACAAATTTTCTTGAAGAAATGGAATTGTATCAGAGGATGATTACCTTGTAAAAGTAAGCGCATCCTACTATTGTGAACCGCCTCTGATCATCATCCTGCAACAGGAGAAATGTTGAAGCATAAACTACTGCTCCATCAATTCAAGGAATGTAGCATCAGTCATCTATAACTCACATGGGATTGAATTTCGTTTGACTCCAATTCATTAAGTGATTCTTCCACTTGCAACTGCAACAAATACAGGGACAACTATATGGATGTCATTTTTTTTAAACGGCTTTTACTAAGGTTGATCACGGGAAAGCTTACGTAAATGTCACGTGGAATCACCACATAAGGGACCATTACTGGGAAAAAACTCATCAGTTTTTCTTGGCACGAAGTAGTTGCCTTGCAATAAATTCTACGAAAAAACGTGTCAAAAAATGAATCCAATTCAGTGAAGTTATCAATTGGTGAGGAATAGCATCTGAAAAGAAGGGCATAATTCAATTAAGGCTGTGTGGGGGGAAGGGGGGATTTGTATGTAGGAATGGTCTGCGTAAACCATGAGCATTATATTAGATCACCTGGCGAGAGTTTGGGAAATGAACTTTTGATAGCAACATAATTCAGTCAGTATCCTACTACATTCGGTTTGAGAGCACCTGAAAAAATAGAACAGAACTAATAGTGATTATTTATAATTAATTTAATACTACAGAGGGAATATTGAAATGACACTATAAGGAGCTTGACTCCGGTCCTTTAGTTAAACACATATAAGTCGAATTAGGGTATGTAACGTAAATTAAGTAAATACCGGGTAGGAAACCCAATTTAGTTTTATGTAGGAATTACTGCCACATTAAGATGAAATATAGAGGAACAAGCAGCACCCACCTTAACTCGGGAAGAGCAAGAAGAAGGACATCATTTTCATCACAGACATATGCCACATTGACTCGGAAATCACTAGTCCATAGCAATGACCTGTGGAAAACCAGAAAAACAAATTTTCCAGAATCAAATTGACAGCAAACACGGTAGCGACTAGAAGCAGCGATTTATTTATGGACGTACGAGATTGGGCGAGAATTCAGAACAGACGGCAACAAATGTAGAAGGGTGATGAAGAGGCCTCTAGCATTTGATAAAAAATTATCTGTAGGTGGATAACAATAGACGATATTCTCATTTGTGGAACCCTCCAGTTGATCCAACCTCGTGTACAGTACTCCCACACAGGTGTTTTCTTCATCCTCAAGTTACAAGAAAATTCAAAATAAACGCTCAACTACCAACTGAACATAACATGTAAAAAAAAAAAAAAAATATGAAGTCCATTGTATGGGTTTTGATTAGGGCTTTTCATATTGTAGGGCTGCACGTTGATGTTGAAAGATAAGTTGTGGCTAATAAATTAGTGTATAGCTCTAGCCATGAAATTGTCCATGAATGCCCTGCTATGAATTGAAGTTGGATTCATTCTAGCAGCATTCAGTGTCAGATGAAGGATTGTGATGTCTGTAGGTGGAATTTGTGCGGGGGGGGGGGGGGGATTATTGTAATTAATAAGGAAAGATGTTAAAAATTACCGTATTTATTGGAAGTTCGAAGAGATTGGCCGGTACTTCCATCGTAACTGATGAAACTAATAATCTGCGTTTGCCATGGGAGGGGGTGGGGTTAACGGAAAAGTACCGGAAGTTTTTAGCAGTTTGATTAGGTGACATACAGTTGCTGAGAGCAACTTTTGCAGGAGGTTTAGAGTTAAGACTTCCTGGAATAACTAACCCTGTCCGAAGGAGCTGTCAATTCGATGCAATTGCATCAATCCTATCATATAAAGAAAAATGCAGCAAACTAGTCCGTAGGAAAGTCTCAGTGTAGCCCAGCAATAGAAGTTTAATGCAAGAGGTACGCCATGGACCACCATGATCATCAACCACATGAGAGCGAAAGCCATAGGGCAGTCGACAGGTAGCTATAATTATACAGAGCGGAATTTAGAGCTCATTTTCTAATCCAAACCTTATCAGTGCAGACAAGAGGGGCATCGACATCGTTGGTTGTACTGTTTACCTTCTGGCTGTTCCGCCGTCTCATGAGCTTCCCAAAAATACCTATAAGGCGTTAGATACGAGTCCATCAAAATTACGTCATTAATGTGACTGCTCTGAAGGTGCATTTCAACTCACTAGGAGTTTTGTGTAGATGATTCACGTTCTGAGTGCTGGTGTTCCTCAAGTCTGAGTGAGAAAATCGTCGCCTCGTCACCCTTTTGACGAAAAATACATTGCCTCGAGGATCGACAACGTCCTGCCACTCGAGAGTCGATCTGTTCAACAAAAAAGCGTCACGTCAGTCATCACATACGGGGTGCAATAGATGAATGCAATTGGAGGACGTGCCTGTTTTGAGAAGCGGGCCCGGACGATGTTGAGTCGGAGTCCTTGTACCAGTCCAACCGCAAATCCTCCATCAATATCAATACATTTACTACAAAATTTGCGGCGAGAAGGTTTAAACATTGGTTATTTATTCTTACAACAGAGGCTGCCGTAAATTATAGGCAATGACTATCTGAAGCGACCAAATCTAGTGACTTACTATTTGACAACTGAATTGTATCA
The DNA here is from genome assembly GCA_019603395.1 of Cyrtorhinus lividipennis. NCBI lineage: Eukaryota > Metazoa > Arthropoda > Insecta > Hemiptera > Miridae > Cyrtorhinus > Cyrtorhinus lividipennis. The sequence continues at coordinate 23,305,145 of CM034005.1, read as the reverse complement.
ACGGGAAATTTTTTTTCTTCAAACTCTGGTTCGTCTAGGGAAGGCAACGATATATCGATATTTTTGAAACATCGATATTCTAGGCCCGAAATAATGATACATCGCCATCGACAAATTTATCCCGATAGTATCGGAGACATCGATGTTTTTTGGTCCGATATATCGGATTCATAAAATGACAAAAATTGTCATTTTATTTGTAATTTTCTTGGAAATTCAAGTTCCAATCGCAAAGACAAGGTTATTCACCACCTCCCCAGTGCAGGAGTCAGGTCAGACCGCCAGAGTTGGAGGTCGAGTTTTCATTCAGTTTGCTTCAACCACGTGTTACATGGTGTGTGTAGTACTGATGAACGAAAAATTGCGAGTTTACTTGAATCTCAATTAAGTTGTATTGTTTGGCAAGACAGTACTTGGCTGTTGTCGCACATTTTTACCATAAGAACGGTTGTTTTTCAAAAGCTGGCAACACGATTACGGAGAAGAGGAGTCGACTTGGTGGGAAATTATTATCAGAACTTTAGTTTTTGAACGCTCTCCTAGATAAATATTGGAAGTTAAACGAGTTTAACCGACTGCTTTTGGCTACTTTGTGTTTATTGTTATTGTCGGAATTTCAATCTTCCACAATGATCTTGAGGTCGCTTCGCACTGCCAGTAGTACCTACGTCTGCCGCTGCACTGACACGGCGCTGGCAGCCTGATCCTTTTCTCGTTACTATTTGGAATATACTCATTACTATGGAATATACTTATTCCATGGTTTCTCCTCAGTATGAGTACGAATATGGCGTCTGTTGTGGTTCGCGCGTAGTGCTCGTTTGTGGAAAGACGCCCAGTGCAAATCGGTATAAAGCTATTCTGTTTCGTTTGAGATCTGACTTCATTGGAAGGTATGTAAATATATTGTGTCATCCGATCTTTTGGTTTCACTCATAAAAGCCCGGATTCCAATAGTTATTTTTATTTGTATTGGTTTAATTTGGGTTCTTAGGGTATTTTCAATAATTTATCTTTGTATGAAAGTAACGCGATATTGGTTTAACTACTACTAATTCAATTAAATGGAACCTGGGGAAGATGATAGGATAGAATCGATATACTTGTATCCTCGTTAAATATGTATCACCTCGAAAGAAGATATAAAACACTTTTATAGCCAAGCACCAAAGTCAATATGGCCGAACAACAAGACTCCTCGAGGTTACAACCTTTTCCTCGACAGCAGCACTCAACAGAGACCTCCCTAGTTCTACTGTAGATGACGCTCGTGTATGATGTCACTTAGCTAAGAGGGGAATGTCAAGGATTGGGTAGTTGTCCTCAAACCTCAACACTCCCTCCCAACTGCACAATGCTTGATTCCTCAGTCTATAAGGCAAGGCACTTCAATGTTACTTGCAGTAGAATTGTAGAATCTTGTAAACGGGATTTCCGATCTATTCCTTTTCTGAATACTTGGCTGTCTTTTTCCTTTTGCCGTCTGGGCAATCAAAGATGTCATTTTTTGAATTGGATGTTCTTCAATTCTGGCAGGTACTTCATTGCCAATTCCAGGTATCATTTGGAGGTATGGGTCATTCATTAATGCCTTGAGTCCTTTTTTTTCTCTCAAGGACTCCCTCCTATCCCTTTGTTCTCTCTCTGAAGTTACTAGAATCTCAGGAGCGCCATCTTCATTCCAGAATTCAAGTTGCGTCGAACTCTCCTCTTGCCAATGGCTTTCTGTATCATCTTGTTGCTTTGATGGTGTTTCTCTCCCTCCTGACTCTACAACTCATGTGGAGTCACTTGAAATCTGCTTTGACTGCCGCACCCCAGACTGCGTGTCATGCTGTCCTCCTGTGTGTCAGCGACCAAGCTCAGATTTGAGTCTGCCTGCCAAAGTATTTGCAGTTTTAGTTTCAGTTCACGTGGTGCTGGCAGGTTAAAGGAGACCCACTAAAACTTTCCTTCATGTTGTCCTTCCTTCAGAATGGTTGTAATTCTTCTGCCAATTAGTTGCATCTCACTGTCATGTTTGAGAGTAGAAACCGCTGTTCCGTCAAATTTCCAGATCTGCAGGGTTGCTCCAAACCATACAACTTGCTGGACCATATCCCTTGTAGTCCAAATCCTCGTCCTCTTCTTCGTGTTGTAGCAGTACCTTGTGCCATAGTTTATCATTGCATACAGAGGAGTCAGTTTCTGAAGACTCACCTTCAACTTCATCATTCATGAGACTTGACTCTGGCCTATCTCAGGTCTGCCCTTTTACTTTCCAACTGCTTCTGGCTTTTAGTTTCAAACTTTAGAGCACAATCATGTGATCTTGGGCAGGGGTTTTTGACTTCCTCTTGCCAGTCCTTCATGTATCGGTTTTCTTTGCTGAAGAATATTGGCATAATGATAAAATTTCCTCTTGTCTGTTTTGTGGATTGCATTCTTCTTACCTTTCTTGGGGTTGCTCTGTTTCCATCCTTTCTCCCAGCAATAGCAGGGCCTGTTGCTATTTGACTGTACTGGCCTCATCAGTTGCATTTTGGTCTGCTGCTCACTCACGAAGTGGCAAAGAACGAGGTGGCCAAGTGGTTAAGGCGTAGGACCGCTAATCCAAATTGCTCTGCACAAACTGGCCATATGGTTATTTGTAACATGGTTCTATGGGTGTCTTACATTCTGTTGGCTTGCTATGGCGGCCCCTTTTCTTCTCATCTTGACCGCAGGTGTAGCCAATCAATGCCCCTCCAGATCCACAGCCATAACTCTCCTCCTGTTTTTGTCCATAGCAGAGTACAATTAAAACATCTTCTGTTTGATGGTACCAACAGCCATTCTTGGCTTTTTGTCTTCAGAGCATCCAGTTTAGTTTTGCACAGGCCTCACCAATTGCTGTGATCAAGTAATCAATTTCAGATTGTGTAACCAAGTTCCTCCTTACTTCTTGATCATCCAATGTAGCTCCTGGGTACTATTGATTGTTCTTGGCTAGTTTATCGAAGCAGTTGATGATATCCATCACAGTTTTGGAATTCGGATCAAATTTCATGTTCACATATTCTTATCTCAGGGTAAACTTGCGTCCAAGTAATAGTGGGGTCCATTGCTTGGTCCATCTCAAAGCATCTCTCTTGGGTCATCTTCTTGCCTTACCATTGTCGGTGTGTCTCTATAATGTTAATAAGCAGGTACAGTAATTAGGTAGTAGGTAGTGTCACATAATTCTTCATCTGTTTTAGTTCTTCCCTGGTGTAGTTGTGACTGTTCTGACGTCTGGGTCAAACAAGTGCCAACAATCGGCTGACCTCAACTCCATTTCAAAAACGCCGCGCCAGAGGGAGTAGTCCTGTGTTTTATAGAACTTCTGACATCCAGGGCGTAGAATATACTCTTCTGTCTTCTCCAGATGGAATAATTGCACGTTTCTTCTCTGGGTTCTTGAGTTACACTCTCAGTTTGCTTATCAAGACCAATCTCTGAATTCTTCTAAGGAGAAGTAAGTAAGTCTAGGAACTTACCCAGTCTTCCTGTGGCAGCCGTCTTGGCTGTATTGTCCATGAGCGCACTAAATTTTGGTCACATCCTTACCACTTCCTGCGTGAACCTGTTCATCACCTTTTGCCTGAACTTAGCTTGTCTTGCCTGAATTTAGCTTCTCTTGCCTGAATCGTCTTGCTATCCACCATTACTTTCCTGCAAAACTACACAGAGCATTAACCTCTATGTTTAATTCATGTTTATCTTCACCCACACAAATTAGTCACATTTCCTAGAACACAGCACTTTATTAATATTCCACTCTTACACTATATTGACTTAACTGGCATCCTTCTGAGGATCATCTTACACTGTCTTATCCTACATCCCCTTTGGTTCCTCATCTTCCTCAGAATTATTTTAAAAACATGCTTTTTTAACTGCAGTTGTTTGACTTTTTGTGATAGTGCAAATATTTCCTCTGAGGATGCTCTCCACATTCATAAAATGTGATATTATTCGTTCATGATTCAAGTTGATTTAATTCGGTTAGTTTCTTACTTTTGGGTTGATTGAACAACCATTTTTTCCACGTTCTCATGAGTTTGGTACTTGGGAATTCATTTATTTTTACGTTTTACGTCCGTCCCTTATCCATCTGGCTATGCTCTTGCCCCAGGAAGGCATTGAGACCATTTACCTTGCACTAAGTAGAGCATAAATATCTCAGTGGCCAAACTGTATATTTTTCTCAGAATCGTGCAATTCATAATGGTTCTCAAAGCTGCCCTAGTTAGATGTGAGTTCACATCATTGCGTGATTGCCAGACTAAGACTTGAGCCAGACGTGCAACTTGCTCCTAACGCTTTAGTTTCTGTGTATTTACACTTTAAAATTCTGACTCCAGATTCGCCATTGGTCTTATATTGCTTACAGTGAGTACCGGCTAGTTAGCTCTGTTCCCCATCTGCAATCAAGACTCGTCGCGTCTCTGGAATATCATATTTTTACTCACACATCCTTCCCTTTCCCAAAACATGAGAACAAAACCTATCGCCTTCGGTGAATTCATGAAAGATGCCACTACAGCAAGAAGGGACTGCGGACAGGATTGATACCGTATGAGCCACCGTTTCCCCGGCATTTTTCAATTTGGTTTCTGCGCGAGTTTTCAAAGTAGACCAGTCTGATACCTCTTCCCCGTAAGTACAGCGATTTGATTTGAGATATCCACTTTGTCTACCCCCGGTGACTGCACTTCAACGGTACGCACGAGTACCAGTGTACCTTTGTTATCCCAGGTACGACCACTTGAACGGGGGCACTCCGACCCTAAACCCTAAGCTTGCTGGACTACCTTTTTCAGGCGAGTCGGACAAATTACATGATCCCTCGGAGACCGCGTCGCTTTTTTTTTTTGATTGTTTTTTTTTTTTTTTTTTGATTTTTTTTTATTGTTGTCGTCGAGAAAGGGTAAGCCTAGGTCGAGTACTAGGGACCCTGGACAACCTTCTCTGTGCAAAATGCCTTTGTCTGCAGCCAAACAAATGTTGGCTACTAAGGGGAGCGCCGCCCTCCAGATAGTGGGCGACGACGATGACTATGATGATCCCCATAGAAAGGTCTGGCACACCTTCTACGCCAACAACCAGTCCTCATCTGCTCTACCCGGCAAGACTGATGGTATGTACACAAGCTTTCTGACCATGATTCTGGACACTGGTGCTACAGACCACTTAATAAATCAGAGAAGTTTACTTTCCAACATTCGTAGACTACCAGTTCCTAAAAGAATTTCATGTGCAAATGGGGATACTGGAGCTGATTTAATTGTTGAGGAAATGGGAGAGGTGGTTATTGAGAACAATGGTTTATTTGGATGCCTAAAAGACGTCCTGTACACTCCTGCTTTGTGTACTAACTTGTTTGCACTTGAATGTCCTGACAGACAATGTTCAGGCAACATTCTCCAAAGACGGAGTTTGCATCTTAGATGTTTCCACCAATCGAGTGGTGAAGAAAGGGAAATTCGACGGTCGTTTTTGGCGACTGGAGTTTACACTTCCCCTAGTTGGAGCTGATTCCCAAAAGCGTACAGCCAACTTGGCAGCTCTTGGCATAGATGAGTCTGTTCAACGCAAACGCCCGTGTTTGGGACTAGTTGCTGACCAGAGTAGTGTCTGTGAAACTTCTCTGGGGGGGAGGAATGAGCAACTAGTAGTAGATCAACAGAGAGATCCAAGTGGGAATTGCAACAACGAAGAAGAAGAGCAACAGAGTGAGCCAACCGCAGGTGGAAGTGTGAGAGAGCCAAGCAGTAACCTGGAACTAGAGACACAGGCCATTTTGAGACCAGCTGATGTACCAGCTTCAAGGCCTAGCCCAGGCATGCTCTGGCACCTGAGATTGAATCATATCTCTAAAAATTACCTCATACGAGTTCTGAGGGAGATGGGAATCACAAATGTCAAAGTTGGTGATGATGTATTAGACTGTTCAGCCTGCAAAATGGCTAAAGCAAAACGCCAACCTTACACCCAGGAGAGAAGACGTTCGCAGGTCCCGTTTCAACGTTTATACTCAGATCTACAATGCCCCATCAAACCATTGGCTTGGAGCACATGTTACAAGTACATTGTGACTTTCACTGATGATTTCTCCAGGTATGCATTTGCATATGGGCTCACGGATAAGACGCAAGTTCATCTTGCTCTATCACGATGTCTCGCGGAAATTCGCTTGATGTGTGGGGAGACAACTAAGGTGATCGAGATTGGAACTGATGGAGGATGCGAGTATAAAACGACGATGATGCAGAAGAGGATGCATGATGAAGGGATTACACTCACAATATGTGAGCCTGCAACGCCACAATACAACGCATCCTCAGAGCGTTTAAATCTGGAACTGCAACAGAAAATACGAGCCAACCTGATTTCAGCAGACGTGCCAGTGTCATATTGGGAATTTGCAATGAACTATGTATTATTTGTGTATAATCGAGTGCCTAATGCATCAATTGGTTTCAAATCGCCATATGAGGTGGCTCTGGAACAGAAACCAAACCTGACTGATGACCTTTGAGAAGAGGTTTGGATGTGAAGTTTACTACCTGGTTCCCACCCCTAAGGGAAAGATGCAACCTAGGAGCCAAAAAGGTTACCTTCTTGAATGTCAGCAAACTGGCTATCTGGTCTTAGATGCAATTACCAGAAAGCTAGTGAGATCCAAACACGTCGATTTTGTTGAAACAAGAACATATGGTTCCAACCAAGCAGTTTTGAGACATTCAGAAAGGGGGGAGCCGTTCCAGGTAGATGAGGAGTATTCAGTAGGTGACGAGGGTGTTGGAGTTGAGGAGCAACACAAATACAAAACACCGCTGATGAAAATTTAGAACAGCCCGAATCACAAGTTCCACAAAGTAAACCAGAAGAATCGAGCCTACCTGAATTTCAGGAAATTATAGGCGATCAAGGTGACTGGGGGTTCTATGAAACAATGGAAGATGGCGCATACCTGACAGAGGAAGGGGATCCTGAGAGCTATGCTGAAGCTATAAATTCAAAGGATTCTGCGCTGTGGAGAGAGGCAATAAATTCAGAATTTCAATCCCTTGCAGAGAATGACACTTGGAAAATAATTCCAAAGTCTAGTCTTCCTCCTAACACAAAGATCCTTAATACAAAATGAGTCAATAAGATGAAAGTCGAAGCCGATGGATCTGTTCGATATAAAAGCAGATTAGTTGTGAGAGGGTTTGCTGATAAAAATCAGTATGACTTGTCAGAGGTATACTCACCTGTGGCAAGGCCGAATGATGTCAGATTTGTTCTGGCAGTAGCCAACAAGTTGAATCTAGACTTACACCAGCTAGATGTTACCACAGCTTTTTTAAATGGGGTGGTTGAAAAGGATGTTTACATCAAAATACCCGAAGGATGGAGTGAATTTATTCACTCCAAAGAAGATCTGTCAGTCAACAGTGTGTGTAAGCTAGAGAAGACCATTTATGGCTTGAAGGTCTCCCCGAAAAGGTGGCACATAAAATTCTCCGAAGTAATGGAGAAGCTGGGTTTCAAAATTTACCCCTTTCAAAGGTGCATTTTTGTTTGGAGACAAGAAGATAAATTTGCATTGCTAATCCTGTGAAAATACTCAATACAAGAATCGATATTTGAATGATATCGATTGTTATGACTCGATGTATTTCCTCAAAAGAGGCTCAGATCACTCTCTTTGTTCTGCGTTCATTTCCTACCAAAATGTATTGAATGATATTTTACTTTAATGTATCTTTTTTGTATCCATTATCTGAATTGATAATATGCATCAGGATGTCAAAAGTAGAGTAAAATGTTTTCGATTCTATTGCTTCATTTAGAAGGCTGTGGATAAGATTTGCATAGTCATCCTGCCCCACTCTTTGGACAGTTGTATCCCAACTCCCTTGCTGCTTACGCCTCTTACAAATCTCACGTACTGCTTCTGTCTCTCTCTGATCAAGTGTCTACTTATTGAACATTAAAACGTGTCTTAAGAATTCTGAAGTGTTTTCCTTCATCTACTACCAAGGGTGAGTCGATAATAATAATAATAATAATAATGATTTCAAACTAAGTTTCTGAGCTATTGATCCAAGAAGCGCCTGTAGGCTAACGACTTTTAAAACGATAAATCCTGTATGTTGACGTCATCTTAATTGCTACAAATTCAGCAGCAAAAGGAGCTGAGCTCAAAAGGAGCCTGGCTCAAGAATTTAAGATCAAAGATCTCGGAGTTCCTAAGGTGTCTCTAGAACTGGAGATATTGAGGCAGCGAAGCAACCAGAAGATGTTCATCCAGCAAAGAAGTTTCACTGAGAGATTGCTGAAGAAATATAGTCTCAACTCAAATTAGGTGTCGAGATACCCAATGGTTCCGTTGCAGCCGAGGAAAAAAAGAAGAGAGCAGTATTGCTCCAAAAGTGCCTTACAGACAATTAGTAGGCTCATTTTTGTATCTGCAAAACGTAACAAGGCCTGATACAACATTCGCAACGAATCTGTTGTGTCGAAGACAGAGTTGTTACACATTAGAAGACTGGAACAAAGCAATGAGAGTCCTCAATTACCTGAGAGGTACCATCGATTACGGATTACTGTATACAGGGCGCACTGGAGAGATTGAGTGTTTTCCTGATGCGTCACTGGGTCTAAATGACTCGATGGGTCTTTCAACATGTGGATACGCTATTAAATTATGGGGTGATTTAATTTCATGGCGATCCAAGAAACTTACGCAAGTATCACTCTCCTCTGCAGAGAGTGAATACATCTCAATGTCCATTGCGTGTAGAGAGCTAGCAGGCCTGCAGGAAATGTGCAAGCAACTGCGTAGCTTGAACCTGACGCCAGTTGTATTTGAAGACAACAAAGCTGCCATGGCCTTAGCCAAGACAGACGAGTCAAAGGAGTTGAAACATGTGGTAAATCTGCACTTGCACTTCATTCGCCAACAGGTGAGAGAAGGCAAAGTCGATGTTGTGTGGATTGCCTCGAGTGAACAGTTAGGTGATATTTTTACCAAGCCTGACGGGGGCGCTGTTCGAGAAATTCAGAGATGTCCTAGTGACTTCTCTAGAGAAGGCTTAAATGCCTGAATACATCTGTGACAAATAACTCTCTGTATACGTCGATGTAGTAACGTAGAGGTCCAGATGAAGTTCCCATTGAAGGGAACATTCGCATTCTACAAAGGAGGAGTACTACTATGGAAAATGAAGAGTACTTAACAAAGGCAACACAAATGACTGTATAACTGGTGACAGGATTCATGGTTTGAAAGTATCTGGCGTTCATTCATTTATCTATTGAAATACTTATGAAGCGTACATGTAAAAGCATTACTCAGGCTGAATATATGAAGTATAATGAAGTATTTCAATCCATAACGTGTTCAAGATACCTAATGATGTATCTTCTTTTCAAGGAACCTGGCGTTAAAACAAGCGTCTGGTCGTAGCTTTTCACCACTCCTTTCCCCCCTCCCCCCCAAACGGGTGACCTTAACTTGAAGTAGCCCGTGACGTTAGGTTAGGGCGAGCAAACGACTGATGCTAAGGAAGAGTTTACGTGCTCGAAGAGTATCACGTTAGCTATTAACCAAACCAAAGCAAAGGAGCCCAAATGCGCATCTTTTATTTCCCCAGACGTTTCAACTTACCGGCTAAACCGCACTGAAAATAGCCAGAAATGGATCCATGTCGGAATTCTCAGTACTTCTAGTTAACTAAAATAATCTTCGTATTGTGCGATTCACCTCATTCGAGCCCCATTAGTTTCCCTTTGTTTACATACAGATGGCGTCATTGGTTTTCTCTTCTATAGAAATTACTTATATCATTTATACCGATCCTTACCTTCTCATCGAGGGTTGTTGAATGATTCACTGCTTCAATTAGTAACAAATTATAATTCTTCTCCTGGCTGATAATTGTCGTAGCTCTATAACTTATAACATTAACACGATTCACTTCATAACCTAGTACCAGAAAGTCTCGTCAACTGCGTAGTTGCCCCAGAAGGGGTCGATATCAGCGCTACCTAGTGCACACACTCAGTACTATGGTGGAGCGGGAATTCAACTTTCCAGTAAATTTAATTAAGAAGAGTGTAGGGAAGCGAGTATAATCGAAATGCATTCACATGGATCTCTGTTGAGAGTTATGGTATGAAATTAATAAGCCATGTATGACCGTAGAAGTAAAAATGGATTTAATAAAATTGAGGTCATGGATACAAGGAAAAACTACGTCGCAATCACAAACTGAACAAAGAAGAACAAGTGGAAGGAGAAGAGAACAACAACAGGTTGTTCTCAATTATAGACTTCACCTAATCTTAGTGTTAACACAAATCTTGCCGATTTTACTCAACTATCTCCAAACTGTATATTTCAATAATTGCAACCTTCGATCAGGGTCATCGTACGCTTCTATTTTTTTGGTTGGTTATTCCTTGAATAACCAACCAAAAACCCCCTACCTATGTACCTATGTACCTATGTTTTCATGATAATGGTCAACCTCTCCGATTCGGCTCAAAATTTTTTTCTGGACGTTTCATGGTGTCTGGATCAAAAAAGGTCGATGTCCGTCCGCCGTACGCCGGTATTTATTACCCATTTTGAATATGTGTTTTCGGGATTTCTGCTACCTAGGCGTGTGGGGTATAGTTTCCCACTAAATTTCGGACGCTGAATCCAATGAAACGGGTCCCAGAACGATTGGCACCCACTGGAAGAAGTAATGGGTCAAATTGGGTATTTATTACCCATTTTGAATATGTGTTTTCGGGATTTCTGCTACCTAGGCGTGTGGGGTATAGTTTTCCACTAAATTTTGGACGCTGATTCCAATTTAAATGGGCCCCAGAACAATTGGCACCCACTGGAAGAAGTTATGGGTCAAATTGGGTATATATTACCCATTTTGTATATGTGTTTTCGGGATTTTTGGTACCTAGGCGTGTGGGGTATCATTTTCCACTAAATTTTGGACGCTGAATTCAATTATGTATGTCCCAGAACGATTGACACCCACCGGAAGAAGTTATGGGTCATAATGGGTATGTATCCACCCATTTTTTATGTGTCAGGATTTCTGGTGCCTAGGCGTGTGGGGTATCATATTCCACTAAATTTTGGACCCTGAATCGATTGGAATGGGTCTGGGACCCGCCACACCCACTGTTTCCCCCATTCGAGGAATAACCAACCCGTGTGTAAGACTTTGCAGATTTTTTATGCCCAGTTGTCATGAAAGACATAACAAATGGGGTTCCACAACCTTGTCGCAAATGATTTTGTTGCTTCTAGTGATCACCTTGACCGGTCCCACGGGGGATTTCTACCAGGGTTCCAATAAAAAAAATATATTAATACGTCTCTGATGAACAATATCCAAAAAACCAACCCAGCTCGGATAAATCTATCAAAAATTAGTATCCAATTATTGGTTTAAAAATATCGATATCAGGATAATATTGGAAGGGAAATATCGGTAATTGTAACTAAAATATTAATACATCGGTTATATTGCAATGTTCGTATGCATGGTGGAATTGATCAAGCAACTACTCTTGAGCCATCAAAGTGCTGTTACTGACATCATAAAAGAAATTGTTTTTTTTTTAAATTGGTCACACTTATATTCTAGCCTAGTAGGCTAGATCAGAGAGATATCAAAATCACGGATCCTGAAAATGCGTTTTAATTTGATCAAAACACTTCCCCCCAAAACAAACCAACCCCAGAATGTGTTGTTGGTTCCTGTCTTGTTCCTGTTTTATAATTACTGAACGCGATAATGAATTGGTGAACGCTTTATGTAATAAATAAGTTCAGCCGGCGAAATGGTGGCCAACGAGATGCTTGACGCCCCACTTGAAATGGGCTTCCTTATTCGTTTTCTGGAACGTGTGAACTGGGCCAGTGACTCCCATATGTCCGGTTCGTTTGACTCGTCCCGTCACAGAAGAGGACCTGTCAACGGCGTCAGTTTCCACTCCACCTGCCAGACATAATGATTGAATGAGGATTTCAGCAAGTAACAACCTTTATCCCTAAAACTAGGAGCTCTGGAATCGGGGGTACCGCGACCCCCTCCCCCCACGCCTACGTACGAGAAATTTCGAAAATCCACTTTTGAAATAGGTGAACATATACCTATTTTGGCCCACAACCACTTCCGGTGGGTGCCAACCGTTCTGGGGCTCGTCCCATTGGATTCAGAGTCTATAATTTAGTGGAGAATAATACCCCACACACCTATTGCCAAAAATCTCAAAAATCCATTTTTCGATATACACATTTTAACCCCCCCCCCCCTCATTTGGTATAATCGGCCTGAAAAGTTTCGAGGACCAACTAGAGCCGGAAACCACACTTTCACGGAAACCAAAATTTCAGACTGTGTTTCTCTGAAATGTGGTTTTTTGGCGATCTAGGTGTGCGAGGTATATATTTTCCCACTGTTGGACGCTTAATCTATTGCTGGGGAGGTATGGGTCAAAATGGGTACCAGTCCACCTGTATAAGTATGTCAGGTAGGTATAATTCCCCACCAGAGGTTTATCTTAATTCAAAAAATGGGGCCAATTGAAGAGAGCTGAACGTGCACATGACTTTGGAACAGTACCTACTTGTAATATTCAGTTATTATCTAGGTAATATGTAACAGTTACTACCGACACCAGTATGTAGCTGTTACCCCTTCTTGTTCAGTTCAACGTGTCTCAACGCAGTTTGCTCCAATGATAAGAATTCAAATACGCGTGCATTTCAAAAAATGTGAATTCTTCCAGAGTGAACTGAAAGTCATAACAAGAACCTGAGAGGGGGCTACCAAATTTTAAAAACGTCCCTGAGCATTCAAAGTCACCAAGTCACCTCATTGGGGCAAAATATGGGTTATGATAAACTCTAATAAGTGAGGCAGATGCATTTTGTTTCGTGTTGAGTTTGTTGTGTGAAATACCAACAAAGAATTCACATTGCCCTCTAGAAAAATAACCTCATAGGTCAAACCATTTATTCCATCTCGAGCCACTTTCAGTAAATTTCAGATTGGGTTTATTGGGTTGATATGTAGTTGATAGCAGTTTCTGGCTACAAAAAGTGATACAAATGAAGTGTTGTAGAAATTATTTTCTGTTAATCATTGCAAAATGGTTGCATATTTTGAATATGATTTTGTTGATCAATTACTTACATAGAAAGGAGAAGGATTGTATTTAGTTGATCGTTCTCTTGCAGGCAACCAGTAGTTTGTTTGTCTTCTTTGAATCCGTGTTATTATTACTCACTTGACTAGTTCATTGGTTGTGGACGCCCCATTTGAAATGGCCCACTGGATCGGTTTTGACGAAGCTGTACACTTTGTGAATTGCATCGGTCGACGACCCAATCGGTTCTTTGAGGCGCACGCAGGTGGGGCAGTAAGTGTCGACAAAGGGGGTCCGGAAATCAGCAGCCGGCTCCTGTTCGGCAACGCCGAAATCTTCTATGACGTCCAGCGGCTGCGACGACGTTGGCAACAACGTAAACAACTTCAACGTGTCGTACTGGGCTGCCTGGGCTTCGGGTAAGGGCGGCACAAGAACTTCGTTCGCCGCAAAGTTCAACTCCCACTTGCCCGAGGGCTGAGCCGCCGGGAGTTGTGCTGACACTTGTTGAACGGGCGGTTGTAGGGGAGGTTGCTGGACGGGCGGTTGTTGCGGTATCAGCTGCATCAGCTCTGTGCCTGCTGACGGATCCACGGCCGGTGGGGTCAGAAACTCCGCGGGCACTGGAGGCTGATTGGGAGTGGAGGCTCCAGCGGCTGAAGCGACCCTTTCATTTGACGACAGGTCAAAAAACGGGATTGTTGGCAGTCGTGCTATAGTCACGTCCGGGTGAGTTTGTCTCTTATCCCTTTCCCAATCTACAGATTCTACTGCAACACACAAACTAAACCACTGACTATTTACTATGATACCAACTAAATTCTACTGAAGTAAACAAAGCCATGCAGCGTCTAAGCTACTCATTATCGAACATTTTTTAAACAGACATTTGTTGATAGATAAATAGTTTGGAACCACTCATTTGATTTCAATGAATATGCCGAGCCCATATGCGCTCACCATATGCGATATAGTTATAGCTGTCGTTTATTTTCTTGTGTGCCCTTCCCTCAGTCAGCGTCAAAACGGCAACCAGCCCAGCTACGATAATCTGGAACCGAGAACATCAGAACTCAGGTATTCTATATTATATTAAAAATAAATCGGGATTAAGAGTGTTTAAACAACATTGTGATTCAACAGCTCATTTATATAGACTTTTTCTGTCGCTTTTGGTTGGTTATTCCTTGAATAATCAACCTATGTTTTTATGATAATGGTCAACCTCTCCAATTCGGCTCAAAATTTTTTTCTGGACGTTTCATGGTGTCTGGATAAAAAAAATCTGCAAATTCTTACACACGGGTTGGTTATTCCTCGAATGGGGGAAACAGTGGGTGTGGCGGGTCCCAGACCCATTCCAATCGATTCAGGGTCCAAAATTTAGTGGAATATGATACCCCACACGCCTAGGCACCAGAAATCCTGACACATACAAAATGGGTGGATACATACCCATTTTTACCCATAACTTCTTCCGGTAGTTGCCAATCGTTCTGGGACACACATCATTGAATTCAGCGTCCAAAATTTAGTGGAAAACTATACCCCACACGCCTAGGTAGCAGAAATCCCGAAAACACATATTCAAAATGGGTAATAAATACCCAATTTGACCCATTACTTCTTCCAGTGGGTGCCAATCGTTCTGGGACCCGTTTCATTGGATTCAGCGTCCGAAATTTAGTGGGAAACTATACCCCACACGCCTAGGTAGCAGAAATCCCGAAAACACATATTCAAAATGGGTAATATATACCCAATTTGACCCATAACTCTTCCAGTGGGTGCCAATCGTTCTGGAACCCACTTCATTGGATTCAGCGTCCAAAATTTAGTGGAAAATGACACCCTACTCGCCTAGATCGCCCAAAATCTCGAAAATCCATTTTTCAAAAAACACATTTTGACCCCTACTCCCCCCAAATTTGGTCCGATCGGGCTGAAAAGTTTCGAGGACCCGTCACGGCCGGGAACAGACCCCTGACCCAAATTTCAGATTTTTAGAAAATTTTCTACTACCAAAAACGGCGCGGACGATGGACGGCGTACGGTCCTGCAGGACCGTGTGGCCACCCTCAGCGAATATGGTGCCGACTGCAGCAGAGTCGTTGAGATGGGAAGCCCTCAGGGGTCAGTCTTGGGGCCTTACCTGTGGTCTTGCCTCTTCGATCAGCTTCTCACAAGGCTGTGTGACGCTGGGTTGAGGCCGCTCGCTTTTGTTGACGACCTGGCTGTGCTTTTAGAGGGCCAAGCAAAGCAAAGAATAGAAGAGCAGGGTAGACTGGCTGCCAGCATCATTGAGGGGTGGTGCTCAGAAGTCAAGCTGGAGATTGCAGCAAGCAAGATTATCCAGTGCCAGCTAAAGGGAGGCCTGTGCACCCGTAGCCCTCCAGTCATCCGCATTGCAGGATCAACCATAAGGTACTGCGCTACACCAAAGTACCTTGGAGTTGTCCTTAGCGCGGGGTTTGCCCATCAGAGCACATCCAGTGTGCCACGGCCAAAGCACTGGCAAAGTTCGGCCGAACAAGGGCTCTCTCATCGGTCACTTGGGGCACTGGTTTTTGGAGCCGGAGACTCATGTACAAGTCCCTATTTGAGACAGTCGCGCTTTATGCATGCCCAGCCTGGGCCAGGTACACAAAGGCGAGGGACCTGCAGAAATTGCTCAGGACCCAGCGAAGCGCCCTCCTCATGGTCAGTCAGGCATATAGGACGGTGTCACACGAGGCCCTCCACGTCCTCACAGGGCAGATGCCATTGGACCTCAAGCTCCAGGCCCTGGCATCAAAGTGGCACATCAACGACGGCCAGGAGAGCATGATAGCCGGATGCACAACTGAGGCCGAAATCACCGAATGGAGCCTAGACAGGTGGCAGGAGCGATGGGATGCATCCCCCAATGGGCGGCACACCCACAAAATCTGGCCAAATGTACGAGTGCGCCTGTCACAGCGCTACGTCAACGTGGACCACTATGTCTCACAGTTTGCCACCGGCCACGGCGACTTCAACGCCAACCTCCATGGCATGAGACTGAAGCCCTCCCCCCTCTGTGAGTGCGGTGAGCCTGAGACGGCGGACCATGTCTACCTCCAGTGCCCAAAGTACGAAATTGCGCGTAGGCGATGGCTGGCAGTCCTGGGTCTGGCCGCAGATGAAGAGAGCCCATGGCAGGCTGCGTTTCAATCTAGGAGCAACGCAGAGGGCACAAAAAAGTTTGCCCATCAAGTAATGACTGCAAAAGGATGGCCCACACGCCAAGAAGCCCCACCTGGTCCCAACTGTGCTACCTCCGCGAGGTCCATCCAGGGCACTGCTGAATAGCAGTGGCGAAACGCACGGCAGGAGAGAAGGCGCAACCATCAGGCAGTAAGCAAGCCCCGGTAAAGCCGCAAGGCGTAGGAACGGGAAGAAGGAAAAGACCTGATGGACGGCGTACGGCGGACGGACATCGACCTTTTTTGATCAGGACATCATGAAACGTCCAGAAAAAAAATTTTGAGCTGAATCGGAGAGGTTGACCATTATTATGAAAACATAGGTTGATTATTCAAGGAATAACCAACCAAAAGGGGGTGATGTACGTATCTGCGTTGACCTTTCAAGGCTGAATAAAAACGTGAAGCGACCGTTCCACCCAATCCCAAATATCGAATTTGCGCTCGCAGAAATATAAGAAGCCAAGTTTTCCAGCAAACTTGACGCAAATAGTGGCTTCTGGCAACTAAAATTATCCAAAGACTCCCAGGACTACACTACGTTTATAACTCCGTATGGAAGGTTCAAAGTTTTAGTCCTTCCATTTGGTATAACTTCTGCGCCCGAGGAGTGCCAGCGTAGAATGGCTCATGTTTTGAAAGGGCAGCCGCATTGCTTAGTCCATCTGGATGATATACTTGTGTGGGGTTGTACGAGAGAGGAACACGATTTCCACCTGAGAAATGTCCTCGGAAAAATCAACGCAGCCGGTATCACTTCGAATAAGAAAAAAACTGAGTTCTGCAAAAAGGAAATAACTTACCTGGGCTATGTTTTGTCAGAGAAAGGCATAGCTGCAGATCCCGGAAAGGTGAAAGCAATCACTGACCTGAAAGCCCCATCCAACGTTCAAGAAGTCCAGCGTCTGATGGGGATGTTGACATTTTTGACAAAATTCATTTTAAACAAGAGCGACATCATGGAACCGATTTCGTCTCTCACCAGCTCAAAAAACGAGTTTTTGTGGGGCCCAGCTCAAGAAGAATCGTTTAGAAAAATCCAATGTCTTTTGACATCAGCGCCATGCCTTGTTCTGTACGATCCTTCTTTCGTTTCACGAACATTGACACCAGCGGAGAAAAATTATGCCAACATTGAGAGAGAAGCGCTTTCAATGACCTGGGCCTGTGACCGATTAAAATGTTTTCTCAACGGGAAACTTTTCACGATAGAAACTGACCACAAGCCACTCGCACCGATCTTCACAACCAAAAATCTTGACGACCTGTCGCCGCGTCTTCAACGCTTCAGAATGCGGCTCATGCGGTATGACTGCGAAATAGTTTATGTGCCAGGGAAGCACATGTACATCGCGGACGCCCTCTCTCGCCAGCCAATTCCCTCCAACGATACAGGTGAACTCGAAGAAGAGGTCGACGAATATGTTCATCAAGTTTTCCTCGCCAGCATTAAAACCTCGGATGAAAATGTCATTAGAGTTGCGCAAGCTCAACAGAATGACCCCACCTGTTGTGAACTAAAAGAGCTCTTGATCGAAGAATGGCCAGCCAAATTCGAACTCACTTTAGAGCTTCAAAAAGTATTTCCCGGTCAGAGATGAACTATGTGTAATAAATTGAAAACATACTCCTCCGAGGTAATAGACTGGTCATCCCAACCACACTTCGGAGTATTATGCTCAACAAACTCCATAGTGGGCATCTAGGAGTATCAAAAACTCGACTTCGAGCTCAAAAAACTATGTGGTGGCCTGGTATATCACAGGAAATCGAACAAAAAATCGCAACATGTCCAACCTGCATTCAAAATTCATCAAATCATCACGAGCCTCTCCTACCATCGACGTTTCCAGACTACCCATGGCAGAAAGCATCAATCGACTTTTTCAAACTCAAGGACAGCTGATACCTAGTGATCGTCGATCACTATTCAAGATTTTTTGAGTTTCAAAAAGTTACCAGAATGAGAGCTCAGGACGTTGTAGCATTTTGTAAGCTAGTTTTTTCGAGATATGGAATTCCGGAGAGGGTTTTTTCAGATTCGGGGACCCAATTCTACAACCTGGAAACTTCTGAATTCCGAATGTTTGCAGAGGACTGGGGTTTTTCCATACACACGAATAGTCCACAATATCATCAGGCTAATGGGATGGCAGAAGCTGCAGTGAAAAACGCGAAAGCGCTTTTAAAAAAAAATGAGAAGGACATTGAACTTGCTCTTCTGACTTACAGAAACACACCAGTTGCCGATGGTTTCAGCCCCTCCGAAATGCTCTTTGAGAGGAGACTGCGCGACAACTTACCGTCAACACAAGGGTTTCTCAAGGGGAGGAAGAAGAAGAACACCGCCCAGACACTTCGACAAGCTGAACAAAAGTATCGAGAAAAGTACAAGAGAAACTTCGACAGTCGACACCGAGTTAAAGAGATCAGCCCTCTAAAATGGGGAGAGTTTGTATGGGTGATTGATCTAAAACGTCATGGGAAGGTGGTAAAAATTCTGGAAAACAGATCGTATCTCATTGAGACAACGAAGAAC
Source organism: Cyrtorhinus lividipennis (assembly GCA_019603395.1). Taxonomy (NCBI): domain Eukaryota; kingdom Metazoa; phylum Arthropoda; class Insecta; order Hemiptera; family Miridae; genus Cyrtorhinus; species Cyrtorhinus lividipennis. The sequence goes on along the minus strand of CM034005.1, from coordinate 23,286,221 downwards.
ACGATCAGGCGAAACAGATATCACTGGATTCCAGCTCCGTACCAGACTCAAATGAATCTGCTGCTGCCTCTGGTCCTTGGTCCAGTAGCCGCCCTGAGGCGGAAAGACCATCAACCTCACCTTGTAAAAGAGTACCGCCTCCCCCACTTTCTGAACCTACCCAATCAAGCCCAAGACGTTCTAATGCAGGGCAACCTCAAGCAACTCCAGCTAGAACCTTGCTTCGTTCCAGCCCTCCTCCATTGCCTAACAAGACAGCTACAGACAGCAAGTCAAACGAACCAACACCTGTACCACCCAGGTATCAGTTGCGGAACATCAACAAACCAGTAAGATTCAGACGTTCATAGCCATGGTTTATGAATCTTCGAGGGGAGATGTTGAGGACACCACTGACGTCATCGGCCAGTGTCGTCATCCAGTCTTAACCTTACTTGTGGAGACCTTGCAGCCACGAATCAGGCGTCTGTTGATAACCCGATAAGGGGCATTATGTTTTGGAGTTGATACAAAAGCCGTGTTTACACCAAATGCTGTCAGCAAATGTTGGCCAGCTTTTGTTGGCAGCATTGCTATCAACAAATGCTGGCAGCAAATGTTGGCGAATTCCCTAGACTGATCAACATGTGTTGACAACATTTTGCGTAGCGCTTTGGTGCGTAGTTGCATTCGGCAATTATTGGCTTTTATCTCTTTCATCAACATTGCTGCCAGCATATGTTGGACAACATTCTTTGATCTTTACCGACTACTGGTGGGTAAATGCTGCCAACACTTTTCGGTGCTGACAGCATTGTTGGCAGCAAATGTTGACGGAATTAAAAGTACGATTTTTGTAAATGTTATCAGCTTTTGCTGGCAGCAATGTTGTCAGCTCCGGTGTAAACGCGGCTTTTTACCTGTGCAGTTACTTTACGACGATTACAGACTTATTGTTTATTTGGGCGTCCTCTCCTTCACCCACTAGTCACACATAAATCTAGATAAATATCGTTGTGTTCATCGTTTTCACGATTGGTCGAAAACACATATACAATATGGGTAGGTAGATACCCACTTTGACCCGTAACCTCTTTCAGTGGGTGCCAATCGTTCTAAAATTTATTGGAAAATGATACCCCACACGCCTAGGTACCGGACATCTCGAAAATCCATTTTTCAAAATACACATTTTTACCCCCACCCCACCCACATTTGGTCCGATCGGGTTGAAAAGTTTTGAGGACCAACTAAAGCCAAAAACTGGTCCCTTACCGAAATTTCAGATTTTTCTAAGATTTTCGACTACCAAAACCGGCGAAGACAACAACAGGAACAACTACAAATGTTAGTAGATTTGGATATTTTCGTGTCTTACCGTCAGAGACGTTCTCATGTTGGATAGCGGCTATGAAATGACTAGATGAACTTGAGCACAGGTTCTATTTATAGCTCTCGTCACGGCTGTTTCCTTCGCGCTTGGAAAGACGCCTCTGACGGTGGAAAAAAAGGCGTCGAAAAATCTCATGGTGGTGGCTTTTGGCCTGGTAGGAAGTTATACCCCATTCGGCGCCTAATGACATTCCTGAACTGGGTTCCCACCCCCGTAAGCCCATTTTCCCTTTTCAAAAAGACTTGCGCAATCGCAGGGCACAAAAGGGCTTTTGTCATGCGTCGGTTCTGTCCATGCCTTGGCATCATCGACAAGTGGGTTATAATGTTTATTTCCTGGGCCGTAACTACTGCGGTTCCGAGTGCTCATTGGGGGACCATGTGGACTTTGTTACACTGCGTGTCCAGAAGGTCAATTTTGGGATCTATGTCCAAGAGGTTCTCTTATCATTCTCCCCTCACAGTATTGCATCCTGCTAGGTTGCATGGTGAATCCGATAAAATCATAATATTAAAAAAATAATGAATAATAGTAATAATACAAAAATCTTATAAAACAATACATATTTTGCATAATTTCTAAAAATTAGTTTTTAATTATAATAAATAGTAATTATACGTAATTAATTCATTTCATAGATAGGATGAATGTCAAATGAATTAAATCGTATACGTGCAGATACATTTTTCTTCAAATTTTTACAAATGGTACGGATTATTCAACAATAGTTAATCATCACTTTACGTCTGGGGCCTCCCTGGGGGAGCACATACATTGAGTAAATACAGGGTCCGCCAACAAAGTAGGATGGATTTAAAAAAATCATAACTCGGTTATTTCTCAAGATAGAATATATATATATTTTTTTAACTGTTCACAAGAAGTGGAATTTTCTGGTAATGTTCAATTTTTGAAGACGACGTCGAGCATGTGATGCCCATCAGCTTGAATGCATTCATCGAGTCTTTCGGTGAAGCTCCTCGAAACGCTGTCCAGCATTTCTCGTGGGATGCGGCTGATTTCCGTGGTGATAGCCTCCTTCAAATCGTTCAGGGTCCTCGGCTTATCTTTGTAGACTCTTTCCTTTAGGTATCCCCACAAAAAAAAATCAAAGGGAGATAGGTCAGGGGACCGGGGGGGCCAGGGAACGTCACCGCGCCGAGAAATGAGTCGACCGATAAATTTTTGGCGAAGGAAGGTCATCATGGCATTTGCCGTATGGCAAGTTGCTCCATCTTGCTGAAACCAAACATGCCTTAATGGGATACGTCTACGTCGGAGTTGTGGAAGAAAAAAATTGTTCAACATGGCCAGATAACGCTCAGAGTTCACAGTTACATTCACTCCATTTTCCTCGAAGAAGTAAGGTCCGATGACAGCTCTCTTCCCAACAGCACACCACACTGTAACACGAGGGCTGTGTAGAGGTCTTCCGTGAGTCTCTCTTGGATTTTCAGGCCTCCAATACCTGAAGTTTTGTTTGTTGACAAACCCATCCAAGTGGAAATGTGCCTCATTGCTAGTGAAAAGAACGACATTTTCTTCGTTGTCGTCAAACACAGACATCATCCTCTCACAAAACATCTTACGCTCGTTATAATCTGCCGGCAATAATTGCTGACAAATCACCAACTTATATGGATGAAAGTGTAGATCGACTTTCAATATTCGATGAACAGTTGATTGTGAGAGGTTCAAATTTGCTGCACGAAGTTGGACGGAACGGTGTGGGCTCTGGAGGGCAGCGATTCTCACGCGCTCAACACGTTCTCTGGAGTTCGCGCTGTTTGATCTCCTCCCCTCCTTTTTTTCGTAACACTGCCCGTTTCCCTGAAGTTTTCAACCCACCTTAGGATTACATTACGAATTGGGATAGCTCCGCGGGGAGAAATCGCGTACTCTCAACGGAAATCTCTCTGTGTTTGAATTATCGACTCACCGTTCACTAAAAACCGACTTACCGCGAAAACACGTTGTGGCATCGTCCAAACTGAGTACTACCCATTTCAAAAACGTCCTACTTCGTTGGCGGACCCTGTACATCAATTAGAGGAAAACGCTGACGATTCTTCCACAATGGTTGTTTTATCTCTTGGAGCAAAGGGGAGAAAATTGTGAGGGTAAAATGAACGTTTAGTGGAAAATGATACCCCACGTGACTAGTGAAAAATTCAGAAAATCGAGTTTAAAAATCGAGTTTTCACCCGTATCTCACCCTAATCTTGTCCGATCGGACTGAAATGTTTTGAGGACCTATTATAGCCAGAAAGAGATCCCTGACAAAATTTGTTGGGCGTGAAGATTACATAATAGAGCGCAATGTAGAGGCTGTTGGTATGCCTACAAAACCTAACTCGCTGAATATAGGAGACATATTTGTAAGTGCCAAAGGGAGTAGCGAAGGAAGCTCTGTGAGGAGATTGAAAACACCTCTGGAGGGGCACGCCTCATGCGGGTTATTTCCAAAGATCCTTTCAATCCTAATGGGACACTAGTTAAACCTAATGGGGAGTATACCACTACGACAATTGACACCCTAGCCCTTCTGCTGGAAAGTCACTTTCCATAAATTACCACCTATCAAGGACCCTTATTGGAACCTCTAACCTGGACTCCTGGGCAATAAACAACCAAAGAGGACTCAAGGGTTGATCGAGTGATATGGGCCATTCAGTCGTTTGGTCCATATAAATCATCTGGTATGGAAGGCACTATGCCTAGGCTCCTTCAGGAGGGAGGCCTGCGGGTGGCCAGGATTCTCTGTCTGCTCTTTAGGGCAAGTCTGGCAATGGGCTCAGTTCCCTCTGGATGGAGTAAAGCCAGAGCAACATTGCTGCCTAAGCCAGGGAAACATTGGTACAGCCAGGCAATGGCATACAGACCCTTCTGTCTAACGTATTTTATCCTAAAGACGTCAGAAAAACTATACCTCTTTACTAGAGAGGCCTTTACACCCCAATCAGTTTGCGTACCAACAAGGCGAAAAAATCCGGCGAGGCAGCACCATTTAATTACTAAGGTGGAATCGATGCTGGCAAGCAAGGAAATAGCAATTGTTATTCTTGTGTACATAGTTCAGGAGTTCTTGGATATAGTGGAGGCTTTAGATGCCCTCTAATAACCTCGATCACCAAAGCTGCTCAGAAGCATGAAGTTAGCAACACCATTTGTTGGTGGATTGAGAACATACTGAGGAGCTAGAAAGTGACAGCAGAGCTGTGGGAGTCAATGGATCTCCATGATCAGGGGTTGCCCGCAGGGTGGGGTGTTGTCCCCTCTCCTGTAGGACACGGTTGTGGACTCACTCCTCGAGCCCCACCAATATAAGTTGTCAATAACTTCAGGGGAGGCAATGGGTCATACAATGCCGTCCGAGTGACCTGATCTGGTACACTGATGTGTTCAAAATGGAATCAGGGACATGCGTTGGGCTGTATAGGATCAATACTCCACACCACTAGGGAAATACACCTTAGTGTTCAGGTGCAAAATTCTGGTGATCAACGCCCTGGACGGTCTGAGGAGAGGGCATACTAATGCACACCTCCGCGTTCTCTCTGACAGCCAGGCGTCCATAAAGGCCCTCATAGCACTAAACATCTCATTCAAGGTGGGAACAATTTTTTTTTTTTTTTTTTTTTTGCAAAAAAATAGTCTACTAACCTAATACTTTCATCAAGGGACTGGGGCTGTTTAAGGGCTAACATATAGGATACTAATGAGAAGCACAACAAGGCTTCTTTAAAGTGTCTGCTACCATCTACCATTGTGAATTAACCCTGCTCGTTCCATGAAATCGAGGGGGGAAGGAATACTCTGGATGGACATAAGAGGGGTGGCATAAGATGTACAGGAGAAGAAGGAGGTTTATGGTGAGGTTGTGGGCGTGAAGGTATGGGTTTGCACGAATTGCATTTCCGGCTATTTTTAGATGTGGTTGATTGTTTTGTTTTTAATTTTGAAAGGTGTGAAGGCGTGTACAGGCTGAATCCAGAATCAGGAGCTCCAGAGTTCAATTCTTAGTGGTGCTTCTGTAAGCCTCCAGGCTTACTGATTGGCAGCAAGGCTAGCGCCAATATCCAGGATGCGCCATCTATGAGCCCAGAGGGAAGTATTTCTGATTTCCAGCCTCCAAAGCGCTGGAAGAGAGCATGCTCTGGGATGCAAATGCAGCATTTGCCTGGACTTGCGCATTCTGGCTGATTGCTCATATCAGAGCGCACCTGCGCACCACTCTTAATCGAGATGACCAACCCATTGCACCCATATGTTTCCACCAGTGTTGTGGAAAGTGCACGAGCTCAAAGTAGAGATCTCAACACAGTTGGTCCATCCTAGTTTCATCCACTGCTCGTTCTGAAGCAAACTCTGCCACTGAGCTGAAGTCGGCGGAGCTATTGGTTGGTTATTCCTTGAATAATCAACCTATGTTTTCATGATAATGGTCAACCTCTCCGATTCGGCTCAAAATTTTTTTCTGGACGTTTCATGATGTCCTGATCAAAAAAATCTGCAAATTCTTACACACGGGTTGGTTATTCCTCGAATGGGGGAAACAGTGGGTGTGAGGGTCCCAGACCCATTCCAATCGATTCAGGGTCCAAAATTTAGTGGAATATGATACCCCACACGCCTAGGCACCAGAAATCCTGACACATACAAAATGGGTGGATACATGGGTAATAAATACCCAATTTGACCCATTACTTCCTCCAGGGGGTGCCAATAGTTCTGGGATCCATTTAATTGGATTCAGCGTCCAAAATTTAGTGGAAAACTATACCCCACACGCCTAGGTAGCAGAAATCCCGAAAACACATATTCAAAATGGGTAATAAATACCCAATTTGACCCATTACTTCCTCCAGTGGGTGCCAATAGTTCTGGGCAATTATGCCCTTTTGTTCATTACTTCCCCAACATGGGTTGTCTATTTTAAAATAACTTCGTCTTGCTCTCGCAACTCTAGCTTAGTTTAGTCTTTATCCTCCTTTGCAATGTGTCCTTGGGCAGAGTAGGTCTAAAAACTCCAGTTTTCCTTGGTTAGGCTTAGGCTATAATAAAGATTATGTTGCCCCACCGCCACGTCAGAAGATGGGTCCCGGGCCAATCGGTGCCCTCTGGAAGTGGATGTGAGTAAAAATGCGTGCGTACACACCTATTTCAATAGTGGATTATTGAGGTTGTTGGGTACCTGGGTGCGTGGGGTATAATTTTCCTCTACATTTTGGACTCTGAATCCTTTGTGAAGGGCCCCAGACAGATTGGTGCCTGCTGGGGGTGGGTATGGGTCAACTGGGTATATACCTAACTATTTTGAATATGGTTTTTGACTGAACGATGGACGCTGAATCGATTGAAATTAGCCCGGTATAGACCAAACGTTCCCCATGCTACTGGTCTAATAACAAACCCATGTGATTTTGATGTAGACATCATGAAATTCTAGATGTTGAAACATATTCTAACTTAGTTATCTTTTCGACTCATGTTTCTTCTAATCGATTATCAATTTATAATGCACGCCTTGTTTGATTGCAATTTTTTTCAATTTCGTGTTGTAATCTAGTGAGCAAATTAATGGTATATTAGGCTGTATCATTTACGCAAAGGTACGAAACAAATTGAACATGCCGTACCCAGACATCAATATCATCTAGCAAGGATTTTAGCTTATCTACAGTTGAATACAAATCATATAATACAATCTGTGGCTAGGTCCGAAACGACAATTACTCCTATCGCATCGTGTTGGAGAATCATTCATTCCGCAATTATTTTCAAGACCTGCAACCAGAAGAGGTAATCCTGTCTAGATGAACGAGGAAAATTACAGGTAGCTTAGGAATGGTTGACTGGTACCCTCTTGCATATAAACCTGAAACTACATGTACTTCCTTTTACCCTGCAATCAGAGGCTGCTCCATCGAAGGAAAGCCAAAAAGGAAGAAGCTCAATTAAAGAATTGAAATTGATTATAATGCATGAATAGGTAGTTAATTGCTATGACATTCCTTTTCTAATATTAATTTCATTTAATTTTTGAAATAAATAATAAGAAAGTTTTAATAAAATCGCATTAATAGTTAGTTGCTACTACATTCATTTTCATAATAGTCATTTCATTTCATTATTTATATTAATAATAAAATGGCTTGATCGGTCCTTTATGAATCTCCGTAATCATGTAGCCACCATAGAACATGCTTTGCTTCAGTTCCAAAAAAACGCTGCAAATTCTTTCACACGGGTTGGTTATTCCTCGGACCAGGCCAATTGAGACTCATTCCTTCAAGATGGGAAAAATGGAAACAGTGGGTGTGGCAGGTATCGGACCATTTCCAACCGATTCAGCGTCCAAAATTTAGTGGAAAATGATACCCTAGGTACCATACACGTCTAGGTACCAGAAATCATAAAAACATATACAAAATGGGTTGATAGATCACTCCTTCTCTAGTCATTGAAGAGTTAAAAACTGCTGGATATGAACCAGTACAAATGGTACCAGCTCTGCACCCTGTCATGAAACAACCCATGCCTATCTTTTTCCTTGATCTTAAACCCAACGCAAAAAATCCCGAAATTTACACTGTCACTCACTTGTTTGACGCCATTGTGCAAGTTGAACCTCCCAAACCACGTTGTGATTCAATGTACACGGTGCCAAGCCTTCGGACACTCAAAAAATTATTGTCACCGAAATCCTAAGTGCGTTAAGTGTGATGGTTTTCATAGTACTGATCAATGCGCCAAAAATGGAAAGAGCCCTCCAATCTGTACAAACTGCAAAGGCGCCCACACGGCAAACTATAAGGGTTTCCAGTCCATGTCAATATTCAAAAGCTTCGGAATACGCCACACCAAAAAATTCAGCTGCTTACAAGCCCCCAGTCTGAAGTTCATCGAGATGTTACATGCCCCCATCCATCTACCCAGTCTCAACCGCAAACCTCTCAACGATCCACACACACCTACTGGCATGCTGTCAGAAATCAACCCCAACCCTCTCCACCAACCATGAGCCACACAACATGGCCGTCAGCAGTAGATCCTGCCATCTCGAAGCTTTACGAGAAACTGGACCAACTAATCAATCTCATTCACCCACTGATTTCTATGTTAACCCAAATTATGCCCAAATTATTATCATGAATTTCTCCTTTACACATAACGATCTAGTAATTGTCACATGGAACTGCAGGGGGCTGGCCAACAAATTTCACGAATTAGAATTATTCCTAAAGCAAAACGATTCCGACATAGTCCTACTCACAGAGACAAAGATGCACTCTAATTCAAATTTTTATATGCCGGGGTACAGTTTATACAGAGCAGACCATCCCCAATCTTCTGATAACAGAAGGCTAGGTGGCTCTGCAATTTTGATTAAACAAATAATAACGCACAACGAACTGCTCCCTATCTGCGAACCTGAGGCCCAAGTTGCACGCATTGGGATTAGTCTCAATGGCACAAATTTCATCATTGGATCATGAAATGGGTCAGCATTTTCTGATGTCACTCGCTGTCCTCTGACCACTACCCCGTTCTTCTAAACCTCTCCCCGGATTCCATTGCGTGCAGGTCGTCAAACCAACTCATTCAGTATCCTTTCGATTGGGGAAGATACTCGGCAGTTTTGAATGAACTCACTAACTTGAACCTCCCTTTAAAAAGTCCCAGGGATATCGATATAGCCGTAAGCCACTTAACTGAAACTATTCAGTACGCGGCAAGGGAAGCAAACACTCCACCGAAAAGAATCTCCCACCGCTGTTATAAATATACTCCACCTCACATCGAGGAATTGTTGAGAATTAAACAACAAACTAAATCACTTTGGGAAAGGTCAAAATACCCTCCTCACAAAACGGCATACAACAGAGCGACCATAAAACTCAAAAATGCACTCATGGAGTTGAAAAAGCACGAAAAGGAGAATGAAATTATGAGCTTAGAGGTGAGTGATGGGTCTCTTTTTAGAAAATGCAAAACACTTCTAAAGGAGCGTCGTTATATTCCCCCTCTCAAGGACAATAACAAGTGGTTTTCCACCCCCGAGGAAAAATCGTGCTTATTTGCAGAAAAATTGGTGGAGCAGTTCTCTCCGAATGACACAGATCCCACGGAGTTTCATGTACATGTGGAAGAAGTAATCTCTCAGCCTTTGCCCTTAACACCATTTGCAGATTTCTTCAGCCCAGCCGAGGTGAAAAACTCTATCTTCCGCTCACCAACAATGAAATCCCCAGGTCCCGACGGCATCACACAACCACTGCTCAAGAATTTACCCAAAAAGACCCTCGTCCTGCTTACACAAATTTACAACGCTGTCCTCCGAACAACGCATTTTCCTTCGAAATGGAAACACGCTGAAATCATAATGATCCTCAAATCAAACAAGTCCGCCCATGATCCCAAGAGTTATCGCCCAATCAGCCTCCTCTCGATATTTTCCAAAATATTCGAGAGACTTCTTCTGCCTAAGCTGATGCCATTTTTCGAAACGGTCATCCCTAATTTTCAGTTCGGTTTCCGGCACATGCACTCATGCCAACAGCAGCTACATCGCGTGACCGAGGAAATCCTTGACGCCTTTGAAAAACGCAAAATATGCATTGGCTTGTTTCTCGACACGGAAAAGGCATTTGACAGGGTATGGCATCCTGGACTGCTATACGAGATAAAACCCCTCGTCCCTGACACCTACTACCGCATAGTGCAGTCATTCTTGGCAGAGCGGACTTTCCATGTTAAATGCGACCATGCCAAGTCGCTAAGTAAAAGCGCTTCAGCTTCAGTTCCGCAAGGCAGCGTATGGGGACCAATCGCCTACTTGGTTTACGTCTCGGACGTCCCATCTTCATCAGAAACTGTCACAGCAATGTTTGCGGATGATCAATGGATTCTATCCCGTGATAAGGACGGAGTAAAAGCCTCTGACAAATTGCAACATCACGTGCGAAGCATAGAGTCATGGAACGTGAAATGGAAAACAAAAGTGAATCCCCAAAAATCGGCGGTGGTCCCATTTACCCTAAAACGAATATACTCGACCCGACCGATTACTCTATGCCGTGAAGAAGTACCAAAGGTTGGGAACGTGCGTTACCTGGGGATTAATCTCCAGTCAAACCTCATTTTCCATCACCACATTGGGGACCTAGTCAAGAGACTCAGGACTCGCATCAGCATGATGAAACCTCTGATGGGGACAGCATCGCCACTGGACCTATCTATCAAACGTCTGCTCTACCTCGTATTAATCAGGCCCGTATGGTTATACGGATGCTCTATATGGGGTCTGGCCAGCAAAACCCAAATTAAAAGGATTCAGGTACAGCAGAACAGGGCCCTACGACTGATCGCACGCGCACCTTGGTACGTCAGCAACGCAACACTTCACCGGGACTTGGACATACCCGAAGTAATGGACTGCATCAGAACCAATTCTACCTGACTACACTCCAGCATTCACCCCCACCCAAATCAAGCCCTCGCAGCCTATTGGGCATCCTTAGAACGCCGCCCCCAAGGATCAAGAAGACTCAAACGAAAACGTACAATAGATATCCTACCAACCATCAGTGACAGCGAATGAACTCGAGAACTCGATTCAAATTCGGAAGGACTGTTACTGGACAGTGACCTTCAATCAAGTTCCACGCAATCCCTGCAAAGGGTTGCATGTATTTCACTATTAACTGTCACAACAAAGAGTATTGTTATATACTAAAAGTTATATTAATAAAAAAAAAAAAGGTACTACCTATTTTGACCCATAACTTCCGCCGAGAACAGACCCCTGAACCAAATTTCAGATTTTTAGAAATATTACTACTAAAAAAGCCCGACCGGCAGACGGCGAACGGACATTTGAGTTTTGGTTGGTTATTCCCTGAATGATTCATTTACATTTTCAAGTAGAAGTCAATCTCTCCGATTCGGCCCAAAATTTTTTTCTGGACGTTTCAAGGTGTCTCGATCAAAAATAGCATAATGTCCGTCCGCAGTCCGCCATACGCCGTCCGCCGTCCGCACGTGTGGTAGTAGAAATTATTCAAGAAATCTGAAATATTGGCCAGGGGTCCATTCATGGCTCTGGTTAGTCCTCCGAACTTTTCAACCCGATTGGACCAAATTTGGGTGGGGTAGGGGTCAAAATGTGTATTTTGAAAAATGGATTTTTTGCAATCTAGGTGTGTGGGATATCATTATCTAACTGGAGTTTTTTTTTAAGACGCTAAATCCAATGTAATTGGTCCCCCATTGAACAGAACGATTGGCACCCATTGGAAGAGGTTATGGGTCAAAATGGCCCAATATTTATATGGGTCAATTTTGGGCAAAACCCATTTTGAATATGTATTCGAGGTGGTCCCTAGACGTGTGTTATGATTTTCCACTAACTCTCGGACGCTGAATCCAATGAGATGGGTCCCGGAACGATTGGCGCCCTCTATATAAGGTTGTTGGTCGAAATGGGTGCCTATAAACCCATTTTGAATGTGTGTTTCCGAGTTTTCTGTAACCTAGGCGTGTGGGGTATCATCATTCACTAAACTGTTTCCATTTTCTCCGTGTTGAAGAAATGAGTCTCCATGCATCTGGTCCGAGGAATAACCAACCCGTGTGTAAGAATTTGCAGCGCTATCATTTTCCACTATATTTTGGACGCTGGATCCAATGAAAAGGGTTCCAGAACGATTGACACCCACTGGAATAGGTTATGGGTCAAAATAGCTATCTAATACCCAGTTTTTATATGTGTTTTCGAGATTTCTGGTACCTAGGCGTGTGGGGTATCATTTTCCACTAAATGTTGGACGCTGAATCCAATTAAATGAATCCCGAAACGATTGGCGCCCACTGGATGACATTACGAGTAAAAATGTGTAGCTATCTACCCATTTTGAATGTCTGTTTTCAAGATCTCGTGTGTAGGAATTTGCAGCATTTTTTTCTGGACGTTTCAACGTGTCTCTTGATCAAATTAACAAATGTCCGCCCGCCGTACGCTGTCCGACGTCCACGCCGACTTTGGTAGTAGAAATTATTCAAAAAATCTAATTTTGGTCAGGGGTCCGTTCATGGCTCTAGTTGGTCCTCAAAACTTTTCAACCCGATCGGACCAAATTTGGGTGAGGTAGGGGTCAAAATGTGAATTTTGAAAAACGGATTTTTGAGATTTTATGCAATGTAGGTGTGTGGGCTATCATTTTCCACTAAATTCTAGGCGCTGGATCCAATGAAAAGGGCCCCAGAACGATTGGCGCCCTCTGGATGAGATTACGAGTCAAAATGTGTAGCTATCTACCCATTTTGAACGTCTGTTTTTGAGATCTCTGGTACCTAGGCGTGTGGGGTATCATTTTCCACTAAATTTTGGACCTAGAATCGATAGGAATGGAATGGACCCGCCACACCCACTATTTTCCCACTATGTTGAAGAAATTAATCTCCGTGCACCTGGTCCGAAATTTAAATTAGTCTCCAAGCGCCTGTTTCGAGGATTTTGATCTAGACACCTTAATACGTCAAGAAAAAAAATTTGGGCCGAATCGGAGAGGTTGCATAAAAACATAAGTTGACTATTCAGGAATTTTTTTTTTTTTTGTAAAACCTACCGTTTGATTGGGTTATTTATTCAAATCGATTCAACTATACCCAATCTCAGCCTATCAGCGCACGTCCATGTCCTAAAAAAGATTATTACCCCTTGAAAATAGATGAACTAATGCATAAATATGGTCAGCGACTGCTCGATTTGAATGTGAATCAACGCACGCTCTCAGAAACAAGAGGTAAAAGTTTCCGTTGACTCATGTTGTTGAACCAAACACGAATAATAAACCAATTGAAATTGAAGAAACAATAACATTTGCACTGATATCTGCGTCAACGAGGAGCTTTACGACTGACACCCGGACCTCAAACGTCGTTGCAACTCACACCCGGTCAAGTCAAATACGGATCGCCCCACCCTCGTAGCGGAGTTGCGACTCACACCCGCTCTGAACCGAAAATGGATCTCCCTTTTCCCCGAATAAATTTCCCTCACAAACTCTCTGCAACCACAAATTTTCCTTCCCACTTGCAGACTTAGGACTGACACCACGTATCTGTAGAGGATTGCTGTTTTAGGTACCAACCTACATGTTTCTGATTACTGAGCCTTTTGCCTACCAGTATTGTTCGTGGTGGTGTGGTTAAAAATTTGTGGTTTGTAATCTTCCTCTGTGGGAATCGTCAAAACAGACTTAAAACCTAAAATCGCCCTGATGTGGGAGTCGTCAACAAAATTAAATACAAAACTCAATCAGCTTCCTCGTTGTTGAAATGTGGTCGAGAGCCACCAGCTACTGCTTGTACGTTTTCCATTGCAACTGACTGACTGACAACACAAGTGTAATCAACGGTGGGACTGATATTATCACGGTGACCCTAGACTATGACCCCCAATAGACAACGGAATAAGCAAGAACATCGCCAGGAATCGACAAGAGGGGAAAGTGTATGATCGTAAACAGGGAAATTTCCCTCGCTCACTGCAGGCCTGGGTGTCAGTTACAACTACCGATTTTTGCTCTCACTTGCATCCGCCGGGTGTCAATCGCAACATTCCCCCACCACATTTTCCCTCGTCCCTTGTCAAAAATGAACCAGCGGGTGTGAGTTGTCACCCGCCCCGTCAACGTGCTAATCTCCGCCTCACGAATCTTATTCTGTATAAAGTGAAAATTTTCTCCTTTTAGTCGTGAATGAAAGTGCGGAAATCCAACGATTGTGGTCATGATTGACTGCATTCGGATACGACCCAAGAAACCATCTTATGTGATCGTGAACTTTCATTTCCAAGCCTATGAACCCAGAAAAGGCCCCGGAATCGGTTTCCTCAATATTTTGGTGGAGACCGAGTCCTAATGATTTACAGTCGGTTGCTTATTGTGGTAAATGAAATCGAAAGAGCGTATTATTTCGGACGTAAGCGCATGAGCAATCCAATGATTGAAAGGTTCTTGGTAACGTTTGAAACATTCGGAAATAGTTCGTGACCCTTGCCGAGTTCATCCTGGATTAGCGAGGTGTGGGCATTCCTCTAATTGCCTTTGAATATCCGTCTGCTCATATTTTGATTATACTCTTACTAACCATTTCGACATATACATCCCTCCTCCTCCCATCTATATCATCCCTGTGCTAACTAACTGGCACAATTCAGGACTCATAGGTGGACCCCTGATAATGTGATGTAGAGGGTGATGTGAATAATATTGTTCCCTTTCTACGGGAGCTATAATAGGCTCAATGTGATATCGCATTTCAGTTGCCGGTTTCATTTCAAGACCGGTTTGTTCTTTAAAGAAAGAAATCCGTGTTTGAGGTGAGTTCAGTTCCTGGTGCGATAAAAGATCCGAAAGGGGAACTCCGGTTCTACCCGGGTCAACAGGTCATCTCAAGAGCAGAACCCGGGAACTCAAAGAGAAGTTCCGGTTTTCCACGGGTCAGAAGGACAACTCGGGGGAAGGAACCCGGATGCTCCTCGTGGGGAAAAGACAAGATGAGGGGTGCCTTCAACTCTCTCACCTTTTTTTCCCCTCACACAGTACCGATATGCAATGAGTACGGAGGTCTCCAATGACCATTATTCAGTTAGCTACAGGCAAATTCTTTCACTTACTGTACTGAATAAATAGGTAAAACGGGAATTACAGTCAATCAATCAATAAAAAAAAGTATTTGTTGACGCAGGTAGCACTGACCTATACGACAAGAAAGTTAAAAAATATCCAGCAAATCTACAACATCCTCACCTCAGCAAGGACTGTAAGGAGCCATATGAAGTTGAGCCTAGATGTGCAAGTATCATGGACATATAGCTAACTACAGAAGATGCCAAGTAGCAATAAGCTAACCAAACAATAAAAAACTAAATGTATTCCATAAAAAACCGATCATGTGCCAAAGTTCTAACAGGAAGTCGTCAGTTGCAGAAAACCTCTCATATACTACAAAATCTGCGAATTCATACACACGGGTTGGTTATTCCTCGAACCAGGCGCATGGAAACTAATTTGAATCCCGGACCAGGCGCATGGAGATTCATTTGACCAACATGGGGAAACTGGGGGAAACAGTGGGTGTGGTGTGTCCCGGCCCATTCCAATCGACTCAGGGTCCAAATATAGTGAAAAATGAGCACCAATCGTTCCGAGACCCGTCTCATTGGATTCAGTGTCCAAAAGTTAGAGGAAAATCAGAATCCACACGCCTAGGTACCAGAAATCTCGAAAACACATCATATTAAAAAATCTGCAAATTCTTACACACGGGTTGGTTATTCCTCGAATGGGGTAAACAGTGGGTGTGGCGGGTCTCAGACCCATTCCAATCGATTCAGGGTCCAAAATTTAGTGGAATATGATACCCCACACGCCCAGGTACCAGAAATCCTGACACATACCAAATGGGTGGATACATACCCATTTTGACCCATAACTTCTTCCGGTGGGTGCCAATCGTTCTGGGACACACATCATTGAATTCAGCGTCCAAAATTTAGTGGAAAATGATACCCCACACGCCTAGGTAGCAGAAATCCCGAAAACACATAATCAAATTGGGTAATAAATACCCAATTTGACCCATAACTTCTTCCAGTGGGTGCCAATTGTTCTGGGACCCATTTTATTGGATTCAGCGTTCAAAATTTAGTGGAAAATGACACCCCACTCGCCTAAATCACCCAAAATCTCGAAAATCCATTTTTCAAATAATCTGCAAATTCTTACACACGGGTTGGTTATTCCTCGAATGGGGTAAACAGTGGGTGTGGCGGGTCTCAGACCCATTCCAATCGATTCAGGGTCCAAAATTTAGTGGAATATGATACCCCACACGCCCAGGTACCAGAAATCCTGACACATACCAAATGGGTGGATACATACCCATTTTGACCCATAACTTCTTCCGGTGGGTGCCAATCGTTCTGGGACACACATCATTGAATTCAGCGTCCAAAATTTAGTGGAAAATGATACCCCACACGCCTAGGTAGCAGAAATCCCGAAAACACATATTCAAGATGGGTGTATCTATGGGGCACTACGACACTAATTTACTAATATAATATTGAGAAAACGTAGGTAATTTAGAAGGCTATAATAATTGTATTAAATTGAATTGAATGGTACGAATAAAAAGCTCGGACAGTAAAAAGAATTGTAGGCAACTGCTCAAAATTGGTTGCTAAGTTTAACAGCTGGTTATAAACAACAGGATATGACGATTTGTTTTGATTGTCTATAATTCGGCTGAAGTCACCCACATGGGTAATAAATACCCAATTTGACCCATTACTTCTTCCAGTGGGTGCCAATTGTTCTGGGACCCATTTTATTGGATTCAGCGTCCAAAATTTAGTGGAAAATGACACCCCACTCGCCTAAATCACCCAAAATCTCGAAAATCCATTTTTCAAAAAACACATTTTGACCTCTACCCCCTCCAAATTCGGTCCGATCGGGCTGAAAAGTTTCGAGGACCCATCTCGGCTGGGAACAGACCCCTGACCCAAATTTCAGATTTTTAGAACATTTTCTACTACCAAAAACGGCGTGGACAATGGACGGCGGACGGCGTACGGCGGACGGCGGACGGACATTGACCTTTTTTGGTCAGGACATCATGAAACGTCCAGAAAAAAATTTTGAGCCGAATCGGAGAGCTTGACCATTATCATGAAAACATAGGTTGATTATTCAAGGAATAACCAACCAAAACGCACTGTCGTGAACAATTCAATGGTGAAAACCACAATAGGTTAAAAAGACCTTCTAAAAATTCAGGAAGACTTCACTGTCTCCTCTGACCACAAGTAAGACCTTTGCCAATTACCTAAGGAAAATCTCTATTTGGATCATCGAGCAACACAGTGATGTGGTGGGGGGTCTCAGGTCCCCACCAGGGTGGGATGCGGGGAGTTGACCAGACCCCGATAACTCAGTCACATTCGAGCTTCTACAAAATATAATACAGGATAGGATTTCAGATCAAAACGAATGTAAATATGTTATTCAGTTGAAATAGTGCACATTCAATACCAAAAATGAAGAAGTGGCTGTAGAACCCCCCCCCCCCCCCCCCGAACACGACGTTTGGGTCGCTAAAGGCGTGTGGTGTGAAAGCGACCGAGATTTGGTCGGTTTGACCTAGAGAATATCATATACGATATGTTTGTTTGGTGCTAGTTATCTATGCCGTACGATCTAAGCCTAATTTAGATGCATTATTTTACAGATTTGAATGATGAACAATAACAATAATATTTGAATTATTGGTTTTCTTGGAGACATTGTTAACGCGGAGGCATAAAGGGATTTTATTAGCGTCACATTCATTTTTGGTTGGTTATTCCTTGAATAATCAATAAGTGCCTTCATGCAACGCCTGGTATTGGACAATTTTCTAAAAATTTGACATTTTGGTCAGGGACCCGTTTCCAGCATTCCGGGGGGTCACAATGTGTTTTGTAGGTGACAGACTACGATAAGCGATGCAAAAAGAGTACAATGTAACAAAAAATCGTCACGGTTGAAACTGCGCATGCGTCAAAATCCAGCGATATCAGACTAAAAGTTTATAGAATGTAACAAAAAATCGTCACGGTGGAAACTGCGCATGCGTCAAAATTTAGCGATGTCAGACTAAAAGTTTGTAGAATGTAACAAAAATTGTCACGGCCGAAACTGCGCAAGCGCCAAAGCAATATTACTTCTCAATAACAAAATAGCATTGTCATTGTCGCTGTCGTTGTGAATTCATTTATCGAATCGAAAACAAACCCTTACAGTAGTATGTAGAATGTTGAAATGTTGCATTCTTATACATGAAATTTCTGAAAGTTAGAAATTGTCTGTCGACTACACTATGTCTCTCGCGCGGAGTGCGAGGTCTTTGAATTTTTTTAAAAATGTATTTTCGGCGATCAAGGCATGTGGGGTATTTTTTTCAACTTAATTTTGAACACTGAATCCAATGGGACGAGTCTCGGGACGATTGACGCCCACCGGAAGAGGTAACGGGCCAAAATGGGTATCTACCAACCCATTTTGAATGTATGTTTTCGAGATTTCTGGTACCTAGGCGTGTGGGATATCATTTTCCTCTAAATTTTGGACCGATTGGTATGGGTCAGGAACCCACCACACCCACCCCCCATTTTCCTTATGTTGAAGAAATGAGTCTCCATGTGCCTGGTTCGAGGAATAACCAACCCGTGTTTTTTTGGTAGTAGTACCTAGGTTTTTGGGAAAAAAATCTGAAATTATGTTCAGGGGTCTGTTCCCGGCCTAGGTCGGTCCTTGAAAGTTTTGAGCCCGATCGGACCAAATTCGGGAGGGCTAGGGGTAAAAATGTGTGTTTCGAAAAATGGATTTTCGAGATTTTTGGCAATCTAGGCGTGTGGGGTTTCATTTTCCACTAAACTTTGGACGCTGAATCCTATGAGACGGGTCCCGGAACGATTGGTGCCCTCTGGATGAGGCTATGAGTCAAAATGGGTACCTATCTACCCATTTCGAATCTCTGTTGTCGAGATCTCTGGTACCTAGGCGTGTGGTATATCATTTTCCACTAAATTTTGGACGCAAGACGCAGTCGATTGGAATTGGTCCGGGACCCTCCACACACTGTTTCCATCTCCATGCGCCTGGTCCGAGGAATAATCAACCCGTGTGAATGAATTCGCATCGTTTTTTCCACAATTCACTGGAAAATGATGCCACTCACGGTTATTGGTCCCGAAAACTCAAAACCCCCTTATCAAAATCCCCTTTCCCCCACATCCTTCCATCGTTTAGATGATTGCACATTTAGAACCCGAATGGAATCTATGCCCAATTTATCCAATATGAATATCAAATTTTTCGCCCATAGGGAGGACGGACAACTTGGATTTTGAGTCTTCAAATTCTATTTATATGTGTCTAGAAGATAATTGTTATGGGGAATTTTTGTCTAAGTACAACCTACGTGACAACGGTCCAAGAAGAATATGAAATCAAGAGTAGGCAAATCGTCAAAATAGTGTTTGTGAAGAGTAAAGTGATTCAGAAGATGAGACATTGGGAACAAAAGCGTGAGAAATGCGGACGGGGTCAGGTGGACCTGAAGCCCAACTGCCATCACGGAAGCAAGTGTCTATCACTGGGCCTCTGAGCTTTGAATCGAAAACAAAAGACGAGAAACTAGAAGGGGAAACCCCATTATGCCTTGACCCCTCACCCCTACCGTGTTTGTGATTTATTATGGTGGTGGTACTAACAGAAAATGGCTCAGGAACTAGATTGAAAAAGACCCTTCCTAGTCCTTTCTAAGCAGGTTCCCTCCAGACTGACCATCATCAAAGGAACAGTTAAAGAAGGTAAAAAAATGTAAATTATATACCAACATAAACATGAAGCAAATCCGAACAAAACGGACCCTTACCTCTTACATTGTCCCCCCTTGTGTGAGGGCCTGTGAAAGCGAAAGGGTCCGTCAAAGGAGGAAAGGACCTCAATTTTTTTTCCAGTTGGGGCCCAGACCCCATGCCCGGCCATGATGGGTGTGGTATTGCATTGTTGAGTGGCTTATTCCTCGCCCGGATTATCTACCGCAAAACCCGAAAAGCAACTTCACACCTGAAACGCCGGTCAAAGGCTTCAGTCAAAACGGGGGCGAGCTGATGACAAAAAAGGTTTTCGTAAAAACTCAACCGGGTTTTAACTGTTCGGAGCGTCGATTTTCCTCGGAGGAAAAATACACACGGGTTGGTTATTCCTCGAATGGGGGAAACAGTGGGTGTAGCGGGTCCCGGACCCATTCCAATCGATTCAGGGTCCAAAATATAATACTAGTGGAAAATGATACCCCACACGCCTAGGCACCAGAAATCCTGACACATAAAAAATGGGTGGATACATACCCATTTTGACCCATAACTTCTTCCGGTGGGTGCCAATCGTTCTGGGACACACATCATTGAATTCTGCGTCCAAAGTTTAGTGGAAAATGATACCTCACACGCCTAGGTACCAGAAATCCCGAAAACACGTATTCAAAATGGGTAATATATACCCAATTTGACCCATAACTTCTTCCAGTGGGTGCCAATCGTTCTGGGACCCATTTAATTGGATGAAGCGTCCAAAATTTAGTGGGAAACTATACCCCACACGCCTAGGTAGCAGAAATCCCGAAAACACATAAAACCTGAAATTTTGGTTTCAGCCCGATCGGAACAATTTAAGGGAGAGGGGGGGGGGGGATATGTATCTCGAAAAATGCATTTTCGACTAAATTTTGGACGCTGATTCAATTGAAATGGGTCCCAGGTAGATTGGCGCCTTCCCATCATCATGCAAAAGGTCAACCTCTCCGATTCGGCTCAAAAATTTTTTTCTGGACGTTTTAAGGTGTCCAGATCAAAAAATCTGCAAATTCTTACACACGGGTTGGTTATTCCTCGAATGGGGGAAACAGTGGGTGTGGCGGGTCCCAGACCCATTCCAATCGATTTAGGGTCCAAAATTTAGTGGAATATGTAACCCCACACGCCTAGGCACCAGAAATCCCGAAAACACATATACAAAATGGGTAATATATACCCAATTTGAATCATAACTTCTTCCGGTGGGTGCCAATCGTTCTGGGACACACATCATTGAATTCTGCGTCCAAAATTTAGTGGAAAATGATACCTCACGCCTAGGTACCAGAAATCCCGAAAACACATATACAAAATGGGTAATATATACCCAATTTGAATCATGACTTCTTCCAGTGGGTGCCTATCGTTCCGGGACCCACTTCATTGGAATTAGCGTCCAAAATTTAGTGGAAAATGATACCCCACACGCCCAGGTACCGGAAATCTCAGATCGATCTAAATTTGGGCGGGGTTGGGGTCAAAATGTGTTTTTGGAAAAATGGATATTTGAGAGTTTGGGCGATCTGGCTGAGTGGGGTATCATTTTCCATTAAATTTTGAATGCTGAATCCAATGAAATGGGTCCCAGAACGATTGGCGCCTACTGAGAGAAGTCATGGGTCACATTGGGTATATATTACCCATTATGAATATGTGTTTTCGGGATTTTTTCCCTATTTCAGCTGAACCATTTGTAGAACTTCAGGTTCATAATGGAATCGATCGACGGACCTCAAAATTCGCTCGCCTCACGGGTCTAAATGGTTAGAGACTGCCCCAAGCGTATTATTGCATACCCAATGTACCTATTCCCCAAATTTAAAGCTTCCCCAAGTCACAAGTTCCTCCTCCAGTGTAATGAATTGATGAACTACTGTAGACATCTAGTTTTTTTTTTCTTATTAGTTCTGTAGATTCGGTGCATGATGAGATTTTATTCGAACCCGTTGTTTCACAATTCAGGAGGTAAGTACGTGTTATTTTGTTTCGATGTTTAAACATCGTTATTATATTGTGCAAGTTCTTACGACCCTTTCTCTTTAACCCTTAAAACTATCATGCAACGGTTCAATACAAATAAATCACATGATATTATTAGCAAATTTCCGTTTCGACAGAGGGTAAAAGAAAAAACACAATTTATTTTCTTATAACACAAATAATGGAAATAATGCATAATTTATTTAACTGGTAAGCTGCAAGCTTGAGCTCATGCTGGCGTCGGAGCGTACTCGATGGGGTACAGCATATACAATTTCCCTGTATTCTCATCCGTTACCGTCTTAGCTTCTAAGTTATAAACTAAAAACGGCTCTTTTTGGAAAAATGTCACCGGTTCTATTCCGATGCGACCTTCATGGTGCCCTCCGACGGTCGCCTCGTCGTCAGGAGTCCGGTACCTGTTGACGCGATCAGTCGCCTATAGCCGGATTTCAAATGAGAATAAAATTAACTTTTTAAAAAATTATGAAGATGAAGAGTGTAATGGTAGGAAGAATATTGGTCTTCTAAACAGTGGTACTAAATTTGAGTTTAGTCTCTCATTTTTCTGGAGGTAGGTTTTGGCACTTATTACATTTGGTACCATAGGATGTCCAAAAATAGCAAAATGAATAAAACAGGGAATGAATAACTAAATTATTCCAAACTATAATTAAAACGACTTTTAATTAGGAAAACGCATTAGGGAGCTAAAAGTTATCAAAGGTACCTAGTTTTAGCAATGAGTGATGAGGCCAAAATAGCATTGTTAGAGTTTTAACAGATATGTTTAACCTAGAAGGCAAATAGCCAGTGTCGTCGATACACCGGGCTAGTTGGATTTTCTCGGACAACCGGCTCAAGAACCAATGATGAGACGTTCAATATTAATACGTATAAACGTATTTACTTTTTTGGGATAATATTACAAATCCAGACGTAAAGGAGCTGGCGTCTGGCTCTCCAAAAATCTTGTTAAAGAATTTTCGAATTCACATTTTTTTGGTCTATCCCTGTTTTTGGCAATTGGGATGAAAAGTTGTCAGGACCAACCAAAACTCAGAAGATAATCGTTGACCAAAACAAAAGGCTTCTAGAAAAAATCCGTTCGATAAAATGTTGTGGACGGCGCACGGACATTTTGGTTTTTGAATTTAGATAACTTTGGACACAAAATTTCAGATCTCCGGGCAAAACGTAGAGATTGACCTCAGGCATAAAAATACAGCCAATTCTTTCTCAGGGGTTCGTTATTCCTCGGACGAGGAGCATGTAGACTCATTCCAATCGATTCACCGTCCAAAATTTAGTTGAAAATGATACCCTAAACGCCTATGTACCAGAAATCTCGGAAACACACATTCGAAATGGGCAGATAGATACCCATTTTGATCCATAACCTCTTCCGGTGGGCGCCAATCGTTCCAGGTCTCATTGGATTCAGCGTCCAAAATCAAGAGGAAAATGATACCCCATACGCCTAGATCGCCCAGAATCTTGAAAATCAATTTTTCAAAATACAAATTTTGACCACCTCTGGAGTGTTGATACCGATTCAATAAAATGCTGGCTTTACGTGAGCGGAATACGTAGGAAGGAATTTCACCAACATGGTGTTGCAACGATAGTACCTCCTTGAAATCCCCTCTCGCGTTTTGAGAATCTCAGTATGGACAACGTTATGTTGAAACATGAAAAAACATCGGTTAAGCCATTGTGAGAAGTACAATGAGTACGTCGAGATGTATTCTCTACGTGACGTAGGAATCTCGCGAGAAGCCCCTCGGTAATCCGCCGGTAAGGGAGTCAGTGCGCTCTGGTTTTTCACCTGCGCATCCCACGGGCGAAGAGAAATCAAAAGTTTCGCTGAGCCACTGAAAAAAACAGTTGCGCTCCGCTAACCACTTCGACCTCGGTTGGGTGCATAGAGTTGAGATAGCGCTTAGTGCCACGATAATAGGAAACAGGCACCTTGAAGATGTACAATCGCGATGAAACTCCGTTAGAACCTCAATCCCGAAGCAGTTAAAGCTTTCTACGGATTTTTTATCCTTGGACCTACTGCGAATTTACAGATCGATATCTTTAAAATAACATCAAATCAGTCTCTTTCATAAAACGGCAGGTGTAGGATGACATGTGTGTGCCTTTTGGTTGGTTATTTCTTGAATAATCAACCTGTTTTCATGCAGAACGTCAATCTCTCGGATTCGGCCCAATTTTTTTTTTTTTTTTCTTGGCGATTCAAGTTGTCTTATAACAAATTAAGAAAATGTCCATCCGCCGTCCACGCCGATTTTGCAAGTAGAAAAATTTCTAAAAATCTGAAATTTTGGACAGGGACCCGTTTCTGACTCAAGTTGGTCCTTGAAACTTTTCAGTCGGATCGGACCAAATGGGGGGGGGGGGGGGGAAAGGAACGGGTCTTCGAGATTTTCGGCTAAATTTTGGATGCTGAATCCAATGAGACGGATTTTGGGACGATTTGCGCACACCAGGAGAGGTCATTGGCCAAAATGGGTACCTGTCTACCCTTTTCGAATGTGTGTTTTCGGGATTTCTGGTACCCAGGGGTGTAGGGTATCATTATTCACTAAACTTAGGACGCTGAGTCGATTGGAATGTGTCACCATACGCCTGGTCCGAGGAATAACCAACCCCTTTGAACGCATTTTTAAATTAATATTCCTATTTGAACGAACAAAACCTCTTCAAAACTCCTTACGTTTTGAAATATGTAAATTCAAAATCTAAAATGCCCAACATATGTCGTCTGGATAATAAAAGATTGTGCAATATAGCAGCATATCAATATTAAGGCTCGTACCTCATCTTCTTCACCCTGTCCAACAGCCTGAAAGAAATCACAAAACACATTATCATCAATAGCTAATAGTGTTATCAGCCATAAAAATGTCGCTATCTCTTTCTCTCGACCTATTCTCTAGACAAAAAGCGTGTTCAGATTTTTTCGACCCCGAGCTGTTATGATTTTTTTCGTGTATTAGATCTAATTTCCAATAATTGAATTTTCAGGCTACCAAAAATGAACATGTTTTGCTGGATCTTCCTCCTTAAAATTAAAATGGATAAAAAAACAACGCAGATTAACATTGAAAAACAATGAAATTCGCGAATGTGAGGGATTGAAAAAACGATTTCATGATCACTTATTATGAAACTGAATACTCGAAATCCCCATCCACCACATTAAAACCGAATTTGTAATGTCACTTGTTTCATGATATCTGTAGCTTGTACAAACTCCTGCATCCCTAGTTGTGAAAACTTACTTCGCTTGAGCCGTGATGGTTGTAGTCCCAGTAATGCTCCCCATGTCCTCCATGTTTGTCCCCCCACTTCACCTTTAAAAACGACAACAACAATCATATTCGGGAATTGTTCACACGGGGGTCGGGTAGTTAGTGCAAACAATCGTAGGGTAGGTAGGGGCAAAAGTTGCCAGTTTGGGCATCTCGATTTTTCTCTGGCCCCAAAATGGTCCTACTGGTCCGAAAAATGAATAGTGTTGTAGGAGGAGATCTCCTATACCATCGGTAAAAAAAATGAATGGATTTGCAAAATATTTACTCCCCCTATTTTTACATTTTGACGTAAGGCGAGTACGGGTACATATGCCCCGTTCACCGGTTTCTCGATTGGAATAGAAAAATAATTACCACGTATAGAGTCAAAGTACTTGTATTCCAAGAATTTTAAGAAAAATAACGACAATCCTTTTTCAAGAATACTTGATAACAATTTAGGGATATAAAATTACAATATCTAACCCGTATAAATAACGTAGATAGAACCCTATTAGAAAAGTACCCTTGCGGCCATTTTCGTTTAACCTGAAAATGGACAGGGGATACCATTCTTCTTCGCATGTGCGAACAAAAGGTACTGCAACGACATGAGATTAAGTCCAAAGAACCTTTTGTCCAACTCGATGCAGTGACAAACTATGAGTTTTTCTTGTGAAGGATCTCTAAAACGAAGCAACCAAGCTTTGGCACTGAAAAACCAATGGGGGTGGCTGTCTGACGACAAGATAGTCCTTGGTCCATTAATGCTTTGGACCATTTCAAGAGGGCCTGGATGATCGGCGCCCAGTCAATTTCCTTTTTGTAATTTTCGGAATGCCCCCCAGTAACCAGTAAAGGATTATTCTCGAATACTGAGATCTTATATTATTTTGGTCAGCTAAGATAAATGAAAAAATAATGAATTCAAATGAAAATTGGATATAAAATGAAACAACGCCACAGTGAGAGGCATCAGTTTCTACTAAGGGGCAAGAGTTACCAAGTGTAACCTGTAGAAACTTTTGACCCACACTGTGGGGTAACTTTTACCCCATTTGAGGTTAAATAGAACGAGGAGAAAAATTGCCCCTTGTTTTCAAGCAAGCCCACATCTCACGGAAAAATTTGAAAGGCCATTTACCATCCAAATGTGGGGAAATATTTCGAAAATTGTTTTTGGTTGGTTATTCCTTGAATAATCAACCTATGTTTTCATGCAAAAGGTCAACCTCTCCGATTCGGTTCAAAATTTTTTTCTGGACGTATCATGGTGTCTAGATCAAGAAATGTCAATGTCCGTCCGCCGTTTTTGGTAGTAGAAAAATTTCTAAAAATCTTAAATTTGGGTCAGTGGTCTGTTCCCGGCCTAGGACGGTCCTCGAAACTTTTCAGCCCAATCGGACCATATTTGGGCGGGGTAGGGGTCAAAATGTGTTTTTTGAAAAATGGATTTTCGAGATTTTGGGCAATTTAGGTGAGTGGGGTATCATTTTCCATTAAATTTTGGACGCTGAATCCAATGAAATGGGTCCCAGAACGATTGGCACCCACTGGAAGAAGTTATTGGTCAAATTGGGTATTTATTACCCATTTTGAATATGTGTTTTCGGGATATCTGGTACCTAGGCGTGTGGGGTATCATTTTCCACTAAATCTTGGACGCTGAATCCAATAAAATGGGTCCCAGAACGACTGGCACCCAGTGGAAGAAGTTATGGGTCAAATTGGGTATATATTACCCATTTTGAATATGTGTTTTCGAGATTACCGGTACCTGGGCGTGTGTTGCCTTTGTGTTTTGTCTGTAGCTGCTTAAGAATGGCAAGAAATTACAACAAAAATGGGGGGAAACAACTCACTCAGACAACAACACTCTTTACTTGAGGACATCTGAACTCCACGAGGTTCCACAGCAATACTGATACGAAATAAACATATGCACAGCTTACTCAATTTTCATTGTAACTCGTCCGGGTCATTTTCAGTTGGGGGTGGAAACGTTTGGAAACCCCGTGGTAACTTTTGCCCCCACCTACCCTATATATAAAATAATTTGTTAAAGCGTTTAGTCGAAGAGTTCCAAGTCGGCATAGAGAAAAAATGTATACAATGAATACACAGATTTCGTCATTTTGTCGTATGGAATACGTCAAAATTTATGGATCTTGAATATATATATTTTTTTTTTTTAATTCTGGAGAGAACTGAATCAAGCTATCTTGTAGTTTATGCAGTTTTAATAGCAATTTAAATACCTGAAACGTCAATAATTGAATTAAAGGTTGAAATTGAATTAAAATCTTTAACCCATGCAGGTAAATTGGTTGGAAAACTGTTGAGTGACGATCAAAAATTATTTGACTTTCCTCTCAAAACCATTTACGAGGCAGCATAGGAGTTATAAACACAGTGAATAACATACTGTATTCTCTGTGTACTGAGCCGGATGCAAATTACTCGTAAGCAGCATGTTGTGTGCTTTACCACTTCAAATACTGCACTACATGCAGAAGAAAAAATGCTGAAGAAGACAACTCCTGACTCACGTTAAAAAGGTAAGCGAAGCGCACGAGTGTAGAGGGAGTAATTGATGATGACATTAGGGTGGCGATTGACAAAGGCTGTGCGGTGTTGATCTTATCTAGTCCGACAACTGGTAATAAAAAAAGGCCGGGTTGGTGTTATGGACGCTAGTTGTTAACAGAGAGAACCTATCATGGACAGATCAGACAAAATGAACCATGAACAATGTAAACCATGGTAGCAACCGAGTCTCTTGGGTTATCTACAATGGATCCCAGGAAACAAGTTTGGTTGTCGTTAGGCCGTTCATTTGTCCGTCGAGCGTGAAAAATCCATCAGCCCTGGCTCTGAAAATCTGCCACTGGTAGGATGTTTAATTACCAAATTATTATTGCGCTGATAATTTGCGTGATCCTGGTTAGCATCATCCTAGTAATGGTGTTAGGGGAGGGGAGGAGAGGTTAGCGTGTATGTGCCGAAAGGGCATTAAACAAAATGTTGAGCGAAATACTGGACGGTTGAAGCCATCACACTTTACAATATTCCGCAATTGTTTACTACCAATACAACTCGATACAGAAAACTACCATAGAGAGTTGACCCCTAGTAACCATGTGCATAACTTCTTTTACAGAGATTGGTTCAATTCAGCGTGAGTAATCAGGAATGCACCTCGCGCCTGGCTACTTAAAGCAATCGAGTTCATATTCAAAATGCCTATTTTTACACAGGCCCCTCCGGCAATCGGACTAAAAATTGTTAGGCACAGAGAGGATCCAAACTGGTTTATGTGCAGTCAAAATTTCTCGTGGCATATTAAATGAAAGGGCTTTTATTAATTTACTTAATAAAAAGTGGAAATTTGGAGAGAACAAAACTCTCCAAATCAAAAGAAAATCAAACGTTTGTGGCCCAAAAGTGACCGCTAGAAAAATAATTTGTAGCAATTTGAATTGAACAAACCTAAAAACCACTGCCGCACTTCAATGTTCAAATTGAGTCCAAAAAAGTACCTATCTGGTACTCAAATGCCGAGAGATTCTGGTACCTAAGTAGCTTTTCGTGTTCACTCACTGTTTTCTCATGCTCCTGGTCCGAGGAATAACCAACTCATGTGATTTGCAGCGTTTTTTGAAAAAATCAATGTTTTCATGCGAAAGGTGACAAAAGTCAAACATTCCCCATTTTTGGTTGGTTATTCCTTGAATAATCAACCTATGTTTTCATGATAATGGTCAACCTCTCCGATTCGGTTCAAAAGTTTTTTCTGGACGTTTCATGGTGTCTGGATCAAAAAACCCTGCAAATTATTACACACGGGTTGGTTATTCCTCGAATGGGGGAAACACGGAGAGGTTGACCTTTTGCATGAAAACATAGGTTGATTATTCGAGGAATAACCAACCAAAAGGTCAATGTCCGTCCGCCGTACGCCGTCCATTGTCCGCGCCGTTTTTGGTAGTAGAAAATTTTCTAAAAATCCGAAATTTGGGTCAGGGGTCTGTTCCCGGCCGAGAACGGTCCTCAAAACTTTTCAGCCCGATCGGACCAAATTTGTGCGGGGTAGGGGTCAAAATGTGTTTTTTGAAAAATGGATTTTCGAGATTTTGGGCGATCTAAGCGAGTAGGGTATCATTTTCCACTAAATTTTGGACGCTGAAGACTCATTTTTCTAATGAATTCTAAGTTCCTTTTTCAGAACATCACAGCGGAATCACCTGGAGTCCAATTACGTTGTGGCCTAATAGTTACGTCCAATCACTGTGACCTCATTAGACTCCTAGCGCCTTTTTCCACGGTACCTTAGTTTTGAAGTGGCCGGAATGAGGGTGTGCGTTTTCATGCCTCTCCCTAACATGGTGCTCGTTTCCCTTTTTGTATCCAAACTCGTAGTGGTCTTTCTTTGGAACATGTTGGAACCTGGAATAAACGACCATGAATATACCAACACCGGAAGCCATGCGATTTACAAATAAATTATGTTGTCAAATGACCTCAAATATTCCAAACGGAATATTTATTTCTCATGCAAAATATGAATAGGCAGTTTTAGTGCACGGAGCTATCGAAAATTGGTCAGGAGTGAATATGTCTCAAAGTACCTCTTCTCTTAGCCCTCAGGCAAGCCATTCACCTTTTGCACTTTTCAACCCATGAGCCAAATCACGGTGTTTTATTTATTTAAAAGTTTCGAATATTTCATGAAACCTCCCAATGCACATCGAAGCTCCTCAGCATCCACGCAAATTAGTCGACAAGGGATCTCGAGTGAAAACCAGCCCGAACATTCTATTAACTTACAGTACCAAGTTAGGAATCAGTTACAAGCCTCAAACAAAAACTGTTTTTTCTGCCACCCATCCGGATTTCCTGACCTGCCCTTGTCTCCTGTTGGCTTTGATATGAAGTCTCTCAAACCTCTGCTCCCATTCGTTGGGATCTTCACAGACGTGGCCAAATTCGACCAGATGCGGACTGGGCTTTTCCCAAATCATGTCCCTAATTTTAGAATTATTTTCAAGAAGAAGAAAAAACTGTTATTAGTGTCAAAAACAGATACAAAAAAGTACTATTCACCTGTCAAATTTATCCTAGAAGGTAACCAGAGAAAAACTACATTAGGGAGGTGGCATGTTAAGTTTTGGTTGGTTATTCCTTGAATAATCAACCTATGTTTTCATGATAATGGTCAACCTCTCCGATTCGGCTCAAAAATTTTTTCTGGACGTTTCATGGTGTCTGGATCAAAAAAGGTCGATGTCCGTCCGCCGTACGCCGTCCGCCGTAAGCCGTCCATCGTCCGCGCCTTTTTTGGCAGTAGAAAATTTTCTAGAAATCTGAAATTTGGGACAGGGGTCTGTTCCCGACCGAGACGGATCCTCAAAACTTTTCCGCCCAATCGGACCAAATTTGAGGGGGGAGGGGGGGGTCAAAATGTGTTTTTTGAAAAATGGATTTTCGAGATTTTGGGCGATCTAGGCGAGTAGGGTGTCATTTTTTCCACTAAATTTTGGACGCTGAATCCAATGAAATGGGTCTCAGAACGAATGGCACCCACTGGAAGAAGTTATGATTCAAATTGGGTATATATTACCCATTTTGAATATGTGCTTTCGGGATTTCTGCTACCTAGGCGTGTGGGGATCATTTTCCACTAAATTTTGGACGCTGAATTCAATGATGTGTGTCCCAGAACGATTGGCACCCACCGGAAGAAGTTATGGGTCAAAATGGGTATGTATCCACCCATTTTGTATGTGTCAGGATTTCTGGTGCCTAGGCATATGGGGTATCATATTCCACTAAATTTTGGACCCTGAATCGATTGGAATGGGACCCACCACACCCACTGTTTCCCCCATTCAAGGAATAACCAACCCGTGTGTATGAATTTGCAGATTTTTTCAATTTAATTTCCAATAATTTGTTTCATTTTACTAAATACATAATAGGAGGAATAATTATGGAATGATTATATTTATGATAAGGAAAAAAATAGTTTTAAAATAATATATTAGGCATAATGTCACAATAAAGGGGACTTATTTGACAATATCAATTTAAAAAACTCACAGGAAATAATTGCCTCCTCCACCTTCACCGCCGCTTTCTCCGTCGAAACCGCCGAAATAATGAAATCTAGTGCCCTCTGGTTTCCTGTCTTCTTCGTTGTCATCCAGAATGATTCCTTCAAAATGGAATAAGAGACAAGAAAAATGGCTAATGGCGGACAATTTAGAAACAGATTAACGTTGAATTTCGGCGTAGTATCCCACCTTTGTCGATTGGTTTTGGAAATCGCTTGTGCCCGCCGTGGTTGAATGCGGCTTCGATCGTCACCAAACACAAGAATATTACCAACTGAAAGAATATGCAAAGTTGAGAGTATAATTCCGAAAAAATAATGACAAAATTCTCTCATAACATGCTTAGAATCCGAAATAATTTTAAAAATTAAGAAAATACATCCCTTTCGGCTCACTACCTGTGGTTAGCGGTGTTCTGATTATAGGGGCGTCCGTTTATTTAATGGTCTTTCAAAAGAGCTGAGAGAGGTAAAAAGTAATAACGTCTTCAAAGCGAGACTAAAAAACCACTTTCGCCAGGATTTAACGTTTCAATTTTTTGGTGCCTATTTCTCCGCACAATATCTAAGAAGAAATTGTAAATTTTTTTCCGTTCCTTTATAGTTTTATAGCTTATATTATTTGCATCTCTTATAATAATCTATCTACGAGATGAAACGAAATTAGTGTGCATTTGTACGTTATGCGTTCAACGACTCCTCCCCTCAGCCCAAGCCTGGCTCACAGAGTGGAGTATTATTGTACTTGGAAACAGATGTATCTATGTGATTGTTTAAAAAATAAATGCAATTTTAAAAAATCCTAACTAAATCCGCCTGTAGGTGATACTAACCACTTGATTTCTTAAACTATCTTCATGCTACTTTTTTAGAGAGTTATTATACTGCAATCAGATTAATTCATTATGTGCAACACAATACGGGTCTTCATTACTGAGATGAGAATAATTTTGAGATTAGAAGAACTTGTACTAATGGAGCTCGCAGCAAGGGCAGGCCAACCACCAGTCAAATACAAAACCAAAAATGTATTTAGAAAGCACTCGCAGAAGAAGACAATAGTAGAAACGTTTGATATGGGGGCACTAATGGTTTTTTAAATACAAGTTGGGGTATTTGCGGTAACTATTCAATAATGGGCATCATTTTTAATACTAAATTTTTATTGAAACCGCTGAAATGAAAGCATTTTGAGGCGACCACATTGCCGCGCTACTGAACTTGTCCCTCTTACCTGAATTCCCAGCATGGTGTCGGAACTCCGTCTGAGCTGTACTTCTTGAATTCTGATGCTTTTATAGGTTTTGGTAGAAAACCCGCCAGTCACGCTCCTCAGTTCGAGGGAAGAAAAACCACAAGGAAAAACCGTAGGGCGCCACAACGGCGTCTGCCAGTGTTGTCAGGATAGACCGAGTCGTGCTAAAAGAAAAACGCTGCAAATTCTTACACAGGGGTTCGTTATTCGTCAGACCAGGCGCAAGTACTCATTTCTTCAACATGAGGGAAATGGGGATAACGGTGGGTGCGGCGGGTCCCAGACCCATTCCAATCGATTCAGTGTCCATGATTTAGTGGAAAATGATACCCTACACGCCCAGGTACCAGAAATCTCATAAACACATATTTAAAATGGGTAATATATACCCCATTTGACCCATACCTTCTTCCAGTGGGTGCCAATCGTCCTGAGACCCACTCCATTGGATTCAGCTTCCAACATTTAGTGGAAAATGATACCCCACTCGCCTAAATCGCCCAAAATCTCGAAAATCCATTTTTCAAAAAACACATTTTGACCCCTACCCCGACCAAATTTGGTCCGATCGGGCTGAAAAGCTTGGAGGACCGTCCTAGACCGGGAACAGACCCCTGACCCAAATTTCAGATTTTTAGAAAATTTTCTACTACCAAATACGGCGTGGACGGACATTGACCTTTTTTGATCTAGACATCATGAAACGTCCAGAAAAAAATTTTGAGCCGAATCGGAGAGGTTGACCTTTTGCATGAAAACATAGGTTGATTATTCAAGGAATAACCAACCAAAACGCTGAAAATTATTTCACAGGGGTTATTCCTCCAAGTCCAAGGTCTAGAGGAAAATTATACCCCACACGCCTAAGTATCAGAAATGTTGAAAACGCACGTTCGAAATAGGCAGATAGATACACAATGTGACTCATAATTTCTTCCGGTGGGTGCCAATCGTTACGCAACCCGTTTCATAGGATTCAGCGTCCTGATTTCTGGTTGATGATTGAAACTCTCGAGCCTGATCGACCAAAAAGGGAGCAGGGTATGGGTGAAAATGTGTGTTTCTGGAATGGATTTTTGAGTATCTACATCTAAGGACCAATATGTTCCAATAATACTTTGGACGTTGAACCTACCGCTGAGTTCCGAACTGATTGTCTTACACCAGAAATGGGAATCTATTGGTCAAGACTTTTTGAAAATGAAAAAACCTTTCAAAAAAGGCTACACATTCTTCCACAATGGTTCATTGGATTTTTTGGGAACTAGGCGTGTTGGGGGTAATTTTCCACCTAATCTTGGACGCTGAATCCATTGAGATGGCACACGGAAACGTCAACGGCAGCAATAGCCTCAGCCACGGATGGTATCCCAAGGTGCTGAGGAATCTTGTAGAGCACTTTCCTTGGTTTCGGTAATTTTTTTTTTTTTTTTCAGAACTAATCTAGAGACATTTTGAAAAGGAGATCTGCTAACCCCGGTAAGGACTGTTGCAGCCTTTCAAAAAGCTTGGTCGGGATTTTTATTCTTCTCCATCTGAACACCCCTTGGGACCGTGGCCGAAATCGACATTTCAAAAACCCGGCCTACCCTCCGTACTGAGGACGTTGACGACCTCGGTTGGAAAAAGGTCGTGCCGGACATTTCCACCCCTTCGTCCGTTGGTTCCTTATCTTCGTCGTGATGGTAGGAGTGATACAGTAAGTTTTGATTGATGCCCTTGCGACCACGAGAGATGGGTAGGGGTTGGTCATCAGTTTTTAGGGGCCCCTATTTTTCGAAACAACCCTTCCATTGGGGTCCAGGAAGCGCTCAGGTGTGCGAAGCTCCCCTACGGTCTTCACTCGTGGTCTAAGTGGACTACAGTGCGCATCACACCTTTTGCCATTACCAAAAATACCTGCTACTATTACTCTGTGTAAGTAAACATCTTTCTTTAATACGCGGAACAGCAACATAGAGAATGGATGATTCCAAATTATTATGAACGCGTACTCATAATGAATGAAACGTTCGCTTTCACTAAACATTTTTCCAACTTTTACCATTTTCACAATATCCTTGAAGTTGACATACATTCGATCGGACCTACGTTTAGGACCTTATTGAATCAGCCAGTGTATGTTACCTACCTGTTTTACCAAGTATTGGATCCATTTGAAACTAGAACATATTGAACATTTTAACCCTGCAGGGAAACCAGGCCCCAAAAACCGCTGCAAATTCTTTTACAGAGGTTGGTTATTTCTCAGACCAGCAGCATGGAGACTCATTCGATCAGCGCACATAATTTAGTGGAAAATGACACCCCACAAGCCCAAGTACTTAAAATCTCGAAAACACACATTCGAAATGAGTAGATAGACACCCATTTTGACCCTTAACCTCTTCCGGTGGGCGCCGATCGTCCTGGGACCCCTGTCATTCAGCATCCACAATTCAGTCGATAATACCCCACAAGCCGAGATCGCCGAACATCTCGAAAATCCGTTTTTCTAATTATACATTTTGACCCCTACACCCCAAATTTGGTCCAATCGGGCTAAAAAGTTTCGTGGACCAACTAGAGCCAAAAACGGACCCCTGACAAAAGTTTCAAAATTGTCCACTACCAAACTACCAACTTTAGGTTGGTTATTCCTTGAATAATCAACCTGTTTTCATGCAAAATGTCAATTTCTCCGATTCGGGCCAAAATGTTTTCTGGACGTTTCAAGGTGTCTAGATCGAAAAATTGGTAGTAGAAAATTTTCTAAAAATATGAAAATTAGGTCAGGGGTCCGTTCCCGGCACACGTTAGTCCTCGAAACTTTTCAGCGATCGGTCCTAATTTGTGCGTGGTCCGATTTAGTGGAAAATGATACCCCACACGCTTGGGTACCAGAAATCCCGAAAACACATATTCAAACGCTGCAAATTCTTACACACGGGTTGGTTATTCCTTGGACCAGGCGCATGGTGACTCATTTCTTCAACATGGGAGAAATGGGGAAAACAGTGGGTGTGGCGGGTACCGGACTCATTCCAATCGATTCAGGATCCAAAGTTTAGTGGAAAATGATACCCCACACGCGTAGGTACATGAAAGCTCCAAAACAAAATTCAAAATGGGTAATCGATACCCAATTTGACCCATAACGTCTTCCAGTGGGTGCCAATCGTTCTGGGACCTACTTCATTGGATTCAGCGTCCAAGATTTAGTGGAAAATGATACCCCCATTACCTAGATCGCCCAAAATCTCGAAAATCCATTTTTAAAAAATCACATTTTGACCCCCACCCCGCCAAAATTTGGTCCGATCGGGCTGAAATGTTTTGAGGACCGTCATAAGCCGGGAACAGACCCCTGACCCAAATTTCAGATTTTTAGAAAATTTTGGAAGAAGTAATGGGTAAAATTGGGTATTTATTACCCAATTTGATTATGTGTTTTCGGGATTTCTGCTACCTAGGCGTGTGGGGTATCATTTTCCAATAAATTTTGGACGCTGAATTCAATGATTCGTGTCCCAGAACGATTGGCACCCACCGGAAGAAGTTATGGGTCAGAATTGGTATGTATCAACCCATTTTGTATGTGTCAGGATTTCTGGTGCCTAGGCGTATATATTCCACTAAATTTTGGACCCTGAATCGATTGGATTGGGTCTGGGACCCGCCACACCCACTCTTTCCCCCATTCGAGGAATAACCAACCCGTGTGTAAGAATTTGCAGATTTTTTTCTGGACGTTTCAGCGGTGTCTAGATCAAAAAAGGTCAATGTCCGTCCGCCGTCCGCCGTCCATTGTCCGCGCCGTTTTCGGTAGTAGAAAATTTTCTAAACATCTGAAATTTGGGTCAGGGGTCTGTTCCCGGTCCTCGAAACTTTTCAGCCCGATTGGACCGAATTTGGGCGTGGGGGGGGGGGAGTTGGGGTCAAAATGTGTTTTTTGAAAAATGGATTTTCGAGATTTTGGGAGATCAGGCGAGTAAGGTGTCATTTTCCACTAAATTTTGGACGCTGAATCCAATGAAATGGGTCCCAGAACGATTGGCACCCACTAGAAGAAGTTATGGGTCAATTTATTGTTCAATTTATGGATAAAAAAAAACTAAATCAGAAAACAAAAATATTCGCTCCCACCTGGGCTCGAACCGATAACCTTCCGGATTCTGCCGAACGCGCTAGCCACTTGCGCCACGGTTTAATCTAGACTAGGACGAATGGCGTGTGGGATATCATTTTCCACTAAATTTTGGACCCTGAATCGATTGGAATGGGTCCGGGACCCGCCACATCCACTGTTTCCCCCATTCGAGCCGTGTGTAATAATTTGTAGGTTTTTTATATGTAGCGGCTTCTGACCGTTCTTGTGGTACAAAGATGTACGCTAGTGTGGACATCACTAAATTTTCGACACTGAATCCAATAAAATGGTTCCCGGGACGATTGGCGCCCACCGTATGAGGTTATGATCAAAATGGGTATCTATCCACTTATCTTTAAAACGGATATTCGAGATTCTTAGTACCAAGACGTTTGGGGTATCATTTTCCACTAAATTTGGACGCTGAATCGATTGGAATGAGTATCCATGCTCTACGTCCGAGGGATAACCAACCGAGAGAATTCTCAGCGTTTTCTAGTGGACCCTGAGATTTATTGAGGAAACCAGAGAGTTTTCCGACTCCAAGGTTTGCCCAAATTTGACCCCATTTCTAGTACTTTAATCATTTCTATCATTTGATTAGATTATAATACCAATTAAAATACTCGGAAGTGGCGACGGAGTGAAATTCCGGAGTTATAGTAATCACGGTTCTCGACATTCGTTCGTAAAAATCGCAACTAGTTCGTTTCAAATATCATGCTGAATTGTAAATGTAGTTTGTAAAGTACCCTACTAGTCGTAAGGGCTCAGAAGCCATACGGTTAGAGAGAGGTTGCATAAATAATAATGTTAAAGAATAATTAATTCCTGAAACAATTTATTTTACTGTCAAATTAAAATTTGCTCTAGTAGAACCTAACAAACACAAAATTAATCAGAATTATTAGAAATTTGAATATAACTGAACTTATAAACAAAATAAATAAAAAAAATTCGAATAAAATGCACTCAGAAGTAAGTAGAGAATGAACCATAAAACTATTCGAAAAATTCAAAAGTTTGGCCACGATACAATTTGTGTCGCAAACTTACCACCTATCAATAAGAATGTGGTCATCAACTGACCTTAGAAGCGGTGCTGTTGATGCACTGAAAATGATAACGCCAGCAAACCGCGCTTAAATGAACAAAAAAAATTTTTTTTTAATGAGAAATAATTTGCATTTTATCAAATAACATGCCCGGGGTCGTTCCTGGTAGTTGGGCGTCAGGTTGGGCGACGAGTGATGAATTTACTCGTCTGGTTCATTAAGGCGAAGCCGAGCGAAATCTTCAAAGACGATGTTGTCGTCATCATCGGCGTAGCAAGAGTTTTCGTAGCGGGACCGTTCGATGCTTTTGCTTTTCTTGAGTGCCTTCTGGTTTTGGCCGTCGTTTGAGCCTGGAACAAGGAAATAAGGTTAGGATTCAAGGTGAAGACTTGAAGCTGCAGGGAGGGCCTCACTGACTTCGGGCGGTCGCTCAAAAAGAAGATGAGATTCTGATGAAGACTTGTTTGATGCAGGGGATCACTCTTGAGTCAACCCACCTGCTTTATCTTCACCAGGAGGAAAACTTGGTTAATGTAGGAAGACCGTCTTACCAGGAGCAGGATGGAGGAGCTTGAACGGAACGTCAGTCACGAGCTCACCACCGAGAGTGCCGCAGTTGATTTTTACTCGAATAGAATAGGAGATGACAATACCTAGAGCCTCAGCGGGGCACTTGCCTTCGCCCACCAAAGTAGAAGATGCCAAGTTGACATCCTCATCCTGAAGTGAGACAAGCATAAATCAAGTTATACTGTTTCAAGAAAACTACGTCGACAAGCAAAATAATCGTTGGCAGTTCATACCTTCAAATGGCCGTCAAGAGCAATACCTCGTCGGTCCTTGTTGGAAGAGGCGAGAGGAACTAAGTAGAAAACTTTGCTAAAGTTAGCACCCGGAGTGATGGGGCAACCTTCGCGAGTCTCCAACCCAGCAACGTGCTTCGAGTACTGTCCATTAACCATGGTCACTTCGCAATGCTGGACGACATGCACCTGAGGAATCAAATTCGCAGTTCAACTCAATATCTTTATTGCGACATGATCACTTCATGCCGCGTTCTAATCTTTTATCGTCCAAGCTCACCTTGATGTTGCGAACAGATTTCCTCGAGTTATTGCTAATGACAACGTTAGCTCCTATTTTCTCGCCGTGGTAGTAGATTTCCTTGTCCAGAGTTACCTCAAGGTTCAGCTTACCGGATGAGAACGTGAAACCCTTGCTGACAAGAGAGCTTGGTTGGCGGCGGCCGCGGGAGGGGGGAGCGTACTGGAGCTACAATCATCAATACACATTATTTGTGTCGCCCCATTGATGGATTTTGGAAATTTCACGCCGCATTTGCGTACCTTCTTAATAGCGAGGTTAACAGCCGATCTCTTGTGCCCCTTTTCTTCAGCACTGCCATCAGCCACGAACGTCTTGATGGTGTATTCAACACCTAAGGGCTTGCCTTGGTCGTCATCACCGGGCTGGAGTGTGACAGAACACGGAGAGTTGGGTGGGAACTTGAAAGTGAACGGAAACGCGTTCGCTCCGAATTTCTTCATCAGTTTCTCCTGGATGGGCGTGAGCTCCTGTTTCTCACCGGAGGGAGGTACCACTTGTTCCTTGCACAGGACCATTTCCTTGCTGAATTTGAGACCCATGACCTCATCCTCCTCTCGGCCAAATCTGTAGGTGGTTGCCACCTATGAACACAAGGATCGAAAGATACAATTAAAATAAATGAACAATTTTGTGAAGTCCTCTTGACAGTAAATTTTCAGTCTCAGAGGTCGCCGCGCGTTTGAGGAGACTCGAATGACTCTTGGCAAGGCTGGTTGCCCGGAGATGATAGTCAATGCCACGGGCACTCATTTGTCTAAATTATGGACGCTGAATCGATTGGAATAAGTCCAGGATACTCCACACCGTCCGCAGTCCGTGCCGTTTTTGGTACCTAGTACAACATTTTCAAAAAATCTGAATTATTCGTTAGGGAGCTGTTTTTTTTTTTTTTTTTGGCTAAAGTTGGTCCTCAAATCTTTTCAGCCGATCGGACCGAATCGGAGGGGGGGGGGGGGGGGCTTGAGGGTCAAAATGTGTTATTAGTACAATTAATTGTTGAGACATTCGGCGGTCCGGACGTGTGGGGCTCATTTTCCACTAAAATTAATGTTGGTCACTGAATCCACAGGGTGAAGACCTGTCAAGAATATCAGTATTTTTTCGACGAGTTTTTCTGAACAATTAATAGGTTTTCGTATTGCAATAAAAATTGTATTTCAGGTGAATGTACTGTATTTCAATGGTCGATACCTCGGTATTTCATTGTCCTTACGAAAATTTAGACGAGGAATATCGAATCCCAAACCTGACGATTTATCCGAACAACCCAACCCGTTGTTTTCCTCACCTGGCCCATAATCCTTCGTCCTTTGAGGTAGTCATTGTCAACGACGACAACACCATCGATGGGTTCGCAGAAGTCGAGGTGGTCTATGAAGTCACGTTTGCCAAGGTAGACTGTGAGCTTACCTTCATGATTAAAAGGTGCAAATATCGCATTAATTTTCAGTTTCAATAAATTTGAATTATTTAAACGGCCATTAAAATAGGGTATAAATAAACCTGTACGTAGTTAATTCGACCAATCATAATTTGAACGGCGTGGCCCATTATGATAAAATAGTACATTTCCTTGGGAGTACTGTATTATGCCGTCAGTGCACATCACTAGTTCAAAACATTAGGGTTATCAGGAACTAAATTCGTTGAAATATATCATATTCAATATGTTTTATATTATATATATAGACTGAATATAATATATATCAAATTATTGGTTCCTAGAATTTTTATTTTCTATCCTGTTCTTTGAATGTTAGCAGCACACAACATATAGGTAGACACTCACATATGATCGAGGCCACTTTAAATTTAAAAAAAAAAATTTTAATTATACAATGAGGCTTATTAACTTTGACAACAACAATGGCTCAAATATTCAGTCTTCCAATAAATAAAGCAAACCTAAATGGGTTACGAAAAATGGCGTGCCCCTCCGCCGAGCATTATTTACAAGATAATATTGGATCCTACTAAAAATCGAAACCTAGTATAACTGAAAAAAAGACAAACGACAGAAAAAAAAATATAGAAATTAAAAAAATTTTTTTTTAACAAGTCAACTTTATTGTATTATTATTTAAATATACACTCTAGTTTTGATCAATATGCAACTGCATTACACTGCATTACAGACAGTATAATGCGTGGAACTTGTGGGTAGGTGTCTACGCAACCGCAGTCCTACTAAGAAATTAAAATAAAATTGAAAAAGCGAAAGCTGAAGTGATAGCTTTATTTGTACCGTAATCGTACTTTGTACTTTAATTGGTCTGTATGCGAAATTAGTTTTTGATTGAACGCGGGCAAAAATCCTTGTATTTTTAATGTATGTTGAACCACAAAGCTCAGAGGGCAGTGAAAGACAATAAATGGCATTCCTTAGTTTTGACTTTTTGGTTCTTCAGGAAAATGCCTGACATTTGAATGTGCAACTGACTTGGGACGATCGAGTTCTTTGCATCATTATGTTGCGTTTTAAGCCCGGTAATCGGATAATTGCAACATTATTTGGATAAAGCTACCCTTTCATAAAGCTTGCATTAGACTAACAAAAATATTAGCACTTTCCAGGTATTTTACTGTACTTTACGGACCCAAAATTAACTAGCATGGATTATGAAGCATGGAGTATGAATTAACTGTTTAGTTTACTTTCGCTACTCTCGCGTTCTGTACTAATATCGATCTGATTCCAATAACGTATTTGAAGAATATTTTGCTAGATTTATCCTCGATTGCGCAAGATTAGGACACTTATATGACCTACATCTACTTACAAGTAGATCAGAATTATAAGGCTCACCATTAGGTGTTGTTTTCTTGAAGACTTTGACTGCGACGACGCCGTACAATCCGAGGAAATTCATCTGTTTTGGGATGTGTTGAACCAAAGGTTCGTCGAGTTAGGCGATGAGAAGTAGACGGTTTCAGGAAAGCAACACCTAATCACAAGATCACAGTCGGCCTGTATACAGGTTTCTAATGTTATCAGCGAGACGTTTGACACTATGTCGAAGGGATCCTCTCAAGTGTATGCCTTTTATAGAGGCTTCACAGGATTCATCTAACGAGATTTGCCATCAGACGTTACCTAACGGCCTTTTTCTACGTTATAAGCCTTTTCAATCGAATTAAATGAAAACCTTGGAAAGGAATTTTGACGCCCAAGCTCATATGACGTGGGGTTCCGTGTAATAACTGGTTTACCTACGTCATAGGGTCGATATGCTGTCACTAGGATCAATATGCATACATTGGAGAGTTCATCAATCGGTAAATTGTGATGATACCAGCTCCATGTATGTCTAGTTTGAACATTAGGTAGATCTGCGCTGAAATGATGTTTATCCACGATTTTCAACGAGGATAATATTGTAGCACCTATTTATACAATTTGGTCAGACTAGAGGCACACCCTGCCCACCCTAGTAACTTCACGCAATTTCTTTCGTAAGGCGGAACGGAAATAGTAAAATAGCAATTGTGAAATATCTCTTTATGGTACTTCGAGAGGGTTCATCAATACATTATTGATTGAAAACGCGAAGAACCGTTTTCGGCCGACCTGTTCGAAACGAAATTCTTTATAAAAACTTTATAAAAACGCTGCACATTGTTACTCAATGATACATTATTCTAGGTACCTAGTTGTTATTTGTGTGGGATAGAGTCTTCGGAGCGAGTACGTACCTTCTACCTTTTTACCTGAAAAAGCAGGAACATGCGGACAAACCAACTTTGTTTTTTAATAGGGTACATACCCATTTTTTAAATATCCATGTTGACCCAAAGGTGCCCCTTACTCCCTTCCAGTATGTGGCAATAGGTTCAGTACCCAACCAAATCGAGACTCAAATAATGTGAGAAAATCTGCAGCGGGTTTTTTTTTTCCCCCGTCAACTTGGTTTGAGCTGAAGGGATTCTGATAAATTATCTATAACTTGTTGGACACGCAGGTACCTAAAATCGCATACAAGATTCGCACGCTTTTGGAAAAATGCACAACATTTGTTCTCTGGGGCTTTATTCCTGAAGAAAAAAATTAGTATCCCAAGTCAATAGAGCGAACATTTTCATGTCAAATATCGCTTTGAAATGGGAAAACCCTCCTTCAGGGCCCAATTCGAGTGATGCAGTCCATAGTATGGATAAATTTAAAATCTATGAACTTTCGCGCTTTGAAACGTATTTTGAAAGATTCTATCTTCATTAAACCGTCTTGTTGAAGGTCACATACCTGTAAATATTACGTGAAATTTAAGTGGAATCTTAGAGGTTTTGCGAACTGAGCGCGCTCTAGGATGATTTGTTACGAAGACCGCTTGCAGGAGCAATATGGCGGTAGGTGAATCCAGCTAGGTTCCTACATAACTTCTTCATAGGAAGGTTTCATAATCGCGATTGATATCGCTCATATCAATCGGCATATCAGTACAGCAAATTGAATGTAGATCTTACCTACCTTGGTTGTATGTAGATCTCTCCTGTATTACCTTCAAAATTTTCGTTCACGTTTGAAGTGGCGCATGAAAACGAATTATCGCACAATCCGCTTGGATGGATCTAATCTTGGATATTCCTAATATCGCTTTATTCGCCAATCATCATTCCAACGTAAGTGTTCTTAGTGTAATAGCCTGCAGTCCTTGAGGATACGACTTTTCTAATTGAAGGTGACAATCCATATGCTCAAATTTCAAGTTAAGCGCCTTTCTGTTTATGACTTTTGAAACTGAATATTGACCATGTTTCCATACGTAATCGCACCAGACGTAAACATAATGGGGCACTGAATAGTCTTTAGTTTTACTTTTCAGCTTGCTTCTCCTTTTTCCCTATTTTCCGCTCTTGATTACGGATTTAGTGGCTGTCTGTTGACCTCGAGTGTTGTTTTGTTGATTCAGGAAACTTAGACCAATGTAATGCCTACCTTCCTGACTCCCAAGCGACATGGATATTCTGTCAGGTTCTCCAAATTCCAAGCCGACAGGCTGGTGTGCGCCACCTCACAATTTTACGGACTCACAGGTACATTATGAGAACTGCTAAACATTATTTTAGTGGTACAAAGAATCCTTGAACTGAACTGTCTCATTGCTGATTAGACCCATTTTTGTATACCTACTCATTTGGATTACAAATAACACACACACCCGTCTGCATTCTACATTCTGCATGAATCGTACCTACGAATGTGCTGTACATTGGACCTAATTGACGTCAAAAATACTCCTTTCTACTGTATCAGGTGGCGGGACCTTGTTTGTCCTCGATATTACTCCCGAAGGCCGCCTCATCGAGTCGTCAGCGTATCAATGGAGTGACGGCCTGTTCGACGTGGTTTGGAGCGAAACTCACCCCGATGTTCTCGTAGCAGCAAGCGGTGACGGAGTTCTCCATGTCTGGAATGCGACCATGCCCGAGGTCCACCTCCCTAGTATTGGTCTGTTTTGGCGAGACTCTATTGCTATTTTCGTTACTCATTTGATTTTTTTCAGGCTGCCGCAAAAACGTTAAAGGAACACAACAAAGAAATTTATAGTGTCGACTGGAGCCAAACTAGACAGGAGCAGTTGATTCTCTCAGCTTCTTGGGACTGTAGTGTTAAACTTGTGAGTTTGAACAAGACGGT
This sequence comes from Cyrtorhinus lividipennis, assembly GCA_019603395.1. Classification (NCBI taxonomy): domain Eukaryota; kingdom Metazoa; phylum Arthropoda; class Insecta; order Hemiptera; family Miridae; genus Cyrtorhinus; species Cyrtorhinus lividipennis. The sequence continues at coordinate 23,241,796 of CM034005.1, read as the reverse complement.
CGATTATTTCTTAATCCATAGTAGGAGTTTAATGTTGTGCTATACTTAAGCTCTTTACTGTTATAGGACTGTTATTACGGGTAGAAAATAAAAATGACAGGCGACAACCATAAAAGGTTTAACTGAATTTATTCGGAAGATATAAATTGAACGCAAAAAAAATCTAATTTCAGTTAACTCAATTTCAATTCAAGATTCAAGTCGTATATATTATTGTTATCGGTCGGGAAGGTTACGTAGCGAGAGGTGCTGGTTGTTGTTCTTCATTCGTTGTCTAGGCGTTTTCAACAAGGACCATTTTTAGCGGATCATAAGGTTTCGCTTATGATCCTGTAATTCAATGATTTATAATCGGCATAATTCGGTCATAATTCCCTAAGCAGTTGGAGAAGTATTAAAATACTACTTACCGTTCCTAAAGACTTCCTAACCGTACCTGTTATCTAATGATTAAGCACTCTTGAAAAATTATTAACGTTCTCGGTTTTCAATGGCCATCGGATCATCTCGTCTTTATTCGATTTTCCTAGTTAGCGCTATTTTCTGTCAGAGTGCATCATTACCAGAAATATTCAACCTCCAGGTAAGGAGTAACGAGGTTAGGTAAATGGGTAGGTCTAACTTTACGCCTTGTTCCATGAGTGAAGGTAGAAAGGGGCGTTGAGCAATGTTTAAGAACCAAAGAGAGAATTGGGCAACATTTAACCACTGAGGAGAGTAAACTTCAATAATATTCAAGAATTAAGAAGAGTAACGTTTGGATTATATGTCCAACAATCTGAGATAGTAACAATCGCAATACTCAAAGATTATATTTCCGGTGCCTGCTAACTACGCCTCCTTTATGAATAGCTTCTGTCAATAGATATTCAGAGAATATTGGTGTTTACTTATTACCCATTCCCACGGATAGGTAGTTACCTTCGTCCTAGTTGTTAATTAATATATTAAATATTAGGTACTAACCCACATGTCTTCAATATCAATTTTAAAGAAAAACTGCAGATTTGGTAAATTGTAAAAAATGTGTTAAAATCCAAAAATTCACTTATTATTTGAAAAAAATGTGGTTTTGGATTTTTTCTCACTGAGGTAAGTCGGATTTGTAACAAAACAATGCTTGTTTATTCCAGTGGGATCCTGTGATGAATTCATCGCTTGCCACATACTACGGACATTCCCAACTCGTCTACAACGCAATGTGGTCGCCCCACATCCCATCTTGTTTTGCTTCTGTCTCAGGTCAGCAACTCCTGAAACCTGATCTTGATCAGCTAATGGCTTTACGGACACTCTGTCTACTATAATTCTGTCTTTTAATTGTTTTCTTCCATCCTCAGGCGATGGCTCCTTGAATCTATGGAACTCCAAAATAAGCCAAAAGGCCACTGTGACTGTCCAAGCCCACAACGCCGAGGTATTGACGTGCAGTTGGTCAAAATACGACACTAACTTGTTGGCCACCGGAGGTTCAGACGGTTTGATCAAGGGATGGGACCTGCGAAATTTAACTACTCCAGTTCTTGAGCTTCAGGTAAACCTCACAAAAACAATCTACAGTATAATAACTCTCACAACGTACAATCACTCTTAACATGTTCTTATTGTAGCTCGTCAAAACAGCTGCTAGTTACCCATTTTTATTAGTCATTTTACTAGAAATAGAAGCTGTGAGGGGCACAGGGAAGCTCTGTTTCCATGAGAATACGCTCAGGGGTTGTTAGCCGTGGTGTTAAACGTGGTGAGGATTCATAAGTGCCTTGAACTTATGTCATGGCCATTCAACTTATGTCAAACCTTTTGTAGCTTAGTAGTAAGTAGTAAGTAAATATATGTATTTGTAAAAATCCATTGATTATTACAATATTGGCTCCAGAGCTCGGGCCGCTGATAATAAAATCAAATGTTAAAACCAAGAAAAGATAAAAAAAAAATAAAGGTATGACGACAATGCAGAGGAGATATATATAAGTGGGACATAAGAGTAATTTCATTCCAATAATAGAGTTAGCCATAACGGATCTCTCACTAGTTGCAGTACAGTGACTTTGATTGGGATCGGATCTATTCATTAAAGCAGAATGCTCTAAGTATAAGGCTCCCATTACAAAAATTGAAGATATCACCTGCTTTCTTCTTGTCACCTAGGGTATCCAGTAGGCTGCTTATGTTGGTATTAGGCTGCACCAAGTGTGAGGACAAGTAGAAACCCCGGCAGGCCGCTAGAGTAGGACAATCAAAGAAGAAGTGTGTCAGTGTTTCATTCTCCAGGCGGTTACAAATCTGGCAGGGTTGTGATGCGTCGAGCTTGTAGATGTACCCACGGATGCGGAGTGTCACAAGCTGTTTGTAGGCCAGCCTCAACTGGCATAGGACTCTTCCGTTGTGGATGTTGGCGTGTGATCCCATGTAGGCTTGCCTGGCCGTAAAATCTACCGCCTGTCGGAAGTACTCGTTGTACCTTGCGTCGTAGACAAGCTGAATGTCGCGCGACGCGAAGTAGTTTCGTACACATTCCACGTAGTTCGGTATTTCTTTGTGCACCTCCTCTGGACCGATCTCCATGCAGCCTGCTGTCCCTGTTTGGGTGAGTACCTCAAGCAATTTTGAGTACCAGTTTATGCGTGGGTCATTCCTGGGGTGAGTGTGCAGCTCAGTTAGGGCAGTTAGACAAACTTTGGGCAGTCTTTCGTCTGGCATTTTGGCAATCTTTCTCCAATAGTTTATTGCCCTCTCGTAGGCCGCCACTTGAAGTGAAGAGAACCCAGTCTCCACACGCAAGAAGTGATTGGGGGTACTTCTTGGAAGAGACAGAACACTTTTTAAGAACTGCCCCTGCACCTGCTCAATGCTGTCTCCCGTCCAAAAGCCCCACACCTTGCCCGCATAGAGGAGCACAGATCGGACCATGGAGTTGAACAGGGCAGTCCTCGAGTCCCACGAGACCACCCTCGTCTTCACAAGCAGCTCCCACAGACAACCCGAGGCTGACTTGGCTTTTGAGATCCTGGTGTCAATATTTTTCTTGAAATTTCCAGTGGAGGAGAAAGTAACGCCCAGGTACTCGAATTGAGGCACAAAGTCGAGACTTCTTCCTTCACAAGCAACCCTTCCCCATTTTGCTGTTTTTCGTGTTCCATTGATCAATAAGACCTTCGACTTTGGAAATTCAGTTTCAGACCGTTTAGTGAGCAGTACTCCAGGAACACATTCAATTTTGTTTGCGCATCAGGGATTGAGTCTGCAAGGGTGGCAACATCATCAGCAAAGCTCAAGGACAGGATTTCTCTTCCTCCGATCTTCAGCCCCGTGCACCCAGGGTCTCAAAAAATTTTTAAAAAAGAATTTTTTTTAAAATTCCTCGAGGTCATAAAGGAATAGAATGAATAGTAGAGCACTTGCCGGATCTCCCTGGAGCACCCCCTCAGTGATGTCCTGCACAATGGAACCCTCCTCTTCTTCTCGAATTCTAAACTGTGCGTTGTCATAGAGCGCTTTCAAGACACGAATCATTCCTGAGTCGACTCCCATACGGTTCAGCTTGGCCCATAAGACGCGGTGATGTTTCACAGAGTCAAACGCTCGTGAAAGGTCGACCATAATCGCGACCACAGGCTGATTTTTCTTTATCCTATATACTGTGGCTATCGCGTGAAGAGTGAAGACCTGGTCTGTACATGATCTTCCGGGTCTAAAGCCTGCTTGAGACTCAGGTAGGATACCCCTTGTCTCCGCCCATTCCATCAGTCGCGATGCCAAGAGAGAGGTGAATAACTTTGGGATGGTGCCAATCAGCGCGATTCCTCGGTAGCTAGACGGTAAAAGTTTGTCTCCTTTCTTGTATAGCATTTTTAAGATTATAGTGCTCCAAGACTTCGGAACCTCCCCTTTGATGATGCAGAGATTGAAGATTTTTACCAGCGCCTCGATGTAATTGGCTGAAAGCCTTTGAGTACTTCGTTAGGGAGGCCATCGAATCCAGGGGCTTTCCTGGCTTTAAGCTTCTTGAGACCTGCTTTCACTTCATCCGTCGTGATCGGATTTTCCCGAGACTCGTCACTGGCATCAGAGCATCCCGGCATATCCCGTGGCCTCCGCACTCCATAGATCTCGTGAAAAAACGTCTTCCACGTAGATAATGGGACGGGGTTGGGTGTGTGTGGCGGTTTCCTTGCCCATTTCACAACCTTCCAGAACTCCTCCGAATTCCTAGCGTTGTTTATAGCTTCTGTAATCTTCTTGGAGTAGGCTTCTTTGGCACGGCGTATCGAGTGTTTATATATCCTCTTCAGGTTGGTATATTCAGATTGATGATCAGGTTGGTAGCCTCTTCTCCGCATTCTTCTATAGCTCTGTGCCACTTGAGACCTCAGCATTCTGCAATTAGTATCGAACCAGGGTTGATCAGCACGCTTTTGATGAAATGGTTTCTTTCTACTTATAAGGCCTGTTGATTCGCCCACCCTCTCGATTTCTAAAATCATTGTTTCGTATAGTTCATCCACCTCCTCACATAGGTCACCACATGACTTGCTCAGGACGTCCGTGAAGATCTCAATTTTTTCAGGGGTTCTCGCGTAACATTTGAAGATGGCTCTTGTGTTTTTCATATGTCGTTTTCTTCTCGTATTTTCTGTCTCGTGATAGGGGATATTCATTTCAATTGCGCATGGCAGGTGATCCGATATGTGTGAGAAATCCTTTACTTCCATTATCTTCAAAGTATTCCAGTCCAATAGAGTTTATAAGGATTAAGTCAATTACGCTCCTTCCCGTGCCCCGAGTGAATGTATAGTTTCCTGGATTGTCCTTTGAGGAGCGACCGTTGCACACCATTAGATCAAATTCTCGGCAAATTTCAATCAATAGTCGCCCCCTCCCATTCACTTTCGAATCCAGCGAAATGCGTTGGGCTGTCAAGTATGCCCCCGCAATCAGGTCCTCATCAACTTCCCCAAGCCTTCCGATTCGTGCATTCAGGTCTCCTCCTAACAGCCACACAGCATTTTGAGGGGTGGATTCCTTAACGCTAATGAGGCAGTCCCTCAGCATTCCAAGGGATACTTCATCGTTGAGGGTATATGGCACCTATAACCAGGGTAACCGCGGGCAGGGTAACTTTTATAAAAATCCAATTACGTGACACCTCTAGCATGGTGTAAACTTTCGACAGGCACTTCTTCAAAAATAAAATTATTCCTCCACTGGCGTGGCTAGTGCTTTTTTCTCGGATGGCTGGTGATTGAAAATGAATGTATTCCTCCAGACACATAGGTCTTGAAAATTTATTATATTCATGCCATGTTTCTGTTAGTGCAAGGACTGTGTAGCTAGAGGAAAGTAGTTCTCGATGTAGGTCGTTATTTATCATGTTCAGTTGTCCATTTATGTTCCAAAAACATGCCGTGATGAATCCCTGTTGCCGCATCCTAGGGGGGTCGGCATCGCTTGGTGGTTCCCGTTCTAGTTAGGTGACGTCTCTCGCCCTTTTGTCCAAGTTGGCGCCAACCGCCGAGGGGCTGTCGGGGTTCCTCTTTCTCTTAGTTGCGACTTCAGGGAACCGAGATGATAGGTGCTCGACACTGAGCAGCTCTCCATTGACGACCAACTGAAAACCCTTAATTGTCGACTCCAAGCCTTCTTCGTTCTTCAACAAACGCCGATAGTGGAGCAGCTTCTTCCTCTTCGCTCGCTCTTCCTGCGTGTAATCTTGGCTCACTCTGACCTTGGATCCCTTCAAATTCCGTGCAGCCGGGAGTACCCGCCACTTGGTCTCATTCGAGCAGAAGGTGACAATAACTGGTCTCGGCTCTGATCTTTTGCGCGCACCAATTCTATGTGCATCTGCGATGTCCGTTCCGACTAGAGGAACCCTAAGGGACTCCTCAAAGAATGTTTTTAACAATTGGCGTAATGAATCAGTGCTGGTTTCGTTCTCAGCCAGACCGAATATTATGATGTTGTTTCGCTTTTTGTCTTTTTCCAGTTGTTCTATCCGGTGTAGAAGCCCATGATTGACCCTTCTGACATCTTTGAGATCTGTACAAAGCCCCTCTACTGTAGCTTGGGTATCCTGGAACTTCTTTTCTAGCCCAGCAACAGATTGCTTTATTTCGGTAATATCTTTGGCGAGGGCATCCAGGATATTCAATTTCTCCAGTTTTTTCAGCACCTGGTCCATTGTAGCGGCGCTGTAATTTTGTTAGCGTATGAGTACGATATTGCGCAGTACGAAAGACTGTAAGGCCGGGATAGCGACAACACGTACGGGCTCCGTGCGGCGAAAGTCCACGTATTAACTGTCAGCCTCAGCATGGACCTTAGTCACAGCTGTTATGATAACGTAGGTGGGACGGGCGACCGAAATTTGAGGAGTGGGGACTCACTTATCTTCGTAGGCGTTCCTCCTGCCGGCTGAAACGTCTCGTGAAGGAGGGGTTGCGAATGACCTTCAGACCCGCGATAAAAAATTCAATCAAAACACCAACAATTAAGGCAGTTCTCCGGGTAATTATTTGACAGAATTCTAAATTATCACTCAATTTTGGAAGGAAAACTTGTTGGCTTTCGATGTACGGACCGGAAGTACAACTCGGCACCAAAATTGGCTCGACTCAGCTCACAGTATCTGGTTGAAATTAGCACTCGATTGCGGAGCGGTACAGGACGATGCGTACGGCATGGACTCTCGGCCCGAACTCAACCTTTTGTAGCTTTGTTAATTGAACTAATGTAACGATGGAATTAGACGGCCCAAAGACAAAGGTAATGACGGTGTAGGGAGTGATGATAAGGTGGATAATTCTGATGGTGGCGTCAGTGGTTCCGAGCGATTTTCTACCGGTGATGATTTTACAGGTGGTTCACAAAACGGAAAAACGGGCGACTAAGTAATGGCGGAATGTCTTCCAAAGACATAGGTGGGATGATTCAACCTTTTAATGAGGAGGATAATTATCTAATTCAGAAGTGGATCGATGATTATGAAGGTGTAGCATTGCTGCTGGGACTGAATGATCTTCAGAAGTTAGTTTTTGCCAAAACGCCTTTTGAGTCACTCATCAGTGTTCCAATGAAGACTAAGAATACACGATGACTAAAAACTTCTTGGATGCCTGCGAGGAAAGGCGACAACATGGCAAAAGCTCAGCTCTTTGAAGTGCAGGAAGAAAACTGCAGAATCTACAATCGTCGAAGATGCCAAGCTCGTTCTTACAAGGTTGGCGATCAAGTGAACCCAAAGGGCATCAAAGCTGTGACCGAAATTCGCTAGTCCTTACTTCACCAGGGCGAAGTCAAGCAACACATGCTATTTTGAAGCAGATGATTAAGAAGAAGGACCAAGAATAGCAACCTCATGCGCAGAGTATATGAAACCATGGCTCATATGGTGAAGCAGAATGATCGAGATGTGGGATCCAGAGCTGAAGACACACCAAGTACCGACTTTGGATGATGCTCTAGTAGGTGAAGGCGCTCCAGGAGGGCTGGAAAAGGTTTTCGCGGGCTCCTGGGCGCATTGGTTAAGTTGTTGTGGAGGTTGGGTTTTGTGACCGACAGTGCATTTGATATTTTGGAGTGTTATTGTGTGTGCTTTGTAGGAGAATAAGGAATGTGAGTGATGTGATGGGGATATTCTCAGATGTTTTTGATGAAAAAATCTTCTTTCGCGTCTCTTTTCGTTCGTTTTATTCGTTTTATTACCTCATCTGGCAAAGAAAAAAAATCTTGTTCCATCACGATAACACACTATCGCACACGTCAATCGTTGCGATGGCTAAAATCAATGATCTGAAGTTTGAATTGATGCCGCACCCTGCCTACTCTCATGACCCCGAGTGACTATTTTCTGTTTCCTAACCTAAAAAAAAAAATGGCTTGGCGGTAAGAGATTTGCGGACAATGAAGAAGTAATCGAAGCTGTAAATGGGTATTTTGAGGAGCTTGACGAATCAATCTATAGAGATGGCATTACTAGACTAGAACACCGCCTTGAAGATTATGTTGAGAAATAAAAATAAATAAAAAATTCTCAAAAACGTTGTTTTTCTTGGTCAGGCCGGAAACTTATCGATCCACCCTCGTATATATGGCGGTTCTGCATACATCCACCTTACCTGACGTCATCTGGTTCAGTGCGCCCCTATTGGTTGGTTATTCCTTGAATAATCAACCTATGTTTTCATGCAAATGTTCAACCTCTCCAATTCGGCTCACATTTTTTTTCTGGACGTTTCATGGTGTCTAGATCAAAAAAGGTCAATGTCCGTCCGCCGTACGCCGTCCGCCGTCCACGCCGTTTATGGTAGTAGAAAATTTTCTAAAAATCTGAAATTTGGGTCAGGGGTCTGTTCCCGGCCTAGGACGGTCCTCCAAGCTTCTCAGCCCAATCGGACCAAATTTGGGCGGGGTAGGGGTCGAAATGTGTTTTTGAAAAATGGATTTTCGAGATTTTGGGCGATCTAGGCGAGTGGGGTATCATTTTCCACTAAATTTTGGACACTGAATCAAATGAAATGGGTCCCAGAACGATCGGCGCCCACTGGAAGAAGTTATGGGTCAAATTGGGTATAATATTACTCATTTTAAATATGTGTTTTCGAGATTTCTGGAACCTGGGCGTGTGGGGTATCATTTTCCACTAAATTTTGGATCCTGAATCGATTGGAATGGGTCTGGGACCCGCCGCACCCACTTTTTCCCCATTTCCCCCATGTTGAAGAAATGAGTCTCCATGCGCCTGGTCCAAGGAATAACCAACCCCTGTGTAAGAATTTGCAGCGTTTTTTTCATGCGTGCGAGCCCATTTTTCATGGTGGCAGTGTTACGAACTCGCAAAATGTGTTCCCTGTTATTTCCAAAACTTAGGTCACACTACCAAGATGTTTCAAAAATTGACATTTGTTGTAATTATAATGGTTACAGGGTTGTGAGTATGCCGTGCGGAGAATCCAATTCTCTCCACATTTCCCATCTGTGATAGCTGCCGTGTCTTACGACTTCACCACTCGGTATGTCGGGACCTGTGTGTAGTGTTCTAAACACTTTAGTCCAATGCTTGACGCAAAATATTTTCTAATTTGTCGTTTTGTCGTATAGAATGTGGGACTACAAAGCATCGGCCAATCCTACCGAAACGATCAACCATCATTCTGAGTTCGTCTACGGCCTGGACTTCAGCAACCACTCTCCTGGACAGATTGCCGACTGCGGATGGGACTCGCTGATACACGTTTTCACCCCAAAATTCCTCAAGTTACTGTCTCGCCGATTCAGTGCTTGATTCGAATTGAATGAATTTTCCTTCTCGGGAATGTATGTATACTGACTCTGAAGTCATCCTCGCCAAATGAAAGGTGGTTGGTCACCTGCCTGAAATCCTCAATGCTATTGTACTTTTTTATTAAAAGTATTCAGCACAGTTAGATGAGGTAAAAATGTAGGTTGTTCTTCAGTCTTCAAAATGTCAAAAAATATATTTTTTATGAATGAATAAATAAGTTTAAGGAAAGAACAGTTAGAGAGATTCATTGCAAATGATAATTTCCTGAGTCGCGTTGACTGTGATATACCTAGCTTTTCCAAAGACGAACAGATTTTTCAGAAGTTACCGCTTAGTCTGGCAATTTTAATGATTTAATTATGTTTAAGGAAGGAATAAGTAAGTAGGCATTGGTTTTCTTCAACTCTACATAGTGGTTGTGTTGATGCAAATTGTTAATTTTAAGTTAGTTTAATTAAAGTCGTTTACAATCGTCTACATATAAATTATCACGCTGGAGTCTCTTGGTTGTCACAAGACTCGGCATACAGTGAGCGCTTAGACGAACTTTTTCGTGCCCCCAACAAACTATTAGATGCTCGGCGGACTACCTCTGGCGTTGGCCCGGCTGGTGCAGGGGGGCTTATTGGACTCCTTCCTTCAGCTTCAGCCTTCAAGGTTCTTCTTGTCTCATGTTGATGTTGCTCAAGACCATTTTCTCTGTTATTTTATTTTTTATTTATTTGCTTTTTTATTTATTTGTCTTTAAAAAAAATTTTAACTATCAAATTAGTTTTTACTTTTATGTTGATTTTCCACAAAACTGTTTAATTTTTATTGTATGTTAACAGTACACTCGACCCTCAGTGACGATTCATTGTGCCACTATTCAATCCATGTTATCAACAGCCCTCAATAAAATGCTATACTTTCAATTCTTACCTTATTTCAGTTCATCGCTCCCGTACGTGAGTTTTGACACCCAAAACCCGCGGGTTCAGGACTGTTGAACATGTTCGACGGGTCTGAGGCTAATGCAACAGGTTTTGTGGTTCTACTGTAGGTTCAAAATTGAACCTACAAAAATTGAGTGTACGTACAAGCCAAACCCGCCGGTTTCCGTATAATCCACGAAACCCGTAGGAAAAACCGCTTGTGTATGGCAGGCTGATAGCGGTGGATAGAAAAATGGTGGATTTTTTGGAAATCTGCGGGTTTGGCCTGTACGTCTGTGTGTTTTGACCCTAAGGCCCGTTTCACACGGGGAGCTTTACGGCTCTCGCTCCCGAGAGAGAGGACGGCTCTCATCACCAGAATGCATCGAGTCCAATGTAGCTTCCAGACGAGCAGCGGGAGCCTTCACGGCTCTTGCACCTCGAGCTGGGGAGCCACGGCTCCTCTTCGAAATGCAAAAGGAAGTGTCGGGGCTTTCACAAGAGGAGCGAGAAAGGCTCTCGCTCTCTTCCCCAGTTGACACTTGACGAGGGAAAAGAGGGCGAGCAGTGCCATAACCGCGCCAAAATTCCCGTTTATTGGACCCGGGGATTGTAACAGCACTGTACGTAGCCTGTTCGGAGAGGGAGACGATGAATTCAGTCAATGAAATTTACCGCGATATTTCTAGTTGGCTCTTAGGCCATAGTCTCTTCCCCCGCTTGCAGCTATGAACTAATAAATGAGTCATCTGATTCTAATGCAGAATGTAACATATCAAACGTTCCTACAATACTTGAAAGTTAATAGTTTTTTTTTTAAATTTAATTTGTTTATTTGTCTTTTTTTAAATTGAATTGAAAAAAAGTAAGGAAATCGAACTATCGGAACTCAATTTGTCTCCGTGTGAAACGGGCCTCCGTAGAGCCATCTATCGTCACACACGTGCAGTTTTAACGAAGAGAACCCTTCAGGTTTTTACGAAGAGAAAACCTTCGGGTTTCACGGAAACCCTTTGAAACCACCGGTCTCTACCTACGTACAGTTTAAGAACTGGGGTTTCGGTTGCAGTCAAACCTTTAGTAGTACCACAAAACCTGTTGCATTAGCCTCAGACCCGTCAAACATGTTCAACAATCCTGGACCCGTGAGAATTGGGTACCAAATCCGCTGGTTTCCCCACTTACGTATAGTTTTAAACTCTCGGTGGGTTTCCCAGCGGGCGTCACAAGTCCGACCTGTCGTCGCCCACACACGTGCATTTCAGAAACTCACAGTCCAAACCTGTGGTTCGGGCCTATTGAAAAAAAACCGCTCGTGTAAATGTAATGCATCCCATCATAACCCTGGGAGGGTACTTTATACATGGTCCAATCTGGAGACCCGGGAGGATACACACAAAAAAAGGAAAGGGAACCGGAGGGCACTTACATGTTCTATCCGCAGTGGGAGGGTACTTACAAGGTCCGATACATTATATTTATCAGTGTCCGCTTGTGTACAAATTCCTTCAGAGGAGGGTAGTGCAAGTATTTGGCCTCGAGCCTCTGAGTGCACGCTGGGGCCTTTACGATGACCGAAATAAACCAAGCAGAGGGGAGACTTATATTAGAAGGTCGTACGAATGTAACTCAAACTCACCTACACTACTTCTACACCAACCCGTCTCTTCAAAAAATGGTACCAGACTGTCACATCGCGACGTTCAGCTTCCGCCTCCTCACACTCTCATAAAATTGCTCAGACCCTCAACTCTGGGGATTGGGGCTTAATTAAATTTTGCTAATGAACCGTGAATTAGCTTTGCAATTTGTCATTATTACGTTCATGCTTATGGGTGTTGAGATAATGAATTTAGATTTTATATATTTTTATTGGTCGGTTATTCCTTGAATAATCAACCTATGTTTTCATGCTAAAAGTCAATCTCTCCGATTCGCCCCAAAAATTTTTTCTGGACGTTTCAAGGTGTCGAGATAAAGATTAGCAAATGTCCGTCCGCTGTACGCCATCCGCCGTCCACGCCGACTTTGGTAGTAGAAATTTTTCTAAAAATCTGAAATTTGGGTTCATGGCTCTAGTTGGTCCTCGAAACTTTTCAAGCCGATCGGACCAAATTTGGGTGGGGTAGGGGTCAAAATGTATGTGGTCAAAATCATTTGCCACTAAATTCTGGACGCTGAATCCAATGAAATGGGTCCCAGAACGATTGGCACCCACTGAAAGAGGTTGTGGGTCTAAATGGCTATCTATTACCCATTTTGAATATGTTTTCCAGATTTCTGGTACCTGGGCGTGTGGGTCATGATCTTTCACTAACTTTGGACGCTGAATCCAATGAGACTGGTCCCGGAACGATTGGTGCCCTCTGGATGAGGCTATGGGTCAAAATGGGTGCCTATTTACCCATTTCGAATGTGTGTTTTCCAGATTTCTGGTACCTTGACCATGTCTGCTCTATCACCTGATTCGATTGCCGGTTCTTCCCCTGGAAATGATTTCTAATTACATTTTGCCTCAACGGTCTTTTTTCTCAAAACGAGATGGTGGAATGAAAAAGTACGGAGCGAGTAGAAAGAGTAGGTTCAAGATCCCGACCGGCCCTGATGCATCAGTCCTACCCATACTTGCTTGATTTTGATTTGTTCACAGTATGCGTTTCAAAAATTATTCCATGAAACACAGAACCGTGGTGTGGTAAAGGAAAAATGTTTTACACAGTATTATTATGCACAGTATGATGTACACGTTCGCGCTTCAACGCGTACTTCGGTTGACGGCAAGTGACCCGTAAAAACACTTACTCTAATCATACATCTCCCGAGCGGATTCTTCTGAGTCTATCCACATTGTAAAAATAATTTGAAAGCTTCAAAGGCCTCTTGAACCAGAAGATCCGGGGAGAATTTTTCCAGTGACCGCAAATTTGTAAGATCTCAGAAGTTGCGGGCTCATTAGGAATTCAGCGGGGCAAGAAGGAAACAACCATTTATTTCCCTTGTCTCACATTTTTACGACAATCGAGTCCGTTATAGGTGAAACCTGTTTTCTGACACGGCGACTGTCGAATTGAGCCGATGTGTTAAATGACATTCCTCTAGGGACTCCCATCACACTCTCACAAGTTGATTGTGAACCGATAGAAATACGACTTTTCAAGGTTACGTCTTCTAGTATTTCGATTCTTAATGAAAACGTGGTTAAAAAAAAAAAAAAAAAGGAATCAAAATTAATTCGGTATTTTAATTTGAAGCATCCAAAGTAGGAACCTACATTTAACTAAATGGCACGTATCAAAATTAACACAAGTCAGCATAGTCACAAAATTATCTTCAATATTTCCCCGCCATTTCATTATATTTTCTCACTAACGAAAATAGCCAACAACCACCACACCTTTATAAAAGATGTGACAGTGAATGTCCCCATTGAGTACATTAATATTCTTGCAGGGTTTGGATGGAAGCTGTCAATCTTTATTGGATTAAATTGTGTGTAATGGTAACTATATGGGTTTTTTCTCTGTTAGATTCATGTGAACTCAGAGCAAAGGGAAATCGCCTTATCTAGAACAAGCTCTATTGGACTATGATCATGAAATGAGTAATTTTTTCGTTGAGAAAACCTCAAACAAAGCAGTAGTTTCTTTTAGACTAACACGAAAAATATATGGCAGTTATTTGTTAGGGAAAATTACGTTTGGGGGTCGGTGTCATGTCGCATTGAGTCTCATGGGCATTACATTAGCATCGAACGAGTTAAAGAGATTCGACGCCTACGCTGATCGAGTTGGCCATGGCCTTGTCTCTGTTGGCCTCCGCCTGATCGCGGAGGGACTGGAGGATCGGGTGCTCCTTCGAGTTGAGGAACACCTGTAGCGATGGGCTGGGTTGTGAAGACTGGACGATACCGGCGGGAATTACGGCCTCGGGGGGATTCCTGTTCCCGAGCTCGCCGTTATCGTCGATGGGCGGCTGATAGAAAAGAGTTTCGGGGGTGGCGATCTCGCTGGGAAAATTGAGAATTGTGACGACGGGGAGGGGCGGTCGTTTCGGGGCGACTGATGCCAGGTCGTTGTGGGGTGGCTTGTAGGAGGCGGTAGGGCGGCCGGGTCGCGAGACTAACACTTGTCGTTGACTCGTTGACGTCACAGGAGCATACTCTGGCCTGTAAGCAATCCAAATACATTTGTCACAATCGCTGACAATGTAGTCACGTGAGCAGTTGCTTACACAACGACATTAGAACCCTGCAAATAATTCCACAATGTTTGAATATTCCACGAAGCAACAGGACGCTCCACGCGGAGTGGGGAGCGTCCCAGACACATCAATCCATTTAGCGTCAAAATATAGTGGACGTCGTACATAGTTTTGAAAATAGAGTAAAATAATACCCCACACGCCTAGGTACCCAAACACAGGTTGGTAAGTTCCATTTTGACCCAAGCCCACCACCACCGGTTTCATCAATTGGTTCAGTCTTAATGGATTCAGTGTCAACAAATTAGTAGGGACCCACTTCAATGAAATCAGCATCCAAAATTTAGTGGAAAAAAAATCTTGAAAATCAATTTATCGAAGAAAAACAAAAGCTTCAAATTCCTTCACGGGGGATGGTTATTCATCGGATCAGACGCATGGAGACTCATTCGATTCGATTCAGGGTCCAAAATTTAGTGGAAAATAATACACACGCCTAGATCACCAAGAATCTCAAAAATCATTTTTTCAAAATATACATTTTGACCCATACCCCGCCCAAATTTGGTCCGATCGGGCTGAAAAGTTTCGAGGACCAACTAGAGCGGGGAACGGACCCCTGACCCAAATTTCAGATTTTCAGAAAATTTTCTACTACCAAAATTGGCGTGGACGGCGGATGGACATTTCCTTATTTTGATCTATGACCTTGAAACGCCCAGAAAAAATATTTGGTCCGAATCGGAGAGATTGATTTTTTACAAGTATTAACCAACCAACAGATTCCCCCTCACAAATTTGGTTCAATTGGGCTGAAAAGTCTCGAGGACCAAATAGAACCAAAAACTGGTCCCTGACCATAATTTCAGATTAATAAAATCTTCTACTATCAAGCAGAGGCGGACAGACATGGTAACTTCTTGGTTGGTTATTCTTCTGGACGTTTCATGATGTCTAGAACCGAACAAGAAATAACCATCGAAAAGGTCTGTCTTCTCCAGTTTTCATTAGTAGAAAAATTTCTAAAAATCTGAAACTGTTCAGGATCCGTTTCCGGCTCTAGTTTGTCCTCGAAGCAGCCCGATCGGACCAAGTATGAGAGGAGTAGGGGTCAAAATGTGTTTTTTCGAAAAATATATTTTCGAGATTTTTAGAGATGTAGGCGTGTGGGGTATCGTTTTCCACTAAATTTCAGACACTGAATCCATTGAGATAGGCCCAGAGATGGGTCAAAATGGGTATCTTATCTACCAATTTCGAAAGTGGGTATTTGGGATTTTTGATACGCGTGGTGTCATTTTCCGCTAAATGTTGGGCGCTGAGTCGATTGGAATGAGTCCGGTACACTTCACACTCACTGCTTCCGCCCTTTTTCTCCATGCCTCTGGTCCGAGGAATAACCAATTTCGGGGCTGATTGGAAATGGTCGATCCTCTGTGGCCGTGAGTATGAAAACATAGTGTAACGATTTATGTTCTTTGTAAATGATTTATTACAATTGTTCACTCAAATACACTGTCCCCATTCACGCACTTACACAACGACACAATCACAAGGTGTAACGGGGCGGCAGATTCCAAGCGCCCCGTCAAGAAACTTCGGCGGCGGGGGGGGGCGGAACAACCCCTCTCCCCTCCAAGCGCCTAACACCAGCTGGGCGGAAGGCGTGGCCTCACTGGATTGGGTAGGCGATGGGCGGCGCAAGACACCCAGGGAGGAGTAGAAGGGAAAGGCGACTTGACGAGCGGACTGAGAGAACCAACATCAAGCAGTCGTATCCGAACTCACGAGAAGGAAGGTAGAAATCTCTGTTCGCGGAACGGAGTGAAGTGAACCGGGACATCGAAGTAAAGTGAACCGGGACATCGAAGTGACCCGGAACATCGAAGCGAAGTGAACCGGGACATCGAAGCGAAGTGAACCGGAACATCCAAGTGAACCGGGACATCGAAGTGAACCGGAACATCCAAGTGAACCGGGACATCGAAGTGAACCGGGACATCCAAGTGAACCGGAACATCGAAGCGAAGTGAACCGGAACATCGAGGCGAAGTGAACCGGGACATCGAAGTGAAGTGAAAGTGACCTGAAGGAACGATTGTATCGTGGTTCCTTCAGGGTGAGAACTCGGGAATTGGGAGATCAGCCAATTCCTATCCCGTAACAGTGGACCCCTATTACGAACTGAAAATCCCCCGTCGGACCCGAGTGTTGATCCGTTCGCGCCCGACCGACGGCCAATAGTCTGGGTTTTCCACGCACCGCCAGTCGTCGGACCTCCGTTGGAAAGAGCCTCGCCTCCTCCGACCTGGACGGCGTTCCCCTGACCGAAGCCGAGCAGCGAAGAGCAAATCACCCTGTTGTCTCCATCCGAAGGCGTTGGTGCACGTAAGTGGCGAATTAACTCTGTCTCGTACCCTCGCAACGCGAAAGTCGACTCTTTAAATCTGGCCCAAGCCCTGACGTTTAGTCATTAGAAAGCTGATCAGAGAATCGTATGTTGTAACCGTAGTATTTAGTATCTTGGTTGTTGTAGAAAAGCAAAGGGAGTTAGGGGAGGACATTAGTAAAACAACTGTATTTTTCCGTTATTCTAAATCAAACACTCCTGAGCCTTCAGCTACCTCGTAAATTCATTGGCCTTCAGCCCTTCACATTCTACCTACTCACTAATTAGATTAAGTCATAGTCAGTATCCTTCTCGGCCGAGACATTCCTTATTTCATATTTCGAACAATTGCGTTATTACAAACCAATATTGAACTCTTGCCTTTCACTTACGAAACCCCATTCCTCAGAGCTTAGTCAATTCAGGTGTACTTGGAGTCTATGACCGACCGTCTCCGACATTCCGAACGGTAAGTGAAAGTCTTTAGTCTCCCACTAATTTATTCGCCTAGGTCTATTTCTGGATCCCTAGCCCGTTAGGTGAAACGGCGGGTTACATCTTTTGGTGGCAAGCGGTGGGATATTTCAGAAATCTCGATTTCTGTCGTATCCACAACAAGTGATCTTGACCAGGCGAATATTGGTGAGAAAAAGCTCTGAAGGAATTGGGTCGCGTTTTATAATCTCGAAATTTAAATTGTGCTAGTTATAGATTCTGAAATTTAAAATTGTAAGAAACAAACAAATCGGCCCGAGTGTGAGGAAGCGAGTGAGGAGTCAATTAACTTCAAATCCGTATCATTTTTCTTTCTTTCCATAAATCAAAATTTAACTACTGGCTCATTTATCTAGTAGCATCACTCTCGTGTAGCCTCTGTTCCGAGACTGTCCCGGGTCTGTGCCGGGACTGTTCCGAGGCCCTCTGTGCCGGGACTGTTCCGAGGCCCTCTGTGCCGGGACTGTTCCGAGGCCCTCTGTTCCGAGACTGTCCCGGGTCTGTGCCGGGACTGTTCCGAGGCCCTCTGTGCCGGGACTGTTCCGAGGCCCTCTGTTCCGAGACTGTCCCGGGTCTGTGCCGGGACTGTTCCGAGGCCATCTGTTCCGAGACTGTCCCGGGTCTGTGCCGGGACTGTTCCGAGGCCATCTGTTCCGAGACTGTCCCGGGTCTGTGCCGGGACTGTTCCGAGGCCCTCTATTCCGGGACTGTTCCGACGAGCCTTCAGCTCCAATTGACATCCCGATTCCAGACCCGTCATAGCTCTTACCAACTGGGAAGTCCTGTCTCGATTCGTGGGGAAATTATCGGTCCTTGGTGCGCAAGAAAGTGATCTATCAGTTCTGTAATTCTTTTTATTTAGTTCTTTTGTGCAACAAGTGAGTTCGCGACCATGCAACGAAACAGCAGCCCATCAGTCGAGGGCGAAGCCATGATGAACGCCGTGACGGAAGCGATGAACAAACTGGGCGCCTTCTTCCGCGAGCCTGCGACCTCCGGCATTCCGCGGTCGTTGTTCATGGAGGTCGACACATGGAACCCTGATGAGCCGGATGCTATCACGGCATCCGTGTTCTTCCAGGAAGTGGAGCAAGCAACCCAAGAGCTTGACGAGCACAAGAGACTGCGATTCCTTCGCACCCGCCTAAAAGGTGGAGCCAAGCGATTCCTCCAGGATGGTCTTGGCGAAACCCCGTACACGACCGTGAAGAAGGCCATACTGGCATGGTATGGCGAGGAAAGTCCCGAGAAGGCGACCATACGACTCTGGACAGCCCAGAGAGACCCCGACGAGTCCATCCGACGGTTCGCAGAACGACTTCTGGCCACGGCACGATCGGCTGTCCGAACTGAACCCAACCTGAACGAGGCCCAACGTCGGGAATGGACAAGACGAAAGGCACTCAGCGCTTTTGTCCGCGGGCAACCAAAAGAACTCCATCTCTACTTGCAGGGTAACCCTCCGGACACCTTGGAGGATGCAGTGGAGCGGGCTGAGGGATGGGAGGACGTAATGAGAGCGAAGCAGGACTACGATGCTCGATGGGACATAGCCGCTGTCAGCGGATCAAGACCTTCGGAGCCCAAGAAATGCTACTCTTGCGGAGAACCAGGGCATTTTGCAGCAAACTGCCTGCAAAAACCCAGAAGCCCGCTCCGCTACCCAAACAAACCAACCACGTTCGGCGATCACCAGTTGATACCGGTGCCGACGAAGTTACCACCGACCGTCCCAGTGCTGCCCTGTATGTACTGTGGTGATATGTCCCACTTTCCAGTGAGTTGCCCCCACGGACTCTACGCGGCCTTGTTCTGCAATTTCTGTGGATCCCGTGACCATCTGGAGGCTGATTGCCTGAAGAAGAAGAAGACCCTGCCCATCTCAAATCCGCGAATGCACCAGGTCAGAAACATCAGCACGACCCAGGAAACCCAAGCCAATCTCACGACAAATAACGAGGACAAACCAACCATTGAAGTCCACGGAGACGAGCTGGTGGCCTACCAGACCGCTGTGAATTGTGTCATGAGGCCCATGATACTGATCACCGCCGGCTTGGGGAAGGAATCCCGGCGAATGGTCGTGGATACTGGTGCTGCAGTGTCTGTCCTATCAAGACCTGTGCCTGGCATTGACATCCGCTCAACAACGTTGGAGCTGTGGGGTGCCGACGGACAACCACTGCCCGTGCTGGGGATCCAGGAGGTACGTACCACCATTGGTCTGGTTACAATTACACACCCATTCTATGTCTTCCAACGACCTGACTCCGGCTTGGATCTGATCGGACTGGACCTCCTGAGGAAATTACCCCTTGGCATACGCCCGGATATCGGCGTAGTGGAGATGAAAGAACCCACCACTGGGAAGATGATCTCCATCGGCGTGGTCGCCACTGACCCGGACCTCCACAGGCACATCCGTCAACTGAAGGGCGACGGGATGGCGCGAAAAGCCCAGAAAACTGCTCAAGCCACGAAACCCGACACCGACAACAACTACCAGGGCGGGCCAACAGTCGCTTCAACATCTGCCAAAGCCTCTGAACCTAGCGTCGACAACAACCACCAAGGCCGACTGACCACCGAACCAACACTACCTAGAAAGCAGCTGGTGGTACACCCTCCGATGTCCGATGTAGCAGAGTTCCCAATTGAGATCCGGGACAATCCCCCTTCAACCTCTGAATTGAAGCACCAGGTGCATCAGCATCTGACTCATCTGGCAGGACCCGACTACCAGTTGGTCAAAGACGGCCTGAGCCGTGTTCCTGTTGGCGCCATCATATTAAGTTTGCCAAAGGAACTTCTGATGGCAGCCCAATCCTTGGACCCCTGGATCTCCACCCTGACTGCTGACCCAGAGAAGCATCGACTAAAGAAGGAGGAAGAAGTCTGGAGGAAGGAGGTCGATGTGGATGGCCAGCGGATCACGGTGCCACTGATCCCATCCACCATGCGGCGCTGGTTCCTGACCAATTGTCATCAACATCAGTGGGCCGGGCACCCTGGCATAGAAACAACCACCCGTGTCGCAAGGCGGTACGGGTACTGGAAGAAGATGGTACGTGACGTCCGAGAGTTCGTCCAGAAATGCCAGGAGTGCCAGGAGAGGAACACTCCCCCAAATTTGACACCACCAATCCAGAAACCCGATGTCAATTACGAGGTCCAGGATGTCCTAGGGAAGACCACGCGTTACCACCTCAGCAGGCTCAAGCCAGCGTTTATCAACAGCGTGCCAGACGACGCCGTCACCCCCGACGTAGCAGAGGAGCCGCGCCCACCCGAGAGCCCTGCCCCTCCACCTAGCGAAGATAGTGGAGGGACGTGGTTGTTGGACCCCCTGGAATGGCCGGAACCAGTACGGACCGAAGAAAATCCTGAACCTGGAGCCCAGGGCCCTGGAAGATCCTCCAGCCGAATCCCGATTCCGATTAGGACGGCGTCCAGTCCATACGGGCTAAGACCAAGGCGCAAAACGATCGACTACGCGCAGCTCCACGCGGGGAAGATGTCAACACCTAGAACGGGATGAAGCGATTGAAAAAAAAAAAAAAAAAAAAAAAAAAAAAAAAAAAAAAAAAAAAAAAAAAAAAAAAAAAAAAAAAAAAAAAAAAAAAAAAAAAAAAAATTTTCAAGTTTTGTGGTGTACTCGTAATTTGTGAAATAGAATAGGGAATGTCTTACCTGTAGAATAAAATGCACAACACCAGTACTTACCTTGTTTTACTAATGACCGTACCTCATGAGTCGGGACAGGACTCCCTTGCCCCCCCCCCCTTTTGTTTTCCTTTTCCTTCGTAATGGCAGCAAAATCGAGGGTGTGAAATGTGTGAGTTGGAGTGTGAGAGTAGACTAAAGAAAGGGCCGGTTTGGATGTTTCACAGCATAGTAGGGAAGTAGAAGATAAGACCAGCGGAAGACACATCTCGCCCATCCAACATACCACCTTGGAACATCCGCGCCAGCGTACCTTCGACGAATGGGAGCGTCCTGTGCTGCATCTGCACAAAACGACAACACCCGCCGACAACCTACCGCTGCGATGGCTGTAAAGTGATGTGGAATCGGCTGGTGAGAAAGTGCCGGAACCTACGACCCACGGATCCCGCCTACCCGAAGCCCTGCTCCATCGCCGAACACGAAAAGGACCGCCCACCAACCTGTGCCGCTTGCAGACGCTGGCGGTACGAGCAAGCGTGGATAGCAGCCAAACGACCTGACGCAATGCCCATCGCACCAGTCACCCCCACCGGAAGGAAAATTGCCGAGGTAGACCTCGGCCTCCGAAGATCGGAGGGGTGTAACGGGGCGGCAGATTCCAAGCGCCCCGTCAAGAAACTTCGGCGGCGGGGGGGGGCGGAACAACCCCTCTCCCCTCCAAGCGCCTAACACCAGCTGGGCGGAAGGCGTGGCCTCACTGGATTGGGTAGGCGATGGGCGGCGCAAGACACCCAGGGAGGAGTAGAAGGGAAAGGCGACTTGACGAGCGGACTGAGAGAACCAACATCAAGCAGTCGTATCCGAACTCACGAGAAGGAAGGTAGAAATCTCTGTTCGCGGAACGGAGTGAAGTGAACCGGGACATCGAAGTAAAGTGAACCGGGACATCGAAGTGACCCGGAACATCGAAGCGAAGTGAACCGGGACATCGAAGCGAAGTGAACCGGAACATCCAAGTGAACCGGGACATCGAAGTGAACCGGAACATCCAAGTGAACCGGGACATCGAAGTGAACCGGGACATCCAAGTGAACCGGAACATCGAAGCGAAGTGAACCGGAACATCGAGGCGAAGTGAACCGGGACATCGAAGTGAAGTGAAAGTGACCTGAAGGAACGATTGTATCGTGGTTCCTTCAGGGTGAGAACTCGGGAATTGGGAGATCAGCCAATTCCTATCCCGTAACAGTGGACCCCTATTACGAACTGAAAATCCCCCGTCGGACCCGAGTGTTGATCCGTTCGCGCCCGACCGACGGCCAATAGTCTGGGTTTTCCACGCACCGCCAGTCGTCGGACCTCCGTTGGAAAGAGCCTCGCCTCCTCCGACCTGGACGGCGTTCCCCTGACCGAAGCCGAGCAGCGAAGAGCAAATCACCCTGTTGTCTCCATCCGAAGGCGTTGGTGCACGTAAGTGGCGAATTAACTCTGTCTCGTACCCTCGCAACGCGAAAGTCGACTCTTTAAATCTGGCCCAAGCCCTGACGTTTAGTCATTAGAAAGCTGATCAGAGAATCGTATGTTGTAACCGTAGTATTTAGTATCTTGGTTGTTGTAGAAAAGCAAAGGGAGTTAGGGGAGGACATTAGTAAAACAACTGTATTTTTCCGTTATTCTAAATCAAACACTCCTGAGCCTTCAGCTACCTCGTAAATTCATTGGCCTTCAGCCCTTCACATTCTACCTACTCACTAATTAGATTAAGTCATAGTCAGTATCCTTCTCGGCCGAGACATTCCTTATTTCATATTTCGAACAATTGCGTTATTACAAACCAATATTGAACTCTTGCCTTTCACTTACGAAACCCCATTCCTCAGAGCTTAGTCAATTCAGGTGTACTTGGAGTCTATGACCGACCGTCTCCGACATTCCGAACGGTAAGTGAAAGTCTTTAGTCTCCCACTAATTTATTCGCCTAGGTCTATTTCTGGATCCCTAGCCCGTTAGGTGAAACGGCGGGTTACAAAGGCACAATACATGGTTGTAACGCGGTTGTCGCATCATTTATAACAGGTGCTCCGCTCCGGTGAGAGGCTTGCTTTGCAGCCTCAAATTCCAGAGCATGCGCCAGGGCGTCGCACAAAGTCTTTGGGCGTGCGAGTCTCAATGCTTGCTGAGTTTCACTGTCCCTGATTCCATCTACGAAAGTCTGGACAGTCAGGCAGTCAACAATTCGTAATTGTTCTGATGGCCAGCTGGTATAGTCTGGAGGACATTCAAGGCTTCTCCACTCAATGCAACTATTGGAGCTGTTGATTTGTCATGTCCGAGTCATCCATTTGCAACAGCTGCAGCTTCCAACTGTCTCTTGTATGTTGATCATGGCACCTTTCCGTCAAATGTAGGTGGCTTAATTTTATTTCCTCTGGTTCCTGTAAACTTCTCTCCATTGCCACTGTTGAAGCTGGCTTCTGCTGGAATATCCATGTGCCTCAACTTTCCTTGATTGCTTCTCTCTAGTGCTAGAACCTCATTTTTGATTCGGTCTCGAATTTTGTTTTCAATTTCGTCTCTAACCTGAGAGATCTTATCATCAACTGCAGAGATCCTATCATCAACTGTAGAGATCTTATCATCAACTGCAGAGATCTTATAATGAACTGTGTTGGACAATGATTTCAAATTGTCCTCCAGTCTATCTGCATCTGTTTTTATGTTGGTGACATCACTCACTATTTTATCCATATGACTCACCAAATTCTCATCCAGTTTTTTACAGTTTTCTTCAAACATTTTTCTAGAATTCTCTTCAATTTTTTTAGCATTCTCTTCCATTTTTCTGGTGAGATCATCCACAAAGTCAAAGTTGTCTGGGTCATGACCTTCCTCCACAAAGTTCTCCTTCGTGGGCACAGATCTGCTTTTGTTCCACAGGTAGCTAAGCCACGCTCTTCCAGCTCTTCCTTCAGCTGTTTAACTTTCAAATCGGTCAACTTCATTTTTTTTCTTAAAGTTAAAACGCGCAGTAACACACTGAAGTCACTTGAAAAACCGTTTCAAATGTTGAATAAATCACAACAAAGTCACTATAACACTTTCTAACTACTGTAAAACACTATAACATCAACTATTGTAATCCCACTTCTGACACCAATTGTAGCGATTTATGTTCTTTGTAAATAATTTATTACAATTGTTCACTCAAATACACTGTCCTCATTCACGCACTTACACAATGACACAATCACAAGACACAATACACGGTCGTAATGCGGTTGTCGCACTATTTATAACACGAAGCGTCTATTTGGACTCTGAACTAAACTGAACTGAACTCTGCGGCGTTCCTCGGTCTCTTTTTATGCTCGCCCCTTGGCTGAGATCCTTCTCGAACCTTCTCTGGTTCTGGGAACTCGTTGTGTTGTCTCGAGCAAACAGGAAGGTTCCAGCCAATTCAATACAACGCACGAATGTTCCAGCCCCTACACAATCAGTTTTTCTGACAGTCTGGTCCCTGGTCACGCGGTGGCGCTTCATTCAACGCTTCTGTCAGTGTTATTTGTAGTCGAGTTTCTGTGCTGTGGTATTGAGCTTGCTCGCCGCGTTTTGCATCAAGGGCATTGCTTTTTTTCAGTATGCCTTCAAAAAGTAATCTGGGCTTCTTAGCTTCGACGATTATAGCGTTGAAAAAAAAGAAGAATGACCAGAAGAGGAAACGACGATGGTCGAAGGAATGGTACAAACTGAGAAATCGATTCACTCACGATTGTTTGCTCAACCAACCAACCATAAATTGCTTGAACCAAACGATTATAAAAACTTTCTTCGAATGAGCGAAAAAAGTTTCGATAAGTTATTGGAGTTGGTGCGGCCAAAAATTGAAAAGAGTAGCACAGTTATGCTAGAATCTATTCCCGCGACACAGAGACTGTCAATAACCTTAAGGTACCTAGCTTCTGGAATGGACTTGAAGAAAGTTCATGTCTGCGATTGCTCCTCAAACACTGGAAGTGATCATAATGGAAACGGTCCACCTGCTGCTCAATCTGCAGCTGGTGATGGTGCCGCGCTGACTGAGACGAACTGACTCAATCACCCATCTACACGATCAGTCTGCCGCTTCAGTCAGTCCGAAATTCAAGGTTTCTTTCAATCACCTCCCAGCACTGACTCAACCATCATTCACGCCCCTAGACGACCAGTTTGCTCCTTCAACCACCTCGCGTCAATCTCGGAGGGACCAGACTGTCAGTAAAACTGATCGTGTAGGGGCTCCTGCTAGGAGCTCCTGCTAGCCCTCCTAAAGCCCTCCACAGGTTGTTGACCTTGTAGCGCTGGTCACCCAGGAGACTGGTGCAGGTGTAATCTCGCAACAATAGGTTGATTATTCATGGAACAACCAACCAAAAAGGGGAGGGGAAGACATTAGGCTGGAATATGGTGATTATTTTGGTGCAGTTGGAATCATTTCAACCATGTTCTTCCAATGCGAAAGAAGAATTTTCACTGATTTTTTTCTACAACAAGTACTGGTAAAAGCTCACCTTAACGGGTACGGGACGGGTGAGTTGGAGTAGACGGGGTATTGAAGCTGCAGAGGTCCTGTTGGGACCGCGTACATCACCCTGACGAGAGTTGGCCCTTGGAAATGATGAGATGGGATGGGGACGATGAGTGCTCCCACGGGAACGGACATCCTCAAGCCTTCATGGATGACGTGGACCTCCGATGGGAAGGGTAGGTATGCTTCAGGATCGTTCATTACAAAAGGCTGGCGAAGGACGACCCTCACAGCTGGTACTGCGTTCTGCATCGAAGATCGAAAAAACATTTGACACACAGGTTGCAGTAGGCATACATTCATGGCACTAAGGGTGGGCAGGGTATCAGAAAATCATTTGCATAATGTCCATGCAGAGCACAACTATAGAAAAAAGGTTGTTTTGAACTACCCATGCTGATTGGCAAAGTACTTCATTACGGACTTGCCCTGAGAAATAGGTCAGGCACCCACCAAACTCATGTTGATTGTTTTCAGAACAACTTGTCCCCCACTACGTGGAGTTATGTCCAATGTTTCTCGTCGCTGAGACAAACCACAACCATACTGTCTTCCGAATTCGCTCTCAGTTCTGAGTCATGTTCATATAAGTCAATATACTTTTGAAAGTCTTCAAATGTCAAGGCAAACAAAATAAAACAATTCACTTACTTCAGAGAATCTGTTGTTTGTCTGGCAGGTAACAAGCGGCTGAGTGTCAGAGACTGAACTGATATGGACGTTTTGGTAGAGTGAAAGCTCATTACTGGGCACTAGCAAGAGAGGAACTTCAGACATGTGCCTGGCCACAGACAGCAGCCTGTCCCCTACAAGAGCTAATGGGATGTGGTTCTGGGGCAACTGGGTATGATGACCTAGTGTGATGCCCACCAGCGCCCCCAGCAACTGAAACAACAAAAACATTATCCTCAATTCCATTAATGAAATGCAAATCAAATTTCAATAAAATACTCGAGTCTCCTCGGGATTTCTACCGGACAAAGCCGCTGGCAATAAGGGATACCTTACGATTTTATAGACTAGATATTCTGGCATGTGAACCTCTACTACAGATGGACAAAACAACGTTCATGCGAGTCTCAAGATGGGGAAAATCTGGAATCTTGATGTGCTGTTTTATAAGAACCATTCAACTTTTGTATGTTTCTTTACTGATCGGATAGCTTTGCTAGTATTTAGTTAGTTAGGTACAACGTGAGTAGTGCCAATTGGTTTTGAAGAGGAAATCGTGAAATGAAGGTTGCAATGTTTTGTGGGCTGCGTGACCTCTTGAAAACAGGCAAGTAGGGACAAAATGGGAGGACGCATTGCAGGATACCTAACATTAAATGGACTTGACAGGTGCAGTAGTTGATGTCATTCGCATAGCTACTGCGCATTCATTAAAGGGAGGCGGATGTGTTTAGTTTAACTTTGACCTGGAATGCAGACCTGAAATGTTTGCGTCAAATATTTCGAAGACGTTTCCAGACGTAAACAAGGAAGGGGTGGGGAAAGGTCTTTTTTCCCTCAGGGGAGGCGTTACATAAAATGTCAAGAGCCTTCGAGACCTTGGCACTGGGGCCCAAGGACACGAACTAGGAGCCTAACTCGCAACCTGGCTGGCCTCGCTGAGCCCAGGGATCATCCCCCTCCCGACATTCAGGCCTGAGAAGCCCTTCAACCGTTGACTCATCTTTCCAAATGTAGAAAATTAAATACATAATATGTTCATAAAAATGTATTATGCTTAATCAGGAAGTGAAAAATCCCGCCTTAATGACCGGGTTGACATGGTGTGGTACCTCCCTTTATGCACCACCTCACAAGAACCAGAGATCTTGACTCGTCCCACAGTGATCCTCATCAATAACCCTCATTCCGACACCAGGATAATGTGTCGTAAACAAATAAAAGTTATGTTTCGAAACACTTTGTATTCACTCAGCCAAGAATTGAAAGTGGCTTAGTTCACAAGGAACTAGGCTTCTCTCCAACAATACTGTATGGGAACCACTCGATTCACAAGAAGCAAGATTATAATATTTTCTCGAAATAGTAACATGTCCCTTAAAAACAATCTTTCCACGTGTTTCTAGAGTGATTATATTGCAGTAGGGCAGGATGATGACTGGTGACTCAGTTTCAGACAGCTCCCGCTCGAGTGCAGTTGTGCCTGTTTCATAATTTACACTTGTCATCATGCTTCGTAATATTCATGTCTGTGGCCTGACTAGATAGATACCGAGGTACTTTTTAAAGCCATATTTATTAAGGAAAAAATAATTTTGACATTTTACCACAATGTTGATGACCCTGTTCAATTCGATACCCATTTTGTCCGATGATGGAATGAATTGACATAAAAATATTAAGAACCCGGTAGCTCGGTAAAAATAGATGTCATTCAAGACTTCCTCTTTTATTTCGTCTAAAACTCAAGAAAAAAAAAAACTGAAAACCCTACAAGTGCAGTTGTTGTAATTATGATTATTGCTAGACCCTATTGCTAATGAAGAGGTGGGCGGGTTGCACAAAAAATGCAATACCGGTACCCGTCCATTCAACATTTTCTAGAAGAAAAATTGACCATACCATCAACGTTTTCCTCTTCTACTCCATTTCAATATATTTGATATGATCCACTCTTCTGATGTACTGAAAACTTACTAACCAACAGTGTAATTAGGAAGCTAGTAGAGATTGGAGTCCAAGACATGATTTTCTTCAAGATGGGAATTCACCTTAGAATAATTATTACAAACCCTAGCGGATTTGAAGCTATTTAGATAGACTTGCGAGATTAGAAAATAGTGTCGGGAAAATGTGGTTTTTTGCTTTGCGCCTTATTTAGTCAGAACGATAACTACTGTTTAAAACGTATAAATCTGACTTGTTCTCAAGGTCCAGAAATCACGTCCAATTGGTACCTAGTACAAATAGTGGTCCTCCAACCGCATCCCGATGAGGACATCAGTCAACCTTTTTTGGGTTACTCTAGTGGAATCAATCTTTTATTCTTATTAATCCACACCGAGAGACCGCTTGGCAGGAAACAGAAAATTAGTTCCAATCACATGTTGTCGGAATTTGCAGCAGTTATCTCTGGTTTGTCTTCTTCACCACCACGGAGTGTGAGAGCCCACGGATAGATTATTCTGAATTCGAGTCAAGCTGAGCAAGGTCAAGTTCGTAGGGATATTGGGCGTATCTAAGGAGTATTTTATTTCGTCAAGATGCTGATCCGGATAAGTTCCGGCCTAGTAAGGCCGTAGGATGCTCCTCATTACAAAAAATACCAACACCATCTTCAACTCTTTTGAATCGCGTCACCTTTAAATTTTACACCGCTTCGAACAGTGTCTCCCCTGATTTTGAAGAGAGCAACTGTCCCGTTAAGTAGCTGGTCGCCTTCAAGAAGCACACGCCTTCCCGCTGACATTTAAATAACTCTCATGATTTGTTCCGTGTTCCAAGGGGCGCGACCCACAAGTTAGTTATCAACTCATCTAGGAGTGAGGCGAGGCCGTGTACGGATTTCATTTTTCTTGCCGAATTTTATTTATTTCTGGATCGTTGAACGTTTGGACTGGTCTCCTGGATACAAGGGCGTATCACGTACGAGGGTTCATCGCTGAGTCAAATTTTAGGAAACGTTTCAAGAGGCCGTTGTTTAAAAAGGACGTAATCATGTGCTTTTTTTTTTTTTTTGGTAAATTTATTCTTAATGGAATAGGTAATACACTCATGTATTCATATCGATGAAAAAATAGTGATTTCCCCTAAGCTTTTAATTCTCAAATTCGATGGAGTGTAGATTCCGACTCAAAAATTCCCATTTACCCATCCCCATCATCATCTAATTTATTGTGATTTTGTTCCTGGGAGGAAGGTAGAGAGAGCCTCATGGCCCTATTCCTCCCAGGTGGATAAATAAACACTTTCAATCAATCAATCTAGATACCCTACGCGCAAAAGTAACCTTTAAAATGTTCCAAAAAAGTGAAATTATGCAGATGGACTCGTTCGGGTCCTCACAGTGCCTTACTTAGTGCGTTCATCCGCATGAATGTGGCAGTATTCCTATATGCGGCTGGAGCCGTTGCTTTGCCATTGGAGCGCTGCTGCAGCCGACTAATCCAGGGACCAGTGACTAGATTTGGGATATTCAAACCCGCATGAAAATTGTCCCTCTCTTCAAAAACTTTGTATGATTTTCCACAATGGTTTATTAGTACTAGGAGCAAGAGTATGATGGAAGACAGTGGACGTCCGGGACTCATCCCAGCGTTTGAAATTTTGTTGAAAATCCTCACATACTTAGTTCCTACAATTTCCCGAAAACCAAATTTCAAAAAAACACGTTTTCCCCACAGCCTCCCCAAATACGGTCCGATCGGGCTGGAAAGTGTCGCGATTCAGGATCGGAATGAAATCCTCCCTAAGAGAAGAATATAGTCAGCATTGTATCAGTATAGACCCGATCATATTGCAAGAATGAAAAGTAGTAGTACGTTTCATGGTTTCCTCAGCCCTCAACAACATTCGAAATATTCGTTTGTAGATTTTGCATGCACTACTCTCCTATTCATTAGTATTGAATCCAAAAGCTGATTCACTTGAGCTGGGTCCAGGACCAAAGGTCTGCTCACTCTTGCTTTTCCTCATGCTCCTCAACAGCACTTGCTGCATTCATCATCCTGCCTGAGAATAACAAGTTATATAAAATGCTAAAATTAATTTTTCGATAAGTGTTCCAATTAAATGTTGTCAAACAGAAAAATACTTGAGAATCATAACCAAGAAATGGCATTGAAGGCAGACGGGCACATTTCGGATCTGGGTGATAAACCTATTTCACGATTTTTGGAATATTGACCGTTTTGGCACATTGTGGCTGAAATTTGGTTCCAGGGAGCATTTGCCGGTTGTTTATAATCTGAACGTTGAAATATTATCATGTTTTGTAAACATGTAATATCTAAGAGATTAGAAGAGCAAAACTGAGTCGGCTTGACTTCTGTTCTGGCTCCCTAGGCGTTTCTCATTTCCGGGTCATCGCATTGTTTAGCTAGCGTACTGTTAGGCACCTTTCTCCGCCGCGAAATCCCCTCTTTTAGCCAGAACCGTGAATGAGCTATATCCAATGGGTGAGAGATGTTCCACGTGCTTTTGAATTAGACAATCTTAGGTAATCATTTGAATCGAATGAATACTAACGGTGTAGGTAAAGAAACGAATTTTGAGGGAAATAGTTATAAAAGTCCTTACAAAAACTAGTCTGGGAAGGAAAGTACCTTTGATGTTGGCTTATCACCATATTATCTGTAGAGTCTACTTAACCTACTAGATTCGACCGGGTCATTATAAGAGAAATACCTTTTCAAAAACGATTGGGTAGTCTTAACAGATTTCGTCAAGGGTAATCGGAAAAATCTTCAACTTCACCAAAACCAAAATTCTGCATTATTCCATCAATATTTGGCGGTGCTTTATTCGGACTAACTTAATGTATATCTCGCTGCTCAGAAGAAAGATGGTTTCAACCACGGATGTTAGACACGAAACACATACTTTCTTTGTTTTTAAACATCCGTCGTTCCAACCAGTTTGATTTAATCGGTACCAGAGCAATTAGACCCAAATAATGGGTGGTAACTACATACTTTCCAGTGATCCAATGAATATACACCATCTCGAGGGAGTTGTACCCTGGGCCCCCTGGGCATTTGGGTGGGACAGAACAGAAGACATTTTTTCAAAAAAAAAAAAAAAAAAACGCTGCAAATTCTTACACAGGGGTTGGTTATTCGTCAGACCAGGCGCATGGAAACTTACGCATAAAAACATGGGGGAAATGGGGAAAACGGTGGGTGCGGCGGGTCCCAGACCCATTCCAATCGATTCGGTGTCCATGATTTAGTGGAAAATGATACCCCACACGCCCAGGTACCAGGAATCTCATAAACACATATTTAAAATGAGTAATATATACCCAATTTGACCCATAACTTCTTCCAGTGGGTGCCAATCGTCCTGGGACCCACTTCATTGGATTCAGCTTCCAAGATTTAGCGAAAATGATACCCCACACGCCTAGGTTCCAGAAATCTCAAAAACACATATTCAAAATGGGTAATATATACCCAATTTGACCCATAACTTCTTCCAGTGGGTGCCAACCGTCCTGAGACCCATTTCATTTGATTCAGCGTCCAAAATTTAGTGGAAAATGATACCCCACTCGCCTAGATCGCCCAAAATCTCGAAAATCCATTTTTCAAAAAACACATTTCGACCCCTACCCCGCCCAAATTTGGTCCGATCGGGCTGAAAAGCTTGGAGGACCGTCCTAGGCCGGTAACAAACCCCTGACCCAAATTTCAGATTTTTGCGTACGGCGGACGGCGGACGGACATTGACGTTTTTTGATCTAGACACCATGAAACGTCCAGAAAAAAATTTTGAGCCGAATCGGAGAGGTTGACCATTTGCATGAAAACATAGGTTGATTATTCAAGGAATAACCAACCAAAATTCGTTCATTGCTTTTTTTTCTTTTTTTCTTTTTTTTAAGGGACTGGTAAGGAGCTACAAAAACCTTCCATTCAAGGATGAGTCACATCATCATTACATTATATCAATACTAATCGTATCAAACTCTTACTCTCGCCTTGTTCATCCTCTAGACTCGGGGGTCAGGATTCGTTCTACCAATTGTACTCTCCATTAATAGTGAATCAAACAGTACGTTAGCGCAGGCGCAGCAAGCAACCTTCATTCAGGGGTCTCTAGCCTGATAAATATTTGAATATTGTTTCTGGAACTAACTACGAATTAGAGATACAACATTTAATTGCCAACCCACCAATGTATATTGAAAAATGTAAAACACTCAAAATTAAAACACACACTCTTAGAAATGACACGAGTGAGCGATCAAAATGGGTTTTATATTAATTTTACATATTCATTGTGAATATAGAATTTCATAAAAATTCATTCGAGTTGTATGAGTCGTGTTAGTTATTTGAAAATTACAAATCCCCTCGCGGGTACGTCTGAAGGTTGCTAGCGGACACTGATCCTTCGGCGATCCTCGAATGGAATGAAAGCGTCAGCGACTTTAACCAAGGTCCGGAAGGCGTGACATTCTCCTTTATTTATGAGCTGGAATCGACAAGGCGATCTTAAAATTAAGATCGATATCACGATATAAAAGCCTGTGTATTACGTCCTAGAACCGGTGGGATGCATTGTTATCCGCTAAAGTGACCGTAATGTAGTGAAACAGTCGCTTACACGTAATGATATGCCGAAAAAAGAGTTCCTACGTAAATGGAAATCGGCACATGCGCTCCCATATTTTCTTGTTTGATTTCAGCACTAGGTTGGCTTCAGCTTGAATCCAGTTGTATGATGAGGAAAATATGTGAGTTTTTGCATGCATAAATTTATTATTCACGGAGCTCTGCAATAAGCTCTACAATATACGTGTAAGATAGGTATCTATTTTCGTCTATCTCAACAAATCACACTTCGTTAGATGCAGTTGTAATTTCAAAAGATAACATCCAAATTTCAGAAATACACAAAATAATAAGTATCTTCTATTTGAACAAAAGTAGTAAAGCGCTCACCTGAGCCTTCTGGTGCTGTCTATTCTGTCCTTGTTTAGGTTAAGGGCCCTTAACGAATTTTCGAATGCCTTGTCCATGTCTGCCTTAAAATCTTTTATTTCTTGAAATTGGCTGGGTAGTATATATGTTATAATCCCATTCATTAGGTAATTGCGCTGTGTATTGTGTCATTATATTCTTTTATACATTGTTGAGCTATCGTGGTCCAAGCTATTTTTTTCGAATTCTCTTTTATTCGACATCGTATTCTATTCACTATTGTCTGATTCAATCTTCAGTCCGTTCGAGGAGGGACTGTCGACCGCAGTAAAAACATGAATGATATTTTCGTTTTCTAAATATTCTTTTAATTCCATTGAACTTAACCCTCCATATTGATCTGTCAGTAAAGTTTTTATTGCGTTGTTAGTGTTCTTTTGTGTATCACTGATCAAATTAGCTTGCTGCCTCCAGAAGGCCAGAAGGGAGGGAGCATGCGCCAGGATGTGCGCGCAGCTCCTGCCCAGACGTCACATTTTGGAGAGAGGCCCAGCGCTCACTCGTTGCTAAGGTGCCCAACCGGGCAGTTGTGCCCCTCTGACTGGGGGGCCCAAAATGTTGGAGTCATATATTTTTGTAATCCTGTCGTGCAAGTGCATCACACTCAGTCCATCCTGGCTTTGTCCTGTGCTCGCTCTGAAGTGAACTCTGCTGAACCGTGCTGAAGTCGACCAAAGCTGTAATATTGTGTTCCCCATGAGATAAAGGACTCAAGTTAATAAGCCTCGCTGTGTACCTGCGGGACAGCGTGCCCCCTCCTGTTTTTCCTTCGACGTCAACGCCGTTTTTGTCAGCCGGTATCGTTGCACTTGCTCATTAAATTGTATTTCATGTATATCATAATTTCATGTGTCTTGTATTAATTGTATTTTATGCTCCACATGTTGTCTAATTTACTTTGTCGAATTACTTTGTCTTGTATCAATTCTAGCCCAGGTTGAGGCATATTCTCCTTTGCAACGAGTCCTTGTTTTCAATTATAATTAATTTTGTATCAATGTATTTTATGCTCATCCTTGGTATCCCTAGTTGCTCAGTCGTAAGTCTTGGACTTACATCCTGTATCCTCTCGCTAGGTCCATTCCAAATTCTCCGAAGAAGCCCGAATTAAATTATAGTAAATTCAAACACATTTTAATTCGAGAGAGGCTTACACAGTTTTATTCGTTCTTTGTTTTTTTTAATTTTTTAATTTTTTTTTTTTTTTTTTTTTTTGAGAAAATGATCCTATTTTTAACAACATCGCCGTTACCTATAGAAATATTTTTCTGACTTGTTATGATTTCATTCAAATTTAGAAGGTTTACGTTTCTTATAATATCAATCATGGTCATCCAATACAGGACTCCTGGATAAGCTATCCGCTTCCGGGTTTGAGTCTCCTGGATTATACTTGATCGCGAAATTATATTGGAGAAGATAGTTATAATAGAAGAATTAGATAATAGAAGAATTGTTAAGTCACCTAGCTCCTCATCAGGTCGTGATCTTATGTGTACATTTTCCAGGGGCTTGTGATCTGTGAAAACGGTGAATTTATTTCCCGAAAGCCTGCTGCTTCAGCACTGCTCCTATTCCCTCTAAACTTGCATCAGTGAAGATTTCATGAATTTCCAACGAAAACCTTCTTTCTGAATAGCTTGCATTAGAGCATCAATATGCCGCGAATATTTTTGAAAAAATAAGAATATCATCTATGTAGTTGATGCAAAATGCAGCTAAATTATTGTGCCTGATAATTCCTGTTAGTATTCTTTGGAAAATTGCAGGGGCATTTTTTTAGACCAAAGGGTAGCGCCACCCACTGCCAGTGACCATGTTGTGTGACAAAGGTGTTTTATATCTAAAATCTAATCTAATCTAAATCCTGGGCATCTGAAATTCAGTGGACTACATACTACCGACGATCTTTGAATGAAACGATCTACAGAATCAACATCGGAACATCATTTTTTTGAGAACTCTTCAAGAGTTTCGAACAATCACTACGCGAAATTTATTAGTATATAAATTAGCTGACAATTAGCCAATATTGACAGCTTTGATTTGCCCTTTTCTCATTCTCGTTAAATGGCCGTGTACTGAATAAAAGCAGTCTGTGCGCTTCCACATCTCATTGCAATTCAGGACGGAAGGAATGATGAAGGTAAATCAATAGTTTTATACCGGTATGCTAAAATCTTGACTCAGCTAAATTATTGCGCCTGATAATTCCTGATAGTATTCTTTGGAAAATTGCAGGGGAATTTTTTAGACCAAAGGGTAGCGCCACCCACTGCCAGTGACCTTGTTGTGTGACAAAAGCAGTTTATCCATCTTTCGCGTGTATCGGAATAGATCAAAAGGCGGAGTTTACTGTAATAATGTATGTTCTTTGTAAATAATGAATCAATCTTTATGAAATAATCTTTAACTTTTCCTGTGTCATATTTATTTTTTGCAAAGATCGATTGATATTTATCTATTAGGTCGTATATCACCTTTCTTTTTTGATCGTCCAAGTGTTCTGTTTTAATCTCGAAATCTGTTACGGGTATGAACTCATTCCAATTTAAATTTATGTCTCTCTCACAGGTCGGTTGTTTATTCATGCATGTTGTAGGTGCCTGTGTAACTTGAAGGTTCTCATCCTGACGTAATTTATAATCTCTAATAATGTCGGGGCCTAAAAGAACATCATATTTGAATTCAGTATTGTCCGTTACGAAAAATTTCATTTTTTTCTTAATGTTAAAATTTTTTAGTTGTAAGTATACTATTCCTTTGACTTTGTCCTCTCCGCTCATTGTTTTGAAAGTGTAGAGTTTGGTATTTGTACGTTTCGGCCTAAATGTTTCAGAAATTCGTATTTAATCATAGTAATATTAGCTCCGGAATCATAAAACGCTTTTCCTGATTGATTTTCAATTAGTACTTTCAGTTCAATGATCGAAGGCAAAGTTAGTTTTTTTTTATTCGGAATGTTATCGTTTAGGGCGTCCTCTAATTCTGTGTTGTTGGCTACCTTAATGTACCCATCGGATGATTTTTTATTTCTACAAAATTTTTCTGGATGATAGTGTTTGTCGGACTCTCCGAATATTTAGATCTAAATGCCTTATTCGCAAAAGATTCTAACTGATTTAGCTCGATCATCAATTTACTTTGAGTTACAATCTCTCGTTTGTTCAGTTTCTCACGTGTGATGGGGGTAAGCCTACTGCTATGAGCATAACTCTTGACTTTTCCGTGAGATCAGGATCTGCTTCGGCCAGTATGTGTAATTTTTTTACTGCGTATTCTGTTAATGACCCTTTTATGAATCTAAAATTATACGCGAACGCAATGTCAGACCAACCTTTATCTGCGTAGGTATCCAAAAATGATTGGGCCCAATCGTTCCAAGCTTGGTTGTTGCCGTCAAAAATTTTCCGGGTGGCTGAGTACCAATCCGTAGGAGAACCATCCAAAAATAGGCGTAGAACTTCGGAGCGCTGATCTTCGCTGATTTCCATCCTTTGGCATTCTGATTCAAAGGTGGTGAGTCAAGATTGCGCGTTCTGGTATTTGCCGGTGAATTTCACCACAATCATATCTTTTGTTAAGGACGATAAACTCTTCCTTGTCTCAGGTACAACTTGTTCGTTGACCGTT
The DNA here is from genome assembly GCA_019603395.1 of Cyrtorhinus lividipennis. Classification (NCBI taxonomy): domain Eukaryota; kingdom Metazoa; phylum Arthropoda; class Insecta; order Hemiptera; family Miridae; genus Cyrtorhinus; species Cyrtorhinus lividipennis. The sequence continues at coordinate 23,204,994 of CM034005.1, read as the reverse complement.
GAACGGACGGGCTGTGCGATCAATTCGTCCAGGTAGTTGCCTCGAAAACAAACATTTCCTTCCTCGTCGAGGTACCTATACGGTTTTGAGGTCGTCGTCCAACGTGATGATGAGATTTCGTATTTGTCCCCGCTTCTTTATTGACTTTAATCCTCCTTGTATGATGGCGTTTTGCATTAATTCGGCGTGGTTTGATGTAGACCGAGCATCTGTCGAAAATAAAAAAAATATCTTCTTGACTGTATAGTTGGATGGCCTTGATATGATGGACCGTTGTTTTGGGGTCCGACAGTGATGCTGCAGCCGTCGGCAGAAATTTGGCACGGAAAGACATCTTCGTAGGTAGTGAACCGTTATAGATTTGTAAGATAGGTATCTTTTTTCGTCTATCTCAAAAAATCACACTTCGTTAGGTGCAGTTGTACGTCTGATTTTCGAGCGATATATCATCGATCTAAAATCGACAATTGCCAGATTTCTTGTTTTGGCAGCAGGCAGTAACTCCTGATTTGGTCATTATGATGACTTAATTTGTTGTGTCCACCCCCACTCCTCCTCCCACAACTGGGGCCCTTGATATTATTTTCTAAAGTTCAGGCAACGGCGTAATTTTGAAATCCGCAGCTTCGTATCGGCAGGTGAGCTCCGTCATTGATACGGAAAGGGGAAGACTGATGGGCTCGGAGGTCTTCCTTGACGAAGGATGATGTTTTACACCTAGAGCCTGATCAATGTTCTTTGGCCCGATCCTTCATAGTGAGCCTGACTTCCAACCAGATTCGGCAGTGTTTCTGTCGATACCTGCAAGGACGCTCGTCGGAACACGCATTGACTCATAATAAGACACCGATGAGATGACCGCACTTAATTTCATCATTGAGATATATCTCTCTTCACACATTTTCACTGGGTAGTCGTACTAAATTGGGTTGGTAATGAATCGGAGTTAACTTGGTTAAGTTGGTTAACAGCATCGATGTATGCCCGTACTGTCTGTGTACTTATGTGTACATCTCTGGTTGATTAACCATCGCGTCCTTATTATTCGTATTATTCCGTATTATCGCGTCATTATTCCGCTGAGACGCATTCGATGGCCGTTTCCTTCGCTGCTGTTTATCACGACCTCAAAGTGATTCCCAAAATACAACATCGTGCAATAGGGCTGTCCCAAAAGTATTGGTATTTCTGGGAAAATGATTTATACATATCGATGCTATTTTTCTCTGATATGACGATTGTTCCTCCCCTCCATCCTAGAATCGTCCTAATGGGTGTGAACAACAATTTTTTGGTTGGTTATTCCTTGAATAATCAACCTATGTTTTCGTGCAAAAGGTCAACCTCTCAGATTCGGCTCAAAATTTTTTTCTGGACGTTTCAAGATCAAAAAACGCTGCAAATTCTTACACACGGGTTGGTTATTCCTCGGGCCAGGCGCATGGAGACTCACTTCTTCAACATGGGGAAAACGGAAACAGTGGGTGTAGCGGGTCCAGAAATCTCGAAAACACATTTTCGAAATGGGTAGATAGGTACCCATTTTGACCCATAGCCTCATCCAGAGGGCACCAATCGTTCCGGGACCCGTCTCATTGGATTCAGCGTCAAAAAATTAGTGAAAAATGGCAAATTATTACCATTCCAATCGATTCAGGGTCCAAAATTTAGTGGAAAATGATACCCCACACGCCTAGGTACCAGAAATCTGGAAAACACATATTCTAATGGGTAATATATACCCAATTTGACCCATAACTTCTTCCGGTGGGTGCCAATCGTTCTGGGACCCACTTCATTGGATTCAGCGTCCAAAATTTAGTGGAAAATGATACCCTACCCATTACATAATAAGGGCTCCAGTTGTTTAGAATTGGAAAAAAATTGACATCTTTTTTCCAACTCCTTACCCAAAAATTACAGATACAGATTACAAATTTTTGGTGGTATTTCAAGTTTGCCACTAGGAAATTTAAAATAGCATTTCTCAGCTGATGGCTGAACCTTCGAGTTTGTTGTTAGTTTCACTTTTGCCTTTCCGTATCGACTCGCTCCCTGTGCTAGTGTGCTCACTTGATGTTCAAAATATAATTCAGCAGTTGATTTACTGCCGTCATTTTCAAGAAGAATTCCCAACATCCACTGAATATACGATCTATGGGCCATTAAAATCATCAACGTACTCCAGAAAGTTACACATTCTTTTCACCAGTCAGTAAAAAAAGATATTATACACCATCCGATGGGAGAACGGATTTTATTATTTGTAGAGATGCGAGATTTCACCTGGTCTTCACTTTCTGATGAATTTAAATCCTTCTCCCTCAGTGAAATGAAGTAGGTACTGCGTCAATAGTTTCAGAGCCAATGTGATAATCAATTAAGCAGGCCCAGGAACGGATCGTAAAACGCCGTTTTCTTTTCCCCAGTTCCCTAAATTCATCCAGTGAGTCTAGGTTGACAGTTTCTCCAACTGAAACAACACACTATGCACTAACTTGAAATAAAATTGATATAGACAATACTCACCATGACAATATTGGCCATCATTGCGTCGAACTCTGTAAATAAATTAATACTGAGTCAATCATGAAATTCAATCGTAGAACAAGTTAGGAAAATTACCTCAATTTTATGAATTTTTGGCAATATACATGTAGTTTCAGAGTGCCTAGCCACCACGGTTTCCACAAATCATTTGGAACCAGAATATAGCAGACTCAAACCATTTTTTTTTTTTTTATTATTATTATTTTTGTTTTTTTAAATAAATATTGTGATCTGTTGTGTGTTGTGATCTGCTGTTTGTTGAGTTGTGTATGAGGGGAAAACAAAATGTGAATTTCGAAGAATGGTTTTTTAGATTTTTTGCAATCTATGTGTGTGGGGTATCATTTTCCACTACGCTGTGGACGCTGAAACCAATGAAAAGGGTCCCAGAACGATTGGCACCCACTGGAAGAGGTTATGGGTCAAAATGGCTATCTATTACCCATTTTGAATATGTGTTTTTGAGATTTCTGGTACCTAGGCGTGTGGGTTATGATTTTCCACTAAATTTTGGACCCTGAATCGATTGGAATGGGTCGAGATCCGCCACTCCCACCGTTTCCCCCCCTTACCCCATGTTGAAGAAATGAATCTCCATGCGCCTGGTCCGAGGTTTAAATTAGTCTCCATGCGCCTGGTTCGAGGAATAACCAACCCGTGTGTAAGAATTTGCAGCGTTTTTATAGTAGAAATTTTCTAAAAATTTGAAATTTGGGTCAGGGGCTCGTTTTTGGGTCTGGTAGGTCCTAGATACTTTTCCCGATCGAACCAAATTTGGAGTAGGATAGAAGTCAAAATGTGTTTTTAAAAAATGGATTCTCAATATTTTCGGCGATTTAGGGGAAATCATTTTTCACTAAACTTAGGACGCTGAATTCACTGGAATGAGTCTCCATGCACCTAGTCCGAGGAACAACCAACCCCTGTGAATGAATTTGAAGCGTGTTCGGAAAATGTTCTACTACCAAATCGGCGTGGACGGGGGACGGCAAAACGAACATGGTAACTCTTAATGGTTATTCATTGAATGATCAAACTACGTACCTAATCATGCCCAAAGTCATGAGAGATCAAACATCTCCGATTGGCCGCAAATTTTTTGTCTGGTCGTTTGATTATGTCCAAATCATAACGCAGCAAATTCTTCACAGGGGCTGGTTATCCCTTGGACCAAGAGCATAGAGAAAATAAGGAAAACGGTGGATGCGGAGTATCCCGGACTCATTCCAATAATCGTTTATTTCAAAAACCCCCTAACTGTCATTTTTTTAATTTTACAGTATTAACAAAAAACCGTGTAACTTAAACAAAATAAATAGTAATTGCATTATATTTTATTTTTTAACGTATTTTATGTAGATACATTGCTGACTTAATTTTTGAGTAAATACGATTAAACACAAATAAAAAAAAAAAATTATAAAAATTTTATACTTAAGGGCTTTTTGCAATAAATGTAAGACTTAGGGGTTTTTTGCAACAAAAAAGTGTTATTAGTGTCTTATATTGAATATTTTATTGTTTTTTAGCTCTCCAAAACAATGAATGTAGGACACTTTAAATATATTATAAATTTTTTATGTTCAAGTATTGGTTTTACCGGATTTTTTCACAAAATAACAATTCTTACAAAATAAAATTTCCCCCAGTTTAGTGCAAAAATCCCTCAACTGTTAGCAGTTGAGGGGTTTTTGCACTAAATGTATAATACTTGGCTTGGTTTAGTAGCATTGGAGATGCTAGATTTAGTGGGTTTTTGCACTAAACGGTGTATCTCAGTTTTTAGATATCATTTGTGGTTAAAACTGAAATTAACAAAAAATGTCAGTTAGGGGGTTTTTGAAATAAACGATTCATATTGATTCATCGCCTAGCATTCACCTGGAAATGATACTCCACACACCTAGGCATGCGAAATTTTGAAAACCCGATTTCGAAATAGGTAGATAGATACCCATTTTGAACCATAACCTCTTCAGGTGAGCGCCAGACGTTCCGGGACCGACTTTTTGGAAATTTAGTCGAAAATTATAACCCATACGCCTAGACCGCCGAAAATATCGAACATCAATTTTTCGAAATACACATTTCGACCCCGACTCCCCACCCCTTACAATTTGGTCCGATTGGGCTGAAAAGTTTCCAGGAAGAGGACCTTATAGAGCCGGAAACGGGTCCCTGTCCAAAATGTTCACCTAAAAAAAATGTATTTTTTGGAAACTGGATTCTAGAGATTTTTGGCGATCTGGGGTATACGTCGGGCATCATTTTCGTTAGAGTACGTCTTGTTTGCTAATGCAATAAATGTAAACCTATTTTCTACATTACAGTGGTACCACTTTAGGTAGGTGTTAGCAAGCGCGCTTCACTACAGATCTACAGGTACAGATCTACTTCCACAGTCAGTGTTCATAGAATCCTTCAGCTTACATAACTATTTTCTGTTTATTTTCAACCATTATTTCAATCAGGGATCGGCTGTGAAGAAAAATGTACTCTTAAAAAAAAGTAACCATTGATTTTTCTGATGCACTCTTGTTTAGCTCGATTTATATATTTTTCCTAGAATTAAGTTACTGACGATTTACACACATACGTACGTTGTATTAAATCTTCGTGAAAATTGAATTGTTTGTGACAAAATCAATCGGATGACATTCAAATCAACTGGGGATCCATATGAGGATGAGTTATACAGGTACTAGTTCAGTCAGGTTGACACAGAACTTGAGCACCGATCTTCGTTTCATGCTAGATTAGCATGGTGGCCACTCAATACTTGTTGTTACTGATATAGCTACATTTGTTGCTTTGAATCAAACAGGTAGGTTGGTGTTCTAAAATCAAAATTTTGATTCGATACTGTTTCTAACAGCCGGTCTTACAACAATACTGCAGTAGCGACAGTGGATTTAGATAAAGAACATATAGATAGAACACAGCGCTTAATAGCGCGTTCAAGTTTAGTCAAATGCCGTGAAAAGGCATACTTTGTTTCCTAGCCGGTTGTAATGATGACGTTCGTGGCAGAATAGTGAAAATATTTTTCTCCTCAGAAAACCTCAAGAACACGAATTGTGACTTTGAGGACTCCAATTTTCCCCAATATTGTATTAGGAACTAGGCTACAACTCACGTAACAAGTAGCACATAGATGGTATTACAATACGCAGATCAAATTGATAGCGTTTAAATTGTTTGAACAAATTAGTTTGATATCCGCTCTAAAAACATGGTGTTCTTGTGAGGCATTTACTGATTATGCATATCTTCCGACTGAGAAAAACTATATTCATTAATTAATTAATATTCCAACATTCTATTGCATATGTTTGCCTGATTTTTCCTTATGTTCATCTGAACTGCTGATTATTTTCCTTATGAATTCTGAATAGAATCAATCCCAATAATCACCAAGTTTATATTTATATTTATATTCAATTTTTTATCTCGTACTCGCTATTTTATTTCAAAACAAAATATGTTACTTTTGGTTAAAAGTTAATTTGTTTTTAAATTTATGCAATAGGAGAGATTATTGATTAAATTTCAAAAACCACAACGCCCAACAAAATGAGGGATTAATTGATATGGGTAAAAAAAAAAAAACTGGCCCACTCTGACGGTGCTATATCCTTTCGCGACCACAAATTTATACGCAATTTCCCCTCTTCCTAGCGAGATCTATTCAAGACGAATAACCGCTGAGGTATATTATATAGTAAATTAGCTCCGTTGAAGAATATAACTTTCGCATTCTTGGGGGTTTATGACACGAATAACAAAGGTAGCACATCAAGCGGAAGTACCTACTACCAGAGCCGGAAAACCGCGGAATTGCGCGTGCGCGAAGTCTGCTATTTGTCAATACAGATTTTGCTTCAGTTACAATTTAGTGTAGGGCGTAGGTAAAATATTATACATTTTCAGTGAGGAGAATTATTTTTCAAGACGTAACTTCTCAGACCTGGCGCACGCGCAGCATCGCCACCTGTGAGCACTCCTATCGATGAGCATTGCGCCGAATAGTAAGGGAGAAAAGCCGGAGGGCGCCTCTACTTTCTTAGAGCGCGGCTGGAGGACAGAAATCGAAAACCGTGCGAAATTTACCTGAACAGTTGAGGTGGGCCAATTGCAGGGAACTGATGCTCCTCTCGGACGGCAGATGTGTACCTAGTGCTCGGAATGGGCCCCCTCCAGACGGGTCGCAGAAGCACTTCCTCTTTGGCGATGGATCCTGTTCCCCTCCAGGCACCAGCCGTCGCGGAGAAGGGGGCCACCAATGTGGATAACACTTCATCCCACCCCTCATGCTATTCCCTATTCTCGAGAATGGCTCATTATCTCAAGATCAGTTTTAGCAAAAATGATCAGAATCGAAGATAGTAGGTAACCAATCTAAATTCACTGTAACAAAAAATGAATACGCTCTGTCACAACCCGACGGCATCATAGAGAATAAGTAATTTATAAACTCGAGTTGGAAAACGAATTTATTTTCCAGGTTTAGAAAATCATAAAAACCAAATCAGGTGCTGCCATAATTTTTGTTGGTCCATAAGCAAATCATCTAATTCTAAGTAATGCTGACAGTAAAACACAGGGGTTGGTTATTCGTCAGACCAGACGCAAGGAAACTTATTTAAAAACATGGGGGAAATGGGGAAAACGGTGGGTGCGGCTGGTCCCAGACCCATTCCAATCGATTCAGTGTCCATGATTTAGTGGAAAATGATACCCCACACGCCTAGGTTCCAGAAATCTCAAAAACACATATTCAAAATGGGTAATATATACCCAATTTGACCCGTAACTTCTTCCAGTGGGTGCCAATCGTCCTGAGACCCATTTCATTTGATTTACCGTCCAAAATTTAGTGGAAAATGATACCCCACTTGCCTAGATCGCCCAAAATCTCGAAAATCCATTTTTCAAAAAACACATTTTGGCCCCTACCCCGCCCAAATTTGGTCCGATCGGGCTGAAAAGCTTGGAGGACCGTCCTAGGCCGGGAACAGACCCCTGACCCAAATTTCAGATTTTTAGAAAATTTTCTACTACCAAAAACAGCGTGGACGGCGGACGGCGGACGAACATTGACCTTTTTTGATCTAGACATCATGAAACGTCCAGAAAAAAATTTTGAGGCGAATCGGAGAGGTTGACCATTTGCATGAAAACATAGGTTGATTATTCAAGGAATAACCAACCAAAAGGTCAATGTCCGTCCGCCGTCCACGCCGTTTTTGGTAGTAGAAAATTTTCTAAAAATCTGAAATTTGGGTCAGGGGTCTGCTCCCGGCCTAGGACGGTCCTCCAAGCTTTTCAGCCAGATCGGACCAAATTTGGGCGGGGTAGGGGTCAAAATGTGTTTTTTGAAAAATGGATTTTCGAGATTTTGGGCGACCCAGGCGAGTGGGGTATCATCTTCCACTAAATTTTGGACGCTGAATCAAATGAAATGGGTCCCAGAACGATCGGCACCCACTAGAAGAAGTTATGGGTCAAATTGGGTATATATTACCCATTTTGAATATGTGTTTTTGAGATTTCTGGAACCTAGGCGTGTGGGGTATCCTTTTTCCGCTAAATCTTGGAAGCTGAATCGATTGGAATGGGTCTGGAACCCGCCGCACCCACCGTTATCCCCATTTACCCCATGTTTTTAAATCAGTTTCCATGCGCCTGGTCCGAGGAATAACCAACCCCTGTGTAAGAATTTGCAGCGTTTTTTGATCTAGACACCATGAAACGTCCAGAAAAAAATTTTGAGCCGAATCGCAGAGGTTGACCATTTGCATGAAAACATAGGTTGATTATTCAAGGAATAACCAACCAAAACAGGGCCACTACCAGGGATGCCCTGAGGTCTAACGGGAATCGGCGAACTAATTGTGCAGTTGTTCCCAGACGTTCATGTTAAACCCTAACCATACCATGTTTGATTGATCCACAGTGGGGACGTAGAGGCCTGAGTATATACCGTCCTGAGTTTATCTTTTCTTTAGTGTCTACCAATAAAAAGAACCGTTAATTTGCGCCTGGAACTTTCATACAACTCATGAGAGGAAAAAATCTCGAAAACACTTATTCAAACGCTGCAAATTCTTCCACTGGGGTTGGTTATTACTTGGACCAGAAGCATGGAGACTCATTCCAATCGATTCAGCGTCCAAAAATTAGTGGAAAACGATACCCAACCCGGCTAAAGTATATTTTTTGAAAACACATTTTGACTCCTATTTTACTTCAAATTTGGTCTGATTGGGCTGAAAATTTATGAAGACCAACTAGCGCCGGAAACGGATCCCTGACCCAAATTTCAATTTTTAGAAAATGTTCCATCAAAATCAGCGTGGACGGCGGACGGACGGACATTGCTCATTTTAATCCAGACACTTTGAAACGCCCTGAAAAAAATGTTGGGCCGATTCGGTGATATTGTATGAAAACATGGTTGATTATCCAAGAAATAAAATTCTCATTCTCGTTCAATGGCTGAGTGCTGAATAAAAGCTGTCTAACCAGGTTCCACATCTTATTACGTTTCTGGACGGAAGGAATGATGAAGGATACCAAAATAGCCTCGCTTCCAGGTAAGCGATTGGGTATGGTACATTTGCCATCCGGTCAGATCCTGAAGAAGCCTTCTCACATGAGCTGGTCACACGCGTTCAAAACGAAGAACGAAGAACGCGTCCAAAACGTAAGAAAGACGAAGCCCGGCGGTATTGGAGCGACGAAAAAAACGCTGCTAATTCTTACACACGGGTTGGTTATTCCTCGGACCAGGCGTCCCGGACCCATTCCAATTGATTCAGCGTCCAAAAGTTGGTGGAGAATGGTACCAGAGATCTCGAAAACATATTCAAAATGGGTTATAGATACTGTTGCGAGCTCGCACCTGCGCCAGTCAAATGGGCTGCTGGCGTCGAAAGGTCAACGACCTGTGGAGGATTAAGGGTCTCGAACATTCGGGAACCTCCCCGTTCGCTCCAGACAACACGTCGAGTTCCCGGAACGCCGCGGAGTTCAGTTCAATTCGGAGTCCGGATATAGACGCTTTGGGTTATAAATTGTGCCGTCTAGACAACTGTTTGAAGAAAACTCACGGAAAATGGAAGAGAATTCTAGACAACTGTTTGAAGAAAACTCACGGAAAATGGAAGAGAATTCTAGACAACTGTTTGAAGAAAACTCACGGAAAATGGAAGAGAATTCTAAAAGAATTGAAGAGAATTCTAGACAACTGTTTGAAGAAAACTCTAGAAAAATGGAAGAGAATTCTAAAAGAATGGAAGAGAACGCTAGAAGAATGGAAGAAAACACCAGAAAACTGGAAGAGAATTTGGTGAGTCATATGGATAAAATAGTGAGTGATGTTGCCATCATAAAAACTGATGTAGACAGACTGGAGGACAATTTGAATTCATTGTCCAACACAGTGGATGATAAGATCTCTCAAGTTAGAGACGAAATTGAAAACAGAATTCAAGCACTGGAGAGAAGCAATCAAGGAAAGTGGAGGCACATGGATATACCAGCGGAAGCCAGCTTTAACAGTGGCAACGAAGAGCAGTTTATGGGAACCCGAGGAAATAAAATTAAGCCACCTACATTTGATGGGAAGGTGCCGTGGTCAACATACAAGAGACAGTTTGAAGCTGCAGCCATTGCCAATGGATGGCTCGAACATGACAAAGCAACAGCTTTAATAGTTGCATTGCGTGGAGAAGCCTTGAATATTCTCCAGACTATACCAGCTGGCCATCAGAACAATTATGAATTGCTGACAGCAAGGTTGGATATGAGATACGGAGATGCTCATCTACAACAAGTCTACCGTGTGCAGATAAAGGACAGGAACCAGAGGGCCACCGAGACGCTACAGGAATTTGAAGCGGACATTGCAAGACTGGTGAGACTGGCTTACCCTACAGCGCCTGATGACTTTTTGGAGCAGCTCGCTGTCCAGACTTTCGTAGATGGAATCAGGGACAGTGAAACTCAGGTCAACGGCCTGTGGAGGATTAAGGGTCTTGAACATTCGGGAACCTCCCCGTTCGCTCCAGACAACACGTCGAGTTCCCGGAACCAGGGAACGTTCTGGAAGGTACTCGACTGAGAGGCAGCGAGTATAAAGAGACCCAGGAACGCCAAGGAGTTCAGTTCAATTCGGAGTACAATACCCATTTTGACCCCTAACCTCTTCCAGTGGGTGCCAAAACGCGCGCTTCGACATACACGATCTCTCAATCGCGCCATCTGTCCTTCCCGCTCGATCTCGAGAAGTTGGCTCGGCACAAAGGCTTTTGACGCGCTAATACGTCATTTGGCTTGGAACGATCGTGTGGTTCTTTCGAATTGTGACACCAACGGCTGCCACTGGTTAGTCCATACAGGCAACCTTTCGGGTCTTTTAAGAAGCGGGACGGTGTTGGGATGAGTGCAACCAGGTACTCTAATATTATATCTATCTAAAAATATTATTTGCGATTAAAAAAGACAGAACTCAAACATCGTTCATTAAGTCATCCCATAAATTATGACGAAATTCCTAGATCAGAAAATTTCCGACTTTCACATTGAACTGAGGGTTGTAGAGGTGCTTAGAAAGCAAAAAAATTGAGAGGCAATTGTTCGCAAAAAAAAAAAAAAAAAACGTAATAAGAACATATTATATCAAAACTTCCCAAAATGTGAGCGTTTCAATTATTAATTTTGCTGGCCAGAAAGTCGCAGGTCAGTAATCAACCATGCAGCTATACGTATAACGTGGAACCACACGATCGTTCCAAGCCAAATGACGTATTAGCATCGATCGTCAGTTCATTAGTAGTTTCCTCTGAATCCCGGATCGCTCGGCGTGGGGCATGATTCAATTATTTAAATGTTTAAAGGGTAAGAGGTCTTGCAACAAATCATCAAGGAAGGCAGAAATTAGGATATCAGGAAAAAAGTCGGGCTCTACAGATCTCGTTTTAAATATTTTTAATCGTTTTTCTTTGAAATTATAGGTTTTTTCTTTGTTATAAAATAGGATTCTAGGAATCGAAGAACAAAACACCCAAACTCGTCTTTGACTGCCGCGACATGACTAATGGCACCAGTTTACGGTCTCCCGGAGATTATTATCAGCAGGCGAGGATTTTGAAATATCCCAATCGAGCTTCATACAACTATTCGAAAAACGAGATCAAAACAAATTCACTGTCTTGATGACTGACGAGTTCCGCAACAACCTGATAAATCCGAATCAATAGGTTAAAAAATTATTCCAAAAACTAAAAAACAAGCTAAAAAAAGAAAATCGGTCCTCATTCATTTAATCATACTTTCAAACGTTTGAGAAGACAAAAAAATATATTGCGAAGATGAAATATAGAAGAAAAGAAATCAGACATCCTTACGACTTGGCAAAATACAATTTTTTAGAGATTTCACTCCTTTTGGTTAGTTATTCCTTGAATAATCAACCTATGTTTTCAAGCATAAGGTCCACCACTCCGACTCGGCCCAAAAATTTTTTCTGAACGTTTCAAGGTGTCTAGATAAGAACGCTGCAAATTCTTTCACACGGGTTGGTTATTCCTCGGACCAGGCGCATGGAGACTCATTTCTTCTACATGGAGAAAATGGGGAAAACAGTGGGTGTGGCAGGTCTCGGACCAATTCCAATCCATTCAGCGTCCAAAATTTAGTGGAAAATGATCCCCACACGCCTAGGTACCAGAGATCTCGACAACAGAGATTCGAAATGGGTAGATAGGTATCCATTTTGACCCATAGCCTCATCCAGAGGGCACCAATCGTTCCGGGACCCGTCTCATTGGATTCAGCGTCCACACTGGCTTCTTCACTAGACGACCACAGTGAGGCTCTCGTGGAGCAGAGGCTTCAGCTGGAGAGGGTAGGCTCTCCTCTTCATCTGACGAATCTTCTGTGTTCTGCTCTGGTTCTTCATCACTGGATACTGTTTCTAACACAGAGATTCCCCTCTCACATTGAAATATAAGAGGCTCATATATATGTACCTCGTAATGATTAGACCTATATGGCAGTATGGTGGTTGCTCAAAATGGGGATCGGCCAGTGCTTCACAAATAAAAAGGGTGCAAGTACAACAAAACCAAATGCTACGTTTGATCACTAATGCTGAATGTACTGAAGGTACTAAGGAACTCAGTCATCCACCGCGATTTAGACATCCCTGAAGTGAAATACGTCATCTCACAAACGTCCAGTGCCAGTACGACGTGCTCCTATCCCACCCAAACCCTACGTTCCATGGATTAACCGAGAGACTATTAAGTCAGCAAACGGGGAAGAGACTCAAGAGGAGAAGGCCAGTAGATCTTCTTGACGTGGTACCTGCATGAAAAATCTTTCACATACAAAATTGTGATGTGTGTGAAAGAAAAATATACAAGGACTACCGCTGGGAAGAAACCTAGAACAAATAAAATGTCGATGCATGCACAGTTATAAAGTAGTGTAATTACTAACAATTACAATAAGTTTACAAACACCTACAATAATTGAGCATGCAACAATCGCCACCGGAAACAGGAAATCAAAGATGTACGATGTAGAGAAGCATCCTCTTGTAACTACTGTCCAACCCTCCCACAAAGGGCGCCTGCTGAAATATGCCCCCCCCCCCTCCTTCCCAAGGGCTGAAGTTGATTTATATTCATTTCTTAATCACTCGGTAAGTCTTGTTTTTTATAAGGCCGCGGAGTAACAATCCCGAATTCGGCCCAATCGGCAAAAAAATCATAACATTCCACATCCAGGTCCCAACCTTGGCATTCAAACGTCGTTTATCGATGAAACCATGACTAAATTCTTCGTATTGTGGAGAACTGGGGAGCATTCAACAAGCGCTTACTCATAATTGCCAAATCGAAATTCCTTTTTGTCTTGTAACGTAAATCCTACGTATTCCACACGGATGAAGGGTTGTCCCATTGAGTTGGAAAAACAAGATTTATGCGTCACGATTTCCATTTTTCGTTGTACGTCCCTCGTCTCCAACCGCTTATCCCATGTTATGGACGTATACGGAATTTCGTGCTCAAGCACTCTTCGCAGGAGTTGAAGAACGCTTATTCTTTGTACCTTACGACAATGGCATTTCCTTCAATATATACAAACAGCTTTTGACGATTTATAACCAGTGGGGGACCTATTGTCCACTTCGGACACTGGGGGAAAGTCCCAGCTGAAGGAGAGGAGGAGGAAGATAGTAAATAAATTTACGTCCGCCTCCTTTGGACCAAGGGTTGGACCTTTGAAGAAAGGTTTTCAATGATTGATAGAGATGTAACCACAATTTGAGCAAGAGGGTCCTAGTTTGTCCATGTCTTAGGGAGAATATCGGGTTATAATTTTCGTATGGTTTCTGCATTGTCGGCCGTCGTCGTTTCCTGGAGATTCTCCGCCGCCGTCCAACGACGAGGTCAGTCCGTTCCGTTGCACGCCTTCTTCCTGGCTCCTTCGAAGCTTACGATGTCGTACGTCCGGTCGTTAGATTAGACTCGTTTAGATTCGTTTGATTGGTTATTCCTTAAATAATCAGCCTATGTTTTTATCAGATTTTAAATTCTTGAATTATGAATATTGGGTTTGCTTGCTTCACTTCCCTGGTCATCCACTACACTACTACCTAGTGTTTATTGGAAGGTTTTATTGCGCAGACAAGACTTATTGAAGAACATAACTTTATTAACACTGTACACGAACACGAACCAATCTTACTTTTCTTTTTCACATGTGTTACCTTCCCTCAATGTGGAAGGTTCTCTTTTCTCCACTCCATCGCGGACAGTAACGTGTCACCCAATTGGAGCAGAGATGGTGAAGCCTTAATCATCAGCCAATGAGGGTGGCCCTTACTTGGTCGGTTACCAACCCCCTACTAACCGCCAGACTACAAAATTAGTAATCCAACACACCCCTCTTAATTTTGTAACACAAAAAAAACATTACAAAAATATTGACACAAAATAGGCAAAATTTCAGTCTCAAATAAAAGCAGTTAAGATGACAAAAAAATAGTTGATGTTCATGAATCAGTCAATTTAAGATTTCACCATTTTTTCTTTGAATTCATTAAACTTGTTAGGTCCAAGTGGTTTTGTTAACAGATCAGCTATTTGTTGGCCAGTTGGGCAGTATTCAATGTTTATGGTCTTATTTTCGTACAAGTCTCTCAAGAAATGGTAGCGAACATCTATGTGTTTACCTTTACGGTTGAAATTCCCTTTTTTAATTTTTCCTATGGCACTCTGATTGTCCACTCTAAGAGTCACTTTTATTGGTTTTCCAGTTAGTTTTTCATAGAGGCTCTTGAGGTAGATGAGTTCTTTAGCACATTCAGCAGCTGCGATGTACTCGCTGTCAGTGTAACCCGCCGTTTCGCCTAACGGGCTAGGGATCCAGAAATAGACCTAGGCGAATAAATTAGTGGGAGACTAAAGACTTTCACTTACCGTCCGGAATGTCGGAGATGGTCGGTCATAGACGCCAAGTGCACCTGAATTTACCAAGCTCTGAGGAATGGGGTTTTGTGATTGAAAGACAGGGATTCAATATTGGCTTATAATAACGCAATTGTCAGAAATATGAAATATGGAATGTCTCGGCCGAGAAGGATACTGACTATTACTTAATCTAATTAGTGAGTAGGTAGAAGTGAAGGGCTGAGGGCCAATGAATTTACGAGGTAGCTGAAGGCTCAGGAGTGTTTGATTTGAATAACGGCAAAATGAAAGGGATTTGCTAATGTCCTCCCCTAATTCCTGTTACTTTTCCTATGACAGACAAAATACCAAATACTACGGTTACAACGTACAATTCTCTGATCAGCTTTCTGGTGACTACACGTCAGGGCTTGGGCCAGATTTAAAGATTTGACTTTCGCGTTGCGAGGGTACGAGACAGAGTTATTTCGCCACTTACGTGCATCAACTCCTTCGGATGGAGACAACAGGGTGATGTTCTCTTCACGAGATAGAGGTATTTCGCCACTTACGTGTATCAACTCCTTCGGATGGAGACAACAGGGTGATGTTCTCTTCGCTGCTCGGCTACGGTCAGGGGAACGCCGTCCAGGCCGGAGGAGGCGAGGCTCTTTCCGACGGAGGTCCGACGACTGGCGGTGCGTGGAGAACCCAGACTATTGGCCGTCGAATCGGGCGCGAACGGATCAACACTCCAACACTCGGGTCCGACGGGGGATTTTCAGTTCGTATAAGGGCCCACTGTTACGGGAGAGGAATTGGCTGATCTCCCAATTCCCGAGTTCTCACCCTGAAGGAACCACGATACACTTGTTCCCTCAGGTCACTTTCACAACACCGGCTTCACAATGGGTTGATTTGCTACGCGTCGGTTGTTCCGCTTCGATGTTCCGGTTCACTTCGCTTCGATGTCCCGGTTCACTTCGCTTCGATGTCCCGGTTCACTTCACTTTGTTCCGCCCCGGAACAGGTTGTTCCGCCCCGGAACAGGTTGTTCCGCCCCGAAACAGGTTGTTCCGCCCCGCCCCTGCCTCGCCTCGTCCTCTCGAGATTATGGCGAGCAGGGGGGGCCAACCTCGTTTCGGAGATCCCAACTTTCCTTCACTTGAGTTCGGACACGACTGCTTCATGTTCCTTCTCCCAGTCCGCTCGTCAAGTCGCCTTCCCCTTCTACTCTTCCCTGGGTGTCTTGCGCCGCCCATCGCCTAACCAATCCAATGAGGACACGCCCAGCTGGGTCAGGCGCTTGGAGAGGAGAGGGGTCGATCCGTACCCCGCCGCCGAAGTTTCTTGGCGGGGCGCTTGGAATCTGCCGCCCCGTTACATCAGTACTGGATGTGGAGACAATCGGCTGCTTCTTTGAGCTCCAGCTTATCGGACCGCCAGCGAAGTAGATGATGTATCCGGACGTACTCTTCCTATCTCCGGAGTCACCAGCGTAGTCGGCGTCCGAATAGGCGATGATTTCTTCAGTAGAGGTTGTAGTGAAATGAATACCGTCGTTGATTGTGCCTTTCAAATATTTCATGGTGCGCTTCAAATTTGTGAGGTCGTCCTGTGTCGGATTTTCAACTTTTCTGCTGCTCATCCCAATAGCGTACGCTAGATCTGGACGAGTCTTCGTGGAGATGTACAGAAGACTTCCCACGCACTCTCTGAAGGGAAATTCATTTCTCAGATTGTCACTTTCAGTTGATGGTTTCAGGAATGGCGTGTTGACGGGTTTGGAATTTTCCATTCTGTACTTTTCAAGAACCTGTTTGGAGTAATCTGCTTGTGTGATTTTTAATCCGTCGTTTTTACGAGTCACTTCAAGTCCAAGAAACGTTTTTGGATTTTTCACTGCCGACATTTCAAATTCTCTTGTCAAATGGTTGAGCAGTTCGTTGATCTTTCTTTCTGAGTCGGAGGCTAGTATTCCATCATCGACGTGAATTGCGAGGAACAGAGTTGAATCGGAGTTTTTGAAAATGCATGGCTCATTTTTAAGAACGGTGAGACCACTTTTGGTTAGAAATTCGGTGAAACGTTTATTCCAGCGAACAGGGGCTTCACGCAGGCCATATAGTGCTTTATTTAGCCGGCAGATTTTATTTTTGTTGTTTTTATTCCAGCCTTCTGGGATTTCCATAAAAACGGGATGTTCTAACGAGCCGTATAAAAATGCGGTACGGATATCAAATTTTACAACATGATAGTTTTCACGAGCTATCAAGGCCTGCACGAGTCGCAGAGCGTCGGCGCCCACAACGGGACTGTAAGTGTCATCGTTGCTCCCAAGACGTTGCTCACACCCCCGTGCGACGAGGCGAGCCTTGAACTTTCCATCATCTTTAATCCTGAACACCCACCGGTTGGTTAAAATTTTGTGATTTCCGGCTTTTTCGCGATCGACAACAGTCCATGTATTATTTTTGATCAATGAGGTTTTTTCGGCTTCTATTGCCTCAAGCCACTTTTGCCTTTCTTCACTCGAGATAGCCTCCTGGTAGGACAGAAGAGCACTTTCATCCATCTGTTCCAAGGAGTCAAGGTCAAGGTGATAGTCCTTCAATTTTATGGGGAGAGTTTTGTTCCTTGTAGAGCGTCTCAGGTTCGGAGTTTCGACGAAGTGGGAACCTGGAGAGAGGACTGGAGTTCTTGGAGTTCCTGGAGCGATTGGGGTTTGAGAAATTTCCTCGTCAACGTAATCGATTACGGTTTCAGGTTTTTCTTCATTGTCAGGTGCGTCATCATCGAGGGTAGAAGATTTAACGGCGTCAGTTTCAGGTTTCATTTCAGGATGGGCGAAGTAGACATCCCTGGAGTGAATGATTTTTCGCTTATCAGGGTCAAAGAGTCTATACCCATTGTTGGCGTAGCCCACGAAAATATACTTGCGAGCTCTTGGTTCAAGTTTCCTGGTGTTGTAACCCGTCGTTTTCACTTAACGGGCTAGGGATCCAAAAATAGACCTAGGCGAATAATTAGTGGGAAATTAAAGACTTTCACTTACCGTCCGGAATGTCTGCAATGGTCGGTCATGGACGCCAAGTACACCTGAATTTACCAAGCTCTGAGGAATGGGGTTTCGTGATTGAAAAGACAAGGGTTCAATATTGACTTATAATAAACGCAATTGACAGAAATATAAAATACGGAATGTCTCGGCCGAGAAGGATATTGACTATTACGTAACCTAATTATTGAGTAGGCAAAAGTGAAGGGCTGAGGGCCAAATGAATTTACAGGGTAGCTGAAGGCTCAAAATGTTTGGTTTGAATAACGGTAAAAGTGGAAGTGATTTGTTAATGTCCTCCCCTAATTCCTTTCTCTGTTCCTAACGCACGACAGACAAAATACTAAATAATACGGCTACAATGTACACTCTATGATCAGCTTTCTGGTGACTAAACGTCAGGGCTTGGGCCAGATTTAGAGATTCGACTTTCGCGTTGCGAGGGTACAAGACAGAGTTATTTCGCCACTTACGTGTACCAACTTCTTAGGATGGAGACAACAGGGTGATGTTCTCTTCGCTGCTCGGCTTTGGTCAGGGGAACGCCGTCCAGGCCGGAGGAGGCGAGGCTCTTTCCGACGGAGGTCCGACGACTGGCGGTGCGTGGGGAACCTGGACTATTGGCCGTCGAATCGGGCGCGAACGAATCAACACTCGGGTCCGACGGGGGATTTTCAGTTCGTATAAGGGCCCACTGTTACGGGAGAGGAATTGGCTGATCTCCCAATTCCCGAATTCTCACCCTGAAGGAACCACGATACACTTGTTCCCTCAGGTCACGTTCACAACACCGGCTTCACAAGGGGTTGATTTGCTTCGCGTCGGTTGTTTCGCTTCGGTGTTTCGCTTCGAAACAGGTTGTTCCGCCCCGCCCCTGCCTCGCCTCGTCCTCTCGAGATTATGGCGAGCAGGGGGGGCCAACCTTCTTCCACTTGAGTTCGTACACGACTGACTGCCCAGCCTTTCCCCAGCCCACTCGTCAAGTCGCCTTCCCCTCCTCCTACTCCCGGGTGCCTCTTGTCCGACCAATCCGATGAGGTCACGCCTTTCGCCCAGCTGGGTCAGGCGCTTGGAGGGGAGAGGGCTCGATCCGTACCCCGCCGCCGAAGTTTCTTGACGGGGCGCTTGGACTCTGCCGCCCCGTTACAGTGTGAGTCAGAACTTTTGAGAAAGCAGGACACCCAAAGATCTGAAGATTCGAGAGATCAGGCGGTTTGTTGAACCATATTTGCGCGGGTGTGACGTCAACGGCTTTAGAGGGACTGCGGTTAAGCAGGTAGGTGCTTGTTAGAAGAGCTTCGCCCCAAAAACTTGAATCGAGTCCGCTGTCGTAAATCAGCGCCCTTGTACGATCCATGAGAGTCCGTCCCAATCTTTCAGCGCTTGAGTTGAGTTGAGGAGTGTACGGAGGGGTAAAGTCTAGCTGTATTCCTTTTTCGAGACAAAAGTTTTTAAAATCCTCCGACACATACTCCCCGCCGTTGTCGAGACGAATTTTCTTCACAGGTAGGGACCATTTATTTTCAATTTGATTTATGTAGTTTTTGAGTATCGATTTTACTTCATCCTTCTTACGGAGCAGGAATGAGGCGGTGAAATGGGAGAAATCATCCATCACAGTCACAAAATATTGATAGTTGTCCCAAGTGGGAGTTCCGACGTTGACTACATCAGTGTGCAGTATTTCGAGCGGTTGTGTAGCTCTAGTGCGATCGTGGCCAAACGGTTTTCGGGTTGCTTTAGCTTTGACGCATATTTCACAGGGTGAGAGATCGGAAAGAACGTCCGAGCTCAATTTCATTCCAAGTGAAAGTTTTTCAAGCTTTCTAAGATTTTCAGGACCAAGGTGGCCAAGCTTGCGATGCCAATCTGCACTAGTGGTTTTAGAGGCAATAAGCGCTTCAGTTTTAGATGTTGGGGTGAGGTTTATCTCGAAGAGTCCACGAGAGTTCTTCGAGCCTTTAAGCACGAGATTTCCGTTTTTGAAAATATTCACCTCATTTTTGTCGAAGATTACTTTACCTCCTTTCTTCGTGATGGCATTCACTGACAGTAAATTTTTCGAAAGGTCGGGAACAAACAGGACATCGCTCAGTTTACACTCCGGCGAATCAAAAATGCCCGACGACTTGGCGTGAATGACGTTGTTATTTTTCGCAACTGTTATTTCAGTGTTTGATGGACGAATCTTTGTCAAAATGTCTTCACGATTGGTCATTGACGATGTTGCACCACTGTCGACGATCCAAGAGGCGGCGATATTGGTAGATGTTTTTAGGCAAACTTCTTGATTTTCTGCCATGAACGCGGCTTGATTGTTTCCTGACCAGTTTGATTTAGGGTTTTTATTCGTATTATTACGATCACGGAAGAAACAATCTTTAGAGTCGTGGTTATTTTTCTTATTTTTACAAATAGTGCAACGGAATTGAGCTTTGTAATAATCGGAGTTGTTTTTATTTTTCGAACGGTCGAATCTGCTGTTGTTTGACTTGCCGTTGTTCCAGAGTCGGCGATTGTTATTTTGACTTTGACTGGCGGAAAATGCGGCGGGAACTTGGGTTTCTTGTTCCTTGTTAGTTTTGCGGTTTTCCTCCAAGAGAAGTTGGGCAGTCAGATTCGAGACGGTTTTATCTTTTTTAGCGATTGTGTTCCAAGTCGTAACGAACCCGTCATATGAGGAGGGAAGACTGGACACAATTTTGGCTGCCAGCATTTCGTCATCAACTTTGTCAGGTTTGATTGAATTGACTCTGTGTGCGATGTTTTGCAGCAGACTAATGTGGGTTGCCATGTCTTTGGTCGTATCGTATTTGTAAGAAAAAAACATTTCTAGCGACGTGGTTTGTTGATGTTCGGTATCTCTTTCAAATATTTTACATATTTTGTGGTACATTTCTTGTGCTGTGGAGCACGATAGAAGATGTATTCGATGTTTTCGATCGAGCGAGCTGACGATGGCTTGTTTTGCCCGAGCGTCGCGGCGCTTCCACTCATCCTTTTCCTTTTCAGTTGTTAGGGCATCGAAATTCGTTTTACTTTCGTGTGCAATGACTTCGGTCAAATTTTTCGCCTCGAACAAAATTGTTATCTCGAACTTCCACATTGGAAACGATTCGAAATCGACGAGTTTCTCTATGTTGGAGACTTCGCGGTCATAGCTGTCGGTAGTCATGGTTGAGTTTTCACGGTTCTTTTTACTTTTACTTACGGTCTTGTAGGTAATCCTGGGCCCATAACCTATTGGAAGGTTTTATTGCGCAGACAAGACTTATTGAAGAACATAACTTTATTAACACTGTACACGAACACGAACCAATCTTACTTTTCTTTTTCACATGTGTTACCTTCCCTCAATGTGGAAGGTTCTCTTTTCTCCACTCCATCGCGGACAGTAACGTGTCACCCAATTGGAGCAGAGATGGTGAAGCCTTAATCATCAGCCAATGAGGGTGGCCCTTACTTGGTCGGTTACCAACCCCCTACTAACCGCCAGACTACAAAATTAGTAATCCAACAGTGTTAACCCCATGACCGAGGAGTTCAGCTGACAGCCCGCCAGTAGTCGCCGGGGATTTGAGTCCGAGCTACCTACAGCAACTGCCATATCGAGAAGTCTTCCTATTGAAGAGGATATCATCCGATACAACCCAATAGAGGAGGCGCACAGTACACACCGGGAAATTTGGAGAGAAGAGTGTACCTACGAGCACACCACCACAAATACCCAAGGTATTTATACCGACATTTTAATACGGCGCCGTGGGCGTCTAGCGCATGCTTTACAATGACGAGAATTATAACCCCACGTTGTAGAGCCTAGTTTATGGAGCGAAGATGTTCAAGCTTTGTGTTGTGCTGTTGGTTGAAACTATCACGCTGAAGGATAAGTAGCTACTTGCTCGAGAAATTTTTGAATCAAGCGGGGTTGCCGATTGAGGAATTCAAGTATTCATCCTAAAATATTTGCGAGCCGCGTGCAACCAAGGATGTACTGAACGCGTCGCCATTAATGATGGGTGTATCTCCTAATTCTTGTTTGCACTTCGACGTGTCCTGACAGATAATGTTCAGGCAACATTCTCCAGAGACGGAGTTTGCATCTTAGATGTCTCCACCAATCGAGTGGTGAAGAAAGGGAAATTCGACAGTCGTTTTTGGCGACTGGAGTTTACACTTCCCCTAGTTGGAGCTGATTCCCACAAGAGTACAGCCATCTTGGCAGCTCTTGGCATAGATGAGTCTGTTCAACGCAAACGCCCGTGTTTGGGACTAGTTGCTGACCAGAGTAGCGTCTGTGACACTTCTCTGGGGGGGAGGAATGATCAACTAGTAGTAGATCAACAGAGAGATCCAAGTGGGTACTGCAACAACGAAGAAGAAGAGCAACAGAGTGAGCCAACCGCAGGTGGAAGTGTGAGAGAGCCATGCAGTAACCTGGAACTAGAGACACAGGCCATTTTGAGACCAGCTGATGTACCAGCTCCAAGGCCTAGCCCAGGCATGCTCTGGCACCTAAGATTGAATCATATCTCTAAAAATTACCTCATTCGAGTTCTGAGGGAGATGGGAATTACAAATGTCAAAGTTGGTGACGATGTATTAGACTGTTCAGCCTGCAAAATGGCTAAAGCAAAACGCCAACCTTGCACCCAGGAGAGAAGACGTTCGAAGGTCCCGTTTCAACGTTTATACTCAGATCTACAAGCCCCATCAAACCATTGGCTTGGAGCACATGTTACAAGTACATTGTGACTTTCACTGATGATTTCTCCAGGTATGCATTTGCATATGGGCTCACGGATAAGACGCAAGTTCATCTTGCTCTATCATGATGTCTCGCGGAAATTCGCATGATGTGTGGGGAGACAGCCAAGGTGATCGAGATTAGAACTGATGTAGGATGCGAGTATTAAACGACGATGATGCAGAAGAGGATGCATGATGAAGGGATTACGCTCACAATATGCGAGCCTGCAACGCCACAACACAACGCACCCTCAGAGCGTTTAAATCTGGAACTGCAACAGAAAATACGAGCCAACCTGATTTCAGCAGACATGCCAGTGTCATATTGGGGATTTGCAATGAACCATGTATTATTTGTGCATAATCGAGTGCATAATGCATCAATTGGTTTCAAATCGCCCTATGAGGTGGCTCTGGGACAGAAACCAAACCTGACATTTGTGAAGAGGTTTGGATTTGAAGTTTACTACCTGGTTCCCACCCCTAAGGGAAAAATGCAACCAAGGAGCCAAAAAGGTTACCTTCTTGAATGTCAGCAAACTGGCTATCTGGTCTTAGATGCAATTACCAGGAAGCTAGTGAGATCCAAACATGTCGATTTTGTTGAAGCAAGAACATATGGTTCCAACCAAGCGGTTTTGAGACATTCAGAAAGGGGGGAGCCGTTCCAGGTAGATGAGGAGTATTCAGTAGGTGACGAGGGTGTTGGAGTTGAGGAAACAACACAAATACAAAACACCACTGATGAAAATTTAGAACAGCCCGAATCACAAGTTCCACAAAGTAAACCAGAAGAATCGAGCCTACCTGAAAACGTTGAATTTCAGGAGATTATTGGCGATCAAGGTGACTGGGAGTTCTACGAAACAAAGGAAGAAGGCGCATACCTGACAGAGGAAGGGGATCCTGAGAGCTACGCTGAAGCTATAAATTCGAAGGATTCTGCGCTGTGGAGAGAGGCAATAAATTCAGAATTTCAGTCCCTTGCAGAGAATGACACTTGGAAAATAATTCCAAAGTCTAGTCTTCCTCCTAACACAAAGATCCTTAATACAAAATGGGTCAATAAGAGGAAAGTCGAAGTCTGTTCAATACAAAAGCAGATTAGTCGTGAGAGGGTTTGCTGATAAAAATCAGTATGACTTGTCAGAGGTATACTCACCTGTGGCAAAGCTGAATGATGTCAGATTTGTTCTGGCAGTAGCCAACATGTTGAATCTAGACTTAACCAGCTAGATGTTACCACAGCTTTTTTAAATGGGGTGGTTGAAAAGGATGTTCACATCAAAATACCCGAAGGATGGAATGAATTTATTCACTCCAAAGAAGATCTGTCAGTCAACAGTGTGTGTAAGCTAGAGAAAGCCGTTTATGGCCTGAAGGTCTCCCCGAAAAGGTGGCACATAAAATTCTCCGAAGTAATGGAGAAGCTGGGTTTCAAAATTTACCCCTTTCAAAGATGCATTTTCGTTTGGAGACAAGAAGATAAGTTTGCTTTGCTAATCCTGTACGTTGACGACATCTTAATTGCTACAAATTCAGCAGCAAAAGGAGCAGCAAAGATCTTGGAGTTCCTAAGGTGTATCTGGGACTGGAGATACTGAGGCAGCGAAGCAACCAGAAGATGTTCATCCATCAAAGAAGTTTCACCAAGCCGTTGACGGGGGCGCTGTTCGAGAAATTTAGAGATGTTCTAGTGACTTCTCTAGAGAAGGCTTAAATGCCTGAATACATCTGTGACAAATAACTCTATGTATACGTCGATGTTGTTACGTAGAGATCCAGATGAAGTTCCAATTGAAGGGAACAATTTTTTTTTCGCATTCTACAAGGAGTACTACTATGGAAAATGAAGAGTACTTAACAAAGGCAACACAAATGACTGTATAACTGGTGACAGGATTCTTGGTTTGAAAGTATCTGGCGTTCATTTATTTATCTACTGAAATACTTATGAAGGCTGAATATATGAAGTATAATGAAGTATTTCAATCCATAACGTGTTCAAGATACCTAATGGTGTTGTATCTTCTTTTCAAGGAACCTGGCGTTAAAACAAATGGGTGCTAGAGAAGTTAAGGAAGCGGTTCCACCTTAACCATCTCTTTAAAAACATTCCTGATTAGAAGCCTCTTTAACTACAGCGGTCGAAGTTCGTCTGTATTTCTTTAGTTTGATTTTGATCTAAATTTTTCAATGGGTCGATTTCCATTTGTCAAAATTCACATCCTTGAGACACAGCTATGACCTGCGGCGAGTTGATGTTATTGGATTTATAGTTCCTGTCAAAATTCAAGAAAGGGGGAGTATCAGATTTTAAATTCTTGAATTATGAATATTGGGTTTGCTTGCTTCACTCCCCTGGTCATCCACTACACTAGTACCTAGTGTTAATAACAGTAATATACACATTACTAACAATAATAAGTAACCCCATGACCGAGGAGTTCAGCTGACAGCCTGCCAGTAGTCGCTGGGGATTCGAGTCCGAGCTACCTACAGCAACTGCCGTATCGAGAAGTCTTCCTATTGAAGAGGATATCATCCGATACTGTAAGCACCCAGGCTTGCTGCCTCCAGAAGGGAGAGAGCATGCGCCAAGATGCGTGCGCAGCTCCTGCCCAGACGTCGCATTTGGAGAGAGGCCCAGCGCTCACTGCTCACCAATCGCTAAGTTGCCCAACAGGGTGGTTGTGCCCCTCCAACTGGGGGGCCCAAGATGTTGGAGTATATATTTTTGTAACCCTGTGTGCAAGAGATTTCTCACTCAGTCCATCCTGGCTTCGTCCTGTGCTCGCTCTGAAGTGAACTCTTCTACCTTGCTGAAGTCGACCGAAGCTGTAATATTGTGTTCCCCATGAGATAAAGGACTCAAGTTAATAAGCCTCGCTGTGTACCTGCGGGACAGCGTGCCCCCTCCTGTTTTTCCTTCGACGTCGACGCCGTTTTTGTCAGCCGGTATTGTTGCACTTGCTCATTAAATTTGTATTTCATGTATCTTGTATTAATTGTATTTTATGCTCCACATGTTGTCTAATTTACTTTGTCGAATTACTTTGTCTTGTACCAATTCTAGCCCAGGTTGAGGCATATTTTCCTTTGCAACGAGTCCTTGTTTTCAATTATAATTCAGTTTGTATCTATGTATTTTATGTTCATCCTTGGTATCCCTAGTTGCTCAGTCGTAAGTCTTGGACTTACATCCTGTATCCTCTCGCTAGGTCCCTTCCAAATTCTCCGAAGAAACCCGAATTAAATTATAGTAAAATTCAAACTCATTTTAATTCGAGAGAGGCTTACATACCTTCATCATTCCTTCCGTCCAGAATTGCAATAAGATGTGGAAGCGCACAGACAGCATTTTATTCGGTACACTTTAGCAACTATAGAACAAGAATGAGAAAAGGGCAAATCCAAGCTGTCAAAATTGGCTAGTTGTCAGCTGATTTATATACTAATAATATTTCGCGTAGTGATAGTTCGAAAGTCTTAAGGAGTTCTCAAATGATGTTCCGATGTAGTTGATGTCCGTAGTTCGTTTCATTCAAAGATCGTCGGTAGTTTGCAGCCCGCTTAATTTCAGATGCCCAGGACGAAGCAGGAAGACTGTAGGTTGCGTTGGGAGATGTTACTGCGTTGGGAGATGTTACTGCGTTGCTAGATGACGTAGATTCTTGCGCCTCCTGTCTCCTCATCTACTTTGATTCAAACATACTCAAGGGGTGGGTCAGAATGCGAGGAATCTCAAGCCGGGTTCATACTCATCCGTAATGTTGCGTTGCGTGCGAGGAGATTTGCGCGCGTTGGCCCCGAAAATCATGGTGACCGTTCATACTACTGCGTGCGTGTCTGTGAGCTCAGCTTCTTCGACTTCGGGTTGGCCTTATTACTATATTCTGTGCTTGAGGTGTTGACGTGAAGTGATAAATAATTATTGTGCGAATACTTTGTTATATGTGGTGTTTTTTTCTTTTAATTCATTCGTTATGGTTTTTCGGGCAAACGAAGCAAGTGAGTACCAACCAACCTTCCAAGTCTTCATGTTATCAATGATTATTGCACCTCCACAATTTTCGAAGTTGTAATTCATGATTGATGCTGTGTAAACTATTTAGAAAAAATTTGTGTTGGAGAAACACTTCTAACGTTAACTTTGTTTTCAGTCTTATTACCAATTGCTCCAAACTCCCTGTGAATGAATTACAATGAGGTGCACATCCACTTACTCAAAGCTCCAAAATTACTGGAAATTATTTGTGCTGTTGCAGGTGGAAGCAGTATCCAGTTTGACTGCGTAGAGTAAAACAACTCAGGGCTAGATGCAATAAATATTTACTAAGTAGTACTTGACAATCATTTAATTTCCGAGAGAAAAAACTATTTATTTACAAATTATTTGTAGGAAAATTATCTATGAACAAATTGTTATTTAAGAAAAAATATGATTTTGTAATATTTTAATGATGAAGAAAAATTATTTATGTACAACTGGTCTTCACTCTATTCTTCCCGTTGCAAGCGCAGTTAGTTAACTTGAAGGTACCTATCATGAAGTCCACACAAGTTTTTAAATTTAATTTTTTATTAACGACGGTTAGACGAAGCTCATCACATTGACGAAGGAATTTCTTGGCCTCATCACTGCTCTGGCGATACACTGCTCTTCATTTTCTCTCAGCTTCTCCTAGAATGTACAGATGTCGAATAAATATTTCTGTTGTTTCCTAATATAAACAGTGTAACCTTTTCTATTCGTAAACTACATACTTTCATCGAGAGTGGCCTATTTCAGCCCACTATTTCTTCTGTGGTCCAGCTCCTGTAGAGTTGGTGCCGCAAATCGACGACGCCGGATATCATCCGGCAAAACTTCTACACTACTATCTTATCACATATTGCAAATCACATAATACGAGTACTGAACACGAGTACACGACGTCAATATGGTAGAAAACAGTTTTTATTCCATGACGACGTGAATTGGAACCGAAAATCTTTTGATAAAAATGCTCCTATCACTCTTCTCTGGGCTTCTTCTCCTCCCTAAAGTCACCTTCTTCTTCGTCTTCGATGTTGTCATCCATTTGTGCGCACGTTTCTGCGTTCGAAAATCAAATCTTTTTGATCTCGAACGGAGGAATCCGTACGCGGCTCCGCCCACTGAATGGTCGATTCTGATTGGCTCTTCACCCAACGCGTATACCTGCGTAGTCCCTTACGGATGAGTATGAACCCGGCTTCAGGGTTTTATTCGGACAAGATGGAATCATTTGATTGCCCGAGCGGCCCTGAAAGGGGGAGGGGCGTAACCATGGAATAAGCACAGATGCACAGACACTTAAGTATTAAGTGATGCTTATTCCATGGAAGCAGTCAAAGCCCGCAGTCCGACTGCTCTGACGGTTTTCCTACCGGTTGGATGCCCTGTGCGTATGGCAGTGGGCGTGTCCATTACAACAGCCCGCCCCCTTGGGAGCCTGTGCGAACGCCTCAATGTGGTTCCAACCGATTGGAAACTGGTCTGGGCGCTTCTGGGAACAAACCTTATAACTCAGAAAATATTGATGGTGTAGATCCCCTTTGTCCCCTATCCCTCCAAATTAAATTTAATCAAACGAATAAAAATGAATTTGAAATGAAAGCATGGTATGGCTCGTAGCAAATTATGATTGAACGATTGGAGCAAATTTCACCATAAATAGACACAGCATTTAATGGCTCAGCAAATGATCAAAAGGTTCTGGAACAACATTGATCACTTGGCGCACTTAGGTACTTAATATTTTGTTCGATAAAATGATAACCAAAAGAGAAGTAACTTGAATAAGACGATAAGAAGCGCTATAAGTTTGAAATTTAGTGCGCTCAAGTCCAGAAGCTTTGCCACTGAACGAGTTCGGGCCAGTGTGGGGGAGAGGGGGGTCTGTACCTTCGAGCTAGGGTGGGTGTCCACTACTAGCGGCAGCGCATATTCTCATTCCACGTTCATTCTGTTATGATGATAGGTATTTAACTTAAAGCCAAATGAAGAGGTGACTCGTCTATTCGGCCCTATTGGGTTCCTGAAGATCGCCGAATAAATCCATATACGGCATGGGGAAGGATTTGTGTTGAAAGAGTACACGCGGTTAAAAATTGAACATAAAAATTTAATAAGATAGTAAATTAGGGAGGGAACATATTGAACAAGAGTAAAAGGGATTTGAGTGTGTAGTTTTTAAAATCCTTTTCTTATTACATTTTGACGAGATCTCGACGAGCTGGAGATCAAGGGGAAGTATTGAAGTCGACCACTTCCCCAGCACTGGAAATAAAAAACAAGTATCATTTTGGATAAATTCAGAAATGAGAATGGCCGGCGAGGGTGACCAGCCCCAGTTAAAGGAATAACTTACGATGGTAAGGTTGTACCCTTGAGCGAAGTTGTTTTGGAAAGCAATGGCAGTTGGGACTTCGTCGGGCAGCCCTCTAATGAAAAATCTAGATGAAAAAGCATCAAGCATAATTTAATTATGCAATCTAAATTTCAATTCGCCAAATATGTACCCAATTTGGCAAAAATAGTTGACAACACACAAAGGGAGAGATTACCCAGCCTTGATGGCAAAGACTGGAGTTGTTCTTGTTACAAACACTGCAACTAGAGGAGAATTTTTGAAAATTAGTGCCAAGTATGAGCTCTGAGAGTCCCACGCATTTCCGATGACTTCCCCACCAACGCTGAAATCGCGGAAAAAAAATTAAGCACAAAAAAGGAAGAAATTTCTACGAGGTCATAGTAGAAATATATGACGATATAGCATGCCAGAGTGGGTGGGATCGTAAAAAAAGACGACTCTCCATACATGACGCCGTTGGCAACCTCTACTGGCGCTAAGTCGGCGACAGCTTGAACGGCATTCGTTTGAGTGTTGGAAGAATTGAAGATTTGAGTTGAAAAATTGATGCAACACAAACAGGGATCTTTCCGAGTAGCAAACAGCAGCACAGAACCGTCTTTGGACCAGATGGGATGCACTGCGGCGCCTCCAGAAGTCTTCAACGGTTCTGCCATCCAGTCTGAAGTTTTCCACATTCTGTAAATCAAGTGCGCTGGTTATTTGATTTCACCCAACAGAAAATACTTCGATCACACCGGGAAAAGCTGTAACATGGTAAGAATTCCTTGAGGTCTTACATCACCACTCATTTACCTGATTGTGTCAGAATTACTGCAAGCTATGATTTTAGAACCATCTGGGCTCCAAGAAACGTAAGGGATTCCACCCAAATTTTTCAAATCGGCTCTTCTCAGCTCGTCTGGGCTCCAGATTGTCATACTGTTACCATACCCGTTCGAGGTAACGAGATAGTCCCCCTGTGGAAAACAAACAGTGCATACGTATTCCTAGGTATTAGGAATCAGTTTTAATTTTGTTAATTTGTTTTTAATATTAATTTTCTTATCATGATATAACTTACATCGGGGCTCCAAGAAATACTGGTGATATAGGATCCTCGTAGTAGACGAGCATTTGTGGTGATCGACGGGCGAGTCGCAATGTTTTCAATATCGATATCCCATAAGTAAACTCCTCCAGAACAGGCGACCGCAAGCTCTCCCAGTGATATTGGCCTGTTAAGATGACATTGGTAGCACGAATTAAAGTTTTTAACCCTCAAACCTTCCATACGCGGTGGAATAATACTCCACGATGTGATTTATAACTTTCTTAGTTTGTCACCAAAAATGATCTCCCAACACTCTCCGTGCTGATGCCTTTACATGAAGACGCGCTTACCCTCAACCCCTGACTGGCGTTTCCATATAGAGACGTTTAGAACACGATTGTCTGGGGAAAACTGCACCATTTGTTCGCCAAGTCCGTTTAATTAGGGAGACATCATGTTGAATGTCACGTTTTGGGTGGGTTTCTGACCCAGCATACAAATCAATAAAAAGGTCTCCTTTACTATTGTAAATAGCTATTGTTAATAGAATTATATTGTTATAAATACTATTTTACGGAATTCAGAGGAGCCATATTATTGTTACAGGTAGCCAAATTCAGCAGGACAACATCATATTCTTCAAAATGTTACGCTGAATAGATTTTTAGCACACACTCATTTCATAGGGAGAAAATTGACTGTGTTGAGTCACAGCACAACAGAACGTTCAAAAAGTAGATACCTACCTAATAGGGCTACTATGAGAAACACTGTGATAACAGTAAAAACAGGGCCACTACCAGGGATGCCCTGAGGTCTAACGGGAATTGGCGAACTAATTGTGCAGTTGTTCCCAGACGTTCATGTTTGACTGATCCACAGTGGGGTCATAGAGGCCTGAGTATATACCGTCCTGAGTTTATTTTTCATTAGTGTCTACCAATAAGAAGAACCGTTTGTTTGCGCCTGGAACTTTCATACAACTCATGAGGGGAAAAAATCTCGAAAACATTCAAACGCTGCAAATTTTTTCACAGGGGTTGGTTATTCCTCGGACCAGGTGCATGGAGACTCATTTCTTCAACATGGGGAAAATGGGGGAAACAGTGGGGGTGGCGGGTCCCGGACCAATTCCAATCGATTCAGGGTCCAACATTTAGTGGAAAATGATACCCCACACACCTAGGTATCAGAAATTTCGAAACCACACACATTCAAAATGGATAAAGGGGTACCCATTTTGATCCATAACTTCTTCCAGTGGACGTCAATCGTTGCGGGACTCATTTCATTGGATTCAGCGTCCAAAATTTAGTGGCAAATGATACCCCACTCGCCTAGATTTCCAAAAATCTCGAAAATTTATTTTTCAAAAAACACATTTTCATTCATTTTAGTAAATTAATTTTTTACTTTTATAGCAACCTTTGCTTTGCTGTACAGGTCTCTCAGGACCGAATTCGCCCCCTAACCTCTAACTCTGCTAATTTACCCCATAATAATTCATGGAAGAGGGAACCAAACGCATTTTTGTAGTCAACAAAACTGCAATGCACTTAAACTTTTTTCCTCTGCAATTTGAGTGCAATTAAAATATTCACAACAAAAATATTGTCCCTACAATCTCGGCCTCTAAGGAAACCCGCCTGGTATACTAGGATAGCCTTTGCGATTTCAGCCAGCGTGAGGCATTTTACCACAGCATTAATTAGAGCGATTGGCCTCTGTTTATTAATATCATTCCAGTTCGCAGATTTAGGTATCATACGGATTATAATTTTACCCCACCCCTCTGGAATGTTTCCTTACACCAATATAGAATTGAAAATATTTGTTAGCATTTCGATACCTATGGCCGGAAGGTTTTTCAAGACCTCATTCGGTATATTATCCAATCCCGCAGCTTTCTTATATTTCAAATTAATCAAGACTGATTTGAACTCGCTTATTGTGGATAACTAATTTAGAGCCGGAAATAGTTCCTCATCATCAAAAAAGGAGTAAAAGAAGGCAACGGCGTTTCTTCTTCCACCAGGTAGGACTTCCACTGTTCCAGCATAGTACCTGCAGTTTTATATTCTGTTTCTTAATACCCTGATTGTTTTCCAAAATTCTCGTAGATTTGTCAAATTACACATACCCTCCCTGACTTCATCATAGTAGAATTTTTTTTGTTTCGTACTAGCTGTTACTGGCAGTCAACATTCAAGGAGACTTTCTAAAATTCTCGCTAGCCTGCACAGTGTGGATGCAGGTAGGTACAAATGATTAAAATAACCCCTGTGTTTGAAAGAGGGTAGTTTTTCCGTGTATTCAAAGACGCTAAAGCTGAATAAATACAACAGAAGAGTTACAGACTGATTGCCGCTGAAATTCCATTCTGCATGGAGTTGATTCCATGTTTGACATGACACGAGTGCTCTCAAAATTCGCATTCAGGTAAAATTATGAACTATTGAGTACAATTTGCTGCTTTTATTGATCAATTGTTCAATTAAAACTTACCTCCATGCGACGCAGGTTATCCTTCTTTGTGTTTTTGCTTTGAGAATTGGATTAAAGTTAGAGTTGTGCGAGTAAATCGTCACTGTGTCGTCCCTCGTTGCCACAGCTATCTGAGTCAAATGAGGGTGCCACGAGATGCTGACCACCGGAAACTTTTCTCTCTCGGTGTGGACGAGGCTCCTATATTCCTGCACAAGAGACAAGGAATTACACATTTCTTTCAAGGTCGTGGAAGTCACCTCTCCTGCAAAAATGAAGGATTCTCGTGTCTGAGCTGTATCATTATTGCACAGCAGGTTATCGCATCGCAACCATGTTCGGATGCAAAGTGACTTGAATCGCGAATTCCTGGCAAGGAGAGACGACGCTTCATCTGGAGGAAGGGGCCTAGAGCGTTGGCCATACCCCACAGGGAGAATATCCAACGTGAGAGTGAGTCAGGGTCTTACTTAGTCACCAGACAGGTGAGCTGAATTTGGTAACTCGTTGAGTCCGATCTCAGTTTTATTCGAGGACTGTTGTGAAAATCTTTTGACAATGTTAGGCGTTGTTCAATCTCGTGGCTAGATAACCGCACCGCGAGAGATATGGGACTCCAACCGAACTAAAACCTCAGATCTCAGAGGGTTGTCCCCCGAGCTCAGCCCCGGACTGTTCAGCCGACTACTTTGGACCGAATCTGGGCCCTACTCTAGTCACAGTTGGTTGAGTGGCCTATTGTAGCTCTCTTTCTCAAGGTTAATCATAAATACGTTCTGGACATGCAGAAACCATTTGGTCCTCTTGAGTTTTTTTGAGCTCTTTCATTATCTCTGTCACCATATCAACCGTCGAGAAACTTTTTCTGAACCCAAACTGACGTGGTGCGAGATCTTCATCCTACCTCATAGTCGAGCTCTGACGGATTTGAAAAAGATTCTCTTCACTTGCCAGCTGTATCCAGAAAGCAGAGAGGTCTCTGAAGGCTCATTTTGCTGTAGTTTGCCGTGTCGGAGAGATTGACTTTTTGCATGAAAACAAAGGTTGATTATTTGAGGAATAACCAACTAAAAGGGGTAGACCTCTTAAAACGCAATTTTATAACTCTTCTTATTCCTCTTTGTTAGTTTGATTCAGCTCCCTTCTTTTCAGCACAATATATGTCTGGCCCCAGTAAGTTTTTTCTCTTATCTTGTTGATTACTTATTTATACCATTTTATTTGATCACATACTAAGTTTTACGAAATTGAGTTTTTGTAGTCGACAGACTACGATAAGCGAGGCAAAAAGAGTAAAATGTAACAAAAAATCGTCACGGTGGAAACTGCGCATGCGTCAAA
The DNA here is from genome assembly GCA_019603395.1 of Cyrtorhinus lividipennis. Lineage (NCBI taxonomy): Eukaryota > Metazoa > Arthropoda > Insecta > Hemiptera > Miridae > Cyrtorhinus > Cyrtorhinus lividipennis. Next base: position 23,170,917 of record CM034005.1, on the reverse strand, counting down.
ATTCAGCGATATCAGACTAAAAGTTTGTAGAATGTAACAAAAAATCGTCACGGCCAAAACTGCGCATGTACCAAAGCAATATCACTTCTCAATAACAAAATAGCATTGTCGCTGTCGTTGTGAATTCATATATCGAATCGAAAACAAACCCTTACAATAGTATGTAGAATGTTGAAATGTTGCATTCTTATACATGAAACTTCTGAAAGTTAGAAATTGTCTGTCGACTATACTATGTCTCTCGCGCGGAGTGCGAATTTTTCGAAAAGAAAAGCCTATTGACAGGGGAAAATAGCAGAAGAGCAGTTCGTCAGGAGGCTACAGGCATGAAGAACACGGCGACAGAACGATTTTCGTTAAAGAAATTGATAAGGAGCAGCTTTCTGTTCAGAGATTACCTAGTCAGCTCCGGAGCGCAGGGGTAGTTTGTGTTTCACACATGCGAACTACTATAGAATGGCACAGGACATAAACGAACCTCGTAAGACGGCGCAATGGTGAACTTGATGGCTTTCTGGAAGGTTTTCATCAACAGTCTCAGATAATGGGCAGGATACCTGAAGAGAGTATGCTCCTCGTCGAGAACATCTAGAACTCGACCAATCCCCCCTTCAAACCTGGAACGTGGGCCAACATTGTCGTGAGATAAAAAGGCGACCGCATGATCTGGTGATTTAAAAGCAAACAATTATTATTAAGCAGCTTTCAGGCACACTAGCGCAAACATAACAGGCCCACTGGCCTCACTGGCTTGTTACGTTCCTGACTTTGAAATTTCAAGAAGGGTAAAGTATCTAATAATAGATTCGGTAGGATGTAGGATTCTGTGGGTACTCTAAAAGAATTCTGATCTCACGGAAAATAGAGAATTTATCTGCAACTCTTACACAGCAAGGACTATAAAAACTCGGTAGGTTTCGGTAGCTGAGAGACTCCCGAGAGTTTCTTAGACCTTAGAATCCACGAAATACCTAAAATGGATGAAAGTCACCTACCGAAGCATGATTAGCCCACGGTTTAGGATTCAACAGTTATATAAGTATCTTTAGGTAAGTAAGTATTTATCAACTTTACCAGGCATCTTCCAGGCGCTCTAACAACGAGTGATCCCCCGGAAGGAAAACGTTCCCAGTGGACGAACAGACTCGCGGCTGGGTCAACGCTTCTCTCGGAATTAAAATCTGCGGATGGTCAGAAACCTGTAAAGAAAAACAGCACATGAAGACTACACTCCAACAGGATATTCAATCTGAATCTGGAATTATTTTCTCGTAGTTTTAAATATCCACTTACGGAGTCAGTGAACACTCGGAGATTCAACGTATCTGGGCTAGAATACTGAACGTTGCCGTCGACCAGGCAAACTGGAATGTCCGAGTTTGCCGGCAAATCGGGAAATCTCCCAAGGGAACACATGTCTGACGGCGATCCGATCAATATCAGTCGAACAATGTCTAGCTAAATAACAAGAATCAGAATGGATTCAACTATCTTTTCGATGGAACATTGAACTAAGGGAGAAGATTTTGACTCACGTTACTGGTAAAGTAACTTCTATTTTTATAAGTATGTAAAGATAAAATTTACCCCTTTGTGGGTATATCGGCAAAAAATTATCAAGCACCAAAATTATTATGAGTTCAAGGAAGACCAACCACCGATTGCCCCGATTGGGAGAACCACAACACCAAGGACCACTTAAGTTCCACTTTCGCGCTCCGGCATTTGGTGTATTCGTAATTCGTATTCGCTCGTATAAGCTGTTGTTGCTGTAGGAGTGTAGGCCGATTTCCTAAAACCACCGGACCGTAGGGATGAGCATCGATGGTCGATACTATCGAACTATCGATAGTTTGCATCCGATAGCTGATGTTTTCACCATCGATAGTTACGAACCGATGTTTTACCACTATCGATGGTTTCTGGGCGATACTATCGAAACTGAAGAATCTTCAGTTTAGTTGAAGATGTGAATAGTTCTTCATTTTGTTTCATTGCCTTTTGTTTGGTATCAGTTACCTATTATTTTTTGCATGTTCCTTGCTGCTTGAAACTAATCGAAATGCCTCGGGGACGAATGAGTTCCATTTGGAAACACTTATCAAAAGTGAATGACAAACCAGCCATTTATATTTGAGGGCGCCAGCAGAAAAAATGGAGCAAGATCCACTGAAATTTTGGAGTCAAATGTCCGCTTCATATCCACTGCTTTCTCAGCTGGCTACAACGTCCCATCTCGTTGCCGTGGCCACGTCTGTCCCATCAGAACGTTTGTTCTCGGGGCAAATTATTACGAAAAGCAGAAATCGGATTGAAGGGAAGTTTGCGTCGAAGATTCTATTTTTAAATTAATTGCCCGATTCATTGTGGCACTTTCCATGAATAATAATTCTCGATAAAGTACCTAATTATTTCGATATGAGTTGATTTCCATTTTTTAGCGTACTTTCTACCTACCTACCAATGCTCTAATGAAAAATTTTTTAGCACATTCTTGCTCATGTTTGGTAGATTTAATTTGCACAAAACTGACATGTGGTTTCAATGAATTTCGTCTTTATTTAGCAGATTCATAAGGCACCAATTTTATTTTTCCAACCTAAACAAAAGTATCGATACTATCATAAACTATCGATAGTTTAGTACCGATAGTTTTTAACTATCGATGGTTCCTTTCGATAGTCTATTTGATGGTGACTATCGAGTTTTGAAACGATGCTCATCCCTACCGGACCGGCGGATTCCAGACTTGCACGACTTAAATCGACGGACCCTGGGTTTTCTGCGGACATCTACGGATTCTAATTTGTTACTGTTAATATTATTATCGGAATCCGGGCTTTTATGAGTGAAACCAAAAGATCGGATGACACAATATATTTACATACCTTCCAATGAAGTCAGATCTCAAACGAAACAGAATAGCTTTATATCAATTTGCACCGGGGCGTCTTTCCACAAAAGAACACTACGCGCGAACAACAACACAGACGCCATATTCGTAAGCATACTGAAGAGAAAACCATGGAACCGACGAGAAAAGGATCAGGCTGCAAGCAGCGTGTCAATGCAGCGGCAGACGTAGGAACTACTGGCAGTGCGAAGCGACCTTAAGATCATTGTGGAAGATTGAAATTCCGACAATTATTTATGAATGTGTTAACAGAAAAAGAGAGAGTGAGAGTGACTGAGAGAATTTTATTGATGGTTTTATATAATGATCAGGGGAAAGTTAGGGTCATGTGGCCCTCTCTTACACCTCCTTCCCCAGGAGAGAGAGAATCTGTAGATGTCCGCAGAAAACCCGGAGGTCCGTCGATATCAGCCCTGCACGCCAGGAATCCGCAAAATCCGGCGTCCGCGTTTTAGAGAGACCCCTTCAATAATTTAATAGGCAAATATATGTAGTTTATAAAAATAGAATAAGTAGATACTTAAATAAATGCTAAACTTTATTTAATAAAATCCTAAGGTCAAATTTTAAAAATGAATAATTTTTCTTTGCTCCTTTCCACAAGTCATTATGTCTTCCTTTCCCGCCGTTTGCTGCTCGATTCCCGCCTGGTTGTTGTAAGTTAGCCCAAGTTAGTCCTTGACTCCTTCAGTTAGCGCAGGACTCGGGAGTATCGTCTTCGGTAATCTTACAGTACTTTCTCACATTATTTCATTTTCATTTTTTAATCATGTTCCTTTATTGAGGAGTGCCGACAAGTTATACCCCTTGTTCCTTGTGAGCCATTCTAACATCTCAGGTCAGTGTTCTAATTTTCTCCCGAGAAACTATTGTTAAATTAAGTTCCTGAAGTTGGTTCCTGATCAAATCACTTTACATAGAGAAACTCTACTAGGTTTTTAGAGGTTGGTGCTCGAATGGAAAGAAGAGTATAAAAGAGTTTTATATCGGTATGAAAGTCTATGAAGCGTTGCATGCGGAATCTGGGCTAGTCCTACCCCGGCTACTCGACCTCCTATTGCTGTAGACTTCTGCACTACAGTCAGCGTTTCCTTTGGTTACAGGTATTTTTTGATCCAGTTACAACTGAGCACAGCGGAAGTTGTGAGACTATAGTATCAGGTACTTGATTATCTTATATATATTAATTCATGTTCATGATAGTGTAGATGTTAGTGCTCAGGTGGGATCAATCCTGTTGTATACTTCTGAGGAGAGATCTTTCTTGATTTGGTAGAGGTCTGTCAGAATATTATATGCAAAAATGTTTCCTGTAGGGTAGAGCGATCGGTAGATACGGTCGGTAAACCAAAATCTACGATGAAGGTCTATGATCCGTAGCAGAATAACCTATTCACTGCAATCATTGGCGGATGGTCGGGAGTCCAGACGCGGACAATATTATGGTCTACGCAGGACATGCTTTGAAATCTCGTAAAACTATTTATAATGAGCACGGTCAGCAGATGAAATATCAATTCGTGTTTTGCTAAGTCGCTCCTGAACCATCGCGATGGTAACATCGATTCCGATTTAACAGTGCTGTTTCGCTAATGTGAAGGAGGCCAAAAACAATAAGTTCGTCGCCGGTGAACGGAATTCTCAAACAAGACAAAGTGTACGTGTTAAGCAATCAAGAGCCGTGCTCGAGAAAGTGTCAGCACTTCAAAGTGCATTGACTTTTTGCATGAAAACATGGATTAATAGGAGGAATAACCAACAACAACACCACCGAAGACTGGTACAAGTAAAATGAAGCCCCCTAAAGTCAGTAGTCCGGCAACGGAAACGCTGCAAATTCTTTCACAGGGGTTGGTTATTACTCGGACCAAGAGCATGGGGTCTAATTCCAAACGATTCAGCGTCCAAAAATTAGTGGAAAACGATACTCCACCCGCCTAAATCGTCGAGAATATCGAAAGTGCGGTGTGTCCCGGACCCATTCCAATCGATTCAGAGTCCAAAATGTAGTGGAAAATGATATCCCACATGCCTAGGTACCTGTGATCCACATTCGTAATAGGTGGAACGATACCCATTTTGACCCATAACTTCTTCGGGTGGGCGCCAATCGTTCCGTCTCTCGTCTCATTGGATTCAGCGTCCACAATTTAGTCGGGAAAGATACCCTACAAGCCTTATGTCGAAAATCCATTTTTAGAAATACACTTTTTGAACCAACTTGAAGCAAATTTCTCAAACCAGCGTTTAAAAGAGCTTGAGATAGTCCTAAATAATGAATCCATTACAAAACTTATAGATCCGTCTCCAAAATCAGTCAATGGACATCAAAATGGAGAATCAATTTAAACGAGGCGAAGCCCAGTCCATGTTGATTTTACTAACCGGAAAATTGGCTAAATCCCTGCTTTCATCAACCACCCGACGATTCCCTACGCGAATGAAGCCAAATGCCTGAGCATGACGCTCAAGCTCACGTCAAAAAGAAATAAAGTGAACTCGTTTTAAAGTTATGATGCTCGTACTGGCTCATCAGCCGGCGAGCCTCAATGACCAATCAATGACGGCTTGGTTTCTGTTCAACCAAGTATTCGAGCCAGTTTAGACGTATGGAGACGTTGGCTGCACAGCTCCAACCAATGGTGATCCAACGCTTTCAGAATTCAGTATCAGTAACAGTGATGCGCCATGGTTCGAGAACGATACTCGTACTTCCGAAACGACACCCTCCACCATGAACTTCATGTGGACAGCATAGACGAAGTCATCAAGCAGGGAGCTACTGCTCATATCGCCAGGTTAAGAAATCTTGTTAACACGAAAGCCGTGATGACTCGATGTGCGTCTTGAGCACACTAAACCCCATGAACTCGTGTAGGGAGTGATTGTAATACGTTCAGAGAGACAAGGCACCTAGTTATGAATCATAAGTCCTGATTAATGAATTTATTAATGTAAGTCAGAATAATTTTGTTAAAAAAATTAATAAATGAAAAAGTTTCGGTAAAATTGGGATATATGACTAGTACAGAAATAAAGTGGCAAGCTGATAACGATGGACTCCAGTATTTCAAGTGGCAGTGAAAGAACTCATTAGAACAGAATTGTCGAGGTAAAGTAGATCTAAATTTTCCAAGACATAGCTGCTCCCTTATAATACCAACTCTGGATACAAAACCATGCAAGAGCCGAATTATTTACACATACTTTGATAAAACAATGTGCTCTCGTAGAAGCAATATTCAATTTTTTCTTGTTATTCCAAAACTCCAGGACCCTCGCTGAGTTCGGACAATGCCCAGCCCTCTGCCTGTAAGCTCGCCCCCGAGTGGGATGTCGCAGGTTAGCCAAAGGTCCAACCGACCTCAGCACGGCTCACAGCAAAATGGATTGGAACAACCAAACGGGAATGACTTCCTCGTCGAGCCGTCCGACCCGTTTTCCATTCCGATGTCAACCCCTCGGGATGTTAATCACACTAGCCCTTACAGAGGAGGTATGTTGCATGAAAGCTCAGTAGTAAAACCAAAACTTCTTCATCACCGCATGACCGTTTCCTCCCACGTTCCAGCATCTGGTGCACTCAGTTCCCCGCTGAATTACGGCACGCCCAGTTCTCTCACTTCATTCCGCACCCCCAGAACTAATCGCAATACTCCTATGCGGCCCAGAGTTGACCTGAACTCTCAGAGGAACGTACGTCACATTCAAATCCCCAATTCAGAAGTAAGTTGTCATTGTCTTTCACTAGTTCTTCAACAATCGACACTCGAAACCAATTCCTAGAAAACCTTATCAACCGGTTATAGTCGGAGCCCGCTAGCTCGGAGACTGACGGCGCTCTGCCTCAGCTGGTTGTTTGGGGGACGGACGTCAGCATCACCAAGTGTAAAGCACAGTTCAAGAGGTTTATCGAAAACTTCATTGGGATCAGTGTTGAGGAGGATTCCGAAGGACACGGTGCCGATCCTTGCTCGATTTATCTGGAAAAGTTGGACAAAGTACGTTTTTTATCCCCCAAAAAATTGTCAAGTTGTTTACTTCAAACATGTGCTTACAAAATGATGTATTGCATTATAGATTCACGAATTGGAAGAACCATACCTCAACTTGAATTGCGCTCATTTGGAACAATTTGACGCTGAGCTCTACCGTCAGTTGGTCAGTTACCCGCAGGAAATCATCCCATCGTTGGATTTGACTGCTAATGAGATCTACTTTAATCTTCACCCCGATGCTGTTTTGAATCAACAGATTCAGATCCGACCGTTTAACGTTGAAAAATGTCGAAACATGCGCAATCTCAACCCTGATGGTGAATTTATGATTATATAAATGTAGTGGGAGGTTCTTCTCCTAACTATATCAGCCTTTCCCATATGATGATTATATTTGTCTTGATGTGATCGTTTCTACGTGGTACGTGTATTGGATCTTGTTCCAGACATTGATCGTCTCATTACAATTAACGGTATGATCATCAGAACAAGCAACATCATTCCTGACATGAGGGAAGCGTTTTTTCAATGCAGCGTCTGCAATTTCCCGAAGACCGTTGAAGTTGATCGGGGCCGTATCGCCGAACCGACGCTGTGTCCCCACTGCAACACTGGCTATTCTTACAACCTCGTTCACAACAGGTCGACCTTCACCGACAAACAGTTGGTCAAGCTTCAAGAGTCACCTGGTGAGTTATGGTTGCGTGTCTAGCTCACGGACCTGTCTCCTACCTCAGCCACCACTCTTACTGCTTAACTTCCTTATTTTGTCAGTGGGATGGCTCAATGTTCACGTTTTTCAAGGGCCAACCTTGCTTCTGCCTACGGATGTGATATAAGCGGTGCACAGCATGCAACTGGTCACTCGCAGAATTGTCTATTTGGTAGCTTGTACTCCGAGCCAGAATTACAGGTGCGGTGGCTCACATCTGTTCCAGCATTCTACTCTCAGGCCATGCGTTCACCTGAGTAGCTAATTGCATCTCGTCGATGCGATTCAAGCGTGCACTGAGTAGTGGTTGCAGGCAGATGCAAACTTTATTTCGCAAATGCCTTAACCAAATCGTTACTATGGCTACATATAGAGTACGAGTACTTCTTCTCTCACTGAGCAGTAATCAACTCGATGTAGTCCGTGGGTTCCATTTTGAAGGAGTCCTCACTTCACTGCTGAAATTACAGTAAAGTATAATGGACCACAGGTACCTTACCGCTTCTAAAGTACCCTCTTCAGATTATTATGCCTGTCCTCTTTGTTAGAGAGGGGTGACGTGTCGTTCTGGCAGCATGTTATGATAAATTAGATCATCAACATTCAGGTTTTTTGTAAATTCATTTATCAAACGCATATCTATAATACATTTGCGTTAATGCTGATTCAATTGTCCCCGTTTTTTGAGCAGATGACATGCCGGCCGGTCACACTCCGCATACTGTTAATCTCTTCGTTCACAACGATCTCGTCGATGCTGTTCAGCCTGGTCAGAGGGTCAGCGTGACTGGAATCTATCGAGCAGTCCCCATCCAAGTGAATCCTCGTATGAGGAACCTCCGAGCTGTCTATCGTACGCACATCGACGTCGTTCATTTCACCAAGAGTGACTCGCGGAGATTGTTCGAGCAGGATGATGAAAAGTAAGTATGAAGACTCGCGAAGTTGCTCAGAACTAATTAACGCTGAAAGTCATTGATTTCTGAGATTAAGGTGATGATGATGTATTTTACGAGACTAATTATCGCTCCTTCCGGCTTGATTAAAAATCAAGGCTTCTTGATTAAGAATCTATGCTTGTTTGAGAATAACACCATAGGAAGCTGTTTCTTCAGATTTCGAACCTCTATCTGACTGCTTGACCGGTCTTTTGCAGACCCCATAGATTTCAACCAGCTCGAGTAGAGGCTTTAAAGGCTCTTAGCGAGAAAGTGGATCTCTACGAGAGATTGGCCAACTCGATCGCTCCTTCCATATTCGAAAATGAAGACATCAAGAAAGGCATCCTCCTTCAGTTGTTCGGCGGCACTAGGAAAGCGTTCAACAGTTCTGGTAGAACTTGCTTCAGGTGATAACTCTAAAAAATGTTCCCGCTCTTTTCAATCGATCTGATTGAATTAGGTATATTGATGGATGTCGCTGGCATCCACCTAGGCTGGCGAGGCAATTGTATAACAGAAATAGAAAACGGACTGCTACCCGGGCTCTGTTCTCCTAATAGTTTGATTTATTGTTATATAGCGTTTCCATCAAACTGAAACATTTCCAAGTCACCTTTTCCGAATAAAATTGAACTTTTGGGGGTAGTAAGAAATTGAATTGAACCGAGCCAGGACTGTAGGTCAATGTGTACAATTTAGGAGATTGGCGTTTTGCCGGCTTGCAAATTACATGATAATGGCTTCAGCTAATTTGGCGAACTTTGGCAAGAAGGTTTAATTTGTTCAAAATTGTTGACTTGGTGATCTCTATTAACTTAGTATAGGTGTCGGATAAGTGGCCACTCGCCCAGAGGGGTGTGTGTGCGGACTTTTTCCTCGTTGGTGCACCATAACCGCGACTCATTGCTCTTGTTTTAGATCTGAACTCAATATTCTCCTCTGCGGGGATCCGGGTACAAGCAAATCCCAGTTATTGAACTACATCTACAATTTGGTGCCTAAATCTCAGTACACGAGCGGGAAAGGTTCTTCAGCCGTCGGGTTGACCGCCTATGTCACCAAAGACCCCGAAACCCGTCAATTGGTTCTCCAAACGTAAGTCTCATCTAACTCACCTTAATAGAAGGTAGGTCACTTATCCCTCCAACGTTGCAATAATGGTGGTAAACGGTTTGGATACCTTGTAGGAATCTCAAATCCGGCCGTTGAAATGGCACCTGCTAAGGCTGTAGAAGGAATTGGAAATAGACGAGGCAATTTCTGAAAGTATTTTGAATGTTGATGGAAATGTCTAAAGTGATCAATGCGTGGGGTCAGTTGAGCTGCATCCTCTCGAATGATCGGGTTCCACGTATGTTGAGGGTCCAAAATTTCGGGAAATAAAAACGTCGTAGCCTTGAAGCATTTCGTTTTCTCTAAATGATTGCTATCTTTGATCTTTTTGGTAACCGCGCATAAAATATAAAGTATCGGCGGTTCGTATTTGGCCATTGGCACTGTACCTGATGCGTGAATAGTATGCGTCCGGAGGGTATCAATTGGTCTGGGTCCGGCTCTAGTTGGTCCTCGAAACTTTTCAATCAGGCCAAATTTACGAATGGAAAATCGACTAAACTTTCGGGGAACTAGGCAAGTGGGGTATAATTTTCCTCGAATTGTGGACAATCAATTGAGATAGGTCCCGCACCGATGAGCGCCCACCGGATAAGAAAACGTGTTTACGATTAAAATTTAAAAATAAATTGAAATGTCTGTCTCTGATTTTGGTTGTTGCATGATTTACTTCACTATACAGTATTTAAGAGCAGTTGCTTTTTTTTTGTGCCTCTGTATCATGGAAGGTAGGTCCCGTACGAATTGTAGCAAATTTAGTCCTCTTTAAAAACGTTTATGCAAAATCATTCAGAAATGAAAAATTGAAAGTAAATACAATTTTTTTTAAATCAAAGACTGCGAAAATTTTGCTAGTTTTTAACTGTAACTAGGTTCTCAGGCTTATTTAGACTTGTTGGGTTCCTACTACGTACCTAGGCTGTCTGTTACGACTTATTCGAAAAGCAAGGTTACCGTGATTTATGCGGATGCGTTCTAGTACGATTTAGAGTAAAAATGAACCCAAGAACAAAATCTGTAACAAATTACTCTTATTCACCAAGAATTCAGTAGAATAATTTGTGAAATGGGTGTTCCCAGCGGAGCTCTGGTGTTAGCCGACAACGGTGTCTGCTGTATCGACGAATTCGACAAAATGAATGAGGCTACAAGAAGCGTGTTGCACGAGGTGAGTACAAGATTAGTGTTGCATGTTTCTGTGTGTTAATTATGTAATAATTATATAATTAATATGTGATATAATTATATCAGATTATATATATATATATATATGTGATCTACCCCTTCAACCAGGGCCTACCTAGCTCAGGTCTCCATGCAGTTCACCCTTCCCCCACTCACTTTGACCGGGTGGTGGAAGAATCCGACGACGCAGTTAGTCTGATGGAAACGTTCGCCGGTGACGGGGAGTTCTGCGGCCCATGTTTATTATTTGTCTTCTTATTTGATTATATTCGATTTTACGAAGTGCCACCTGACATAAGTTATTGTGTAGTCCCCCTACGCTCACATCAGAAGTGGGATCATGGACCCTGAATGCCGTGGTGATTCGGAAGAGATGGATGATGTGGGGGACTTTTCTCGCCCGGGAACTCCGCGTAATGAAGAGGTTTCCAAGGATCGTATTATTTCGTTATTGGAGGCACAAAACCGCGAAATGTCGGAGCAGAATCGGCGATTGGAAAGAGCTATGTCGACACCTACTCAGCCAGGTACATCTTCCAATATCAGTTACGTCAAGCTTCCTGAATTTGATCCAAAACACGAAGATGTCGATCCTAAATCATGGTTTGCGACAGTGGAATGTTGCTTAAACGAGAACATGAAAAGTGGAGGAGCCCTTGTATTGTCGCTCGGACAATCATTAAAAGGTGAAGCCGCCACATGGTTTACGTCCATTGCCAGTCCCGATCTCACTTGAGACGCCTTCAAATCTGCTTTCTTAACGCAATGGGACGCGGTTGACACGCCTGCGTGCGTATTTTTTTCGTTTCTGAGATCGCAACTCAAGGACAACAACGAAACCTACGTCACCTATGCTTCGCGCATGATCCAGAAGCTCACAGCTAGTTGGAAGGGGTTGACACACGAGCAGATAGCAGTAGCCGCCGTGGTGGGGCAGCTATCTCAAACAGACACCGGAGTGCGCCGGCTGGCATACACTGAGGAGATACAAGGTCGGGAGCATTTATTGAGGGAGATGAAAGTTCTCAACTACAAAAGACCCTTGGGTTCTGTGGACGACCAGGTATCTTCGAAGAGGGGACATTTTTCTTTTCCTTCAACACCTCATAAAACTGGGCCTTCTGGGAACTGGGGATCAGTATCTCCACTTCGCTCTCCCTTTGCTCATCGATCAGCTGATTTTCGGAAAGGGACTCAAACAGCTTCTTCCTTCACAACCCCGACTAGTGACGTCACGTGCTACACCTGTTTGGCCAAAGGACATGTTTCTTCCCGCTGTCCCAAGAAAGAAGAGGCCCATCATCTCAAGAAGGCTTCAAGCTCCCAGTCAGCTGCAAAGCCAACGGAGAAGCATGTTGGATTTTGCCAAATTAATCCATCTGGCACTCTAACCCATAAAGGTAAACTGTATTTGTACCAATTTGATTCTGGTGGCGAATGCTCTCTCATGGGAATGAGGTTTAGTTTACAATTTGAGGGTTCAAAATTATTCAGATCAGTAGTATTACATGGATTGGGGGCATCATTTCTAAAGTGTACTGCCCAAATGGAGGTGATTGTTTTGATTAATGACATCAACCTTGACATCATCTTTCACTTAGTGAATGATGACCTTTTGCCTTGTGCTATGATTCTTGGTCGTGAAATCCTCTTGCCCGGTTTGGAGATGATTATTTCGGCTAATGGGTGCTTTCTGAGGACAAATGCAATTCCTGAAAGGGCCATCATGATTTCTAATCAGTTTGCTGACCTTGTCGTGGAAAGTTCTGCAGGGAGTGGTCAAAATCTTTCACCCTCTAATGCTCAAGAAGATGGTAGTAGTGTTTGCGATTTTCTATCGGAAATTGACTCTTATGAATCTGTGACTGACTTCTCAGTTGGATGTGTGGAGAGCCAAGCACGATTTGAGACAATCAAAACTGATCTTTCTCCAGATCATAGATCAAGCTTGATAAAAATTTTAGAAAAATATTGTGAGTTTTTCATGTCAGGAATTCCACAGACTCGTATCACAACAGGGATGCTGGAAATCAAGCTGAGTGATCCACAAAAAATCATTTACCAGAAACCTTACAGGATGAGCCCAAAAGAACGTGAAATGATTCGAGACAGAGTAGCTGAGGCAGGTATAGCCCGTCCTAGTCAATCACCTTATGCGAGTCCAGTTCTGATTGTGCCCAAAAAGACAGGTGATTGGAGAATGGCAGTTGATTTTCGTAAGCTGAATGCCATAACAATTCCTTTGAGGTTTCCTCTCCCATTGATTGAGGACCAAATTGCAAGGTTGCGAGGTGCCAAGTTTTATTCTCAGCTTGACATGCTTTCAGGTTTTTATCAACTTCCTCTCCACCCTGAATCCATAGAGAAAACAGCGTTCATTACTGCTGATGGTCATTTTGAGTTTTTGACAGTCCCATTTGGGTTGCGCAATGCTCCTAGCGCATTTCAAAATTCTGTTATGTCAGCCTTAGGTGACATTGCCAATACTTTTGCTGTTGTGTACACTGACGACATTCTTGTGATAGGCGAAAGTTGTGATGAAGCTTTGAAAAATTTGGATGAGGTTTTGGCTTTGCTTACATCCAAGGGATTTTCCTTCAACTTGGCAAAATGCTCATTTCTCACAACTAAAGTAACGTATCTTGGGTATGAGGTCTGTGATGGGGAGATCAGACCAAATGCCCGCAAAGTTGAAGCTCTCACTCATGTTCCTCCTCCTACCACCCTGAAGATGTTGCGTTCTTTCATAGGTCTTGCCACCTATTTCAGAAAGTTCATCAGAAACTTTTCATCCATTATGGCTCCCTTGTACAGACTAACCAACCCGTGTGTAAGAATTTGCAGATTTTTTCATCTGTGAGCAGACAAGACCCTCGAGACGCTCTACAATTTTTATTGGTTCGAGCACATGGCTCAAATTGTTCGGAAATTTGTCAGTAATTGTGTGACTTGTAAGATGGCGAAAAGAGATTCAGGAGGATCACGTCATGTTGCCCTACATCCTATTGATAAGGTAGCTGAACCTTGGCACACAGTACATCTTGATTTGACAGGGAAGCTTAGTGGCAAAAAAGATGCACGCGACTATTTGTTTGTTTTCATTGATGGGTTCACCAAGTTTTGCCTTTTGCTTTACTCACAAACTTGAAGCTAAGAACGCTATTCAAGCTGTTCGAGCCACAATTTCGTTGTTTGGTCCCATGAAAAGGATAGTGGTTGATCAAGGGCGTTCTTTCACCTCGAAACAGTTTCAAGACTTTTGCTCAGAGTCCCAGATAGAATTGCACTTCATTGCAACTGGCTCCAGCCGAGCCAATGGACAGGTTGAACGGGTTATGGGAACATTGAAGGACATGTTGACTGTTGCTGAGATGGATCAGCATCGTTCATGGCAAGACTCAATTGGGGATATTCAGTTAACATTAAATTCTACCCCTCATGCTGTTACTAAATTCTCACCCATGGAATTGATGTTTGGGAAAGTAGCACGACCTATGGGTCTGATTGTTTGCAATGCCGCTGATGATACTGCATTTAATGTGCAGGGCTCAGCCAGATCTAGCACTGATATTCCTTCTATGCGAGAGCAAGCGCTTACCAGGATTGTTCAACATTCTGCGTACAGCAAGAAACTCTTTGATAAGGGTAAAGCTAAAGTGCAACCTTTCAAGGTTGGTGATTGGTTCTTCTTAAGCGAGAAGAGCGGAATATTGTGAAACTCGATCCTAAATATTCTGGTCCTGTTCAAGTTACTAAGGTACTACCTGATGATCGATATGAGTTAAAGACTATTGATGGAAGGCGTACTTACAAGTATGCTCATGATAGGCTACGTAAAGTGCCTGATGCAACTGAGATTAGCACCTTGGCTGTTGGCTCATCTGAGGCCACTGCCAGTCCCTGAAAGGTTTGAGACTCGATTGGGTAGTTCTGGGGTAGCTGTGGTTGTGCTGGGCGGACTACCATGATGGAGTGTGGATTAGCTTTTCGCTTGCGATGCGTCCGCTCCTCTGTCGCTGTTTCTATGCACGTGTCGCTTGCGCTGTGTCTGTTCTCATTGGGCCTCACTTTTCGCTTGCGATGTGGGTGCTCGAGGGCAGTCTCCGTCTCAGTACACCTGCTGCCTTCCTCAGTACTCTCCGGGTCATTGATGGAGTTGCTCCATGTTGCAGTTTGTGCTTTCGGCCGCTGCGTCTTTTGGCCTTGCTTTTGGCAGGTCGTTTTGTTGGCTGTGTTGCCATCCTGTGTTGCAGTTTGTGCTATTCGCCGCTGCGTATTTTGGCCTTGCTTCCGGTAGGTCATTTGTTGGCTGTGATGCCATCCTGTGTTTGCCTTGCTTGTCTCACTTGCAGCAGGCTGATGACTTGTGTATTGTTCTTTGCTTTCATGCTTTCAATTGAGATTCTTTATGACCTTCTCCCTGTTACCTTCTGTATGCTGCTGCTTAGCACCTTGCTAGCGGCATTTGTTCCTCTTTGAAGGACTGATGCTGTTTTGTTTTGTTTGTTCCCATTCAGGGGCGCTGTGATTGCGTGGTCGCAATTATTGTCAGGAAGGCCGTGTGATCTACCCCTTCAACCAGGGCCTACCTAGCTCAGGTCTCCATGCAGTTCACCCTTCCCCCACTCACTTTGACCGGGTGGTGGAAGAATCCGACGACGCAGTTAGTCTGATGGAAACGTTCGCCGGTGACGGGGAGTTCTGCGGCCCATGTTTATTATTTGTCTTCTTATTTGATTATATTCGATTTTACGAAGTGCCACCTGACATAAGTTATTGTGTAGTCCCCCTACGCTCACATATATATATCTATATATAATTAGCCAACATTTGAGAAACTCTTGTAAAGACTCATCCCCTGTTACCTCGCTGCCCTTCAGGTAATGGAACAGCAAACTCTGAGCATTGCCAAAGCTGGAATTATCTGCCAGTTGAGCGCCCGAACGTCCATCCTCGCAGCCGCCAATCCAATTGGGTCCCAGTGGAACACCAACCGCACTATTATTGACAATATCCGCCTCCCTCACACTCTACTTTCCAGGTGAGTTGTTACTCTGGATTCATCCTCGGACTCTGGAAATCACGCATGATGAAGCCCAATTTTCGTTGATGGATCAAAATGTATTCAATCGAAGAAAAAATAATTAACAATCGGGTGTCTTTGTGGAAGCCACTACAATTCATGTTTTGTACACTCCATAGCTTTCTACGCTGCTCTAACACATATTCAAACAAATTCTTACACACGGGTTGGTTATTCCTCGAATGGGGGAAACAGTGGATGTGGCGGGTCCCGGACCCATTCCAATCGATTCAGGGTCTAAAATTTAGTGGAAATGATATCCCACACGCCATTCGTCCTACTCTAGATTAAACCGTTGCGCAAGTAGCTAGCGCGTTCGGCAGAATCCGGAAGGTTCTCGGTTCGGGCCCAGGTGGGAGCGAATATTTTTGTTTTCCGATTTGGTTTTTTTACCCATAAATTGAACAATAAATTTACCAATTACTTCTTCCGGTGGGTGCCAATCGTTCTGGGACCAATTTCATTGGATTCAGCGTCCAAAATTTAGTGGGAAATGATACCCTACTCGCCTAGATCGCCCAAAATCTCGAAAAATCCATTTTCAAAAAACACATTTTGACCCCTACCCCGCCCAAATTTGGTCCGATCGGGCTGAAAGTTTGGAGGACCGTCCTAGGCCGGGAACAGACCCCTAACCCAAATTTCAGATTTTTAGAAAATTTTCTACTACCAAAAACTGCGCGGACGGCGTATGGCGGACGGACATTGACCTTTCTTGATCTAGACACCATGAAACGTCCAGAAAAAAATCTGCAAATTCTTACACACAGGTTGGTTATTCCTCGAATGGGGGAAACAGTGGGTATGGTGGGTCCCAGATCCATTCCAATCGATTCAGGGTCCAAAATTTAGTGGAAAATGATTCCCCACACGCCTAGGTACCAGAAATCCCGAAAACACATATTAAAAATGGGTAATATATACCCAATTTGACCTATAACTTCTTCCAGTGGGGGCCAATCGTTCTGGGACCCGTTCCATTGGATTCAGCGTCCAAAATTTAGTGGAAAATGACACCCTAATCGCCTAGATCGCCCAAAATCTCGAAAATCCATTTTTCAAGGAACACATTTTGACCCCCCCCCCCCCCCAAATTTGGTCCGATCGGGCTGAAAAGTTTCGAGGATCCGTCTCGGCCGGGAACAGACCCCTGACCCAAATTTCAGATTTTTAGAAAATTTTCTACTACCAAAAACGGCGTGGACAATGGACGGCGGACAGACATTGACCTTTTTTGATCAGGACATCATGAAACTTCCAGAAAAAAATTTCGAGCTGAATCGGAGAGGTTGACCATTATCATGAAAACATAGGTTGATTATTCAAGGAATAACCAACCAAGAAGTGAATGTCCGTCCGCCGTCCATTGTCCGCGCCATTTTCGGTAGTAGAAAATTTTCTAAAAATCTGAAATTAGGGTCAGGGGTCTGTTCCCGGCCAAGAATGGTCCTCAAAACTTATCAGCCCGATCGGACCAAATTTGGTCGAGGTAGGGGTCAAAATGTGTTTTTCGAAAAATGTATTTTTCGAGATTTTGGGCGATCTAGGCGAGTAGGGTATAATTTTCCACTGAATTTTGGACGCTGAATCCAATGAAATTGGTCCCAGAGCGATTGGCACCCACTGGAAGAAGTTATGGGTCAATTTATCGTTCAATTTATGGGTAAAAAGAAATAAATCAGAAAACAAAATAACTCGCTCCCGGGGTGGGCTTGAACCAACAACCTTTCGATTTATGCCGAACGCGCTAGCCATTTGCGCCACAGTTTGATCGAAACTAGAACGAATGGCGTGTGGAATATCATTTTCCACTAAATTTTGGACCCTGAATTGATTGGAATGGGTCCAGGACCCGCCACATCCACTGTTTCCCCTATTCGAGGAATAACCAACCCGTGTGTAATAATTTGCAGGTTTTTTTTTTTTTTTTTTTTTTTTTGACGGATGATGAGGCTCTGAGACATTGAGTGAAAGCATTTGTGAATAAAGTAACGGCGATCCTCACATAATTTTCCCTGAGTACGATGGACCAGTCAAAATTTGTCAGGAGTGATTCTTATTTGAAGAAATCTTTTGTTCTCCTATAATTACTGGGAACAATTGGCTAGGCACTAGACAATATTCAAGGAATAACCAACCAAAAGTCATGAAACTATACGTAAATGTTGAATTGTTCAACAAGTTTCAAAATATTTAGGATAAAAATGTTGTTGCCGATTGCATGCCGCGCATTTCTTTATTTTTAGGGCATTTTCAACAAAAACCAAATAAGAGGATACCCTGTATAAGCATACATTATCTGGTAGATATCTATTTGTTTTCATCTATATTTGTTACCTCATCATTTGTTAAAATAATTTTGCGCCGTCTTCTTTAGGTTTGATTTGATATTCCTCATGCTAGACCCGCAAAGCGAATTTTACGACAGGAAATTGGCCAAGCATTTAGTATCGCTCTACTACAGGGCGCGTGACGTGGAAGAGGACGAGTTTGTGGTGAGTACCTACTGGAGTCCTATGACTGGGTGTTTTGGTGGCTCAGGTATTTTATTCCTTTCGGTTCCAGTAGTTCGTCCTCCCTCTTTCTTGTCGTAGCTTTTCTGAAGGTAGTGCACCGTTTATAAATTTCAAACAAGTTTCAGGAAAAACCAACGAAAGTAAATTAATTGTAAGACTTCTGTGAATATGAAAGGAGTTTGTCATCAACTAAATCTCATATTTCCTTATCGGTAGGCACCATTGGCCATGAGGTTTCAAGTGGCATTGGCCAGACACTTCCGCTAAGCCTCATAAAATACCATATTCAGCTCAGATGATTGTACCGGATTCCAGGACGCCAGCGTTTTGCGCGATTACGTCTTGTACGCTAAAGAGAACGTCCAGCCGACGATCTCCGAAGCGGCAGGTACACTCTTGGTCAACTCCTACGTCGAAATGCGAAAGGTCGGAAGTGGGCGCGGGCAGATCAGCGCCTACCCGCGACAACTCGAATCTCTCATTCGTCTGGCTGAAGCACACGCCAGGATGAGGATGTCGAACATTGTCGAGGTCAAAGATGTGGAAGAGGCCAAGCGGTAAGTCGACGTGAGCTAATTCATTCGAAACTCCTCATTTTAGAAATGACATTAGATAGATATTACCGAAGGACTCTATTTACTGCATTTTCCAGTATTAAAAAAGCGACATTTGTGTGTGTTTTTCTTAGCTAACTGCTTTGCTGGCTCAGTATTTTCATGGTAACTGTTTTGATAGTCTCAAGCTTATATTAGGATCTCACCGGATAACTTACTCCTTCATGGAATACCCCCCGTTGCTTCTCGCAGTTTGCACAGGGAAGCACTGAAGCAGTCTGCGACGGATCCACTATCTGGTAAGATAGACGTTAGCATCCTCACAACTGGGATGAGCATGGCTGCGAGGAAGAAGCGGCAGGAAGTCCGCGATGCTCTGCTCAACCTTCTCAAAGCCAAAGTCGCTGGCTCCACCTTTGCTTACCAGAAACTCTTCAAAGATGTCAAAGAATCTTCAGAAATGGTGAGTAGGTTCAACATCCCTTCCCATTCACTTGTTGAAGCTGGTGTGGTAAAAATTCTTCATTGGTCTAATCCACAAAACTTCCTCTGTTAGTTGATTGTTTGGGTTTGATTCTACATCCTGAATTGATCGTTCTTGGATTCATATTGATGAATAAACCATTGTCTTTAAATTCAGGTTTTACTTAAAGAATCATTTAAAAACGCTGAAAATTCTTACACAGGGGTTGGTTATTCCTTGGACTAGGCGCATGGAGACTCATTTCTTCAACTGAAAATGGGGAAAACAGTGGGTGCGGCAGGTCCCAGACCCATTCCAATCGATTCAGGATCCAAAATTTAGTGGAAAATGATATCCCACACGCCATTCGTTCTAGGCTAGAACAAACCGTGGCGCAAGTGGCTAGCGCGTTAGGCAGTAGTCAACGAGTTTTTGGTTCGAGCCTTGGTGGGAGCGAATATTTTTGTTTTCTGATTTAGTTTTTTTTTCCCATAAATTGACCAATTACCTCTTCCAGTGGGTGCCAATCGTTCTGGGACCAATTTCAATGGATTCAGCGTCCAAAATTTAGTGAAAAATGATACCATACTCGCCTAGATCGCCCAAAATCTCGAAAAATCCATTTTTCAAAAAACACATTTTGACCCCTACCCCGCCCAAATTTGGTCCGATCGGGCTGAAAAGCTTGGAGGACCGTCCTAGGCCGGGAACAGACCCCTGACCCAAATTTCAGATTTTTAGAAAATTTTCTACTACCAAAAACTGCGCGGACGGCGGACGGACATTGACCTTTTGGTTGGTTATTCCTTGAATAATCAACCTATGTTTTCATGATAATGGTCAACCTCTCCGATTCGGCTCAAAATTTTTTTCTGGACGTTTCAAGGTGTCTAGATCAAAAAAGGTCAATGTCCGTCCGCCGTCTTTAATAGTAGAAAATTTTCTAAAAATCTGAAATTTGGGTCGGGGGCCTGATACCGGCCTAGGACGATCCTCCAAACTTTTCAGCCCGATCGGACCTAATTTGGGCGGGGTAGGGGTCAAAATGTGTTTTTTGAAAAATGGATTTTCGAGATTTTGGGCGATCTAGGCGATGGGGTATCATTTTCCACTAAATTTTGGACGCTGAATCCAATGAGATGGGTCCCAGAACGATCGGCACCCACTGGAAGAAGTCATGGGTCAAATTGAGTATATATTACCCATTTTGAATATGCGTTTTCGAGATTTCTGGTACCTAGGCGTGTGGGGTATCATTTTCCATTAAATTTTGGATCCTGAATCGATTGGAATGGGTTTGGGGCCCGCCGCACCCACTGTATTCCCCATTACCCCCATGTTGAAGAAATTAGTCTCCATGCGGCTGGTCCGAGGAATAACCAACCCGTGTGTAAGAATTTGCAGCGTTTTGGTTGGTTATTCCTTGAATAATCAACCTATGTTTTCATGATAATGGTCAACCTCTCCGATTCGGCTCAAAATTTTTTTCTGGACGTTTCATGATGTCCTGATCAAAAAAGGTCAATGTCCGTCCGCCGTCCGCCGTCCATTGTCCACGCCGTTTTTGGTAGTAGAAAATGTTCTAAAAATCTGAAATTTGGGTCAGGGGTCTGTTCCCAGCCGAGATGGGTCCTCGAAACTTTTCAGCCCGATCGGACCAAATTTGGAGGGGGTAGGAGACAAAATGTGTTTTTTGAAAAATGGATTTTCGAGATTTTGGGTGATTTAGGCGAGTGGGGTGTCATTTTCCACTAAATTTTGGACGCTGAATCCAATAAAATGGGTCCCAGAACAATTGGCACTCACTGGAAGAAGTAATGGGTCAAATTGGGTATTTATTACCCATGTGGGTGACTTCAGCCGAATAGACAAACAAAACACATCGTCATATCCTGTTGTTTATAACCAGCTGTTAAACTTAGCAACCAATTTTGAGCAGTTGCCTACAATTCTTTTTACTGTCCGAGCTTTTTATTCGTACCATTCAATTCAATTTAATACAATTATTATAGCCTTCTAAATTACCTACGTTTTCTCAATATTATATTAGTAAATTAGTGTCGTTGCGCCCCATAGATACACCCATCTTGAATATGTGTTTTCGGGATTTCTGCTACCTAGGCGAGTAGGGTGTCATTTTCCACTAAATTTTGAACGCTGAATCCAATAAAATGGGTCCCAGAACAATTGGCACCCACTGGAAGAAGTAATGGGTCAAATTGGGTATTTATTACCCAATTTGATTATGTGTTTTCGGGATTTCTGCTACCTAGGCGTGTGGGGTATCATTTTCCACTAAATTTTGGACGCTGAATTCAATGATGTGTGTCCCAGAACGATTGGCACCCACCGGAAGAAGTTATGGGTCAAAATGGGTATGTATCCACCCATTTGGTATGTGTCAGGATTTCTGGTACCTGGGCGTGTGGGGTATCATATTCCATTAAATTTTGGACCCTGAATCGATTGGAATGGGTCTGAGACCCGCCACACCCACTGTTTCCCCCATTCGAGGAATAACCAACCCGTGTGTAAGAATTTGCAGATTTTTTGATCTAGACACCATGAAACGTCCAGAAAAAAATTTTGAGCCGAATCGGAGAGGTTGACCTTTTGCATGAAAACATAGGTTGATTATTCAAGGAATAACCAACCAAAATCACGCAAAAGGTCCTTATTCCCATTTTGAAAACATTTTTTAGGTGTCATTCGTTTTTACAAGATAGTATTCTAGAAAATATATCTATTAAGTTTGCAGTAGAATATTTACTCTACGGTTTTTTTTTTTTCAGCTTGTCACCCGAGACTTGTTGGACGAAGCGTTGAAAGAACTCAAGGAAGAAGGGATTATTGCCATCACAAACAAGTTCACCATCAAGCTACTTTAATTTGTTTGCAATGTTTCACTCGTTCAACTACTTGACCCGTTCCTCTTTTAACCTCATAATCCATAACTACATTTCTCATGGCCCCTCTGCGTGGGAAGTAACCTTCTGAATTCACCAACCCATATAACGAGCCGGTGTGTACTAAGTTTTTATTTGGGTATTTAGAACAGCATTTCGATTGTTCTGGATACCAAACCCCTGGTTACACAATGCACGAAATTCACCCTCCAACCCTTTTAATGTTCATCTGACGCTAACGTTTGGGTAAATAAATATTCATTGCCGGTGAAACATTGTTTGCATGAAATTTTACCACGTGAGACACTATTCCCAGAAAATTTGTACACCCACGCCTTTCTCAACTTAATCGACTCGAAAGGCCTTCCAAAAGACTGCGGGTTTCAGCTTGCTGCAGAAATTCAAAAACATGGAACATGTTTTAGCCTTATATGATATGTAAACGAAGACTCGATTTTACAACGCTTCGGATGACTCAACACTACCTTAAATGGATTTACGTTACCCTCCCGCCTTCCTCCTCCTCTTCGCGTTACCCTTCGGCGTTCCACTTACGTGTAACGTTTTTTGGCAGTTAGGTGAAGGCAAAAACATGTTCCATGTTAAAATGTCACCTAGGCAGCAAGTTCGTCCACTTTCCACAGACTTATACGGTTGCAGTCAGCTTGCAATGGCCAACGACTAAAGCGGGTGTCAGGTAAATTTATGCTTTCAGATAACTAACTGCATTTTTGAAGGACTAAATCACAACAATTGTGAAGATTCAATTGAATTAAGTTTTGAGAGAGTTTTGTGGCACGCCGGTTCATTGCTAGTTTATTTGACTATATCGACTTTCAGTGGTCTACGCCGAACAGTTACATGCCTCAAGTTATTTTTCCATAGATAGATATAGGGACTGAACCCTAGCTTAAGACCTGGCCAATGTAATCCGGTCGCGGAATCAATTTTGTATCATGAATCCAGCATGCTAATAAGTACCTAGTGGTCAAGTCACGTAGATAGTTGGTAGTCATGAGCATTGTTCACGGAATTTAAAAAGTGTGATCACGTTAAACTTGAAACATTTCTCTTCAATATTTCGTTATTTTGTAATGTGCGAGCTCATACAAATCTTGTGACGAGTGTTCAAGCGCCAATACTTGAGTCAATACAACCTAGCAAACTAATGAGAAGAGATTTTGAATTGATCGATCGATCAAAATCGTCTGTTTTACTTTTTCCACAACGTCAACTAACCTGTTCTCTAATGTGCACACACTGTTTGTTGGATATGGAAAAAATAAAACTCATGTTTTCTAATAGTATCCATCCGCTAACTGTCCTCTTGGAAGATAAGAAGAACTATTTTTTATGCTGCAAGACTGTATATATAGTTAACAGGAAAATAATATATACTTTTCTTACTATCTTTATTGGCAAAAATAATGTAGTAGAAAGCCTGTTCTAAGAGGAATGAAAAGGAACTTTTCAGCTATCTAGGAAGCGTATAGTAAACGGACTCCCACTGTCACGCATTTCGTTTCTATCTCACTTTATTCATCACAATTGATCTATCAAGCAGGACCAAGAAAGAAACCCAAGAGACCTCTGTTGTACAGAATTATGGTTGAGTTTTTAAACGACATTTTGAAGATCTTAGACAAATCTCGACCTCAAACAGAACAGCCCCGATTAGCCAACACTGAATCAGGACATCCCCTGGGAGTAGCTCCCTAATCTAGCCCAACGCGTATCCCTGCACAGAACTTCAACTCTCAGGCGCCAGAGGAAGCGAAGAGCAAGGTACCATACCATAAGCTTCGCTCGCAATCCGGGTAGAAGGACTAAAAGACTCTTCAGGCAGAATCACCTTCGGATTATTCTCAAATATTTTGTCCATTCTGTTTGTGGTTTGTAACATACAGTGTATGCGTACCGTACAATTGAACTCCCGCCGCACTGTCAGCATAGAATACCATTGAGTCAAATCATGTTTGTAGTTCAGAAAATGTTGATCCAAGAAAGAAATTCGAGATTGTTAAAGGCTCATGTGAAATAAACGAGGACCTTATTTGAAAGTTGATTTATATCACTCCCATTGATAGTATTTTACAATACATTCAGTTCATCAGAACTCAATCAATATTGTTGATAACAAATCCGAAATTGAAACATGCCTACCATGGATAGACTGGTGACTGAAACAGACTAACCAATCACCAGGTAGATATTACGCAAGAGATGATCAACGAATAGAAGAGAAAGTATAAGTCATCGGGCGCACGGAAAAGCTTGTCGGGGAACCTAGTAAGGCAGTCCTGTCTAGTATGCACAGTCTAGATATGGTAGCGGGGAAAAGGGTACTTAGCGCCGGCGCTTGCCATATTTGTGGCCACTGGAGGAGCTGCTTGATGAGCTCCGCTGCCTTTTGCGACCCTCCGTCGAGCTCTTCCTCCGTGAGTTACTCGGGCGTTTGGCGTTCTTATGGCGGCGGCTGCCCCACGACCGGGAACGGCTCCTCGATCGACTGCTGGACTCGGAATGGCTCTTCTTCTCCCGCCTGTGACGATGGTGGTGTCGGTGGTGGTGAGGGTGTTTGCGTTTCTTCTTGTCCCGACGCGGGCGCGGAGAGGAGCTTGCTTCTTCCGAGGACGACCGGGAGGAGCTGGACCAAGAACTTCGTGAACTGTCACTTTTTCGGGCTGATCGACTTCTCTCTGAAGTCTTTAGGTCTTTTCGTTCAGAACTCCTCCGATCTTTTCCTTCAGAACTCCTTCGATCCTTTCTTTCCGAATTCCTGTAATCTTTCCTCTCGGAACTCCGCCCATCTTTTCGTTCTGAGTTTCTCACATCTGGACTCTTCCTCACAAAGGTTCTCCGCTCTCCATGATCAGACCAGTGTCGGTCTCTACGGTCAACCTCTTTGACGGTCTCGCCTTCCCTGGCGATATTACTTCTAACGTCTTCCCTAACGTTCTTATTGGACGAGACTTTTTCGTTTCTACTTGCTGAGGAACCTAAGAAATATGAAAGGTAGAAGCTCATCTCAGAACTTTCACTTGTTGTAAACGCTTACGATTTGTCAACTAAACAAAACTAACACTTGAAGAGTAGTTCAATCAGCTATTTAATAAAACAGTATTTACATAGATTTAATGCTATGAAAATTTCCGAACGATTGACTTTGCTAATTCAATTTCAATTAAGAAAAACTGTTAATTACAACCTGAAAAAGCATGGATTGCGACAGAAAATCTAATTGAAAAATGTGTGGTCGGCTTTTTCATCATTAGAACGAATAATTTACTTGATTGAATCCCATAGAGATATTGATAAGAAGATGTGACGTACTTGATGTGGCCAATCAGCTTTTACTCACGAAAATAAATATTCAAAAATTAATATTAAAAATGCTTTATTAACTGCAAAAATTTCGGTCGGGAAGAGAGTATGCAGTAACAAGATAACTTAATACCTAGTGTTGAAATTCTGCATTCCGAAATTTCGAATAAGCCGGCGGATAAACGCTCCATTTTAAGCCTGCACTGGAGGAAGGCGAAGAAAATGAAGAGATCCAGGGATGAGAATTCTTAAATGGAACGAAAAGTGAGTAGTATTAATGGGGTGGTTGAACTATTTTGGATGTAATCACATTACACTTTTTTTTGTCATGAGTTGGATATGGTTCCTTTTTGGAGTTTCACTGCCAGAGGCTAGGATGAATAAAGACCGACTGTGGCTAACCCATGAGCACACCATATATAACCATATATGGTCCAGCGTAAGCCATGCGAGAAGCAAGATGTGGTCAGGTCTACACCAGCTGTGCCAAACGTTTGGTCTTGCAATGTTGGTGGTCATGGCGAAGCAGAGGGAAATGGGAAGTTGAATTTGCTTAAATTGGAAGGAATCCTCTTGTTCTTCCCAGGATGATGTGATCTTGTAATTCAGTACTAGTATTTGTATGTCCGTGCAATGCACAGGTAAAAATTAAGAGATTCAGGGAAGAGGAATCGTTCAAGGAACGACAGGTGAGTGTAGTATTGATGGCCAAACGAACCTCCATCTGTCTTCAAACTCGATAGTCTGTGCTATTGTTGTTAATGCCTACATCTACATATTGTCCCTACGCGCTAGCCACGAAAGAGCTATAACACAAGATACTAGTGGATACGCACTGAGCCTATTTGTTCAGCCATTACTTAGGGATGGCTTCAATGCCGCCCTTGGGTGAGTTCCGATGAATGGTTTCTGGGAGAACAAATTGACGTGAAGACTAGGGGCTGACTCTTAAGAAAACACCCAACATTACAGCCGGCGATAATGCGCTAGGATAAGACCCCTAAATAATTAATTTGTCTGAACGACTCCTGATATATTGTTCGTGTTGGGGTTTGATGAACCGTTGATAAGGAGCAAAATAAGAAAAACTCTCTTACCTATACCGCTGAGATGTACCTGATCCTCAGCTTTTGGACTTTTCTCAATCCGTTCAGCGTGTTTGACCAAAGCTTTCCGCTCTTTCTCTTCCAATTCCGCGGCATGACGTTCCATTTCTTCTTCGACGTGAGTGAAATCGTTCTTCAACCTCTCGATACGATCCTGGAACATATTACTCCTCATATTACTACGGGGTTAAAACCCCGTTTAGCAAATCAGGCGCAGCTTTTAACGTTGCACAGTTGCGAATTCTGGCAATTTTATGAGTGAAGTGAGGACTCACCCGGAGTTCTTGATCTGAATCAGGTTCATTCGTTACATTCTCCGGTTCGCTGTCACTGTCAGAGTCGCTCTCGTATATCCCCAATCCTGCCGAACGATTCAAATGAACCAACGTTACGATGGCACCTTCTTACAGCTAGGCTTAGAATCGCCAATGCGAAGAAATTTTGAAATGCAATGGCGAGAATCTGGGAGACATGAACAGAACAAATGGTAGGGAATTCAAGGAGTACCCCGCCGGCGAGATATCAATAGCTTGTAGAGTATGCCACCGAGTTCATACAAATTAAATAACTCTAATGAGCATGTTAGAGGGCTACTGGGTATGACAGAGCAACCCCTTCAAACAAAGTTTGAGATAAGGTTGTTAATTTACTCACATTATAAGGTGTATTAATTCACCTTGATTTGATTAATTGCTCCCCAATTTATTCTGACGTGAAATGATTGTTACATCCCGTCAATAAATTTACACGTATTTTACGAATAATTTAATAATTTATTTCCAAGATGAAAATAATTATCAAACTTTTTAAAGAAAAGAATCTAGGTTTTTTTTAAGAAATGTAATTAAAAATTATTGTGGGTTTTCTGATGAATTTACACTTTAAAAAAATAGTAGTAGCTATTTTTTATTTTTTTAACTAAATTTTGTTTACAGGAAGAAGTGTGGATGTGAATTTATTATTTAAAATTATTTATTATGAACATGACCCTGACTCTGGTATCCTTTGTGGTCCGTCATCTTGCCCTTTTATTTGCTGGCTAAGGCCATCGTGCGGGTCCAAAGAAGTAACCAGCGTGACCAGCATAACATTGGAGGCGGTAGGGTCACAGCTTAGGCAAAATGCAGTTTACTAAGGCGTCCTCCATTACTTCATCTTGCAGAGGTGCTATGAGCGCTGGACAACTTTGGCTAGGACTAACAGCCGCAATCATCAGCTCAACTACCTCTTACGACAGGAAGCGTAAAGTGTACCGCCATGAGTTCAAAATAGCTACACAAATAAATTTAAAAAAAAAAAAAAAAGCATTTTGGGTAAAAGCACCTAATGTTGACACTTCAATTTCAAAACGTAAACATGAGGTATTGGGACACTGGCCAAGATCGAACGGGCTAGGGAACGTCTGAAGGAGAAGGGAGAAAAGGCTGAACAGTTCAAAAAAAAAGAGAGATCATATCAATAAAAAGAAAGAAGAAATGAAACGTCAGAAGGAAGAAATGAAGAGGAAGAAAGAAGAGCTAAAAGCAAAGAAGTCGCAGCCAATCAAGAAAAGTAGAAGGAGAGCAGGTTACTCATCGCCATCAGAGAGTTCCAGTGAATCAGACGTGTGGGCCCCATCAATTGAACCGAGGACGACATACATTTTTCTGAGAATTACAGTGACATGGATGAAGACTGGGATGTTGTCCAGCAGCATACCTTAGCTAAAGATACAGAGAAGATACAAGAGGAATTGTCAAATGAAGCGGAGCCAGTGGAGAAGTCGCTGAAAGAAGATGAGGCAGCATCAGGAAGGGAAAAGGAATTGTCAAACGAACTGGAGCCTGTGAAGGAGTCGCTGAAAGAAGATGAGGCAGCACCAGGAAGGAAGAAGGAATTTTCAACTGAAGAGAAGCCAGTGGAGGAATCACAGAAAGTAGATGAGGCAGTATCAGGAAGGGAAAAGGAATTGCCAAATGAAGATGGAGTAATATCACTACCTGGAGGGACTGTAGGAGAAACAAGTTGTGCTGTTGAAGAAGTAGGACCAATAAACGAAGGGTGGTGGCTATGTTGTCCACAAAAAAAAAAAAAAGCAGAGGGAATGTGTTTGTCTGGTTGTCAACATTGAAAGTGATTATGCTGCGGAAGTAACACCGCTTCATCCCAGTAACAGACTAAGGACTGTTTTCAGGCCTTCGAGCGAGAGGAATCGCCTTCTGGCAGTCAGAAACGTCAAATACAAACTGCCCAAGCCTAAATATTACGGGGGAAACCCAAGAAAATTAGTGTTCTCTTCTGTTTCTGTTCCACTGTGATTGAGCACCAATGCTACAAATTTAATTAACCATTTTTCTGATTATTCTGTTCAACACGTATTTCCTAATGTCTAGCCTAACATTAAATATATTTTAACGCGTTCCTAATCTCGTTTGTTCATTTACTTTGAGAAATAACTAGAGGGAAAGCATATTTAAACACTTTCTCAAAAATTTAGACTGGTGTCAATATTAGGGAAAATCCCATTTTTGAAAAACTTGTCTTTTATGCTGAAAAAACATTATTTAATCAAATCCAATAAGTGCAAATTGTTCCCAAGGAACTCACAATTCATGATAACTACCCAAAAGTTTCAATTTCTTGAACACTTGGGTAGAGCGTAGAATCGAACGATTTTTCTCTCTAATAGTGTCAACATTTGGTGCTTTTACCCTATAACATAGGCAATAAGGAAAGAGAGAACTTACCAAGCTTTCCAGTCAAAGAGCCAAAAGCAGGGGTCTTGCGCAACGTTGCGGCTGGAGCTTAATTGTAAATAGACAATCCATTTAGTGCAATCAAACCAAACCAAAAACAATAACCTTTCAGAAACATTCACCGTTTGGCCTCGCTTCAGCCATTTTTTCAAAACATCTAAACATAAAGGGAAAATTGTAACAAAATATGGAAAATGTCATTGGAAATTGGGACTGAGGAATCCTTCATCACAAATGGTAAATACACATAAATTTCCTATGTCAACTAACGTTCTAGATATCAAGAGATCATTGTTGGGATAGTCGTGAAACAATCCAGTAACAGAGAGGAAGTAATATCATTTTAGCAGACAAGCTCAATGAAGAATTTCAAGGGAGTAGAGCAGGGGCAGGGCCAAACCAAGTTTAATAATAATAATTTGTTTTTTCAGACTAAGAATCTCGCTTTTTATGATCCCAGACAACACAAAATAAAGATTGGTACCAAATGTTGATAGATGCGACCACATGAACCCCCAAAGTGTCCAGGAAGAGCCCAACTTGCATGGGTATCAAGCGAAATCCTGAGTTGAACGGTTAAATGTGGCGACCTTTTCAATGTTAGCGTTTTGAACAGTACCTTTCTTCTTGAACTGTTTGTGCGTCTCTTCCACAGCCTTTTCTATCTCTTCAGTCGTCACTTCCATGAGGATTTGAGTGAGAATCCGACGAACGTCAGCCATCTGGAACACAAGTTGGGACTCCGAGCGCATTACAGATGCGAGAGGGTAGAGGTGCGGCCAGCGCATTGGCGGGCACATCGACGACAAGCGGGATGAGAGCCATGAACAAATTCGGGGAACATTTAAGAATTGGGAGAGGAAGTCGAGAGGAAACTTACCACAGAGTGGAGAATTTGCTCTTTAGAACGGAACATAGGTTTAAGCGGCAGTTGAGACGCCACAGCGGGGGGTTCACTTTGGTCAAATCGGGAGCGACGTGGGGTCACAGCGGGCTCTGTCAGTTTGGCGTTTGGCTCTTTTTCTTCCTCGGATTCAGAATCCTGGACGGGAAACGAACCAGACATTAACCGTAACAAGCAGTCAACAATCAAGTATAACATGCATGGCCTGAGAATTAGTCGTGAGTTAGCTAATGCCATGTTCATACTCATCCGTACAAACGTGCTCCGTCCTATTAAAAAAACTTCGTACAGCTTTTGGTTGGTTATTCCTTGAATAATCATGAATGTTTTCAAGCAAAAGGTCAACCTCTCCAATTCGGCTCAAAAAAGTCAAATGTCCGTCCGCCGTTTACAGTAATGGAAAATTTTCTAAAAATCTTAAATTTGGGTCAGGGGTCTGTTCCCGGTCTAGGTCGGTCCTCGAAACATTTCAGCCCGATCGGACCAAATTTTGGAGGGGTAGGTGTCAAAATGTGTACTTCGAAAAAGGGATTTTTTGAGATTTTTGGCAATATAGGCGTGTAGGGTATAATTTTCCACTAAATTTTGGACGCTGAATCCAATGAAAAGGGTTCCAGAACGATTGGCACCCACTAGAAGAGATTATGGGTCAAAATGGCCATATATTACCCACTTTGAATATGTGTTCTCGCGATTTCTGCTACCTAGGCGTGTGGAAGGAATAACATTTTCTACTAATTTTTGGACCCTGAATCGATTGAAATGGGTCCGGGACCCGCAAATTTTTTTACCCCATGTTGATGAAATAATTTTAAGCGTGTAGGGTATAGTTTTCCAATAAATTTTGAACGCTGAATCCAATGAAATGGGTCCTAGAACGATTAGCACTCACCGGGAGAAGTTATGGGTCAAAATGGGTATCTATCTACCCATTTTGTATATGTGTTTTCAGGATTTCTGGTACCTAGGCGTGTAGGGTATCATTTTCCACTAAATTTTGGACGCTGAACCCAATAAAATGGGTCCCGGTACGATTGGCGCCCTCTGGATGAGGGTATGGGTCAAAATGGGTACCTATTTACCCATTTTGAATGTGTTTTCGAGGTTTCTGGAATCTAGGCGTGTGGGGTATCATTTTCCACTAAATTTTGGACGCTGAATCTATTGGAATTGGTTCGGGACCCACCACACTTATTGTTTCCATTTTCCCCATGTTGAGGAAATGAGTCTCCATGCGCCTGGTCCGAGGAATAACCAACCCGTGTGAATGAATTTGCAGCGTTTTTTTGTCTTTAGGTGACTACCCACCTTGGGTCGGCCATATTTGTTTATTCTGTGCTTGTGGTGAACAATTTTAACTCTTTTCATCGCACCATTCGACTAGGAACAGGTCTCAAAAGGAATCATTATTACTACTATCACGACCGCATAAAAACTCGTGTCTTTATCACCGGCCTCCTTCATCGTTCATCGACTGTGTAAATGAACAGTCTCCCTGAGGCAGTCGATTCTGATTGAATCTCCTCTCAATCGATGTTTCTAAGTACATCCAGTGAGTATAAACCAGGCTTGATGTACAGTTCTCATTATCAAATACTTCCCCACGCTGCCGTTAGGCGAAGGAAGTACAAACTAAAGCTACAGGCTAAAGCCTAGTTTACGAGCTACTTGCCGAGTAGCAATAGGTACTACAACATTCTTGTGCCGTTTAGATCGGTTTTTCATTGGCCAGTTAGATGGTCAGGATTACCAGACTAGGAATTCGGATCGGCTGGACTACGGAAGCTCGGGAGCGGGTGACAACCTCTGTGGTGAGATGGACCCTCAGATAACTTACAAATCTACTCTTCCTAGGAAGCTCGACTAGATCGCCATTCGTGGGAACAACTTCCACGTTATTCAAATCATTCGCGTCAGGAGACAAATCCTTTTCAAGTTTTTGAAGTCGCTCTAGTTCAGCCTTTTTCTGTTTTTCCCGCTCCATCTTTTCAAGGCCGTCTCGGATCCACGCAGGAAGTGCTCGTCTTTTAGCAGCATCTTGGATTAAAAGGAGCGACAAAGTTGCATTAATCGGATATTAAAAGTAGAGCACCAAATCTGCAAAAACAAAGAGGACACAAAGACAGAAAGGTATGACAACTCACCTAACTCTGGGACGGTCTCGGAAGGTGGAGAATGGAGGTGCTTTTTCTTACTGCTACCAACCAAATTCCAGTGAGAATGTTTAGAATTTTCAATGGGTGGGGTGTCTGTCCAGAATCCCTGAATTAAGTAATAGAAATGAACATGAAGTACATTTCATTGTCTATACATAAGAACACTGGGTGAATATTAACATACCCGATTGTACTGGTCAGGAGGAGCAGGTGGAGGCTGAACTGAGGGATTGAAGGAATAGACGGGAGGGGGTGGCACAACTGGGGGCTCAGGAACTGTCGTGTAGCCTGGAGCTGTAGCGTAGCCGCTGGCTGCCAAGTCAGAAGTCGCAGGAGCACCGGGGGCACCGGCCCATTGCATCCAAGCACCAGCTTGATCCCATGCCCAATTACCCTCACTCCAGGTAGTAGAAGTTGCATCAGCTGTAGACAAATTTGTAATGGATGATGCTGAATTACAATATAACTGTCTCAATGTATCCATTTCGACTCAAGCTAGGGATAGCATCGTTTGTGGTGGGCTTAAGCTAACCAGGATGTGAAGCCATCCATTCTTGATCTCGGTATACTGGTGCATCATCCTTAGCGATTTCCATGGGAGCTTCTCCACCTTCTTTCTCCACCTGTGGAGCGGACTCTTTCATTTTGATCCATTGCTGAGCTAGTGATGCCCAGTCGACTGCAACCGAAGGACACTAACGTAAGTACACGTCCGGAAGGTTGTCATCAGGCCAGTAATATGACAGCGGATTATGTCAACCAACCTTGTTCGTGGGGCACAGTCATAAAAGGCACTGACGGATTCATCCTCCATTTTTCTGAGTTACTGCCAGACCACATTGTGATCTGAAAAATGATATAATGGGGAGATTTAAGTCATTCTCAGTTGTCAGAAGTATGACTATCTGGTAGTGACTAGCTACGATGCCCATGACTGGAATGAAACTGGCTACAAGTCTTCAGCTCGGACGAATATTCCGAGGAGGTTTAAAGGCTCGATTAATCAATAACAAATACTCAGAGAAAATGGGGAAAAAGTGGATACCGCTACAAGAAAGACACGATCTTGGAGGATTAAGTACGGACAATCACTGAGCAAAAGGCGGGGTTATTGAGTAAAAGCGACATGAGACAAGCTATCCAGCGATCTGACGAGAATAAAGGTTCTGCCACTAGGACTCGTTTTGATGCCGGGCTAAGGCGTATGAAAAATGACAAACCAACGATACGCCCTAAAAAAATGGAGATATATACTGAGAGACCATTTTCACAAAAATAATGAGAACAATAAATTGTTAAACCGATTTCGATAGTTAGGTCATCATTAGTAACTAACACGGAAATGTTTTTTCCTCTTTTCTTTTTTAAATTGGGAGAAAATGATAGGGGTTTACACGGCGTTCTCACTTTATACATGTATGGATTATGTATGAATTTCCACGAAACTGTGTTATTATACGCGGAATTAAGATCTGCCTTCGTGGGAGCGCAACTCCCGACTCAGACGGCGATCTTCATCAGCTTTTCCCCTGATTGGTTCACAGCGTGCACCCAGTATAGTATCCTTCGTCCCTCATTCGCGAGAGCTAGAAGATGCAGGTTTTCTTCCTTGTCAGTACTCAGAACTACCCACTGAACTTGACTGTAACAACCTTTTCTGACGAAATTTACTACAATCCTGGAGAGAACGCTAGGTGTGTATGGCCCACGAGGGATGAGAACGCGGGTCATAACGAGTCTTGTATGCAAGAGCCTCAAACCAAGGGATCTTTGTAAGCTCTGATGGTGTAATAATGATCAATATCAAATCACTTCTGAACTGGGTCCATAAGTGCTCGTTGTGATTTGCGCAGTGCACGCACGAGAGAAAGCAGCCCTGGCATTCATATACGCACTTCAAAGAGCACTGTGTAGAATGAGCAAATTTAAATAGAGCAAGCTTATCAAACAACAAACCAAGAACGAAAAATCTACGACACATGAGTCAAGGAACATTTGAACAAGCGGGATGACGTAGGCCAAACAAATCATTATTTGTAACAATAATCACTTACCGCGCGTAAAGAATTATTTTCAAACCAAGAAATAATCTTGTCGATCGCTCATCTATGTATAAGAATCTCTAATTAAACCTATTGATTACCACAGCCGGTGAGTCGGTGGCCTCCGACTTCCAAGGCTCACGACGACGATGATGATGCGAGAGTGAGGCCGAAAACCTCTCCAGAAGCTATTCAACACGACCCATGGTATAATTAACAACACGATAGCTGTGATGACATTCGACTATGAAATCACACTCCAGACAGAAATATGCGGCAATCATACGGATTTCTCCTCAGGTAAACTTTGATGAAGCACAACAGGCAACAGCATACAACTTCAACTTGGTTAAAATTAAACTACGCTATCGATTAAGGTTGACGATTCAGCAGTATCGAAATCTCGACTCCAACTTACATCGAAAAATCAACACTCGCAATGGAAACATTTACGAAAACCCAATGCGTATTAACATAGAAACTAATAGTAATTTATTGACAGAAAAAATTGGATACATATGAACATAAGTTATAACGGGATATGGGTGACTCGACGGTAGACAATACGAATACACAACAAGCATACGGTTTTTCTCTGGTACAGACCCATCTACTCCCCTCCCCACCACTTGCTCAACGCTCGTTCAGTGGCGAAGCTTCTGGACGTTGAGCGCACTATATTTCAAACTTTTGGCGCTTCTTTAGTTTCTTAAGGCCCAATCACACAGGACGCGCTAAAACATGTTCCATGTTGATCATACTGTTGTTGATACTACATACTGGGTTGATCATAGCCTTCCATGTACACTGATATATGAGGCGTTTGCTATCAAAACCAGCTCATTCCATTTTTGGAAATTTTACAGGAGACACAAAAAACTTCTCACGTCCAGAGTTCTAAAGCTAAATTTTTTTTTTTTAATTTTTAATTGTAGGTATAACCGCCTAGAATTTGATTAGTTTTTCATTTTCATTACAGGTTAATTACCTTGGGCGTAATTACACTAATTAGGTTGGAATGAGCTGATTTTGATGCAAAAACACGATTTTTCATGCTTTTTTCAATGTTTTTGTTAAATTAAGTTGTGTGAAATTGGTTTTTTCCAGTTTACCAGTTAATATTTGTTTCTTTACGAGTTTTAAATAAAATGACACCCACTAAAATTTTTCAAATGATCTGAAATTTCACAGTTGAGACATAAACTTTGGTACAATGTGAAAAAGGTCATAAATTGCAACGCCAAATGGAACAGAATGTTTTTTATTAATATTTATCAAAGAAAAATAACATTGTAAATAAAATTGAATGATATTGTAATTGATGAAATAGCGCTATGAAGTAAGCGCTCCTGGTGGGAGGTGGCAAAAGCTTGGAATGAGCTGGTTTTGATCCAGAGGCCAAACCTTTTCATATAGTTTTGGGTTGGAATGAGGTGGATTTGAGCTATATCCCTTCATCAGGTTATGAAGGACCCTCTAAACCTTCAAAATATGCAAAAAAGTGAATTTCAGAAAAATATGGAATGAGCTGGTTTTGATAGCAAACGCCTCATATGATTATTGTCATACTGTTGTGTTCTCTCATTTGAAGAAAGAAAATTCTTTTATATTAAAAAAAAGATGTCTTTAAGTGACATTCTTCAAGGACAATTCCTCAATTCATTGTTTTGTTGCTCAGTTCTTTAAAACAAAATGTTTGTGTTGATCATAAGGTGGTTTGAATCTCGTATCGATACCATGCGTTATCAAGTGTCAATATTTCTATCTCCGATGTCATTTAATATCGATATACTTTATATAGGTAGGGGTGGCGAGCAAGTTCGACAAGAAGGGCCAAAATGTTCAACTGCGTCAGAAAGCCACAAAAACAAGAGCATACCATTTTGACAATCCACTGTACAAAATATAATGAGTTCTCCCAGGTCAAACACATTCTCCAGAGACGTCATTTGTTCATCCAGAATCATCGAGTTCGGAAAATTGTTTTCCTTGGCTATTCATGCAATAAGTCAATCTCTCCGATTCGGCCCAAAATTTCATTCTGGGCGTTTCAAAGTGTCGCCGACTTTGGTAGTAGAAAATGTTCTAAAAAACTGAAATTTGGGTCAGGGGTCCTTTCCCGGCTCTAGTTAGTCCTCGAAACTTTTCAGCCCGGTCGGACTAAATTTGGGCGGGGTAGGGGTCAAAATGTGTTTTTCAAAAATGGATATTCGAGATTTTTGGCGATCTAGGCGTGTTTAATATCATTTTCCTGTAAATGTTGGACGCTTAATATAATAAAATGGGTCCAGGAACCATTGGCACCCACCGGAAGAATTTATCGGTCAAAATGGGTACCTATCTACCCATTTCGAATGCGTGCCTTCGAGATTTCTGGTACCTAGGCGTGTGGGGTATCATTTTCCACTAAATTGTGGATCCTGCATCGGTTGGAATGGATCCGAGACCCACCACACCCACTGTTTTCCCCATGTTGAAGAAATGAGTCTCCATGCGCCTGGTCCGATGAATAACCCCCGCGTGTAAGAATTCGCAGTGTTTTAATTGTCAGACCTGAACACACATTTTCATCAGTGCTTCCACTCCCTCATTCAGTTTCCCTTCAACTGGAACCGACAATTCCCCACGCTGCAGAAAGTAATTTGAGCCCCACCTCCATTACCACAGGAGGACCTAGAAGGAACACAAAACAATAAATAAGTGGTGAACAAGTAAACAAAGATATTATAATTACAGCATAGTTTTTCAAAAGAAATGACAACAAATCACTGAGAAACACATTCCTGCGCCCCTTTGATGCACATAGGCAGTTTATCGCAACTTTTTTGACGGCCCTCAATAATTTTAAGTGTTCTAGTAAAATGACCGGGGATTCTCCCTCGTTTTCCCCTATTCTTCTTTACATGTGGAAGTATTGATCATCCCATATTCAGGAACAAATGCTTGCCAAAAAATCCTTCCTCGAATTTACACCGAACCTTTGACTTCTCTGACTTGAAAATTACTCTGGGCGGAAATTACACTAATGTATTTGCATAGAATGGTAGCTGTCGGAATAAAACCCTGAGATTCCTCTGGAAATCAACGTCTGGGAGAGACAAAAAGATAAAATGCGAGAGTTCTAAACAGCTTGGTAGTTTCTTATACAGTTTGTAGAATTGCAAGGATACGCTCTAGAGTAACAATACCAAAATTATCTGAAATGAGAGAGAAACTAACTTTTTTTTTAACTTCATTAATTCACCCTACCTTTGAAATTCAAAATTATACCTACGGGTCCGAATACGAGGAGGGACTGTGGGAATAAAACCCTGAGATTCCTCGCATTCTGACCCACCCCTTGAGTATGTTTAAATCAAAGTAGATGAGGAGACAGGAGGCGCAAGAATCTACGTCATCTAGCAACGCAGTCACATCTCCCAACGCGACCCACAATCTTTTTGCTTCGTCCTGGGCATCTGAAATTCAGCGGACTGCAAACTACCGTCGATCTTTGAATGAAACGAACTACGGAATTAACATCGGAACATCATTTGAGAACTCTTTAAGACTTTCGAACAATCACTACGCGAAATATTATTAGTATACAAATCAGCTGACAATAAGCCAATAATGACAGCAAGGATCTGGCCTTTTGGTTGGTTATTCCTTGAATAATCAACCTGTTTTCATGCAAAAGGTCAACCTCTCCGATTCGGCTCAAAATTTTTTTCTGGACGTTTCAAGGTGTCTAGATCAAAAAACGCTGCAAATTCTTACACAGGGGTTGGTTATTCGTCAGACCAGGCGCAAGTAGACTCATTTCTTCAACATGGGGGAAATGGGGATAACGGTGGGTGCCGCAGGTCCCAGACCCATTCAAATCAATTCAGTGTCCATGATTTAGCGGAAAATGATACCCTACACGCCCAGGTACCAGAAATCTCATAAACACATATTTAAACGCTGCAAATTCTTACACAGGGGTTGGTTATTCCTCGGACCAGGCGCATGAAAACTGATTTAAAAACATGGGGAAAATAGGGAAAACGGTGGGTGCGGCGGGTCCCACACCCGTTCCAATCGGTTCAGTGTCCATGATTAGTGGAAAATGATACCCCACACGCCCAGGTACCAGAAATCTCAAAAACACATATTCAAACGCTGCAAATTCTTACACAGGGGTTGGTTATTTGTCAGACCAGGCGCAAGTAGACTCATTTCTTCAACATGGAGGAAATGGGGATAACGGTGGGTGCGGCGGGTCCCAGACCCATTCCAATCGATTCAGAGTCCATGATTTAGTGGAAAATGATACCCTACACGCCCAGGAACCAGAAATCTCATAAACACATATTTAAAATGAGTAATATATACCCAATTTGACCCATAACTTCTTCCAGTGGGTGCCAATCGACCTGAGACCCACTTCATTGGATTCAGCGTCCAAGATTTAGGGGAAGATGATACCCCACACGCCTAGGTTCCAGAAATCTCAAAAACACATATTCAAACTGGGTAATATATACCCAATTTGACCCATAACTTCTTCCAGTGGGTGCCGATCGTTCTGGAACCCATTTCATTTGATTCAGCGTCCAAAATTTAGTGGAAAATGATACCCCACTCGCCTAGATCGCCCAAAATCTCGAAAATCCATTTTTCGAAAAACACATTTTGACCCCTACCCCACCCAAATTTGGTCCGATCGGGCTGAAAAGCTTGGAGGACCGTCCTAGGCCGGGAACAGACCCTTTACCCAAATTTCAGAAAATTTTCTACTACCAAAAACGGCGTGGACGGCGGACGGACATCGACCTTTTGGTTGGTTATTCCTTGAATAATCAACCTATGTTTTCATGCAAATGGTCAACCTCTCCGATTCGGCTCAAAATTTTTTTCTGGACGTTTCATGGTGTCTAGATCAAAAAAAGTCAATGTCCGATCGGACTTTAGGGCGGGGTAGGGGTCAAAATGTGTTTTTTGAAAAATGAATTTTCGAGATTTTGGGCGATCTTGGCGAGTGGGATATCATTTTCCACTAGATTTTGGACGCTGAATCCAATGAAATAGATCCCAGAACGATCGACACCCACTGGAAGAAGTTATGGGTCAAATTGGGTATAGTACCCATTTTGAATATGTGTTTTTGAGATTTCTGGAACCTAGGCGTATGGGGTATCATTTTCCGCTAAATCATGGACGCTGAATCCAATGAAGTGGGTCCCAGGACGATCGGCACCAACTGGAAGAAGTTATGGGTCAAATAGGGTATATATTACTCATTTTGAATACATATGTGTTTATGAGATTTCTGGTACCTGGGTGTGTGGGGTATCATTTTCCACTAATCATGGACACTGAATTGATTGGAATGGGTCTGGGACCCGCCGCACCCACCGTTTTCCCCATTTCCCCCATGTTTTTAAATCAGTTTCCATGCGCCTGGTCCAAGGAATAACCAATCCCTGTGTAAGAATTTGCAGCGTTTTTTCATTCTAATTTAATGGCCGTAGAGTGAATAAAAGCTGCCTGTGCGCTTCCACATCTTATTGCAATTCTGGACGGAAGGAATGATGAAGGTATATCAAGATAGTTTTGTACCGGTATGCTAAAATCTTGACAGTAGCTAATTGTAGTAATTGGTCTCAAAAATATTCTGTACATGCTTGGATTATTCATTGGCTGCTTTTTGATTGAACCAGCATCCAAAGTTACAGAGGAGACAATAGGTACCAGTGGGAATTTCCAATATAATTAAAAATATTTTGCGGTGTGATTTCTTGTTCTGAATGGTCTAGGGAGTCCATGGATTGTATGGGATATTTGTGGAGAAGCTACTGTGTAGACAATGAAGTTTATCTTTATTTAATGTAGGTGCTTGCTATAAACCATAAAAGTTGTGCGCAATTACCTAGAAACGACCATTTGACGATTATTCAGTTTTATGAGGTTCTAGAGCCGACTGATTTGTTGCCGACCTAGCGTGATTCATCAAAGATGAGGCTGTCTCACGGAGTGTTTCCGATATTTCGGGAAGATCTGGCAAGTCCAGAGTTATGTGAGCAGAAAGACGTTTGTAGAACTCTGTCTTGCGACTCTCTTTGTACTTCAGCTGTTGCTTGAAGAACAAGGCATTCCTCAAAAGTTCTTGAGTCCTTCGGAAGAAGTCTTCAGAATTCCCGATGCCTGAAATACATAAGAAATTGAAGTTATTGGAGCACGGAGTAGAATCACGTCCCCTTGTCAATGTAACTAACCTTTGACGGCGCTTACAGCATACTCGACGTCGTAACATCTCCCTTGAAGCTCAATGTTTAGCTTCTGCACTTCCACGCGTTTCTCCACCATAGGGGGCAATGCTTTTCGAACGTGTTCTTGCAATCGATAAAACGCTAGAGAAGGCTCGTTGGCAATGATGTGGATGTTCTCAGACACTCGTTCGGTCGCTTTCTTGACTTTGGATTCCAATTGAGGATCGTTTTCCCCGTACATCGCCGATGATTGATCTACACCCGACGTAGCTTAGTGGATATGATTACCCTGACCTTTGCGAATCCTCAGTGAGGTGACGACCAACATCATTTTATTGCACTGCACGAGAAAATTCACTAGTGAACAACAGAATACACTATAAAATTTCTATAACATCTCTTTTAATATAATACGCAGTGAACAAAGCAAATTGTGAAACTTTTGAGAGGTAAGGCTTGGGATAGAGGTGTGTCGGTACAGCAGTACCGGGACTGTGTAACCGAGTCTCACATTGGAACGGTTCCAAGCAGTGACAAGACCCTGGCCTTTACCGGTACGGTTCCATGGACTGGCAAGGGGTCGGTTCGGTATCGATAAGATTGGAACTGGACCGGGAAGGTTGGAACTGGACCGATAAGATCGGAACTGGACCGATAAGCTGGACTGGACCGATAAGATCGGAACTGGACCGGGAAGGTTGGAACTGGACCGATAAGCTGGACTGGACCGGGAAGGTTGGAACTGGATCGATAAGGTGGACTGGACCGATAAGATCGGAACTGAATCAGGAAGTATGGAGCTGACAGCTGATTTGCGAGTGGTTCCACGGACCGGCAAGGGGTCGATTCAGTATCGATATGATCAGAACTCTTGACGAGGAAGGTCCAATTCCGAGTTTTGTTGGACTCTGTATCCTTTTAGTGCAATTCCGATGAAATGTCCCCCTGTTGGTTGGTTATTCCTGTAATAATCAACCTATGTTTTCATGGTAATGGTCAACCTCTCCGATTCGGCTCAAAATTTTTTTCTGGACGTTTCATGGTGTCTGGATCAAAAAAGGTCGATGTCCGTCCGCCGAAATGAATTTTCGAGATTTTGGGCGATCTAGGCGAGTAGGGTGTCATTTTCCACTAAATTTTGGACGCTGAATCCAATGAAACGGGTCCCAGAACGATTGGCACCCACTGGAAGAAGTTATGGTTCAAATTGGGTATATATTACCCATTTTGAATATGTGTTTTCGGGATTTCTGGTGCCTAGGCGTGTGGGGTATCATATTCCACTAAATTTTGGACCCTGAATCGATTGGAATGGGTCTGGGACCCGCCACACCCACTGTTTCCCCCATTCGAGGAATAACCAACCCGTGTGTAAGAATTTGCAGATTTTTTTAAATCAAAAGTGGCCAACGAGAGACTGTGCGTGGTTGCAACGTCAGTACCCTGCGAGCAGCATTTCTCAAAAGCTGGGTTGATATTGTCTGAAAGGAGGAGCTCGCTTACCCCCAAAAGAAAACAATAGTGCTGCATTATTTAAATTGTAATGAAAAACTGTTTTCACTGTAAAATGGAGAGATGGTAGGAACCTCAAGTCAATTATTTTTAACTTGTAAGTAGGTACCTATCCAATTACAATATAATTT
The DNA here is from genome assembly GCA_019603395.1 of Cyrtorhinus lividipennis. Taxonomy (NCBI): domain Eukaryota; kingdom Metazoa; phylum Arthropoda; class Insecta; order Hemiptera; family Miridae; genus Cyrtorhinus; species Cyrtorhinus lividipennis. The sequence continues at coordinate 23,128,389 of CM034005.1, read as the reverse complement.
ATTATTCCCTTTATTCTCATGTTTTTGTAACACTTATCTGAATTCCTTGATGAATACCTAGGGAACAAAATTATTCTCTTGGGTGGGAGGGGGTAGCCACGTTACACCCTGCTGTACCGGTAATGGAACTGTACCGGTAAGTTGGAACGGTTACGTCATTGTCACTGTAACCGTTGGAACCGTTCCTAAGAATTACCTGGACCGACACACCCCTAGCTTGGGAGATAAGTTCGGCTGTATGCCAACTGAGCATGCGTCTGTCTTCTTTGGTCGGCCTGGCGACCGTTCACGCCAACCATTCGGCCGATGGTGACTGCAACTCGTCTATTGTGTTCGGGTTCATGAAGCCTTAATTATAGGCCGCATTTTCTCTCGGCGGTAAACTTAATACGCACACACATTTGTCTAGTTCATAAAGTCTTATCTCTAATCACAACTCGATCGAACCCTACCCTACGAGGGTAAGGTGTGTATCGATGTACAGAACATCGATATTTCCACATCAGAACGTTCCACCTTAAACGTAGGTAAAAAAAAAAATTGATCAAAAAAATTAGTATTAAAATGTCGGTATAAATACCTTGGGTATTTGTGGTGGTGTGCTCGTAGGTACACTCTTCTCTCCAATTTCCCGGTGTGTACCGTGCTCCTCCTCTATAGGGTCGTATCGGATGATATCCTCTTCAATAGGAAGACTTCTCGATACGGCAGTCGCCGTAGGTCGCTTGGACTCGAATCCCCGGCGACTACTGACGGACTGTCAGCTGAACTCCTCGGTCATGGGGTTACTTATTACTGTTAGTAATGTGTATATTACTGTTATTAACACTAGGTACTAGTGTAGTGGATGACCAGGGAAGTGAAGCAAGCAAACCCAATATTCATAATTCAGGAATTTAAATTCTGATACTCCCCCTTTCTTGAATTTTAATAGGAACTATAAATCCAATAACATCAACTCGCCTTGGCGTAACCGCAGGTCAGCTGTGTCTCAAGGATTTGAATTTTGACAAATGGAAATTGACCCATTGAAAAATTTAGAACAAAATCAAACTAAAGAAATTCAGACGAACTTCGACCGCTGTAGTTAAAGAGGCTCCTAATCAGGAATGGTTTTAAAGAGATGGTTAAGGTGGAGCCACTTCCTTAACTTCTCTAGCACCCATTTGTTTTAACGCCAGGTTCCTTGAAAAGAAGATACAACATCATTAGGTACCTTGAACACGTTATGGATTGAAATACTTCATTATACTTCATATATTCAGCCTGAGTAGTGCTTTTACATGTACGCTTCATAAGTATTTCAATAGATAAATGAATGAACGCCAGATACTTTCAAACCATGAATCCTGTCACCAGTTATACAGTCATTTGTGTTGCCTTTGTTATGTACTCTTCATTTTCCATAGTAGTACTCCTTTTTGTAGAATGCGAAAATGTTCCCTTCCATTGGAACTTCATCTGGAGCTCTACGTAACAACATCGACGTATACATAGAGTTATTTGTCACAGATGTATTCAGGCATTTAAGCCTTCTCTAGAGAAGTCACTAGGACATCTCTAAATTTCTCGAACAGCGTCCCCGTCAACGGCTTGGTGAAACTTCTTTGATGGATGAACATCTTCTGGTTGCTTCGCTGCCTCAATATCTCCAGTCCCAGATACACCTTAGGAACTCCAAGATCTTTGATCTTGAATTCTTGAGCCAGGCTCCTTTTGCTGCTGAATTTGTAGCAATTAAGATGTCGTCAACGTACAGGATTAGCAAAGCAAACTTATCTTCTTGTCTCCAAACGAAAATGCACCCTTGAAAGGGGTAAATTTTGAAACCCAGCATCTCCATTACTTCGGAGAATTTTATGTGCCACCTTTTCGGGGAGACCTTCAGGCCATAAATGGCTTTCTCTAGCTTACACACACTGTTGACTGACAGATCTTCATTGTAGTTGTAAGCCCCCAGGCTTGCTGCCTCCAGAAGGCCAGAAGGGAGGGAGCATGCGCCAGGAGCAGCTCCTGCCCAGACTTCGCATTTTGGAGAGAGGCCCAGTGCTCACTCGTTGCTAAGTTGCCCAACTGGGCAGTCGTGCCCCTCCGACTGGGGGGCCCAAAATGTTGGAGTCATATATTTTTGTAATCCTGTCGTGCAAGTGCATCACACTCAGTCCATCCTGGCATTGTCCTGTGCTCGCTCTGAAGTGAACTCTTCTACCATGCTGAAGTCGACCGAAGCTGTAATATTGTGTTCCCCATGAGATGATAAAGGACTCAAGTTAATAAGCCTCACTGTGTACCTGCGGACGACCGTTTTTGTCAGCTGGTATTGTTGCACTTGCTCATTAATTGTATTTCATGTACCTTGTATTAATTGTATTTTATGCTCCACATGTTGTCTATTTTACTTTGTCAAATTACTTTGTCTTCTATCAATTGTAGCCTAGGTTGAGGCATATTCTCCTTTGCAACGAGTCCTTGTTTTCAATTATAATTCAGTTTGTATCAATGTATTTTATGTTCATCCTTGGTATCCCTAGTTGCTCAGTCATAAGTCTTGGACTTACATCCCGTATCCTCTCGCTAGGTCCTTTCCAAATTCTCCAAAGAAACCCGAATTAAATTATTAGTAAATTCAGACACATTTTAATTTGAGAGAGGCTTACAAAAATGGTGGCAGCGGGTGGGATCCCATGTGTAGGTTTGCCACACACGACCCCATGTGTTACTGAGCTAGGGATTCCAAGAACTTGTAGAGGACTCCTAGAGGCAATTGCAGAATCCTTTGGAAGGAGGGTTGTTGTTCAGCCCATGGGAAGCTATATTTGTTCATTTTCCCAGGGTGAACTTTTCACATTCATTTCAAATCTTGGAAACTCAGTACCAACATAGTTGTTGGAAAGCTTTTCCATGTTGTCCTAGTATGTTGAGGTCCTACCTTGTCCCTTTCACTCGTCGTTCACTTCAGTGTAAGTCTAGATTCAACTTGTTGGCTACTGCCAGGACAAATCTGACATCATTCAGCCTTGCTACAGGTGAGTATACCTCTGACAAGTCATACTGATTTTTATCAGCAAACCCTCTCACAACTAATCTGCTTTTGTATCAAACAGATCCATCGGCTTCGACTTTCCTCTTATTGACCCATTTTGTATTAAGGATCTTTGTGTTAGGAGGAATACTAGACTTTGGAATTATTTTCCAAGTGTCATTCTCTGCAAGGGACTGAAATTCTGAGTTTATTGCCTCTCTCCACAGCGCAAAATCCTTCGAATTTATAGCTTCAGCGTAGCTCTCAGGATCCCCTTCCTCTGTCAGGTATGCGCCTTCTTCCATTGTTTCATAGAACTCCCAGTCACCTTGATCGCCAATAATCTCCTGAAATTCAACGTTTTCAGGTAGGCTCGATTCTTCTGGTTTACTTTGTGGAACTTGTGATTCCGACTGTTCTAAATTTTCATCAGTGGTGTTTTGTATTTGTGTTGTTTCCTCGACTCCAACACCCTCGTCACCTACTGAATACTCCTCATCTACCTGGAACGGCTCCCCCCTCTCTGAATGTCTCAAAACTGCTTGGTTGGAACCATATGTTCTTGCTTCAACAAAATCGACATGTTTAGATCTCACTAGCTTTCTGGTAATTGCATCTAAGACCAGATAGCCAGTTTGCTGACATTCAAGAAGGTAACCTTTTTGGCTCCTAGGTTGCATTTTTCCCTTAGGGGTGGGAACCAGGTAGTAAACTTCACATCCAAATCTCTTCACAAATGTCAGGTTTGGTTTCTGTCCCAGAGCCACCTCATAGGGCGATTTGAAACCAATTGATGCATTAGGCACTCGATTATGCACAAATATTACATGGTCCATTGCAAATCCCCAATATGACACTGGCATGTCTGCTGAAATCAGGTTGGCTCGTATTTTCTGTCGCAGTTCCAGATTTAAACACTCTGAGGGTGCGTTGTGTTGTGGCGTTGCAGGCTCACATATTGTGAATGTAATCCCTTCATCATGCATCCTCTTTTGCATCATCGTCGTTTTATACTCGCATCCTCCATCAGTTCTAATCTCGATCACCTTGGCAGTCTCCCCACACATCAAGCGAATTTCCGCGAGACATCGTGATAGAGCAAGATGAGAAATCATCAGTGAATGTCACAATGTACTTGTAACATGTGCTCCAAGTCAATGGTTTGATGGGGCCTTGTAGATCTGAGTATAAACGTTGAAACGGGACCTGCGAACGTCTTCTCTCCTGGGTGCAAGGTTGGCGTCTTGCTGTAGCCATTTTGCAGGCTGAACAGTCTAATACATCGTCACCAACTTTGACATTTGTAATTCCCATCTCCCTCAGAACTCGAATGAGGTAATTTTTAGAGATATGATTCAATCTCAGGTGCCAGAGCATGCCTGGGCTAGGCCTTGAAGCTGGTACATCAGCTGGTCTCAAAATGGCCTGTGTCTCTAGTTCCAGGTTCCTGCTTGGCTCTCTCACACTTCCACCTGCGGTTGGCTCACTCTGTTGCTCTTCTTCTTCCTTGTTGCAATGCCCACTTGGATCTCTCTGTTGATCTACTACTAGTTGCTCATCCCCCCCCCTTCCCAGAGAAGTGTTACAGACGCTACTCTGGTCAGCAATTAGTCCCAAACACGGGCGTTTGCGTTGAACAGACTCATCTATGCCAAGATGGCTGTACGCTTGTGGGAATCAGCTCCAACTAGGGGAAGTGTAAACTCCAGTCGCCAAAAACGACCGTCGAATTTCCCTTTCTTCACCACTCGATTGGTGGAAACATCTAAGATGCAAACTCCATCTTTGGAGAATGTTGCCTGAACATTGTCTGTCAGGACATTCAAGTGCAAACAAGTTAGTACACAAAGCAGGAGTGTACAGGACGTCTTTTAGGCATCCAAACAAACCATTGTTCTCAATGACCACCTCTCCCATTTCCTCAACAATTAAATCAGCTCCAGTATCCCCATTTGCACATGAAATTCTTTTAGGAACTGGTAGTCTACGAATGTTCGAAAGTAGACTTCTCTGATTTATCAAGTGGTCTGTAGCACCAGTGTCCAGAATCATGGTTAGAAAGCCTGTGTACATACCATCAGTCTTGCCAAGTAGAGCTGATGAAGGTTCCTCGGCAGATGAGGACTGGTTGTTGGCGTAGAAGGTGTGCAGTACCCAGACCTTTCTATGGGGATCATCATAGTCATCGTCGTCGCCCACTATCTGGAGGGTGGCGCTCCCCTTAGTAGCCAACAATTGTTTGGCTGCAGACAAAGGCATTTTGCTCAGAGAAGGTTGTCCAGGGTACCTAGAACTCGACCTAGGCTTACCCATTCTCGACGACAACAGTCTCTGTTGAGCTGGCTGTCTGGACTCAGTGCTGCCCTTCTTCAATGGGAAATTTCTGCTTTGATGGTCTGTTAGCTCCCTGCAAGTGTAACAGAACCATCCAGACGTCCTACACATGGGCGTTTTGTGACCAGTACGATTGCACTTGATGTACACAGTTCTACTGGTTACCTTTTCGCTCGTATTTTGGTGTTGTGTCATATTTCTATGATGATGTTGCTTGCCAACTTCTCTTCGGTATTGACCATTGGTATTCCGAATTTTGTTGCCATTCCGTTGTTGCCCTGTCCAGAGAGCATTGCCAGGAAGGGAAGCACGTCGAATTTCCTCCTCTTGACGTTGTCTCAATAAATATATATTTATATATATATATATATTTCAATAAATCGCTCCTGCAACGCTTGAATCGTCGATAGTTCAGGGCGATCTATTTCAGCTGTGAATAGCTCTGGTACAATGTGTTTGGTGGCAAACAGGAAGTTGTACACCCTGTCTCCATTTGGAACTTCCTCATATCTGGACAGCTGGCTTACCAAGCTTTCAAACTTGGTGTAAGCCTCTCTCGAATTAAAATGTGTTTGAATTTACTGTGATTTAATTCGGGTTTCTTCGGAGAATTTGGAAGCGACCTAGCGAGAGGATACGGGATGTAAGTCCAAGACTTACGACTGAGCAACTAGGGATACCAAGAATGAACATAAAATACATTGAAACAAAATGAATTATAATTAAAAACAAGGACTCGTTGCAAAGGAAAATATGCCTCAACCTGGGCTAGAATTGATAGAAGACAAAGTAATTCGACAAAGTAAATTAGACAACATGTGGAGCATAAAATACAATTAATACAAGTGACATGAAATTATGATGTACATGAAATACAATTTAATGAACAAGTGCAACGATACCGGCTGACGAAAACAGCGTCGTCGAAGGAAAAACAGGAGGGGGCTCGCTGTCCCGCAGGTGTATAAATACCTTGGGTATTTGTGGTGGTGTGCTCATAGGTACACTCTTCTCTCCAAATTTCCCGGTGTGTACCGTGGTCCTCCTCTATTGGGCCATATCGGATGATATCCTCTTCAATAGGAAGACAACTCGATCCGGCAGTTGCTGTAGGTAGCTCAGACTTGAATCCCCAGCGACTAATTGCAGGCTGTCAGCTGAACTCCTCAGTCATGGGGTTAACACTGGGTAGTAGTGTAGTGGATGACCAGAGAAGTGAAGCAAGCAAACCCAATATTCATAATTCAAGAATTTAAAATAACCAACCAATAATTATGATAGTTTGGTTTTGGCCCAACAAGTGAGAATGCATTTCATGATTGATCAAGTGACGATGTCCAAGACTTACCGCCATTCCTTCCCATTACGGCTAACAGCTGTACATCAGAGCTTTACATTTATCATATTGTACAATAAAAAGCGGTATGAAATGAGATGCTTTCTTATTACTTATATTACGCTGAGAATATACTTTCCAAGTGCCGAATTCATTCTTCAATAAAAATGTTTCATTGAAAGGGAGGACATTCTCAACGCTAATTTGGTAGGTAAATCGTTAACTTGTACCTGATCTATATGTATGACATTTTTGTCTTCAGATATTAGAGCACGTGGTCGACGACAGTCCATTAGCACTGGGAAACATGTACGTCGTGAAAATCACCATAACAGAATGTTGTCCAGAACAGGAGTTCACAGCTTTATGCATCGGAGGGATGCTCCCAGGAAACACGATGGCATCAAATTCGAACGGACTCTCTTTCGTAGTCAATCCCGTTCACATAAGGAAATGCAACGAGTGTGGGATTCGTGAGTGCAAAAGTATGAAGAAGTCGCAGGATTTTGTGGTTATTTCAGTCCCGACAAAAGATTCCCTGCTTGATTTCAGCGCGCTCGATCGTTTGTAGAGCGGCTTTGTCGGCACCAAACTTCGGTCGACTGGAAAACATTTTGCGCAGCAAAGGCGCTGGGATTGGTAACGGAATGGCTCTGTTGGCTACTATTTGTACAAACCGTGTGATGTACAGGTCGTTCCACTGCTACGAGGAGGGGCCTCACTTCCCTGCTCACACTGAATCATCTGTTGCTGTTCACAAGGTGACGCCACCGAAAATGACTTCTTATGTAACCCGTCGTTTTCAAGTAACGGGCTAGGGATCCAAAAATAGACCTAGGCGAATAATTAGTGGGAGATTGAAGACTTTCACTTACCGTCCGGAATGTCTGCAATGGTCGGTCATGGACGCCAAGTACACCTGAATTTACCAAGCTCTGAGGAATGGGGTTTCGTGATTGAAAAGACAAGGGTTCAATATTGACTTATAATGAACGCAAATTGACAGAACTATAAAATAGGGAATGTCTCGGCCGAGAAGGATATTGACTATTACGTAATCTAATTGTTGAGTAGGCAAAAGTGAAGGGCTGAGGGCCAAATGAATTTACGGGATAGCTGAAGGCTCAGGAATGTTGGATTTAACAGAACGGTAAAATGAAAGTGATTTGTTAGCGTCCTCCCCTAATTCCTTTCTCTTTTCCTAACGCACGACAGACGAAATGCTAAATAATACGGTCACAATCTACAACTCTATGATCAGCTTTCTGGAGACTAAACGTCAGGGCTTGGGCCAGATTTAGAGAGTTCGACTTTCGCGTTGCGAGGGTACGAGACAGAGTTATTTCGCCACTTACGTGTACCAACTTCTTGGGATGGAGACCACAGGGTGATGTTCTCTTCACGAGATAGAGGTATTTCGCCACTTACGTGTACCAACTCCTTAGGATGGAGACAACAGGGTGATGTTCTCTTCGCTGCTCGGCTTCGGTCGGGGGAACGCCGTCCAGGCCGGAGGAGGCGAGGCTCTTTCCGACGGAGGTCCGACGACTGGCGGTGCGTGGGGAACCTGGACTATTGGCCGTCAAATCGGGCGCGAACGAATCAACACTTGGGTCCGACGGGGGATTTTCAGTTCGTATAAGGGCCCACTGTTTCGGGAGAGGAATTGGCTGATCTCCCAATTCCCGAGTTCTCACCCTGAAGGAACCACGATACACTTGTTCCCTCAGGTCACGTTCACAACACCAGCTTCACAAGGGGTTGATTTGCTTCGCGTCGGTTGTTTCACTTCGATGTTCCGCTTCAGTTGTTCCGCCCCGAAACAGGTTGTTTCGCTGGGGTTGTTCCGCTCCGGTTGTTCCGCCCCGAAACAGGTTGTTCCGCCCCGCCCCTGCCTCGCCTCGTCCTCTCGAGATTATGGCGAGCAGGGGGGGCCAACCTCGTTTCAGGCCAACCTCGTTTCACTTGAGTTCGTACACGACTGATGTTCCTTTCCCCAGTCCGCTCGTCAAGTCGCCTTCCCCTCCTACTCCTCCCTGGGTGTCTCGCGCCGCCCATCGCCCAACCAATCCGATGAGGTCACGCCTTTCGCCCAGCTGGGTCAGGCGCTTGGAGGGGAGAGGGCCCGATCCGTACCCCGCCGCCGAAGTTTCTTGACGGGGCCCTTGGAATCTGCCGCCCCGTTACACTTACTTCCACACCAATAAGTGAGTTGGCGTTGTTCTCTAGGGTGTATCCAAAAGTTTTCTGCAAAAAGGTTTTATTTGAAAGCAGAGTCATATAATACACAGTTTTAGGGCCTTACTTCGGTTTAGATCCATGAGTACACCTTAATAGAAAGCCAAACGTATGCACGTTTGAGTCCTCTGTAGGATTGTGAGATTGTAATGTGTTTTCAATTATTTTGTTAGATCTTTATTAATGAAAGGAACATCATTTGGTTCCAATATGATATTTAGTTGCCAACTGATAACTTGGTAATATGTTGATATACTGGCATAATTTAATTCTAGCCATGCTTCTTAGATTAGAGGAAATCCTAAAAAGGAGGAACGTTTTTCTGACTTGATCACACCCTTACTTCATCCGCAAAAAATTATTTTCACCAAAAACAACGTTCATTTTTCAGGGATTTTCGACTTCAACAACGACACCTGGACCTTGTGGTTTGATAATCCAACGGAAAGGAGTCCTATAATCGCGATGCCATTGACGACAAAAGAGATTGTGGTCGATACCCAGATGATTATGTGACACCCCACAATAAATAATATCACTGTGAAACACTCCGTGTATTTTAGTATCTCATTTTTCATTTTCCATTTTTGAAAAAGCGGTTTCTTGAGAGCATTGAAGTATTTATTATTTTCACTTGGTTGATTTATTATTTATTAATCTGCTCTGCATTAGGCTACAAGCCCACTCTTCCTGCAGAGCAGATGCCATTTTAGTTATTTATAAAAAACCAGGTTATAAATTGCAAGTTTTGCTTTATAAATGCAACTCATTAAATGAAAAATTAAAGAAAACGCTAGACAAAAATAACATTTTTCTTTGGAGTTTACGTTCAAACTTCTTTGTTTACGTTTTTTAAAAATTGTTTCGCAGTTTGTCGAAAAGTTCAACGTTACTATTGCAAATTCTTATACTTTTAACATTAAATGATTTAGTATTGCATTCCGTAGAATGTTTGGTATTATGGTAGAACGAGAACTCTATGATGAGGCAGAATGTTTATAATTATTCACGCATATCCTTGTACTCGATTAATGTCAACAATACAACACGTTTATTTGGCGTATGTATAAATTTAAAAAAAATTATTTACACTAAACAACAACTAATATGCCTTGAAAGAACGCTCACGCTCCGAGGAGTTCATCTTGTTTGGCAGTCATCATCTTTTCTGCTTTCAAAATGTAGTTGTCAGCAATGGTTTTCACCTGGAAATTTCACATTATGTGTTTTTGAACAACCAAACCGTAACTGTTTTAGTGTCACATGCCTAATTTAGCGTTTAATTCGCACATACTTGATCGAAGGCTTGCCGAGAGACATCAGATGCCAGTCCGTCTTTTTCCTTGTTTTTGAGATTACGTGCGCAAGAATTTTGAACGTCTCGGATACTGTCACGGCACTTGATGAAATGAGTTTTTGCGTTCTTCACTAAAGCTTCGCGATGCTCTTTTGTTACTCTAAAAAGGAAATTTATAAACATTCATCAAACCTGCCAATTAATCATGGCGTCATGGCATGGCCATAGCGGAGATAGAAGACTTACTTAGGGACAGGGACATATAAAGTAGTGCCATCTTGCTGAGGATTGAGATTCATTCCAGAGTCTCCTAACGCTTTCAGAACAGCAGGAATCGCTTGAGGGAATGCAGTCATGTTTATAACGACAGTCTTGGGATTATTTCGAATTATTTGGCCAACTTCGATGAGAGGGTACTTTTTACCGTCGATCATAACGATCAATTGTTCAATTGAACCTGTAGGAAATGGGAGATTATCATTAATAATGAATGGAAATATATACAGTAAACATGTATATAGTATACATTTTATAACGTCTCCAATGAGCTTATCCTGATCAAAGAAAGAAAAAGCTGCAAATTCTTCCACAATGGTTGATTCCTCCTAGGATCAAGTTGGGACTTTCTGGGAACTAGGCATGTGGGGTACCACTAAATTTTGTAACTGAATCCCATGAGATCCTGGACCGATCGGTACCATTGGAGGTGGGTACAGGTAAAAATAAGTAACTAAGCTTGTCAGTAATGAAAAGAATATGTAGGTGTCGCTGCCTAGCGGAGAAGAAGCAAAACAAAAACGAGGAAATCTTCCCATTTGTACGATGTTTCTCCCCTACAAACATCAGCACTTAATCGAATTCCAAAAAATTGATAAGCACCGCTCTGCACACACAAGCAACAAACGGCGAACCAGTATTGCCAACGCAACAACAACAATTTCCTCTTTTGGTTGGTTATTCCTCCGTTTTCATGCAAAAAGTCAAATCTCTCCAATTCGCCCCAAAAATTTTTTTCAGGGCGTTTCAAGGTGTCTAGATCAAAAAAGTCAAATGTCCATTCCCAGCTCTAGTTAGTCCTCGAAATTTTTCAGCCCGATTGGATCAAATTTAGGCGGGGTAGGGGTCAAAATGTGTATTTCGATGGATTTTCAAGATTTTTGAAGAAGTCGTGTGGGGTATCATTTTCCACTAAATTTTGGACGCTGATTCCAATAAAATAGGTCCCAGAACGATTGGCACCGACCGGAAGAAGTTATGGGTCAAAATCTACCCATTTTGAATATGTGTTTTCGAGATTTCTGGTACCTAAGCGTGTTGGGTATCCTTTTCCACTAAATGTTGGACCCTGAACCGATTGGAATGGGTCCGGAACACTCAACACTCACTGTTTATCCATAATCTTGCTCCAAGGAATAACCAATCGTGGGGGAAATTTGCAGCGTTTATGATCTAGACCTGAAACGTATTCTGTCACATTTTGGGGCCAATTGGAGAGGTGGACTTTCAGAATAATCTCATAGGTTGATTTATTCAAGGAATAACCAACAAAAGGAATATTTCTAAATCATTTCCCTCCCACGTTACAAATACATAATGTAGAAGGCCTTGCGCCCTTGTTTGTGTAGCGAAGTCTTCAGTGCAGCCCGCAAACGAAGGCAGGGTATGAGTTGAAGCAAGTGTTTTTGAAAATCAGATTTTGAGCGTTTTGAGAATATAGGCGCGTCGAGTATAGTTTTCGGTCCTTCATAGTACGCATAATATTCTATCTAGTTAAATATACTGGACAGATTAATTAGAGGACGTTTTTCAACAGTACTTACCCGCAGAAGATCGTATTGACAGATGTTTCACGAACATTTCATTCATTTTTTCAATACTACGTTCCATGTCTTGCTTTATTTTGTCTACGTCGACAATTTCGTTGAGCGACTGTTCATTGACTTCAATTTTCTTTTTTCCTTTTCCTGTAAATTAGTTGTGTACTGTTAATACTCTGCAGTAGAGTACAATAAAATTCTAGATTGTACGTATAGGATCGCAGACATAGGTACGTAAATGTACCACAGGAGAGTCGCATATTTCGTAATACGCACCTTCTTTCTTCTTGTCCTTCCCCTTTGCATAATTTCTAACAGAAAGTTGAAGCACTGGAGAAATGAGACCGGTTGTAGGGCTCCCTGAATAAGGAACAGTGATAATTGAACGGCGACATTCTCGTCGAATTTGATGTGACACCCTCCCAAAAGAGCCAATTAAGACTCTAGCAAACATAATTATTGATAAAAAATTAAAATATTTCAAAATGTGAAAGGTAAAAGCTTTGATTTGGCTTTACTTGACGAATCAATCATAACACACATGATAACATGGAAGAAACAGAATACAGAACCTCTCTTATCTCTTCCATGATAACAATAACAAACAATGTTGTATTTGGGGCAGTTAATATGTCTCAAACTCGTAGTTGACACACCTGAATCTTTTGTTCAAAGAACAAGTAGAAGAAAGTACATCAAACCCGCCAAAAATCTGGTGAGGTTGCAAGTGCACAGTGCATGTTTACTTACCTTTGCTGTTTTCACTGCAGTTTATTTGTACATAGGTCCTCATTATTTCACCGAGACCTTTTTTGTCGGATGTAATTTCCGGTCTTTATTTCGGATGTTAGGATTTTGTCATCATTCACTGAGCTTAGGCTTCAAACTTGTTAAGTACTTACCACTCATGGAGTTCTGACAACATCAACCTCCGGAAAAATGGTACTTCGGAATACAGGGAAATTCAACAAGCCCAAGGAGGGTTGGAAAAAGGATGGGAAAGCCAGGTGAGCGCTGAGAAAGGAATTAAATTGCATTGCTACCATTTCAAGTTCCCGTAAACTAATTCATTTGCTGTCTTAAGCGAATTTCTAGCTGATTGCATGGGGTAAAATGATATTTATTCTTTTAGCGGAGAAGACAATTCAGACTACAGACTTCGGATTTCCCAAGAGACGGACAGCATTGACACCCGTTATGGATTCGAAAGAGTTAGAGACCATCAAGAAAGAGTCGGCTACCTCATCAACATGCACAGCGTAAGTCGGAAGGGTTGTAATGGTTTAAATAACGGCTATAGTGTGGGTTTCAGTGCTTGTGACAGTGTATGGGATCTAATTAACAAAGATAATTGCTTTGATTGTCTATTTCGGACTCAATAACAGATGAATCATTAAATCTGAATTGTTTAGAGGCGTTCCACGGAGTTTTGGTCGTAGCTAGTGATTTACTCTTGAGAAAATGCTTTTTTGAAAATCATTAAAACCTCACAAAATTAAATTGGCAACGAAGATGGTTTTGAAGAAGAGGTGACACGCCATAGATGGAAGTGGAGGAAGACCAGGAGTTCCGCCATAGCGTTTGACGAGGGGGAATTGCGGGAAGACTGCAAAAGTCAGTATTGAATACCTTGTAAGGTGAAAGGAGAGACGACGATAAATATGCCGACGCAAGAAGCGACGGGATCAGTTGCTATCATAGCGCCAAAGTGGGCTTTAGGGACGATGGTTTTTGGGCTAGCACAATCGAATTTGCTGAGCCAAATTTTCTGCGCACACTCTGAATTCATCCCAAATAGGCCGATCAAAACAAAAAACGCTGCAAATTCTTACACACGAGTTGGTTATTCCTCGAACCAGGCGCATGGAGACTAATTTAAACCTCGGACCAGGCGCATGGAGATTCATTTCTTCAACATGGGGGGAAACAGTGGGTGTGGCGGGTCCAGGACCCATTCCAATCGATTCAGGGTTCAGAAACCTAGGTACCAGAAATCTCGAAATATATTCCAAATGGGTAATAGATAACCTTTTTGACCCATAACCTGTTCCAGTAAGTGCCAATCGTTCTGAACCCCTTTCATTGGATTCAGCGTCCAGAATTTTGGGGCGAATTGGAGAGATTGACTTATTGCATAATTATTAGGTTGATTATTCAAGGAATAACCAACCAAAATCGCTGACTACCTTTTGCCAGGTAGGGAATTGCTAACTATGCTGGGCTGCTGTCAAGTTATGGTCTGAGACCTACTTGAAACTTTTTTTTTTTTTTTCCCAGGACGTAGGAGGAGGACGACTCCAAGTGGTCCCTGTGATACTTCTAGGGCAATGGCCCACCCGGGACTGTTTAACACATTACTTCGGGTGGGCTATTTGCCTCTTCTCTCTTGACTTTTCATCCTCAAGTCTCGTTCTTTATTTATAATCATTGACAAGTAATTTGTAAGCCTATGCCAATCGACATCCTATAGGTACATATATATACAGCTATATGGTTATAATAATAACAACCTCGAATTACAGTACTCCTATTATACTAAAATTATGTGTAAGTATTCATTTCTTCCTAAGATTCGGAGGTCTCTTCTTCTTCCTCCTCGTCCGTCGACATCCAGTTTCTATCTGGATTTCTTGTGCCGAGTTGCCCTGTCCTGATTTCCCTGTCATGGTCATCTCTGTCCTCTTGACTTGGTCTTGAATCAACAAGCGCTTTCTTACTCCGCAGTACGTCCTGCACATATTGAGCGACCGTTTTCCACTTCGCACTGCTCTCCAACCTACTTGAAACTTGAATGCTCTTTAAATACTAATAATTATACTGAGCACTATCGGATATAAATAATGTCGGACTGACTATAGTTGCTCTCTGGTGATCCAAACCACAATCCCAAAGATGCAAATGATCCAAACCACCCCATGAAGCTGTTTCAGACTTCTATTTGGCATGGAATTATTGGAATCTTCATGTAATTACATCTACTTGCTGTTCACAATCTCAATTACATTACAGACTGAAATTCTCGACGATGACAAGCGTTTGATCAGCGCCGTCGATTACTATTTCATTCAAGAAGATGGGAGCCGTTTCAAGGTGTCCCTCCCGTATCAACCGTATTTTCTTATTCTCGTACGTAAAGAATGCATTCAAGAAGTGACGGCGTTTCTATCGAAGAAGTATGCCGGTATTATCAACAGTAT
This sequence comes from Cyrtorhinus lividipennis, assembly GCA_019603395.1. Taxonomy (NCBI): domain Eukaryota; kingdom Metazoa; phylum Arthropoda; class Insecta; order Hemiptera; family Miridae; genus Cyrtorhinus; species Cyrtorhinus lividipennis. Next base: position 23,113,148 of record CM034005.1, on the reverse strand, counting down.
CGAGCCTATTGTAAAAGAAGATTTGGATCTGGTGAGACTTTTTGAGAATTGAAACATATTTTATCATGGAAGCTCCGTTTTGTTATCGGTAAGATTCAACAGGTTGTTGTGGTTTGTTTTGCAGCCTAATCATTTAATTGGACTAAAACAACGTTACCTGAAGCTCAAGTTCTCCACTGTTTCTGACCTCATTACGGTTCGAAAAGTCATTTTGCAAAGCGTTAGAAAGAACAAGAAGAAAGAGGCTTCCAATACATTTTATACGGAAATGCTGGAAAATGCGATTGCCAGCAAGGACGACGCTGGAATCACAAGGAAGAACGCTGATCACTTGGAAAGTATTATTGACATTAGGTGAGCGCATTTATGACCCTATTTACCCCTAATTGATCTCACTCAAGTATAAACTATTATTTTGAAATCCCTCTTTCAGGGAGTACGACGTTCCGTATCACGTTCGAGTGTCAATTGACAACAAGGTGTTCGTCAGCTTGTGGTCACGATCAAAAGCCGAGGAACCAATTTACCTCCGGTTTTAACCCGTCGAGACGACATTATCGATCGCCCTGACACTATCGTTCTCGCTTTTGACATTGAAACCACCAAATTGCCGTTAAAGTTTCCCGACGCGTCTGTCGATCAAATCATGATGATTTCGTACATGATAGATGGTCAGGTAAGGAGGTACATGAATTCAACGCGGTAGGAACCGTGAAAATGCATAGTATAAAAATGTCATCTTTCAGGGCTATCTGATTACTAATAGAGAGATCATATCGTGCGACGTTGAGGATTTCGAGTATACGCCTAAACCTGAATTCGAAGGGTTTTTCACGATTTTCAACGAACCTGACGAGGCCGCTCTTATCCAAAGGTTCTTTGAGCACATCATGGAGGTATAATTATATCTATTCAAATCGTTTGATCGAGAATGTAGTCCAAAACATAACCAACTGTCAATTGTTGCGATTGAGATCATCAACCGCAGTCAAATGAGGAAAGAAGTACAATATCAAATTCCCTCAAATCTCGGAAAAAGAAACATTTTTGCCAATTCGTTACTTGGGAATTTCCGGGTAGTTATGCGATTCGTTCCTCTATCTTACTATCAAATACATAGTCATATTACTATAATCAATAAATAATGAAATAAGATTCCCCATTTCTTGGTTTTTAGTATTTATTCACTTATTTCCAAGTTCTTGTGTTCATAAATTATTCGCATCAAATTCTTCTAAATTACAGTGAGCGTAATATATCAAATTAGTATAATTTTTTAAAGTATTCTTTCAAATTTATCGTGTTGAGGTATTTTTACCGATGTACCTACTCCTCCTTTCCTCAGTTTAACTGAGATTGGACAATGTCAATTACATTTTCTAAAATTCTAGAGAAAGAAATATATTCCATAAGCTCGGTGAAAGAATCAAATGGGTTATTTTAACATATTGACTCTACTTCGTTAATATTGCAGCGCGTACTAATCATAAGTACTCTTTTGTCCAGGTTCGTCCTCACATCATAGTCACGTACAATGGAGACTTTTGGTTGGTTATTCCTTGAATAATCAACCTATGTTTTCATGCAAATGGTCAACCTCTCCGATTCGGCTCAAAATTTTTTTCTGGACGTTTCATGATGTCCTGATCAAAAAAGGTCAATGTCCGTCCGCCGTACGCCGTCCGCCGTCCACGCCGTTTTTGGTAGTAGAAAATTTTCTAAAAATCTGAAATTTGGGTCAGGGGTCTGTTCCCGGCCTAGGACGGTCCTCCAAGCTTTTCAGCCCGATCGGACCAAATTTGGGCGGGGTAGGGGTCAAAATGTGTTTTTTGAAAAATGGATTTTCGAGATTTTGGGCGATTTAGGCGAGTGGGGTATCATTTTCCACTAAATTTTGGACGCTGAATCCAATGAAATGGGTCCCAAAACGATCGGCACCCTCTGGAAGAAGTTATGGGTCAAATTGGGTATATATTACCCATTTTGAATATGTGTTTTTGATATTTCTGGAACCTAGGCGTGTGGGGTATCATTTTCCACTAAATCTTGGACGCTGATTTCAATGAAGTGGGTCCCGGAACGATTGGCACCCTCTGGAAGAAGTTATGGGTCAAATTGGGTATATATTACCCATTTTGAATATGCGTTTTCGAGATTTCCGGTACCTGGGCGTGTGGGGTATCATTTTCTACTAAATTCTGGATCCTGAATCGATTGGAATAGGTCTGGGACCCGCCGCACCCACTGTTTCCCCATTTCCCCCATGTTGAAGAAATGAGTCTCCATGCGCCTGGTCCGAGGAATAACCAACCCCTGTGTAAGAATTTGCAGCGTTTTTTGACTGGCCTTTCGTCGAAAATCGAGCCGCTGTGCATGGGATGGACATGAAGAAGGAAATCGGGTTTTCAAAAGGGAAAGGCGGAGTTTATGCGTGCCGTTCGTCTATGCACATGGACTGCTTGTGGTAATTTAAACATCAATAATTCACACAACAGGTTCCTGGTCCTTGGCCTCAGGCAAGTCTCTGTCTAGGGAAAGCCGGTAGTAGGCATCAAGTGATTTTTGATACTTGACATGTTGCAGCTGGGTCAAAAGGGATTCTTATCTTCCCGTGGGTTCTCAAAATTTGAAAGCCGTTGCCAAAGCCAAGTTACGTTAGGACCCCGTCGAGTTGGACCCCGAAGACATGCGTAGAATGGCAGTCGAGCAACCACAAGTTCTGTCGAATTACTCGGTTCCAGACGCCGTTGCGACGTATAACCTATACATGAAATACGTGAATCCGTTCATTTTTGCTCTGTGCACAATCATTCCAATGGAACCGGACGAGGTAAGAGGTAATCGTCAGATAACGGCACGTACCTCTTTTGTATTCACAAAAAGTAAATACGTTTTAAATTGCTTCTATTAGGTTTTAAGAAAAGGGTCTGGAACGCTGTGTGAGACTCTTCTAATGGTGGAAGCGTTCCACGTAAACATAGTGTTCCCCAACAAGGAAGAAGCTCAGCTGAATAAAATGACTCCCGATGGCCACGTTTTAGATCAGGAAACCTATGTCGGAGGCCACGTCGAGGCCCTGGAATCTGGAGTCTTCAGGGCCGACATTCCTTGCCGGTTCCGCATGGTGCGTATTGTGTATTCCTTTGAAAAGTCAACATTATCATTGAACTCTTCCTTTCACTATAAGCTTACAATTCACAACTTTTTCAGGTTCCTGAAGCCTTTAACACGTTGATTGGTAGTGTTGAAACTGCTTTGAAACACGCCATTGAAGAAGAAGAGAAAATACCGTTGGACGCCGTCACCAATTTTGAGGAAGTTGTTCAAGAAATCAAGAATCATTTAGCTGAGATGAGAGACACTCCGAACAGGATGGAAACTCCCATGATCTATCATCTGGATGTGGGTAAGCCAATTTAAGCAGTAGTGGGGTTACAATTGATAATTGAATGCCTACAATTGAGTTGCATTCACATTTTCTCCCAATACTGTTATTTTTGTATCTTTTTAGTTGATTTTTTTGCGTGTTTTTGTGACAGAATGTCTGAGGTTTGACTCAGCGCAACTCCATTTACCCCTAGAATACAGTTATGACGGTTTTATTGTTTTACCATCAGAGTTTCTCCTTCAAAGCACGCTCATGGTTCATTCCTATTCGTGCATAACAAAAGGCCTGGCCAGCAACGTTTAATAGAGAGAATTGAGGCCAAAATCCGTTAGTTATTTACCCGTTTATTATCAAAGATTAGGTATAAAACTGACAAGTAGTCTAAAAAAATTAACAAAACATGTATAATAAAAACAATTATATTTGCTAGGTGCCATGTATCCCAACATAATTTTGACCAATCGTCTTAAACCCTCTGCTATGGTGGATGAGACTGTCTGTGCAGCCTGCGATTTCAATAAACCTGGAGCCCTGTGTCAGAGGAACATGACATGGATGTGGAGAGGAGAAATGCGTGAGTAACGTTACCTTTACAATCTCCCGTAATTCTCTCGGCTCATTCCAACTCCAATCATTTCTTGAACATTGGCAATTCCTTCCAGTGCCGGCTTCCCGGAGCGAATTCCACCGCATTCAACAACAACTGGAAACTGAAAAGTTCCCCCCGGCCGTGCCAGGTGGTCCTCCCCGGGCTTTTCACGAGCTCTCCAAAGAAGACCAAGCCGCCACGGATAAGAAACGCTTGTCTGATTACTGTCGTAAAGCTTACAAGAAAACAAAAGTGACCACACTGGAAGAAAGAACTACGACGATTTGTCAAAAAGAGAATTCATTCTATGTTGACACCGTTCGAGCGTTCTGTGACAGGAGATACGAGTACAAAGGCCTATGCAAAGTAAATTCAATTTAGCTTATATTTAAGTCCCGTTGTAACTTTATGAAGAGAATGTGATGCTGAAGCTCTAATTTGTTGACTTTGCTTTTTCATCATCTAGGGTGCAAAGAAACAAGTCTCTGACGCAATCGCCAAAGGAGATGCGGGCGAAATCAAATCTGCTAAAAATCGAGAAATTTTGTACGACTCTTTGCAATTGGCGCATAAATGTATTTTGAACTCCTTCTACGGCTACGTTATGAGACGAGGGTAAATTGAAACTTAGATTCCACCCTAATGAAGAGACAAGGAAAGTACGATATACACTATTTCTTTATTTTCATGGACTGACATGAAACCTTAGAGCCCGGTGGCACAGCATGGAAATGGCTGGGATTGTATGCTACACAGGAGCTCACAGTATCACGAAGGCGAGGGAGATTATCGAACAAGTTGGGCGACCTTTGAAGCTGGACACGGACGGAATTTGGTGCATTCTCCCCGCGTCCTTTCCTGAAAATTACGTCATCACCACAACAAAACGTGGAAAAGCCAATGTTACCATTTCCTACCCAAACGCCGTCCTGAATTCTATGGTCAAGGTAAAAGAGTAGGGTCTTGATGCAAGGTTTACGAAATTATTGGAATTCTTATATTGTAATTAGAAGTTCAACAATTTTCTCTTGTGACTGTAATCTAATTCTGCTGTGGGCCATGTTTGGGGTACGATTGTGCGCTAACTGCCTGAAGTCTAGTAGTACAAAGTACACGGAACCGACTCCACGATGTTCTGTAAAGGCAAGAATTACCGAAAACCCCTTTACCTGTAAGAGAATCATCATTGAACTCCATTGAGCGAAATTGTCACAACTACACGTTGTTGGAGGATGCCTTACGGTTTGGTTCCTAAATGGTGGGGTGGGGTTCCTGAACGTTTTTACGTACAATCTGCTTCATTCGCTTTGAAAAATATCGGAGTACTTTGTTACTTAGGAGGCCCTCTTTTAAGTGCGGTACTGAATACCTCCTACTTTTTTTAAACAATTTTTTAACAATTTCCCGCCTCTCTCATAAATTATCTACAAAAAACCAAACTTATAGCGTAATGCTACATATTCAATCTGAAAAACCTAGAAATCGTGCACATTTTTCAGAGAGTGTTATATTTGAAGGGTCTAAAAGCGCCCTCCTAGTTGAGAGCAGTTTCTTGTTCAGACGAGTACAAAATTTCAACGCCTTTGGAAGTTATCTCTACAATCAACCTAAATGGAATCGCAAAAACGCTCTTGAACTTACAACAAATGGCAAACCTTCATGATTTATGAGAAGGTTGGAAGTACTTGAAGCCAAGCAAAGTGATGGCGTACCTACTAGGAACGTAGAAACTTGTTCTGGGTGATTGAGAGTATGAGTAAAGAACTGGTGGAAGGTAAGAACATGACTAACAAACTGGCTCTGGGTAACTTTCACAACTAGGCGCCTTGTCCGCCCTATAACTGACGAAACGTTATCGAATGGCATATGTCATATTGGACTGGTGTATTGCCAGTTCAGTTTGTCTCGCTTTCTTCGCTGGCTGTTCAAGATTGTGAAGTGGAGTTTTTGGGTGTGGGGTAGAGTACCCCTCATGGAAATCTGCTGTTATTTGCTCTGTCTTCCCAGTTGTCTCATAGTGTGTTTTAATAGGAAGTGGAGTAAATGTAACAATGATGCTCACTGGGGATTGTTCGATTTCTGCCCACAGGAACACTTCACCAACCACGTTTACCACGAATTGGTCGACAAAGAAAACATCAAATACGAAATCCGCAGCGAAAATTCAATTTTTTTCGAACTTGACGGCCCCTATTTGGCCATGGTGCTTCCTGCATCCAAAGAAGAAGGCAAAAGACTGAAAAAACGCTACGCTGTGTTCAATTTCGATGGCTCTTTAGCTGAATTGAAAGGGTAAGCGATTACATAAGTAATTACACACTTTAGACGTTATTATGTCAAAATTTGAACTAATTGCCTTGCGGTATTTATCTCATTTTCTCTGTAGATTTGAAGTGAAACGACGAGGCGAACTTCAACTCATCAAAATTTTCCAATCCTCAGTCTTTGAAGCATTTTTGAAGGGCGACACGCTGGAAAAGTGCTACGAGTCCGTTGCCAAGGTGGCAAACTATTGGCTAGACGTCCTGTACAGCAAGGTATTTACGTACAGTTCTGCTGTACTTTCCTTCGCTCTTGACTGCCTTGACGTCTTGTCTTGACCGATTTTCCATTCCAGGCTTGCAACATGCCTGACTCGGAATTGTTTGAGCTAATCTCTGAAAACAAGTCAATGTCCCGTAAATTAGAAGATTACGGCGCCCAGAAATCAACATCTATCAGCACCGCCAAGCGTTTGGCCGAATTCCTCGGTGATCAGATGGTCAAAGACGCTGGTTTGGCGTGTAAATACGTGATATCGAAGAAGCCTGAAGGGTCACCCGTCACTGAAAGGTGGAATTTGGAATATATCCATGTTGACAGAAATCTTCCTGTTCATTGTCGTCTAATGTTTCAATTTTTTTTTCACAACAGAGCTATCCCTTTGGCTATTTTTCAAGCCGAAGAGTCGGTCAAGCGGCATCATCTGCGAAAATGGCTCAAAGATAATTCAATGACTGACATAGACATTCGACACGTGTTAGATTGGGACTATTATATTGAGCGTCTGGGCGGAGCCATACAGAAAATCATCACGATACCTGCTGCCATGCAAGGGGTGAGCTCTATTTAAGTAGAATTTTATACGTTTAAATGAGCACATAGCGTGTTTGACCTAATTTATTCAAATTTTTAAATGATATTTTTAGGGGAAGTAGTACTATATTTCATATATATACGTTGCTACTCCCAACTTTAGAGGCAGCTCAAATTAACACGGCTCTGAACTTTCAGTTAAACAATCCCGTCCCCCGAGTGCGGCACCCAGATTGGTTGCACAAAAAGATGTTGGAAAAGACGGATGTGTTGAAACAACGGAAAATAAGCGAACTGTTTTCAAAAGTCCCCGCCCCAGACAGATCTAATATGGTGAGTTGATGTTAGAGTTGACCAGAATTAACATTCCTTTACTTTATTAGTGGATTTGAATAAATTACCGTCATTCTCTGTTTTAAAAAAAACTACCTTTTCTTGTAAATTTATTTTTAAAAACGCATCATATTCTTCCATATTGGTTGGTTATTCCTTGGACCAGGCGCATGGGGGGAAAAGTGGGTATAGAGTATCCCGGACTCATTCTAGTTCTGGCGTTCAATATTTAGTGGAAAATGGTAACTCACATAGGTAGGCAGATTCCCATTTTTACCCATACCACCTCCGGTGGACGCCAATCGGTTCGGAACTCGTGTCTTTTATGCGATTTTTTGAAATTCACAAATAATTGTGATTTGAACAGAATCTCAGCGGCGACCTTCGTGCGTCCCCGTCTCAGATGTTTTTGACCATATGAACATTATCTTTTCGTTCATTAAGAAGTTGATGGCTCCACCCCTATTGATATCGAGGATATTGCCGGCCCCTCCACCTCATCAACTGGTGGAAGGCCGGTTGCCAACGTGGCAAAACGCAAACGTGACCTCACTCCCGATAAAAAAGTGTACAAAACCTACAGAGAACTTCTTGGTCCACCTCCGAAGCTTGGTCCCACGAAGGTACTCGTCTTCTCGTTCCTTTGGTGGGTTCTAGTTAAAAGGTTTCACCAGCAGTTGACTCTCATTTTTATTTTGCAACAGGCAGAACGTGTAGCATGGATCACCTATCACAAGAAGAAGTGGGCATGGCAGAGAGAGGCTCGTGGAATGATTAACACTAACAAGAAGAAAAGTCGTATAAGTCGTGAGGATGCTCCTATAGTGTCGAACCCTCGCGGTCCATCCAGCACGTTAGGGGGTTTCTTGCAAAAAGCTCAGCACACCCTCCTAAACGCCACCTGGCAAATAATCCAGGTAAATCATTTTAAATGAGCTCATCACATCGAAAATAAACCTCAATCTCTCGCAAAATGTTATCGGCATTTCTTTTTCCATAGATCACTCCCACTAACTCCCCCGGTGTCATGAAAGTGTGGGCTCTGGTCGGCCACGAACTACATCACATAAGACTGATCATTCCGAGGATATTTTACGTAAATCATCGCCTCCAAAAACAAGAGCTTCCCGGCGCGTTGTACAAGAAATGTAACAGGATCCTACCCAGATCCCGCCCGACGTTTCACTTGTACGAGTATTCCGTCCCCGAAGAAGTCTACCAGGAACACAGCAAGTGAGTCCCCTTTGGAAATTCGCGGCTTCCGTCTTCGTAACACTACTGCTGGGGTTACAATTAAGTGGTTTCAAAAAAGGCATAATATCCGCCTGCCTATTTTTGATAGGCAGTACTTAATTTTCTACCTTGAAATGTTAGTCAGAGACTCTAGATCCCCGAGGGTCCTTGAAACACGATTTTCGATACTTATTGGAAACTAGGTATGTGGGACGGGAGTGCGAGACACTCTACACTCACTGTTTCCCCCCATAATCTTGCTCCAAGGAACAGTCAGCGTTTTTGTCATGAGTCAGGCGACATACCTAGTCCTTTGCTGTACCTGTACCCAACTCATTTCACTTTGTAGGGACGCGAAGGATTTTAATTTCCCCCCAACTTTCCTTTCAGTGACTTGATCGCGGATTTGTCAACGCCTGACGTCGAGGGCATTTACGAAACACAAGTTCCCTTGCTATTCCGCACGCTTTTGAGACTCGGTTGCGTATGCGCCGTCGACCGAGGAGAAGCTCGTCGCCTGGCGTCTGCCCTAACTGACAACAACACGTTCATGCTGCACCATCTGCAATTCAAAACTATTGCATACCAGAATTACTTGGATAAAGTGAGTTGGTTGCTTTTCGTCGCGAATACGGGAGAATTATAAGGTTAAATGTTCACAATTAGCGCAATTATAGTGTTATTACTGCTCGTATACGTAACTGTAATGATCAGGCGTATGTGAAAGGAAAACTGAGCCTTACCTTAGTACTCCTTGGGTCATCCTGCCATATGTATTCCAACAGGACGAAACACACCTGAAACATCTCTACTTCTACTGCAGCCAAGCTCCCACAGGCCATCGAGAATTTTACGCTCTGTTTATTCCTCCTTTAAAAAAAGCTCTCGTGGTCGTTTTGGATTCCGTCAAAACAAATCAAATGCCCAACTTGAGCTCGGTTTACACTGCCGAACGGAATGCCAAGTGAGTTTTGAGATGAATAATTGTTGATGTAAATTTGATTATTGCTTTAATATTCATCCATCTCTATTTCCATCTGACTTTTTCAGGCTAGAAAAGGGGACCAAAGAAAACGAACTTCCGGTTGGTTTTTGAAACGAAATTCGAAACTGATCTCAAACAAGCATACAAACACATTCAAGCTTTGATGCAAATCTACCGAGACGAAAGGAAAGGTCCAACCGTCATCGCCATCCAATCGCAGAAGGGTACGAAACAGTTGCCATTTGGTTTGTCTTGTTTACATTTTTTACAGTTACCTTTAACTGTTATTTGTTCCTCTTTAAAAGATATTGGGTTGCTGACATCGGCCATGCCTGCTCTTAACGGTTGGCCCATCGTCCCCATTTTCGTTCAAGACAAGGAAAACATTTTTAACGTTTTGGACTGGCAACAAGTGGGATCCAAATTAATGGTGAAGCATTTCCTCAATTCCGAAGCAGCCATTACTCTTCAAATTGAGCAAAGCAGGTTAGAGGAAATTCGCCATTTTTTAAATGTGTAGAATAAAGAATTTGTAGATGACCCTACGCTGACAAATCGTCTTTACCGGTTATTTCAGGTACTTTCACGTTCCTGTCGGTAACATACCGCAAGATGTGACGCTATTTGGCGCAGACTTGTTCTACGCTCGCCACCTGTTGAATAACAATTTTTCCCTGTGGTGTTCCGAAAACGAAAGGCCAGACTTGGGAGGAAGAGAAGCTGACGATAACAGGTGAATTCAACAATCATATTTTGTTTAGGAGACCAAAGCTCAACATGGATGCTGTGAAGAAGATTTAGATGCATTGTTTTAACATGCGTTCTTCCTACAACAGGCTTTTAACAGATTTCGAAGAGAGCTCCAACGTGGTGACCAACAATCCCTGTTGTTACACCACAGTATGCGTTGAGCTCGACATCGACAGTTTAGCTGTCAACACTCTTCTACAAGCTCACCACGTTCACGACATCGAAGGCACAGTATTTCCATTTTCCCGATAAAAAAACACCATCTCGATCACGACATCACGTTAACTTCGTGGTTATTGCAGGCGCCAGTGCAGGAATCGGCTTCGACACGTTACCAACAGCGACGATTGAAGAAATGGTCGGCGGTCAGGCTCCAACCATCACAGCATACGACGAGACCACACTGTGCAGTGGAGCCTTCAAAATTCTACGCCACATGGTTAGCGCCTGGTTGAGAGACGTGTCCGTTTTCAGAAACGTGTTTGCTGACTTTCAAATCGTCCACTTTTACAGGTATGAGACGTTGTTATATTAAATGTAATATGTAAGTAACCGCTCTCATAAAATTATCCGGTGCGAATTTGCACAGGTGGCTGCGTTCCCCAAACGCTCTATTATACGATCCAGCTCTCAGAAGAACCCTTCACAACCTCATGAAGAAGCTGTTTATGCAGGTAATTGTTGTTCTGCTCTGCTTGGAAATTCTTGTCTATTCAACTACGACTCTATTTCACAAGTCAGTTTTTGCAAAAATATGACATTACTGACCTGTAAGTGCGAAAAAAATGTACTCTTGGTCGATGAAATAGCCATAATATTTTGGACCCTGAATCGATTGGAATGGGTCTGGGACCCGCTACACCCACTGTTTCCCCCATTCGAGGAATAACCAACCCGTGCGTAAGAATTTGCAGATTTTTTTGATCAGGACATCATGAAACGTCCAGAAAAAAATTTTGAGCCGAATCGGAGAGGTTGACCATTATCATGAAAACATAGGTTGATTATTCAAGGAATAACCAACCAAAACGATCACTATTACCTAGAAACCTCCCTTGGCTCTCTCTTTGGATATAATATGTGACTATTTCAGGCGTAGTGGAGTGCTTTGGCGGTACCACATCCAAATAGGCACAAGTGATTATACCAAAGAGGTAAAGAGTTCTATCTGGCAGCGTATAAATTACGTTCTTCAGGTAAGTAGGCGTGAGTCACGGTACTTGGCTGAAGAACCAACAAATTCAAACTCTGTCACAACCAGAGGAAACTAAGCATATCCTCCAACTCAACACATGAATAGCCTGTACACCTCCTTCAGCTTAGGAGCATAGCATAAGTCTTGTAAGAGCCCATATAGTCCTTACATCGTTTTGAGAAATGCCTACCTACTAGCCAGGCTTACGCCAACGGTGGTAAGAAATGATACGTGAGTGTGATGAGTTTGAGGTTTTTGGTGATGAACGATGATCCTGCATGGCTGCCCTAGTCATCGCTTGAGTCAGGAAAGTTTTTAGATACCTATCAAGGTTGTTACACATGCACAAGGGTTAAACCACCTGTCAGAGCAGCCAATACTGTCGCAGAACTTCTTTATGTAAATGTATATTTCATGCAACATAAGAGCAGGAGTAGTATCTAAGTATCATCTTTCAAATTAAAAAGTATAGGTTTTTTAATTTCTGCATTAACCCAACAAATTCAAAAGTTCCCGGGAATTTATGTAAATCGTTTAAAGGCTTGGAATCCACTGAGGCTGTGCACAACTTTGAGGGGTACGAATTTAAAAGTACACAAACTTTGTTTAAGTGGGCGCTGCTAATTGTTCATTTTTTTTTTTTTTTACATGTTTTATTGCACCAAGTAGATAACTTATAAGCAACATTTCTGTGATAGACTAATACTAACAACTGCTTTCAGAATGAGATATTTAACTTTATTCTTAACAAGTCTGTTGAATTGCTTGGGGCACTCACACTAACTGAACCAGTTCATGCGGTTTTGTTCTTTTCAGTTTTCTGAGTAGGTCATTGGTGTCAAGAAGGCGGACAACATCTTCGTTTACATGACTTTGGAGCCTCATAAGGTGATTGATGGCTTGATTTCGTATTACTTCATCGACAGATTCGATCTGTAGCTCGTAATGCAGTCTGTCATTCCGGAAATATCTGTGAACGTCAACGCAGCAGCGCAAGACATTATTCTGAAACCTTTGAATAATGTTGCGATTGCTTTGGGCGGTGCATCCCCACAGTTGAGCACCATAAGTCCAGACGGGTTTGAGGACTTGTTTGTACAGAATGAGCTTGTTATGGATCGACATTTTGGACTGCCTCCCCATAAGCCAGTACATTTTTCGAAACTTAATCACAAGCTCAGCTTTTTTATTTTTGACGTGGGACTTCCATCTTAGTTTGGCGTCCAGCGTCATTCCAAGATATTTTGCTTCGTTGGCGTGTGGGATTGCCTTATTATTGAGGTATGTCGGTAGGTAGTTGATCCTTTTATTCGTGAAATCAACATGTACTGACTTTGCCTCATTCAGTCTAATTCTCCATTTACTTGTCCATTTGTGAAGAAGGTTAAGGGACCTATCGAGCTTACCAACAGTCTCATTATTCGTTTCTCCAACGGCCAGGATGGCTGTGTCATCTGCAAACGTAGCAGTGGTGTTCTCTTCAGTTTCTGGCAGATCGCAAGTGTAGAGCAGGTACAGTAGTGGGCCCAGCACACTGCCTTGTGGCACACAGGCCTCGATCCTTGTAGTTACAGAGAAAGCATCCTCCTGTTTAATTCTGAAGTATCGATCGGTTAAGTATGATTCCATGAGATCTGCATAACATGCTGGGAGTAATTTACGTATTTTATGTATCAAGCCTTCGTGCCAGACTTTGTCAAACGCTTGCGTGACGTCTAGAAAGACGGCAGAGCAAACCTGCTTTTCCTCTATCGCTCTTTCTATGATGCTGGTAATTCTGTGGACTTGATCAATTGTCGAGTGTTCTTTTCTGAAACCAAATTGGTGATTTGGAATCAATTTATGTTTTTCAATTTCTAATAGTAGTCTTTTGCTTATAATTTTTTCGAACAGTTTTGAGAAAACTGGTAGGAGTGATATTGGCCGATATGATGTTAGCTCATTTGCTGGTTTGCCAGGCTTCAGTTACCTCTGCTATTTTCCACAGTTGGGGGACGTGGCGAAGTTTGATGCAGGCATTTATAATTTTCGTTATTTTAATGATTGTTTTGCGCGGTAGAATTTGACCTGTGATCAGGTCGTATCCTGGCGCTTTTTTGGGATTGATATCCATTTGGATTATTCTTTGCACCTCTTTGACTGATGCCAACGGGATGTCAACCAGAGAATCGTGTGATTGGACTTCTTCCAGAGGATTCTCATCCGGAGCTCCAGGGTTTGGTTTAAATATGCTTGCTAGGTAATTAGCAAATACATCAGCTTTTTCTTGATTGCTTCTCACCCACTTACCATTTGTCCCATTTCTAATGGGTGGAGCTTGAATTGTGGGCCTTTTTAGGTGCTTGGTTGCTTTCCACAGTGAGTAATCTGTGTCCTGATGATTCGTGAGAGAGGTAACAAAATCCTCGTTGGTAGCATCATTGATCTCCTTGATCATTAGCCGGAGCTCATTCGCTACTTTGTTCCAAGCAGCCCGGTGAGCTGGAGTTCGTGTTCTTTGCCACTTTTTCCTTGCTTTGCGCTTTTCTTTGATGGCATCAATTACTTCCTGAGGGTAGTTTAACCCTTTCAGTCCTATTTTGAGGGGTGGCGTATTTTGGCTCGCTACACTCTGAATGTTGCAGACTAATTTCAATAATTCCCGGTCAATGTCTTCTCGACTGTCCAGATTGTCATTGAGGTCGACTGCTTGGTTTGTTTCAACCTTGAAGTTGTCCCATTTAGTTTGCTTATTGGATAGGGCCGGGTTGAGTGGTCTTTGTATAACGCAATCACTTAGTATGAGTATAATGGGTGAGTGGTCTGAGCTTAGATCCTGGCACTCTTCCACAACAAGATAGTTTGCTGACAGGTTCTTTGTGATAAAGAAGTCAATCAGGTCGGGAAGTTTTCTCGGGTCTGAAGGCCAATATGTTGGCGTTCCTGATGAGTGCGAATCGCAATTGTGCGTGAGCATGTATCGATGGAGTTCTCGCCCTCGGTCAGAGGTAATTCGTGAACCCCAGCATGTATGCTTAGCATTGAAGTCTCCTCCAATTATGAATCGGTTTCCTAACAGCCCGAAAGCCTCTCTGAAAGAATCTTCCTTAACAGCATGTCTCGGTGGTATGTACACACCTGCGACTGTGGTTGAGTAAGAGGCCATTTTTACTTCTATGGCGCAAATCTGGAACATTTCTGTTTCTATTTTGGTGTATTCATGATGGGAAAGGTTCTCCTTGATAATTACAGCACTGCCTCCACGTGCGCAATTGCTCGGGTGAAGTGCGTAGTAGCATTTATAACCAGCTATTCTGCAATATGATTCCTTTGTAAAGTGTGTCTCTGACACCAGACAAATATCTATGTTATTTAACTCAAGAGCAACTTGGAGCTTGGAGACTTGTTCATTGATGGTGACGTATTCTTTTTTAATCAATTTTCAGTTAGTTGCGGAATTCAAACGTCTCGGCTCAACAATCGTGTTTGCAAACTTCAATAAAATTATCATCTGTACCAAAAAACGCTCCGTGGAAGACGCCGTGGGTTATATGAAGTATGTGGTGTCCAACATTCGCAATAAAGAATTGTTCCACAGCATTCAGATGACGTACAACCAGTGCTGGGAGTATCTCGTGTGGTTGGACCCTGTACGTTACCCTGTTACTAATTTGAGTTCTTTCTGGCTTCTGTTTATGGAAGATCTGACTGTTCGTGTTGTGTTAAGGCTAATCATGGAGGTATTAAGGGGAAACTACCCGAAGGGTTGGGTGATGCAGAAGAAGGACACGAAAGGACCGTCGAACTCAACGAAAGTCGGCCGTTTGGTGACGAAGAAGAAGGCGTGAGTGATTTTCTTGAGCCTAGCTTAGATTCCATTATTATGGAGATTCTGAATTTTTTCAGGGTATCTATTCAATAGCAATTGTAACGCAGTTATAATACATCCGTCAGGTTTGAGACTAGGTTATCGTGAAATTTAATTTAATTCAATTTTTCAGCCTAAAATCGTGATGAACTGGAACCTGTCAGAATTCCTCCCAGAAGAAGCCAACGTTCAAGGGCATTTTACGACCATCATCGCCAGCTATATCAGCGCAGTGTACCAGTTCATGTTGCAATCCGAGCCCATTCTCGGGACCCCTGTTCGGCGGCCAACCACGGCAAGTCAGCTGACTCAAACGGCTCCCACCGGCGTAGGAGCGCCTTTCTCAGAAGCTGTTCAACTGAGTCAGTCCCACGCTTATTCAGGAATGTTCTACAGAGGTTTACTGTTCTTAATTTGAGTTATGCGATCTTTCAGTATTTGTCAACGAATTCAAAAGCGTCTGCCTGTGTACGACGTGGCTGGTATGGATACTTCATGGAGGTCTTGAGTAAGGAGAAGCATATTATTCAACCATCGTTGGAGTTTGTCAAAGCAGTGTGCAAAGT
Organism: Cyrtorhinus lividipennis; assembly: GCA_019603395.1. Lineage (NCBI taxonomy): Eukaryota > Metazoa > Arthropoda > Insecta > Hemiptera > Miridae > Cyrtorhinus > Cyrtorhinus lividipennis. The sequence continues at coordinate 23,097,187 of CM034005.1, read as the reverse complement.
AAGTTTGTTCATGTGGGTGCGCCAATACGTGGTCCGGCAACTCCCATTTACATATTATGTCTCAAATTCGCTGTATTATATAAGAAGAAAAAGAAGAAAGAAACGCTCTTGAAGAAATTAGGATGCTGTCTGCCTACTCGACATGCCTTACAGATTCCTGCTTGAAATAACCCTTAAAAAAGTCCAAAAGAGGTACCCCAGGGGTGACCGTTCTATGCAGGGGGAACCGTTTCCTACTTGACGCGAGAAGGCAGAGGGAGGCAAAGACTGCAGACCCGAGTGTCCGTACTCTTGATTTCCCTACTTCCAATGTGAGAGTGAAGCAAGTGCCTACATAAAAAATGATTATATATGAAATGAAAGCTTGACTTTCGCTCTGCTATTTGAGGCCCTGTTGTGAGCTTATTGATACATACGCCGAAGTGCGTAATAATGATGAAAATGTAATCTATGATTAGCGGACGGATCGGTGATGGAGGGGGTGTCAATTCGGCAGGTTTTTGAGCTGAGTGCTCAGAATGGACTGCGAGAGGGGCAATCTTACGGCAATCTTCTTCTTCAAGCCACACGCAGGCGTCCAAGTCCAAATGATTAGTCGGTTTTGACCCGCTGTATCGGCCGACAGATCGTCCAAACGTTCGTAAATGTCCATCAGCTGTTCTTGAGACTCTGCAACAATGAATCGCCAAAATTGGAGACGCTGGGTTAGGTATGACTGAAGTTATCGTTCAAGTCAATAGATTTATTCGTTGTATGTTCGCATTTTTTACAGGAAATTGATAACCTCTCCTCATTTCTTCAAATTAATTCTGGCTGAATGCAAAATTATTTCAAAAAATCCAATCTATCGTCTCCATGACGTTTCTTTTAAGACCGTTTAGAGATTTTTATCAGTTGTTTTCGACCTGACGTCACTAAAACGGCCAAAAGTCCGTTGATTGACAAAATAACCGTTGGGAAGAGCGTCAAATTTCCCATCTGATGGACCCCTCAACGTCTCCAATAATCAAGCACTAGTACTCACTACTTTAGCATGAAGTTAGGAAATGAATGAAAACGCGAAACCTTGTTAATACTCAGCTGGACAAAAGAAACATTCCCTCGTTCTTTCGTAAAATTCTTCCCCAAAATACCGCTTTCCAACAATATATTCAAATTTATTTTTATGACATAATTCGACGGTGAACATTTTGCTCGAAGAATTTTTAGGAGCAGGTTTCAGTGACAATCGGGTTTCATCTTTTGTTTCCAGGGTCTTTGTTATTTCTGTTCTTCATAAAAAAGGTATTCGTCGAATCTTGTTGGATAGTGTAAAGTGATACGGTAAAAAGGAAAAGATGTGTGCCTTCAAGTGAAGTGAAGTGAATAACAAAATACATATTATTTATTAAGGTAAATAATTAAAATACCGTCGTCCTCGCAAGCGACCGTCGGCGAGTGTCGGCGAGTTCTTCCAATCGAATTCTCTCTTCATCCACTTCCATGACGCATTCGAGGGCCATTTTGTCCGACGCGGGCATTTCTCTCGTCAAATGGAAAATGTCTATGTGCTCAGGAATGGGAACTTCACGGTTTCCAAGGACCGATAACAACGTGGATTTTCCTGCAAATGGAGAAAAAAAAATGTATCTACCGACGTAAAGAAAAAGACGAAATGTAGATTACAAATTGCATTTGACGATGTAAAGTAAGTTTTGTACCTTAGTTGAGGAATACAACCTAAATACGTACAATCACAGAAATATTGCAAATACGTTTTTAATGAATTCAATTTTAATAAAAAGAAAAAAATGTGAACTGAAATCAAGGTGCTTACAAACATTTGGATTCAATTGAAAGGAAAAAGCCCTAGTGTAATTGAGGAGCTTGTTTCCTAAATGTCCAAATAGACCTTTTCCTAAATGGTACAAAACAGGTCTATTTTGGACCATTTTTGTCAAAATCGAGTTATTACCCTCCCGGGGGTTTAGGGAACGAGTTCTTCACAAAAATGCAATCAGTTTGGAGCTAAAAGTACTTCGACTTCCTTAGAAATTGAGGTTGAAAATCCAGTTCTATTACAAAACGTACTGAATTCATCAAAGGACCACTTCAATCTATTTGTGCCCATTAAAGAGTATCGCATTGGCAACAGCATTTAGTACAGAAAGTAGTATATTGCTTCATTTGATAGGTGCTTTCGACATTTCAAGCCATATTTGAAGGTTTTTCAATGATTAAATATGTTTTCTTCTAGTTTTTAGGTATCTAATTCAATAGAAGGAATATTGGCAGCTCTGGTTAAACCTCCGGAGTGGCTACCATAACTTGTGTATTAACAGTGTATTAGTTGATGTGTTACATGTTAATTTCTAATGAATATAAAGTGCACAAAGTGGGGAAAACAGTGGGTGTGGCGGGTCCCAGACCCATTCCAATCGATTCAGGATCCAAAAATATAGTTGAAAATGATGCCCCCACACGCCTAGGTGCCAAAATTATTGAAAACCCGCTTTTAAGATACACAATGTCGAGTCGAAGAGTTTGACTTTTAGCATGAAAACATAGGTTGATTATTGAAGGAATAACCAACTAACAGTTCTAAACTCCACGTTTGATTCCAATAAGTATTATATCCAAGATCTTGTAATTTAAAATCCCTCCTTATTAAATTTATACTTCGAAAAACTTCCTTCATTTTCTTGAATTCCGAATTCAAAATATTCTACATTTAAAAAAAAAAAAACGTTATTTGACATAGGCAAGATTTCAGCTTGTAATTGGATTGGAGTCTGTGGATTCCTCCCATTTGACAAAAACGGATATACCATACCATAGTAAGTAAAAGTAAAGTAGGCAAGGACTTTCACCTTGGATTTTCGTCCGACTACCTGGGTCAGGTGTCGCGGACGTCGTCAGCCGACCTCCAAAGAGGATCGTAAATTGATCTGACGATTTCTCTCATGGCTGCGTATTGCCTCACCCCCTTAAGTGAAGAGGACTAATATTAGGGTCAAGACAAACAAGTCGCTCTCTATCCAGGATTCAAACCCTGGCCACTCGGATTACCAAACCAAATCCTTCATCTATACCACTAGACTACCGAGCTCCCCTAGGATATACCATAGATAGATAGATAGAAGATAGAAAATGTGTTTATTTTAATTGAACAACAATAATAATAAATTCGCATTTGTGTTAATAACACGGTATGGCAATGGGCCATGCCCGTCTGCCAGAGGATGCACCAACCTATTGAGGAAACACACAGCCCATATTATGCTTGTAGAGCCGAGATTACAAATAAATAAATAAAAACCATTTTACAATGAAACATAACAAGGAAACAATTAATCGTGAACGAATAAGAGCGACAAAGACTACACAGAATATGAAAACAGGGAAAACACAGCACACGGCTGCCAATTGATAGGCGAGGATGAGGTTTCAGTCCCAATTGAACTGGGCAACCAGCTCGGATCGATATGACCAAGCAGCCTGGCAAAATCACGCGAGCGGGAGCCAGTTCAAACCATTGAGCATTCCGATCATGGAGTCGCGGGTCAACCTAGTCACTCCGAACTGTGCAGCCCGAAACTCAGCCAGGACCGGACAATGCCCCAGAAAATGCATAATGTCCTCTGCTTCGCCAAGATTGCAAAGGGAGCACAGCGTCCTGTCAAGATTGTCGTCCTCCCGAGCCACACCCGGCCGGCCATTGAGCGCCAGAAGGTCCCCTCTGACCCTACAGGCCCAGCGGAGGACAAACATAGACCCTTTTTGACCCTTCTCAGTCAGGTCGATACTTCGAAGCCCCATGTCCAACTGCCGATAAATCCTGTGATGCGATGACAATGTCCTTGAGGATATACCATAGTATACCTTGGAAACAAACTCATCATTTTGCCAGTCGAGTTTACGACGAGTTCTATATTCCAACGCAAATATAGAATATTTTAGAATCCTAAGGATATTTGACTCAGCGGACTCACCACTTCCGTTGAGACCGATGAGACCGTAACGGCGGCCGCAGTTCAATTCAAGCCGAGTGTCCTGAAGGAGTTCGCAGCCGTGAAAAGTGATGCTGAAATTGTCCAATTTGATGTCTCGCGAACGGGGGTGACTGGCCAGTGCGCAGGTGCATGAGCGGGCTTCGGCGTTGAGACGAGCGTCCGCTTCCAATTTCAGGCAGAGAGCCTCTGGGGAGAAAAAAATTATACCAAATTCGGGTTATTATGTACGGTGGAGGGCTAGGGTTGTGTACGGCGGAGCGACCGAAGGCGGGTTCCTTCAGCTAACGGTTCTCGCCGCGACAGAGACAGGAGACTGAGACCAGCGACCGCGACCGTCACTTGACAGACTGTGAGAATATGATTGAACTAATCAGGCAGCACCCTCCGCTATACAATGCACAACTAGACTCCTACAGAGACGAACATTTGAAGGACAATATTTGGAAAAGCATAGCTGAAAGCATAAATAAAACAGGTGAGTTATTCTTATTTTATTTAGGTATTTTGCAAAAATTAGGTGATATACGAAATACGAATGATAGCGAAGCATATGCTTCTCCAGTCGCCATGAATCTGAAAATAAAAACATTAATAATATAATTATTTATTACAGATTCGGAATGCCGTAAAAAATGGAAACTGATCAGGGACTCCTACAACAGATATAAGCGCAAACAAAAACAATCTACGGGATCTGCAGCACCAGCTAAAAATTCAAAGTGGCAGTTTTTTGAACGCTTAAGATTTTTAGAAAACACACCATCAGAACGGCAAAGCTGCACCAGTGTAGAACAAGAACAGCAAAGCTCCGCCAGTGTAGAGAAAGAAGTTACTAATACCTCCCCAGGAGTAGAACATGAAGATACTCCTCACGAAGCCGCAGACACGTCAGTACATAACTCAACACTCAACACTCCTTCAAAGGAGTTACCAGGCACTTCTAAATCTACACAAGAGAGATCTAATATACCACTAAGTAACATTTCTGAAAAATCGACCGCCAAGAATACAAAGAGAAAGAGACAAAAAGAAGATGAATTTATAAAATTTATGAAGGACAGACAGGAAAACCGAAATAGACAGCTGGAGTCATTAAAATCTCAAGAACCAGTTGATGATATATCGACATTTACAAAACATATTGAAATGATGCTAAGAAAATTGAGCCCACGTTCAGGAGCAATGGCAAAAACTGAAATATTTAATATTGTCTCGAAGTATGAGATCGGAGATATCGAGGGTCAAACTGAACGTCCCTATACAAGTTCATATAATTCAAATTCGTCATACAATTCATATTCTCCGATAAGTGCAGCTTCATCAGAACACCAAACACAGACTGGATTACCAAATATTTCGAGTGAACCATTTCTAATCAATTATGGTGAAATCGACCAGAACAATATCGATGAATTGGTAAACTTACCTTAAAGTTAGTGCTAATTTTTCTTTCACTGATATTCTTCCCTTTTCTTGCATTGTTTTGGTTGGTTATTCCTTGAATAATCAACCTATGTTTTCATGATAATGGTCAACCTCTCCGATTCGGCTCAAAATTTTTTTCTGGACGTTTCATGATGTCCTGATCAAAAAAATCTGCAAATTCTTACACACGGGTTGGTTATTCCTCGAATGGGGGAAACAGTGGGTGTGGCGGGTCCCAGACCCATTCCAATCGATTCACGGTCCAAAATTTAGTGGAATATGATACCCCACACGCCTAGGTAGTAGAAATCCCGAAAACACATAATCAAATTGGGTAATAAATACCCAATTTGACCTATAACTTCTTCCAGTGGGTGCCAATTGTTCTGGGGCCCATTTTATTGGATTCAGCGTCCAGAATTTAGTGGAAAATGACACCCCACTCGCCTAAATCACCCAAAATCTCGAAAATCTATTTTTCAAAAAACACATTTTGACCCCTACCCCCTCCAAATTTGGTCCGATCGGGCTGCAAAGTTTCGAGGACCCATCTCGGCTGGGAACAGACCCCTGACCCAAATTTCAGATTTTTAGAAAATTGTCTACTACCAAAAACGGCGTGGACAATGGACGGCGGACGGACTTTGACCTTTTTTGATCAGGACATCATGAAACGTCCAGAAAAAAATTTTGAGCCGAATCGGAGAGGTTGACCATTATCATGAAAACATAGGTTGATTATTCAAGGAATAACCAACCAAAAGGTCAATGTCCGTCCGCCGTCCATTGTCCGCGCCGTTTTGGGTAGTAGAAAATGTTTTAAAAATCTGAAATTTGGGTCAGCGGTCTGTTTCCAGCCGAGATGGGTCCTCGAAACTTTTCAGCCCGATCGGACCACATTTGGGCGGGGTAGGGGTCAAAATGTGTTTTTGAAAAAGGGATTTTTCGAGATTTTGGGCGATCTAGGCGAGTAGGGTATCATTTTCCACTAAATTTTGGACGCTGAATCCAATGAAATTGGTCCCAGAACGATTGGCACCCACTGGAAGAAGTAATTGGTCAATTTATTGTTCAATTTATGGGTAAAAAAAACTAAATCAGAAAACAAAAATTTCGCTCTGACTTGGGGGCTCGAACCGAGAACGCGCTAGCCACTTGCGCCACGGTTTAATCTAGACTAGGACGAATGGCGTGTGGGTTATCATTTTCCACTAAATTTTGGACCCTGAATAGATTGGAATGGGTCCGGGACCCGCCACATCCACTGTTTCCCCCATTCGAGGAATAACCAACCCGTGTGTAAGAATTTGCAGATTTTTTTTCATTAAATTTAATACGTAATCAAACTGTCTTTTATTGAGCCGAAAATACTTCCTGAATATATTGTCATCAAACATCAGGTGCTTCTTTACTAATAGCGAAAATGATCCTTCTTGACCTCTAGTTAAATATAAATCCTTAATAGGTAATTAATTGTCTTTCAAATTTGTATTTGTAATAATAATATAAGAGCAAATCATCGTCTTCTTCTTCCTCCAATAGCAGCTTCATTACTAGGTTTTCCATCACGACACAAAACACCACTGACTTCATCGACAGACTCTCTTGAACTGAGCGTTTGCTTGATGACACTTGTCGCGATCTTCGGTCTCAGTCTCGACCTACAGTACATGCCGAAGAGACCGAGACACTTGTCGCGGTCGCTGGTCTCAGACTCCTGTCTCGGTCTCCTGTCTCTGTCGCGGCGCGAACCGCCGCCTTTCAAGGGACTCAGCTCAAAGCTCATACTCCGCCTGTGCTACGGCGACGTATTGGGCCGTATTCATTAAAAAATCTGCAAATTCTTACACACGGGTTGGTTATTCCTCGAATGGGGGAAACAGTGGGTGTGGCGGGTCTCAGACCCATTCCAATCGATTCAGGGTCCAAAATTTAATGGAATATGATACCCCACACGCCTAGGCACCAGAAATCCTGACACATACAAAATGGGTGGATACATACCCATTTTGACCCATAACTTCTTCCGGTGGGTGCCAATCGTTCTGGGACACACATCATTGAATTCAGCGTCCAAAATTTAATGGAAAATGATACCCCACACGCCTAGGTAGCAGAAATCCCGAAAACACATAATCAAATTGGGTAATAAATACCCAATTTGACCCATAACTTCTTCCAGTGGATGCCAATTGTTCTGGGACCCATTTTATTGGATTCAGCGTCCAAAATTTAGTGGAAAATGACACCCCACTCGCCTAAATCACCCAAAATCTCGAAAATCCATTTTTCAAAAAACCCCTACCCCCTCCAAATTTGGTCCGATCGGGCTGAAAAGTTTCGAGGACCCATCTCGGCTGGGAACAGACCCCTGACCCAAATTTCAGATTTTTAGAAAATTTTCTACTACCAAAAATGGCGTGGACAATGGACGGCGGACGGCGTACAGCGTACGGCGGACGGACATTGACCTTTTTTGATCAGGACATCATGAAACGTCCAGAAAAAAATTTTGAGCCGAATCGGAGAGGTTGACCATTATCATGAAAACATAGGTTGATTATTCAAGGAATAACCAACCAAAAAACGCTGCAAATTCCTACACGCTGGTTGGCTATTCCTCGGACCAGGCGCATGGTGACTCATTTCTTCAACATTGGGGAAAGGAGGGAACAGTGGGTGCGGCGGGTCCCAGACCCATTCCAATCGATTCAGGATCTTTTTGGAATTTTGGAAAAATTCCCGCAGGAATTGAAGGATGTCGCGGGTGGGGGATAATGTCCCTAAAAAGCAGGGGACGCGTCATAGTATGTACCTTGCCCTATAGACCAGTCCCGTACGAAGGCGCATGTAAGTATCATCACAAAACGACGAAATGAAAAAGGATTACCTTCAATAGCTGCCAGGGTAGGCAAAAGATCTGCGCCGACTCGATCGGAAATTAATTGGCGGTACCGCGACGACATACCTACTACGGCGAAAACCATTAGATCGCGAACGGAAATCACGGAATACCGAGTTCTAATAGATAATTAAACGTTCTGTAACTCAGCTGACTACACAAACGTAAGCGTGTAAACGGTTAACCGATAAGAACTGAAGAAGCGACGACGATGCCAGAATTACCCGGCCGAGAACGGAGCATAGAGAAGATATGCGGCGGCGTTCCCGATACATTAAGAAGGGATTAGTCTTCGTAGTACCGTTTACCTCTAAATTTTTAACGCTGAATCAATTGTGATGGATACCGGCCTGATCGGTGCCCTCTGGAGGTGGGTATGGGTCAAGATGGGTACCTTCCCACATATCTTGAATGGGTTTTCGGGATTCACGGGTACCTATGGACCTGGAGCATGAGAAAATGTGTAAGAGTATACTCATTCAACCGACTTTTGAGGTATGTATGTAGGTGCCCATACCCACTTCCAGAGGGCCCCACTCGGTCCGGGACTCATCACAATGGATTTAGCGTCAAAAACCAGTGGTAGGAAATTCAGTAGAAAGTTAGTGGTGGAAAACTAATCCTTCATGATGCTTCATGCTCATCTCTTCTCTATGCTCTGTTCTCGGCCCTGTTATCTAGCGTCGTCATTGCTTCTCCTGTACGCGTAGGTAGTCAGCTGGGTCACCGAATGTTTCATTCTTTATTGAACCTCAGTATTCCGTATTCTCCGTTCGCGATCGAATAGTCTTCGCCGTAGTGTGTTGTCGCTGTACCGCCCATTAATTACCGATCGAGTCGTCGCAGATCTTTTGCCTACGCTGACAGCTATTGAAGGTAATCCTTTTTCTAATTTGAACCTCGGACCAGGCGCATGGAAACTAATTTAAAAACATGGGGGAAACGGTGGGTGCGGCAGGTCCCAGACACATTCCAATCGATTTAGTGTCCATGATTTAGTGGAAAATGATACCCCACGCGCCCAGGTACCAGAAATCTCATAAACACATATTTAAAATTAGTAATTGTCGGAATAAAACCCTGAGATTCCTCGCATTCTGACCCACCCCTTCAGTATGTTTGAATCAAAGTAGATGAGGAGACAGGAGGCGCAAGAATCTACGTCATCTAGCAACGCAGTAACATCTCCCAACGCAACCTACAATCTTCCTGCTTCGTCCTGGGCATCTGAAATTCAGCGGACTGCAAACTACCGACGATCTTTGAATGAAACTAACTACGGACATCAACTGCATCGGAACATCATTTGAGAACTCCTTAAGACTTTCGAACAATCACTACGCGAAATATTATTAGTATATAAATCAGCTGACAATTAGCCAATTTGACGGCTTGGATTTGCCCTTTTCTCATTCTCGTTCTATGGCTGCTCAAGTGTACTTGAATAAATGCTGTCTGTGCGCTTCCACATCTTATTGCAATTCTGGACAGAAGAAATGATGAAGGTAAATCAAAATAATTTAATACCGGTATGCTAAAATCTTGACACGAATTCGTAGCAGATTATGGCCTCGATTTGGTGACGCGATCCGTAAAGGAATTGAGGCGAAAGGACGCCGAGTGAAATTTGGATAAAAAGCCCTTTGGAAAGTAGAGATTTGGAAATGTAGCGAATACTGAGACTCCATCTCGCTCTGATCTTGTAGTGTTGGTAGTTTAGAGGTTATTAGGTAGACTCAGATGTAATTTGTCGTGTTCGGTCGTTGTTGAATGGAATAGGTTATAGATTTGAGGTTGAATTGGTGCCGTGGCGTCTCTACGATGAGTTTGGATGCTGAGAGAACTTCAATTTGAGGTTGTTCCACCTCAAATCGTCGTCTTATTAATGTTCTGGTATTCTAGTGTTCGACGCTAGGGATGTTTGGTCAGTCTTGTTAGGAACTGGTTGAAGTTCAAAGGATAAGTCCTCACGAGGAAAAATAGTCGGTGCTGAGGTAGAAGTACCTTGCCCGGCGAAATAGGTGTGTGATGTGCGAACCGGGAAGCATTGGGTGAATGCAGTGGAGGCTTAGCCCTTGAGTCGACACACTAGGGACGGGAGAGGCTGGGATGGATCAGCCTGCTGAAGTTCGCCTTCGGCCGTAATAGGTCGTCGTATGGAGAAGCGTACTTGCGATGGGATATCGCCGGAAGTTTGTTGTACGAAGAGAGGTGGGGGTACGTAGAAATCGCCCCCGGATTTAGACAGTAAAAAGCAATCGATTGTCGTGCTGAGTCACGGGTGTCCATTGGGATAAAAACACCACGGAAAGGTAACCTCTCGCGAACTCAGCGTTTCCTCTGGTCATAGTGCCGAGGCCGGTCCCGCATTAAATAACAATATACACAGGGGCAGCAAGCAACCATACTTGCTGTATATTGTTGGGGTTCATTATGCACACGCATGCCGCCAGGAATACACAATTCCTGGTCGAACGAGATGTTCACGGAAACTGAAGATGGAAGTTAGATTCAAAAATTCGGTTCTGGAGTCTCAGTATGTCAGCTGTTTTGGAGAAATTATTGGGCCTTCTTTCGGGCATTGAGCTTTTACAAAGAGTTAAGTTGATCACAAATAAAAAGGATCGCATATTGATAGATTGACTGGATAAAGCTACACCACACGTATATGTCTGGCCTCACATTAGAAACACAATATTGTATCATTCATGTTCTAATTATGTAATAAATAATGTAATGTTCTTCTTCATGCCATGTATAGCAGCGATGTAATATGATGTGATAATACAAATCAAATCAAATCAAATCAAATATTCATTTATTGGCAACAACATAAAATTTACTACAAACCAAGAGGGAACAAAAAAAAAGATAAAATTATATAAATTTGAAAATTTAACATAACTTAAATAAATACCGTTGCCCACCGAAGAATAAGTTTAAAAAAAACTTGTGCTCTTCAGCGGAGTTCAGAAAATCAGAAAAAGTGCAAAGCACGAAGTGGTGAACTGTGCGCCAATATGGAAGAATAAACATAACTATCTAATGAACCAAAAAATTATAAAATAGAGAATATAAAAAGAAAGAGAAAGGAAAAATCATCCCGAAAGCCAGTGAGCTATAAATTAGAGCTTAATTTTTTCTTAAAAGAACCCAAGCTGTCAAAAAGAAAAACATTAATACCTTTTTCATACAGAAATTTAAGAGCTTGGACGTATGAATTCCTTTTGTAAAATTCAGTGTTAGCTCTTGGCAAAATTATACCAGACGAAAAAAAAAAAAAAAAATTTTCGGCTGCTAGAAGCAACTGAAACATGCTCACTTTTGATCCCCGAACGAAATAAATGTATGCATGATTGAATTAAAAAGCATCAGCTTGCGTACAAGTCCGCAACTCAGTGGGACATTTTCATGTTTTAAACAAAAGAAAAAAAGAGAGAACCGTCATGAGAACCGTCAATCGAAAGAAATGAGCACAAAGAGGAATTTCATAAAGATGAGCACAAAGAGGAATTTGATAAAGACTAGCACAAAGGAGAATTTGATAAAGATGAACACAAAGAGGAATCTGATAAAGATTAGCACAAAGGAGAATTTGATAAAGATGGACACAAAGAGGAATTTGATAAAGATGGACACAAAGAGGAATTTGATAAAGATTAGCACAAAGGGGAATGTGATAAAGATTGACCAAAAGAGGAGGTGACACAACCAGGCTCCATAACTGTACACTACTTACGGAACGTCTTTCAGAAAAGAAAACTGGATTTAAACTGTGAACCTGGTGCATGCATACGGATTTCTTTTATTTTCTCTCTTACAACATGCGATAATTGTTTGTCTGTCCAATACATACGTATAGTCTTATGTATTCACATTGTTATCGGTACACACTATTGTTATCGGTACACACTATTAGGATTTCCCCAAACAGAGGGTTGCATTGTATCGACATTCATCTATTTCGATTGTCTACAATTTCGTGATGTGATTTCGTAACGCTAAAAAAGTAACGCTTTTCGAGTTTATGTGCCAGGGTCAAGACATGAAAATGTCAAAAAAACCGAATACCGATAGCTGCGCATCTATTTCGATTGTCTACAATTTCGTGATGTGATTTCGTAACGCTAAATTCGTAACGCTAAAAAAGTAACGCTTTTCGAGTTTATGTGCCAGGGTCAAGACATGAAAACGTCAAAATATTTGAGTGATGTTTTTTAAACAAAAACAAAAAAAAAAACAAATGAAACAAAATTATTGATGAGAGAAATCATATGATAAGGATCTCGGCTGGGGATGGCCTGTTACCTATGGAATAGTTATTTGTTTGTGCTTGGAGTAAGTAATCGCTGTTGGGGCTGAAGGAAGGGTTGAACACAGGGAAGGAGCTCGGAAGGGGCGGATGAGAGGCTGGAAGGCTACGGATAATATTTTATTTAACAAATATTTTGTTTGGATCGTGGTGTAGCGGCTCTTCTAAGACCCGTTAGTCGTAAATTGGAGTGGGCAAAAGGAAAAGAGGGAAAAGGCCTAATGTTACGCGGACACCAATCGTGTTGAAAAGCAAAGAGAACTGTTTCAGTGGTGTTCAGTGGAATATAGGTGTAAGACGCACGGTGGGGGTTGACCTCACACAAATAAGGAAATTTACTTGAATATTGGTAGACCAATAATTGGAAATCGGAACAGGAAAGTGACTCGGATATTGGCTGACCAATTGGAAATTGGAATAGGAAACTTACTTGGATATTAATTGGAAAATTGGATATGGATAATTGGAACTGAGGAACGGTCGAGCAATAAATGAACGAGAATCACGAATGCATTAAGCATCAAGTCAATTCACAGAGTATAAACGGAAAAAGATATACCTAACTTACTTAATAACAGTTGGATATTGAAAAACTTGTTTTTAACACACTGGATTTAAATGATGGGAATCATTTTTTTAAATGGATGAAATCATAAAATTTAATTGGAAGTGTTGTGTTGGAAATCGTTTTGATGGAGAAACGTGGAAGAGGAATAAATTAAATAAATTGATATTGGGCAAATTGGATGCAAATTGCAGGACACAAGTGTCGGGAAGATTATTATGAGGTGCTGAGACCGACAGAGGTTGTACATGTGTGCCACAAGTGGCGGATTCTGGATCGGATTAGCTACAAAGAAAGGAGTGAAGGTCTTGAAGCAGAATTACTGGGAGAGGGTCTGTTGAAATTTTGGATGGAAAACCTGGATGGTCTTTGAATCAGGTGGAAATGACTAATGGCCGAGAGTGGATCTCTAGCTTGGGTATAAAGGAGTTGTGACATAATCAGTTGTGGAAGGACACTATTCAAGACACGCTGGAAGCGAATGACCGAATCTGTGACATCTGGAGAAGAATATTATCAACATTTCTCGGATAAGAGATATTTACGTATTGGTGAAAAAGGTAAAATTGTTTATCTTGTCGACATTGGAACCGTTTTACCAGAAGGCGGAATCTGGACTGGGTGTGCTTCTGAAATTGTTGACAATTTGAAACAAAAATTACACGATCAGCCCACCTGCTGGGCAGGCTGATCTAGATTATATTAGGTATTAGAGGAGAGTGGTCATCACTGGCAGCAGAACCCTTTGGGGTCGCTAGGTACAACGTTTCAAAGAGGGGGGCGACCTTAATCGCTTAATCTTCGTCGCTTAATTTGAAAAAACGCGGGATCAGAGCTGTGGTTGGCACTCCTGCCTGCTCCCAGCTCCCTGATCCCGTGGGCCGTGTCCGCCATTACTTGAAAGAGATCGGTGGACGTTCCGGGTGGGGCCGTCGGGTGGGACGTGAGTGACCACTCTCCTCTAATACCTAATATAATTTAGATCAGCCTGCCCAGCAGGTGGGCTGATCGTGTAATTATATTTCGGTATCTCGGAGAGTGGTCATCACTGGCAGCTGTTGAAAGACTGAGTCCACCGAGGGAAAAAAAAGGGGGCGGGCGGAGCCCGAAATAACGGAGCACAAAAAGGCTATGTGGGGTTGGCATAAAGCAAAACGGCCTTCAGATGTGCAGGAAGGGCCGTAGCAATAGCTACGCAGGAAGAAAAAGAAATATACTTGATGTGGAAGAAACATATATAGTGAATGGTTTTGATGCCAAAGCGGTCGTACCCGCCGACTGACGGAAAGTACAAAGACAGAATTAAGACAGAATTACGTGTATGCGCAAGAAACACATGGTAAATACTTCCGACGCAACCGCGGTCGTATCCGCCGACTTACGGAAAGTACAAAGATGGAATTAAGACAGAATTACGTGTATGCGCAAGAAACACATGATAAATACTTCCCACGCGACCGCGGTCGTACCCGCCGACTTTCGGAAAGTACAAAGACGGAATTAAGACAGAATTACGTGTATGCGCAATGCGCTGAAAACTGAAATTGAAGTGAATTTGGAAATCGGAGTGAAATTGAAAAATTGTTGAAATGGAATTGCAGTTGAAATGGAAAGTTGACGTTAAAAATGAAACTGAACAAATCAGAGGCCGGAGGGCGAGTCGATGAGGTGCCGCCGAACCACCGCATCTGCGAAGTCCTGAAACGAAAGTGGCCGATTATAAACTTGCGCAAACATACGTGAACGAGGTGACCAACCGGCCGCCTGGAAGATGGCATCCAACGGAACGCCTCCACGCGCCGCCGCCGATACGGAGGCGTGACGAGTGGAGTGAGCCGAAAAAATGGACGTGTCGACCCCCGCCCCGGCCATAATAGACTTCACCCATCGACTAATGGTGGCCGTTGAGGCCGGCGAAAAAGGACGGGTAGTGGTCAGGAGGAGTGAGTCGTGACGGGTGTCCTGCGTGCAGGCCAAATAGGCCCGAAGGCAGGAGGGCACGCAAAGGGCCGGATCCTGAGGAAGGAAGGGAAGAACAATGGCCGGGGCAGGAGCCGACCGTCTAGTAGTTTTGAGGAAGGCTGGGACGAAAATAGTGCACCCCCGCTCTGAGAAGACAATATGCTGCCGTTTAACGGCAGTAATTGTCTGGAGGCGCTGCCCGGAGGCTAACAGCAACAGCGTGGCCAGCTTCTTGGTTAAGAACGAGCGCCGGCTGTCCGTGGCGGCCGAGAGGAAAGTAAGGACCACTGCTGGATCCCAGGAGGTCCGATATTTTGCCGAAGACGCCGGCCGCTTTCATAAAACGGCGCACGTCCGGGTGGGCCCCCACCTCGGAATGTGACAGAAGGGAAACAGCCGGCCTGTAAGTATTGAGGGAACTATACCCCACCCCCGTGGAAACAAGAATATGCTAAAGAAATGATAAGAGCGAGAACGGCGTGACGACCGTCGGGTTCCAGGATCTGTCAGCCGTGAAGGAAAGCCACTTCGTAAGGGCCGAGTGATACTGGCGACGGGTACTCTCCGCTAGGGAGTCGAGGAGTGTGAGGACGACAGAGTCAAGCGGAGGCTGTTGGCAGACGGATGGGGGCGGCTGCTGAAAGGTGAAAGGAGATTAACATCGGGCCCGAGTGTTATAACATCAGAGATACGCAAGCTTAGGCTAAGTGGAAACCACGGCTGTGACGGCCAAAGTGGGAGCGCTAGAATGCCCGTGGCCCCGTCCGACCTCATCTTGTGGAGCACCCTAGGAATGAGGGAAAAGGGAGGGAAAGCGTAAAAAAAATACTGTGACCAGTCAAAGGTAAACGCATCCACTCCCGCCGCCCCGTCGTCAGGGAATCAGGAGAAAAAGACGTCACAGAGGTGGAGCGCTGAGGAGGCAAAGAGGTCAATATCAGGGGTTCCAAACCGCTGCACAGCGGTACGAAAAAATTTTGGATCACACGGGATTCACGGTCGGCAACGTAATTATCCGCCGTGTGGACATAGGAGGCAAACAGAAAGAGGTTGCGCTGCTCGCAAAAATCCCATATTAGTCTGGCAATCGCTTGAAAACGGGGGAATCGGACACTCCCCCCCTTGTTGACAACGGCGATGGCCGTGGTGTTGTCCAGACGAAGCAAGATAGAAGACGAGCTCCAAGCACTGACAAGGGCCTGTAGCGCATGAAAAGCCGCCTTCAGCTCTAAGCCTTTAGAGCCACGTCTCGATCACGTGAACAAGCTAAAGAGGAGCGCGCTAACAGCACAGAATCGTCAAGGTAATTAACAATAGAAATCCCTTGAGCGCGCAAGTGCGCCACGACGGGCCTCATTAACTTATGGAATACGTAGGGGGGCCGTAGAAAGACCCATCGGCAGGCATGTCATTCAATATAAACGACCGCTAAAACGGAAAACTAAGAACCGTCGATCGGCCGGATGAACGGGGACCAAATAAAAAGCCTTGGAAAAATCTATGATGACGGCGAACATGTCCGGCTCTAAAAGGTGGTCCTCCAGCTTAAAATGGGGAGGCCGGAGAAAACGATTGAGGCCTTTCAGATTTAAAATAAAGCGGGCCTCGCCGTCGGGCTTGGGCACCGTAAAAACCGGCGAGAGGAAGCACGGCTCGGACGACGGGAAATATGTTATAACCCCCAAAGACAGGAGTTCGGTGACCTGGGTGGCCAGAGGGGAGCCCCCCGAAACGGGGGGCGAGTGGGAAACGAAGGGAGGCACTGACAGCGGCGGGGGAGCACCGGAAAAAGGGAGGCGGTAACCGCGCACCCATTGAAGAAAGTGACTCAGATTCCGAATCTGAAGCTAAAGGTGAATCTATTTCTATGATGAACTTGAATAAAAACATGGACAAGCTGATGAAAAAATTCGACGGGTTTAACAAAGAAATAGTGTCGGTCAGAAACTCCATGGGGTTTTTTAACGAGCAGTTTGAAGAGATGAAAAAATTAATGGAAGATTTTAAAAAGGAAATGAAGGGAGTAAGTGATGAGAATCAAGCATTACACACTGAGAATGTGCGGATGAAGGAGGAGAGAGGAGAGTTGCGAACACGTACAAACGACCTTGAACAATGTGCTTTATCTACGACTTTTGAACTGAGTGGAATACCTGAGACGCCGAATGAGAACGTAACGGAGATAGTTTTATCGGTTGCCAGTAAAATTGGCATTTCAATGAGTAATACGGACATCTCATGTTATCGACGAAAGTTCAGAGTACACAAAGAGGCCTCCAGGCGAGTCTCTTCTGGGCTCGATCGTGGTCTTCTGATTGTAAACACTAATCTTGAGTTGATGAAACTTTGGATGACTAAGAAGAAAGAACTCAGGGACATTACGGCAAAGGACATCAATATTGTTTTTCAGGATAACAAAATATATGTCAACGAGCGTCTAACGGCTCACAACCGGAAATTATTCTGGTTGACAAGGCAAATTGCGAAGAAATACGAGTTCCGTTTCGTTTGGACGAACGGTGGGCGTGTCTTTGTGAAAAAGGATGATCTACCGGCCTCTTTCTCGATACGTATAAGGTGTGAAGATCAACTGAGGGGTCTCGACGTTCGTAAGCATATTTTCCGGGATTAGTTTAATTAAGACTTTATTATTGTGATTCAAAAGGTTAATTTTTCATAGAAGAAATGACATTTAATTTGTTAGAAAATGAGTTGGATTCGCTGAATAGGTAATCATCAACAATATGTTGCCCAATCTGCTGAGGAGTGCGAACTATTTCTTGATACAAAACCCAGTTTATTGATTTATTCTCTGAATATTCGAAGCCTGTCAAAGAACTTCGATGGTCTATTGGTGAATTTAACTCAATTTAAGAGGATGAAGTTTGATTTAATTGTATTATCTGAGGCCTGGCTTAAGGATAAAGAAGTAAACCTGCATAATATTGAGGGATATAGCGTGTTATATACTACTAGAAATTTTAATCAAAACAGCGGACTTGTTGTATATTGCAAAAATGATTTGTCCATAACGAATTTTACTGAGTTGTATCTTGAGGGCAGTTCGAGTGTTAGTTTTGAGGTATCTAAATCTGGCTCTACCTTCACTGCGATTTGTTCTTACAGATCGCCGAGTTCGGATATGATTAGTACCAGCCAGTACTTAATTGATTTGGAGAATTATTTGAAAGCATGCAGAAATTGCACCTACTTAATTGGAGACATCAACATAAATATATTAGATCATACTAATAAGACTAGCGATGATTATTTAAATCTAATGTGTAAATCTAAGTTCGTTTCTTTAATAAATGGTGCAACTCGTTCTGACGCAAGGGGTGTCCACGGAAGTTGTATAGATCATATATTTTCAAATGTTTTAGACCATAATGTTATTACATCCATTATTTATGAATCTAATATCACTGATCACCACTCATGTATAGTGCAACATCCTCTGAATTGCGATCTGCGGTATAGGAACATTAACAAACCGCCTTCAGTTAAAAAAGGTATAGATTATAAAAGGCTGCTCTCAGCCATACAATCTGTAAATTGGGATGGTGTCTATTCAAAATTGAATGTTGATGAGGCTGCGGATGAATTTATCAACATTATAACAAGCTATACTGAGGGTTGCTCTGTTGTGCTTGGTTCAAAATTAAATCATAAATCGACTAGACTGAAGCCTTGGATAACTGGAGGTTTACTTACATCCGTTAGAAAGAAAGAGAAATTGCTGATGAAACTAAAGAAACAGCCATTTAATGTCGTTTTGCGGAAATATATTAATGTATATCAACATAAATTAAAAATCTTGATCAAGGATACCAAAAACGATTACTTTAAACGTAAATTACAGTTGGTGGAGGGGGATCCGAAAAAGACTTGGTCTGTTATAAATGAAGTTATGGACAAAAAATCAACTCCAAATTCTATTTCTGAGATTTGCGTTGATGGCCGAAGTATTAGTTGTAACGAAAACTCGTCACTTGTTGCTTCATCTTTCAACAGGCACTTTGCCTCGGTAGGTGAAACACTATATAGAAAAATTCCGAATCGCACTTATTCTGATTATTACAACCCGCGTACTACTACTAATATTAGGGATCTTACTGCCTTTAAGGAAGTTATGTCAGATGATATAGTCAGAGCTATGAAATCTCTAAAAGGAGGTTCAGGCCCTGGGGATGATGGAATCACTGTTCAAACCTTGATGAAATTACAAGAGTTTATCGTGGCTCCGTTGCAATACCTGATTAATCTCAGTTTCCAAACTGGTTGTTTTCCAGAGCGCTTTAAGAGGGCACTAGTTACCCCGTTGTTCAAAGGAGGGAAGGATAAAAGTTTAAATAATTTCAGACCAATTTCATTATTAAGTAATGTGGCAAAAATATTTGAAAAATGCGTCAAAATACAGGTACTAGCGCATTTAAGGGCAAATAATTTATTGTCAGACACACAATTTGGATTTCTCGAGGGTCGAGGTACTCAGGATGCCATTGCTTGTTTAAATTCTGAAATAGCAAAGGCTCTTGACTCGAAAGAAAAAGCTATTGCCATCTATTTAGATCTAGCTAAAGCCTTCGATACGATTTGCCACACTGAATTGCTCTCAAGACTCGAGAATTATGGATTTAAGCAAACAGCTCACAAGTGGATCAAGAGCTACTTAACTGGACGCTCTCAAAGAGTTAAACTTAATGATGTGATAAGTTCTCCGGAAGTGCTAAATTTTGGAGTACCACAAGGGTCGATGCTAGGACCAATTTGGTTCCTGATTTTTCTGAACAGTATTGCTGAATTGTCGTTGGATGGTTCAATAATTTGCTATGCAGATGATACGGCACTTGTGTTTAGAGGTGCACAATGGGATGAAACTTTTGATAAGGCGGAAAGAGGGATCAGTTTGGTTAAAATTTGGTTAGATAGGAGCGGTCTCACTTTAAATTTATGCAAAACCAAATTCTCCACTTACACTCTCACTGCGGCGACTCAACCACTCCGGGACACTATCATGATTCATTACGACTCGTGTTCTGTAATGGGAGCGGAAAATATCTGTTCTTGTCCTACTATAGAAAAAGTCTCTACAGTAAGATACCTGGGTGTGTGGGTGGATCAATTTTTGAGATGGGAGGTGCATGTGGACCACCTTACCGCAAGAGTGAGAAAATTGATCTATGTTTTTGCCAGATTGAGATGCTGCTTAAGTCCCGACATAATGAAATCTGTATATTTTGCTCTATGTCAGTCGGTTTTGCAATATGGAATCGTGGGTTGGGGTTCTGCGTCAAAAACTACCCTCCAGCCACTCATTAGAGCCCAGAAAGCTATTCTGCGGGTTATGGACCAAAAACCTTTTTTCGAGCACACGGCTCCCATATTCATCAAATGGGGAATTTGTTCAGTAAGCCAATTGTTCATAAAATCGGCCATTCTGCAAATTAAAAAGGAAAATAAAATTATAATGATTGGTCATGATGTACACACTAGGGCAAAAAAGGACCTCAGGTGTATAATTCCAAAGGGAACAACTTCTTTTTTCCAAAACCAATATTTTTATATAGGAGTGAAATTTTTCAACTCACTCCCTGTAGATGTCAAAGTGGCTTGTAATCAGGCAAATTGGAAATCAATAGTAACCAGGCATCTTTTGAAGGAAAAAATTACTTTAATTTAATAATCCATAATGTAATTCTGTTCTTTGTTTATGTTTTTCTTTGTACTGCTTCCATGAGACAATGTCGTCTCCCTTATGCTGTTTTAACTACACCCGCTCTATATAGTTCACAGTACTTGCTTATGTTTTTCCCCTAGATTTGACTCCTCTCCCTGTGCACGGTTCGCCATACAGGGGGAGTACCTTCCAGATTAGTGATGTTTTTTGTTATATTTTATTTGAATAGTCCTTTTTAATTTTATTTGGGTATTTATCTCTTGTGTGTTTATTGTGGAAGGAAATAAATAAATAAATAAATAAAAATTTTGGCTCTGACAGTTCTCATCATGGTTGTCATTTTCTCCTGGGCTTGATCAGTCGTTCTTGCTAGGATTACCGCGGCAACATCGTCTGCATAACCTACCAGAAAGGTGTTTTCTTGCATCACAAGTTGTTGAATTCGGTCATAGGGAAAATTGCAGAGTTGGCCCTAGTACTGGCCGTTGGGCCGCTTCTGCTGTGATTAGTTTTACTCTTTGTCCTTGAGCGGCGTCATAAACCTTAGTAGATAAGGAGGCACATGAAAGGTCTCCTGTAGTGGTTGAAGCATGTCCTGCTGACCGGCTGAGTTGACATCCAACTGAACTTCTTCACAACGCACGCCCGGCTTGGCTGATCATCATCTCACATGACTCATTTTGGCCATTTTTCAACTTGACAACTTATTCTCCGTGACCAGCGATTTATGGTTTGTCTTTAAACTGTTCTACTTTTATGGGAATCAAAATTGGTCAAAAAAAAAGCTAAAGCTAAAGGAAATTTAGGATGAGTATTTGATATTCTTGTCGTGATGAAGAGTGATATTCTGCAGAAAAAGGCTGATTTTGGCAGGATTGAGCGGTTCTCACTCACACAGGTTCTGCTTAGTAATGGCGATTTCCACCAAAAGCAACCCCTTGAAGCGAGACCTCCCTACCCCCTGTAATACTCCTCATTTTAACAACCGCTCTCCATTGCAGGGCTCCAGGTCTGCACATTTTCTGACTTGAATTATCACCTCAGAAATTTACCAATCTAGCGCCCCGTACTGTGGAGGATGACGGGCTGCCGGGTGCGGGGGGGGGGGGGTGTTTGCCTTCCATCTTAACGACATCCCCACCGCCTTATTTCCTCAGTTAAGGGACCGTCGGGTGGGGAACGGGGCAGCGGAAACTATAGCGGGAATCTCGAGTACTAGATGGGCCAAGTGACGGGGGAGGGGGAGGCTGATTTGTGAGTTGCGGGGGTGGGAGGGGTTTTAGGGGTCGGTTTAAATTAGTGGCGTCTCTTGCCGAGGGTTCGAAGTTCAAACCCCTTTCCCGGGGTCCATCGCTTGAGACCCTTTTACCCAAAACATTGATCAAGGCTCTCCGCTGTCTTCCCATCCTGAGTTTGGTGACGATCGAACAGCAACAGCGATCGAGGTGAATTTTGAAAGGGATGATTTGAGGAATCATTCCGACCGGAGTGTCCCAAAATTACTATATTATTTATTTATTTATTTATTTAAAAAGAAACGGGACAAACCCAATTACAATAATGAATGCAGGTAGTAGTAAATGTACAGCGACAAAGAAAATGACAATCAATGAAAAGGGAAAAGAGCAGAATCTAAGCTGAAGGCCAAAAGTAACCTAGCACTGCACTGATCACACGAATTGGTTAGGTAACGAAGACGATGGTCGGTTCAGAGTTCGAAAGAGAGTAGACCTAATACGTGGAAGTGGCGAAGAAATTACGTCGATAAAGGGGGGCGACGTGGAGAGGAGGTTCACCTGTCGGGGAAGACGACACATTGGGCGGTTGTAGAAGTAGTTTGTAGCTGAGAAAGGGATGGCAAAGGGCACAACAGAACGAGAAGCGGCGCGGGGTACGTGGAAGCCAATACAGGCGAGAAGATCCGGAGCGTCATGGCGACCAGATAGCAAGCCGTGGAAGAACGAGACGTCAGAGCACAGCCGTCGATCACGTGGAAACAGCAAGTCGAAACGGCGTGCAAGCTCATCGTAGGCCAGGTTCTCCCGGGGAATTGAGAGCTTGTAGGCGAGATAGCGGAGGAAAGCTCTAAAAACTCGGTCGATCTGTACGGCGTGGCAATCGTAGTGAGGGCTCCAGATCACAGACGCATACTCCAGGATTGGTTGCACGAGGGTTTTGTAGAGCGTCACGAGGGCCGATGCTTGAGTGAACTCCCTGGTGATCCTCCTCACAAAACCCAGAGCCCGCATCCCACGGGACGCTACCTGAGCGATGTGAGTAGAGAAGGAGGGCTGCGAGTCCAAGAGTACACCCAAGTCCACAATGCTGTCCCCGCGTGAGAGCGGAACACCGTCGATCAGATAGAGGTGGTTGACTGGAGAGTGTGAGCGGTGGAACGATGTGACCGCACATTTGGACGGGTTCAGCAACAGACCATTTTGTTCACACCAGAGAGAGAGGGCATCGAGGTTCTGCTGTGAAATTATTTTACGTTTTTAAGGAAACTGGTAGTTTCTTGTCCCGGAAACATACAAGAACAATTTATTTTGGCTTAGCATTCTCCATCATCAAGTATGGCATCATTCTATGGGGTAGTGCAAATAAAACTCTAATTAAAAAGGTGCAAACAGTCCAAAATCGTATTTTGAAAATTATATTAAATAAAAATATGAGGTACCCAACGTCCCAGCTATATGAACAGCTCGATTTAAAAAACATCACTCAAATATTTTTAATTCAATCATGCATACATTTATTTCGTTCGGGGATCAAAAGTGAGCATGTTTCAGTTGCTTCTAGCAGTCGAAATTTTTTTTCGTCTGGTATAATTTTGCCAAGAGCTAACACTGAATTTTACAAAAGGAATTCATACGTCCAAGCTCTTAAATTTCTGTATGAAAAAGGTATTAATGTTTTTCTTTTTGACAGCTTGGGTTCTTTTAAGAAAAAATTAAGCTCTAATTTATAGCTCACTGGCTTTCGGGATGATTTTTCCTTTCTCTTTCTTTTTATATTCTCTATTTTATAATTTTTTGTTTCGTTAGATAGTTATGTTTATTCTTCCATATTGGCGCACAGTTCACCACTTCGTGCTTTGCACATTTTCTGATTTTCTGAACTCCGCTGAAGAGCACAAGTTTTTTTTAAACTTATTCTTCGGTGGGCAACGGTATTTATTTAAGTTATGTTAAATTTTCAGATTTATATAATTTTATCTTTTTTGTTCCCTCTTGGTTTGTAGTAAATTTTATGTTGTTGCCAATAAATGAATATTTGATTTGATTTGATTTGATTTGCTGGAGGAGCAGGCAGTCTGAGGGGTCGCGTATGGAGATGAAGAGCTTTAGGTCGTCGGCATAGATCAGGAACTTAATATGATGGAGAGAGGAGATGACATGTTTGTCAATCGTGTTGCTGACTAAATAACAAATTAGATGGGCAATGTGATTGGTAAAATTTGTTAATTTTTTTAACACGTTGATTCAGCGACCAAAATTAAGTGCAAATGATACCCCACACGCCTAGGTAACAGAATTCTCGAAAACCCTCTTTCGAAATAAGTAGATAGGTGCCCATTTTGACCCTTAACGTCTTCCGGTGGGGTGCAATCGTTCTGGGACCCGTCTCATTGGATTCAGCGTCCAAAATTTAGTCGAAAACGATACCCAACACGCCTTAAATCTTGAAAAATCATTTTTCTAAAAACACATTGGTTTTAGACGTTACTCTGAACGGTCCTCGTAAACCTAGTTTTAACGGTTGGTGAGGGGTGAAGAGGTTGAGGTTATCAATTATTGTAGGCGGAGGTAGAAAGGCGTAGAGGCAATTTGAACCAAAAGGTCTATCTGACGTGATCGTACGCCAATTTCAGACGTCGACACGGATCCGCCTCAGCGTGAGATTCCCCTCTACAGCGAAACGGCGGGCCCCTTTCTTCGCAGGCTATAATCTTCACAGACTTCTTCATCGCTTGAAGAAAACCCCAAACTACGGAAGCTCCCCGAGATGCACTCGCCAAAGGTCAACTGGGCTCGACACTTTGAGGTAACTGTTCGCATCGTTTCACGAGGTTAGTCAACTTTGAAGCCTCTTTACCCACCCGCCCCACCCTGTTGGTCGAATAGTTGCGCTTGTAAACGCGAAACCTCGTCGAGCTTCAAGTCAAAGCCTTCTGCGCTTTATGGCTCGGCTGAAGAGCTCGTTTCTACTTGGTGGAATGAAAGAAAATACGCGATAGGTTTGAGGCCAGCCAACTGTTGGCCGCTGGATCGTTACCACTCACAACGACTACATTCGGCCATCACAATTCATAAGTCATCAAGAACTTTATAAATACATTTGATCAAGTATTAGAAGGAAACGCAGCATATTCTTTCACAGGGTTTGGTTATTCCACGGACTAAGAGCGTAGGGACTCACTCCAATCGATTCAGCGTAACATTTACAGAAAAACGATACCCCACACGCCTAGGTACCAGAAATTTTGTAAAGCCACATTCGAAATGGGTAGATAGATACCCATTTTGACCCACAACCTCTTCCGGTGGGCGCCAATCGTTCTGGGACCCGTCTCATTGGATTCAGCGTCCAAAATTTAGTCGAAAATGACTACGCTAACCCCACGCGACTAGATCACAAAAAATCTCAAAAATCCATTTTTCAAAATACCGCTCAATTTCAATTACCGTTAGCTTATGACGTACCAAAAATATGGCATTTTTCTGCTTCAACTTAAAACAAGCCAATTGGTAGTTGATGAAAAAAAATCTGCAAATTCTTACACACGGGTTGGTTATTCCTCGAATGGGGGAAACAGTGGGTGTGGCGGGACCCAGACCCATTCCAATCGATTCAGGGTCCAAAAATGTAGTGGAATATGATACCCCACACGCCTAGGCACCAGAAATCCTGACACATACAAAATGGGTGGATACATACCCATTTTGACCCATAACTTCTTCCGGTGGGTGCCAATCGTTCTGGGACACACATCATTGAATTCAGCGTCCAAAATTTAGTGGAAAATGATACCCCACACGCCTAGGTAGCAGAAATCCCGAAAACACATAATCAAATTGGGTAATAAATACCCAATTTGACCCATAACTTCTTCCAGTGGGCGCGAATTGTCCTGGGACCCATTTTATTGGATTCAGCGTCCAAAATTTAGTGGAAAATGACACCCCACTCGCCTAAATCACCCAAAATCTCGAAAATCCATTTTTCAAAAAACACATTTTGACCCCTACCCCCTCCAAATTTGGTCCGATCGGGCTGAAAGGTTTCGAGGACCCATCTCGGCTAGGAACAGACCCCTGACCCAAATTTCAGATTTTTAGAACATTTTCTACTACCAAAAACGGCGTGGACAATGGACGGCGTACGGCGTACGGCGGACAAACATTGACCTTTTTGGTTGGTTATTCCTTGAATAATCAACCTATGTTTTCATGATAATGGTCAACCTCTCCGATTCGGCTCAAAATTTTTTTCTGGACGTTTCATGATGTCCTGATCAAAAAAGGTCAATGTCCGTCCGCCGTCCGCCGTCCGCCGTACGCCGTACGCCGTACGCCGTCCGCCGTCCATTGTCCACGCCGTTTTTGGTAGTAGAAAATTTTCTAAAAATCTGAAATTTGGGTCAGGGGTCTGTTCCCAGCCGAGATGGGTCCTCGAAACTTTTCAGCCCGATCGGACCAAAATTGGAGGGGGTAGGGGTTTTTTGAAAAATGGATTTTCGAGATTTTGGGTGATTTAGGCGAGTGGGGTGTCATTTTCCACTAAATTTTGGACGCTGAATCCAATAAAATGGGTCTCAGAACAATTGGCTCCCACTTGAAGAAGTAATGGGTCAAATTGGGTATTTATTACCCATTTTGAATATGTGTTTTCGGGATTTCTGCTACCTAGGCGAGTAGGGTGTCATTTTCCACTAAATTTTGGACGCTGAATCCAATAAAATGGGTTCCAGAACAATTGGCACCCACTGGAAAAAGTTATGGGTCAAATTGGGTATTTATTACCCAATTTGATTATGTGTTTTCGGGATTTCTGCTACCTAGGCGTGTGGGGTATCATTTTCCACTAAATTTTGGACGCTGAATTCAATGATGTGTGTGCCAGAACGATTGGCAACCACCGGAAGAAGTTATGGGTCAAAATGGGTATGTATCCACCCATTTTGTATGTGTCAGGATTTCTGGTGCCTAGGCGTGTGGGGTATCATATTCCACTACATTTTTGGACCCTGAATCGATTGGAATGGGTCTGGGTCCCGCCACACCCACTGTTTCCCCCATTCGAGGAATAACCAACCCGTGTGTAAGAATTTGCAGATTTTTTGATCTAGACATCATGAAACGTCCAGAAAAAAATTTTGAGCCGAATCGGAGAGGTTGACCATTATCATGAAAACATAGGTTGATTATTCAAGGAATAACCAACCAAAACACAATATTTATCGGAATTATATTGTTTAAATACAACATTTTTGGTAGTGTTCATTTTATCTTTTGTAATTTAGAAAAATTACATTTTGGGCCTAAAAACAGCATTAATGTCGATTTTTTGGTGAGTATCAAAAGTTGAGAGAAGATAATTATTTTAAAAGACACTCATTTCACGTTATTAATGCAATGTTTCAAAATCAAAAACATACGAGATCACGCGTGGGACAGTGGTAGCAATAAACGAGCCGCTTTTTGTAGTTGGTTCACCCTCTTGGTGACGTCTGTAGAGACACCCCCTTCCCCTATTTCCACCACGTCATTCAAGGAAGCCGCCCTTCTTATTATTCAACCCTCTTCGCCTTGGAAACCGTCGCTTTTGAAACGAGGGGGAAGACACAGAGTTCTAGCTGATTTCACGGTACGGTTCATTTGAAACTCCCACGTACGAGTTTACCCTAAAAATAATGACTGAAATCGCGAACGTGCGTGCAAACGCGATGCAAAAGTGCATAGCATGTGCTATCATTTCTCACTTGATTCACTGGGTGGATACGGGTTTTTGGTGTATTTGAGTTGAATTGTATTTCATTCAAAGTGACGAGTTTAATTTGACAACCGTCGAGAAACAATAGAAGATAGAATCTATCGATATAGAATTTAGTCATCGCGGTGCTGAGGTGTCTATGGCATTTGGTCGAACGGTAGGTGAAATGGATAGACCAATTGTTGGTTGATTGTTGGCTCGTAGTATCATAAGTATCGTAATTACAACAGTTGGCTAGTGAATACCGGCCAACAATCGGCCTAGTACAAGAAGCAATAGTTGGAACTAGGACACCAAAAACCAATGGAAAGTAGCAATGACCAACTATTCGCCCACCGTCTCACCATCTGCCAACGTTGGTACTTTGTGGTACAGCGTTTGGTTGTGCGGTGGGAGATTGGGATAAGAGGAAGGAGTGCAAGTCACGAGACGGAGGACAGGAGCCGTGGGATGCAAAGTGACCGGGAGTCGAAAGCAGTGCGGTTCGAGATGGACTTGGAAGCTGTTTTAGGCGGGGCGGGGGGAGGATAAGTAGAATTGTGACGAAGGGGGCGGGGGCCGTGAGATGAGATCGGTTCGATTCGAACGTGTAGCTTGGCGAAGCGGGGCGACGAGAGGGACAAGTGGGACGGCGGGGGGTTGTACTAGAGCGACCGGGTGAGGAGGGAATAGAGAGAGAGGCTGTAGAAAGGTATGTGGACAAGCAGGGTCATAGGCCGCTACACCTACCCACTCCACTACTCACCTCCACCCGTCCCGTCTTCCCACCCCACTACCCCGGCTATGAAGCTCTGGTAACTCGCCGCTTGGGTTTCCGAGTATCCGCGGCAAGGTGCTCAAATACCCCACAAACACCCGCCCTCCATCGCCACCCCCTCATCGTGACGTCAATCATCAATCACCTCCTCCGCCGCCCACCCGGGTGATGATGAGGGGGTGGCGCTGCCCTATTATCACCTCACGTGGGGGGCGTGTAGAGCTGAAAACGGGTAGTTAGCATAGTAAAGAAAATCATTGTCATTAGCTCCCCAACTGTCTTCGACATAGGCAACAAGAACGACCTGATTCGCAACTCATCATCACACATGTTCATTCGCACTCTAGGACACATGTGTTGAGTATTCCCCCCCCCCCCCCTCCCCTCCTCAAATTCACCGGTTGGCAATGAATAACGCTGCAAATTCTCTCACTGGGGTTGGTTATTCCTCGGACCAGGCGCATGGAGATTCGAAATAGGTAGATAGATACCATTTGACCCATAACCTCATCCAGA
>CM034005.1:22971129-23067983 GCA_019603395.1 Cyrtorhinus lividipennis | reverse complement strand
TTCTTCGTTGACACGCACGGCTTTCCCCTGACGGATCCAGGTCTCCTTAGTGTGTAGTTGCGTTACGTTAGATTGGAGGCGCAGTTGTGACTGAAGATGTTAATGGTCCATTATCAATTTTTGACGTTGGATAAATCGAATTGGTACTTCCTTTCCAACCATCTTTGAATGATGACCAATCTGATAGGTTTCTTCCAATTTTTGACAGCTCTAATGTGGGCCTTGGTTTTGTTGTTCTCAGCCGTCTGATCCATATCGGCATTCCAAGCATCTAATAGGATGTCCTGAAATTGCTCACACACAACAACACCGTCAATTATCGGATGGCTGCTACCTCCGTGGTATTCCCACCCAACAACTGCAGGAGCGACGTCAATATCCAACTATTTGGCAACACGCGGCAACCCAGGAACATTTAAGTGAACCGTGCCAGCTGGAAGCATGGAAGGACGATACAACTCCACATTCCCGTAATCGTTTTTGGGCACTTTGCCATCAACAGCAGGTGGTGCGATGTAGTCATCCACTTGCCAGTATCCGAAAAGTGGCAGTGGCAAATCCTTCACCACTTCCATGTTCGTCTTATCCCATTTGGGGAGCCTTGACAATTTTGTAGGGTTCTTCATTGAGACGCACGGCTTTCCCCTGACGGATCCAGGTCTCCTTAGTGTGAAGTTAGATTGGAGGCACGTTGTGACTAAAGATGTTAATTGTTCATTATCAATTTTTGACGTTGGACAAATCGAGTTGGTACTTCCTTTTCAACCGTCTTCGAATGATGACTGATCTGATAAGTTTCTTCCAATTTTTGACAGCTCTAATGTGGGCCTTGGTTTTGTTCTTCTCAGCTGTCTGATCCATATCGGCATTCCAAGCGTCTAATAGGATGTCCTGAAATTGCTCACAGCCAACAACACCGTCCGATTATCGGATGGATGCTACCTCCGTAGTATTCCCACCCAACAACTGCAGGAGCGACGTCAATATCCAACTTTTTGGCAACATGCGCCAACCCAGGAACTAGTATGTGAACAGTGCCAGCTGGAGCATGGAAGGACGATGCAACACCACATTCCCGTAATCGTTTTTGGGCACTTTGCCATCAACAGCAGGAGGAGCGATGTAGTCATCTACTTGCCAATATCCAAAAAGTGGCAGTAGCAAATCCTTCACCACTTCCATGTTTGTCTTATCCCATTTGGGGAGCCTTGACAATTTTGTAGGGTTCTTCATTGAGACGCACGGCTTTCCCCTGACGGATCCAGGTCTCTTAGTGTGTAGTTGCATTACATTAGATTGGAGGCACGTTGTGACTGAAGATGTTAATGCTTCATTATCAATTTTTAAATACTGAGATTTCTGGTACCTAGGCGTGTGGGGTATCATTTTCAACTTTGCCATTCTTTGCATTTATGTTTCAATATAGTTACTTATCAGAGAAACCAACTCGTCTGAAGATAGCAAAATTATAACTTGTCCCTGGGTATCTGCCCAATTAGCTTTGGGGCGTGCTGCCGTGCGTGCTGGTCATCAGCCAATCTTTTTTTTTTTCATGGCCCTACAATCCGCGAGGGATCAATTCATCCTGGAGTGATGTCCGCCAGTCATCTCTGTTCCTTGCTGCCGCTTTCTAGTTCCGAATTCCCATAATGGAACGTGCGTCTCCTGCCACACCATCCAACAACCGCAATTTTGTTCGACCCAATCTTCTTGTTCCCAATCTACATGTTGGCGTCACAGTCGAGTCCGGCGGGCGAGTTTGCTCGCATTCCACTATCTCATATTTCCCGTAGATAATCAGTATAATAACAAACATGTGTAAGCATCTCTCGAATTAAAATCTGTTATGAATTTACTATGATTTAATTCGGGTTTCTTCGGAGAATTTGGAAAGGACCTAGCGAGAGGATACGGGATGTAAGTCCAAGACTTACGACTGAGCGTTAATTAGGGATACCAAGGATGAGCATGAAATACATTGAAACAAAATGAATTATAATTAAAGACAAGGACACGTTGCAAAGGAGGATAATATGCACCAACCTAGTCTACAATTGATATAGGACAAAGTACATTAGACTACATGTGGAGCATAAAAAATACAATTAATACATGATACATGAAATACAATTAATGAGCAAGCGCAACGATACCAGCTGACAAAAACGGCGTCGAGGTCGAAGGAAAAACGGGAGGGGGCACACTGTCCCAAAGGTACGCAGCGAGGCTTAATTAACTTGAGTCCTTTATCTCATGGGGAACACAATGTAACAGCTTTGGTCGACTTCAGCATGGTGGCAGGTCACTTCAGAGCGAGCACAGGACAATGCCAGGATGGACTGAGTGAAATGCGCTTTCACGACAGGGTTACAGAAATATATGACTCCAACAGGTCGGGCGCTCCAGCAACGAGTGAGGCCCTGGTGCTCTTTAAATGCGACGTCTGGGCAGGAGCTGCGCGCGCATTTGGCGCATGCTCTCTCCCTTCTGGCCTTCTGGAGGCAGCAAGCCTGGGGGCTTACACATGCAATAACAATCGCTAACGTAAATAACAATTTTCAACATGATAACAGTACCAAACACTTCTATCGCGGTTAGTTTCGTCCACGATCTTTCGAGGGATCACTTCTGGGCTCATTTTGGCTACCTGCCCGGCCCAACGGAGTGTTCCAACCTTCATGATTCTGACGACATCACAATCATTGTACAGGCTCATGACCTCAGCATTTGTTCTCTGTCTCCAGGCGAGCGCCTCCGAGTCAAACACTGCCCCCAGAATCCTATGGAGAACCATCCTCTCGAACCGGCGCAATTCTTCCTCAGTTGTTTTTGTTTCAGATCCGTAGGTCAGGACTGGCCTAATGAGGGTCTTATGGAGGTGAAGTTTTGTGGCCCGTCAAATAACCCTGCTTTTCAGCTGCCCCAGCAACAAGCCACACGGGCAGACAACTGAGACTGGCCCCAGGTCCAACCCGAAGACATGTGATAAATGGTACCAGGTTTGGCCGTTGGGAGGGTGAGGTTTTAGTGGATTGGACTTCCAACTGGACATAACCACGAGGCATAACACCTTGCCTCAAAAGAGTTCCTCATTTGTGCACAAGGTGAGAACATCTAATGAGTGAACGTAAGAGCTGTGACTGCTGTTTTGCTGAGACTTGCGAATTGAAGTTCGAGACAAGTCAGGTGAGCCATATATTTTTTTTACCCACAGTGACGTAACGGGCCAGTTCACCCAAAGTAAATACACTGTTCTCACCTCCAGCTTTGCGTGAAATGTTGAAAAGTGAGTGGCCTAAGCACCCCATTCACAGTCAATAGTGCAATGAATGCGATGAGGTCGTCAAACTTAAATTAGGACAATGATTAGTGAATGGATGACAACAGATAGATCCGCGTGATTCCAGACAATCTCCTATCTCTGTTGACCCGGAAGTAAAGGTATGCGTTGCTCACATGATAGAAAAATGAAGATTACTCCTGAGGGGGGGGGGGGGGGCTATAAAAAACACGCGAGATCGATAAACGCCCCGTTATGCACCTTGCGACGAATAATAGTCGTTAGCTCGCTGATTAGAAGAACTGGAACACGGGCCGAAATCATTTGGCATGAAGCTAGAAGAATATCGACCCTAACCTCGACAACCACTTTACAAGTTGACTCGTCTGAAGGTTGCCACAACCGACATTATTCGTCTGCGATCGAGTCGATAGACGATGATTCATTTTGAACTTGACCGAAGATTGTGCAATCCACTAAGTTATTGGTTGAGTGGGGGTAAACAAGTTTGATAGGCGCCAATGCTCGAACAAACATTGAAAACATTCGATTGGGCCCGTTTGCTGAAACCTGGAAGGAATATGGTGAAGAGGGGAGGGGATGCTATCAAACGGAGGATTTATAATTGTATTAATTTACATATTGATGAATATTGTTTCCAAAAGTGCATACATTAATCTTAAAATTTAATATTCTAAAATTGCATTCATGAAAAATAAATGAAATGATAATAAAATAAATTAGAGAATTTTAAAGTTTGGGCGTTTTAATTTAATTTGATTTAAGAGAGAAAGCCTGTAAGCACTGAGGTTCAGCCAAGCAAATCAGAACACACACCTAGTTTAGAGTAGTTCAGCAGCCAACGCCTAGTTCAGCCCAGAATAGCACAGCCAGTCACTGGGAGGCAAGAAAGTCATTCAGCTAAATGTATAACAGATTGCGGCCAAGAGGGGCAACGTCGAGGAAATTTGGACACTGAGGGAAGTGACAGAGTGGTACAAATAATTTTAGGGGTACCGCAAATTAATGTGGCGCAGACATAGGCACCAGCTGCAGAGCCATAGGTGAATGCAAAGGCAACATCCTCGGCATAGAAGCGTTTAACTGGAAGAAGCAAGGACGTCCACATCCCCCCATCCCCTCCTATGCCAATCTTGAGCAAAGAAACGCACGATAAACTCGCTCAATCTGCTCATTGCAGCAGTCTCCGAACCACAGCCGTACTCACAAAGTCAGGTGCCACTAAGGAAAGGCATGATGGGGCCCTCAAGACATGCATTCTATTGTGGATGCTTAGGAGCAAACAAGATTGCGTGCGCGGATGAGCAAACCCTCCTTTTTTGTGAGGAGAGATGCAAAGGATTTCTGGAGTCACCTTCCAGGCTCTGTACTTGGCCCTCGCTTGGCCATTGCTGGAGTTTCTCATTATAGTCTGGTCTCCCTACCCCTACCAGGATTGAGAGTGTCCAGAGAAAGTTCCTGAGGATTGTACACTTTCGTTTCCATCTTGACCGTTTGATTCTGGCCAAAGGGGTGGCCATACCACGGGAGAACGCGAAAAAGTGCTGCTTCATAACATACTCTCAAAAGAACACTCCATTGTTGATCGCCTTGGAATTTATGTCGAGAGTTGGCTGCCAGGACCTGGGAGTTATAATGGACTCGTCGCTCACTTTCCGCTCTGGCTCTCCAGGCCCTCGTTTGGCCATTGCAGGAGTTGGCCACTATGGTCTGGTCTCCCTACCATTGCCAGGAATTGGGTGTACAGAGAAAGTTTCTGTGGATTGTACATGTTCGTTTCCATCTTGACTGCCTAATTCTGGCCCAAAGGTTGGCCATACCACAGGAGAACGTGAAAATGTGCTGCTTCATAACATACTCCCAAAAGAACACTTGCCTTGGAATTTTAAAGCTCAGGACCTGGGAGTTATAATGGACTAGACGCTTACTTTCCTACCATTTTGACTCAATATATGTTTGCAGGCCAACCAGGCCCTCAATGCAGGTCCAACCAGAAGTCATGTGATCAGGTCCAACCCGAAGTCATGTGATAAATAGTACCAGGTTGGGCCATTGGGAGGGTGAAGTTTTAGTGGATTGGACTTCCACATAACTGGAGGAGGTCGACCCTAGTATCTAACCACGAGGCATTACACCTGGCCTCAAAAGATTTCCTCATCTAAAAAAAAAAAAAAAGGCCCTCAGTTTTGTGAGGAGAGATGCCAGGGATTTCAGGAGTCACCTTCCAGGCTCTGTTCTTGGCCCTCGTTTGGCCATTGCTGGAGTTCTCCACTATGGTCTAGTGGTCTACCACTACCAGGATTGAGAGTGTAGAGAAAGTTCCTGAGGATTTGGCTGGGGAGTTTGTCTAATTATAGGAGCAGTTTCTTTGGTTTTGAGATTCGACGGTGGATTGCTGATGATGTTTCCCCACGAGGAGCTCTTTGGCAAATTTGCTGGGTTGGACATGAAGGTTCCTTCAAAGCCCTGATGGTTCTGCACGGCCGAACAGAGTTTGTTCTCCACTCTCCGCTTCACCACATCCACGAGTAGAAAGAGACATCCATTTGGATTTGATTTGCCTGTATGCAGGCTTAGGAGTGACTGCTGAATATTATCTTTGTATATTGTGAACAAACGTGGTGGCTTCAAATCGAAAATTTCCATAGTCTCCATCGTTCGGTCGACAAAAATTAAGTTAATAAATGAAATCCCATTCCTAATTACCTTCACGTGTGGTTACTAATGGCAAATTTCTCTCCCATGAATGCAGACTAGTCGAGGCAACGTCAGCCTTATTTCAGTTTTTATCGAATGCAGTCAGTTCGAACCGAAAAGGTTTCCAAAAATGCCATTCCCGTTGCGATTCCACCGCAGGTGGCTCATCGAACCGATGTCAGGCCCTGCCGGATGTCTGATAGGACCAAAGTCACCTCTGTTTTCATTTTCTCCCTTGTCATCGAATCAGCGGTTTGTCCTCGAGTAAAGGGGGGCTGACGGACCCTTCCTACAATGGCGTATCGTTTTCAACCTGTTGGCGCGTTCTCGACGACAACTTCCCATCTAAATTGTAATATCTCCACACGAAGGACGTTCACAGTCACATTGATTTAATTTGTAAGCGTATACAGTTAACTGAACGAAGTAGAATGTAGTAGGCTGGCAGCCAAAACATATTATATTATGTTGCGTTTCTACCAGAACCCATGACTGAATGTCAAATCAAAACGCCGCAAATTCTTGCACAGAGTTAGTTAGCCAGGCGCATGGAGATTCATTTCTTTAACGTGGAGAAAATGGGGGAAATAGTGGGTGCAGCGGGTCCCGGACCCATTCCAATCGATTCAGGGTCAAAAATTTAGTGGAAAATGGGTATCAGTTGTTAGCTCGACCACGTCCGAGATAATACTGCAATCTCGAAAACACATATTCAAAAAATGGGTAGATAGATGACCATTTTGACCCATAACCTCTTCCGGGAGGTGCCTATGGTTCCGGGACCCGTTTCATTGGATTCAGGGTCCAAAATTTAGTGGAAAATGAGACTCCCTCACGTCTGGATCGCCAAAAATCTCGAAAATCCATTATTCGAAATACACATTTTGACCCCTACCACTCCCAAATTTGGTCCAATTGGGCTGAAAAGTTTTGAGGACCAACTAGAGCCGGGAACGGACCCCTGACCGAAATTTCAGATTTTTAGAAAATTTTCTAAACGGACATTTGCTAATTTTGATCTAGACACCTTGAAACGTGCAGAAAAAAAATTTGGCCCGAATCAAAGAGATTGACCTTTTGCATGAAAACATAGGTTCAGTCGATTTAGAGTCCAAAATTTAGCGGGAAATGATATCCCGTACGCATAGTACCCTATAAAAAATATGAACATTCAATTTTAAAAACCAAATTTTACTTTTTAATATTTTGGCTGAAAAGTTTCAAGAACCAACTAACGTCTCAAAAATCCCTGGCATCAATTCCCAAATTAAAAATTTTTTTTAAGACAATAAATATCAACATTTGTGGCGAATTGGAGAAGTTCATTATTCAAGGAATATATAATAAACCAAAATAAGAATACATACATTTAAAATCTCCTGAATTTGGGTTTAGTTTCTCTATGCAAAATTTCTTTTAAAACAATAAAGTCAGTTTTTTGACAAGTAATTTTATTACGTATTTAAACGGATTATTCCATTGAGAACGAGTGAGCCAAGATTAACCTGAGGTTTGGTTCGTGTAAATGCGTGCGAGCGGGAAATGAGTGCTCTCTCTTGTGGAAGGTGGAGGCGGCGGTGCAACTGGGGGAGGCATTGTGCCAATTCAGGGTTGCGTAGGGTGCGTGGGGTTGGGTGAGTTGGACGGCGGAGGAGGTTCCCTTACCATGAGGGGAGATGGTGGCCACAATGGGGATGACGACACGGCGAATGTGGGTGAAGCGGGAGCGTCACTTCGAACTCCATTTGGAGTTGGCGCTCTGAAATGCTGTCCATTACTGACCAAACGGCAGTTCGTCCTAAACGCCTTCCGCCCGCCCCGCCATGGCGGAATCACTTGCTGGGAGCAGAGCGGCGGGGGACGCTCGGGCGTTTGACCACGACGCTTTGGAGAAGGCAGATAGAGCCGCTGTCCTGACGTAATTGCTTGAGCGCATTCGTTTTCCTTAATCGATGTTTTGGCGAGTTTTTAACGAGAAATAGATTGAAAGTTAAATCAAGGAGCTCGGCTCCTGCAATCAAGGGTACCCCCCCCCCCCTTTCACACTCATCTCATCAATTAATACATCACGAGTCTTCCACTGAATTAACCTAAGGAGGATGCTTTGCCAGGTTGATTATTCCAGGAGTTACCAAACAAAAACGCTGCGTATTCTTTCACAGGGGTTGGTTTTTCCTCCAGGCGCATGAACACTCAATTCTGCAACATGGGGAAAATGGGGAAAACAGTGGGTCAAGCGGGTACATACCGGACCCATTTCAATCGA
Source organism: Cyrtorhinus lividipennis (assembly GCA_019603395.1). Lineage (NCBI taxonomy): Eukaryota > Metazoa > Arthropoda > Insecta > Hemiptera > Miridae > Cyrtorhinus > Cyrtorhinus lividipennis. The sequence continues at coordinate 23,059,719 of CM034005.1, read as the reverse complement.
TTCAGCATCCAAAATTTAGTGGAAAATGGTACCCAACACGCTTAGGAACCAGAAATCTCGAAAACACGTATTCAAAATGGGGGAAACTGTTAGTTTGTCGGGTACCGGATCCATTTCAGTCGATTCAGGGTCCAAAATTTATTGGAAAATGATACCCCACACGCCAAGGTACCAGAAATCTCAAAAATCCATTTTTCGAAATTCACATTTTGACCCCTACCCCACCCAAATTTGGTCCGATCGGGTTGAAATGTTTCGAAAACCGACAAGTGCCATGAACGGACCCCTGACCAAAATTTCAGACCTTTAGGAAATTGTCTACAACCATTGTTGGCGCTTTTTGACCGAATTGGGAGTGATTGGAGACAGAAATATTTTAGGGTAACGCTTTCATGCGTACGGCTCTCGCCTCAGAAAAAGGCGTACAACAACTATTTGATTTCTGTTAATACTTGACTCCCTTATCCTTCAAAATGCTATGAATACTACTATATACTATACGTGAATACTCTGAATACAACTTGCTGCAGGGAAATCCGGAAGTTGTAGGTAGTAAAGGAACCAATACGTTATGAAATGGAGGATAAATACCTATTTGGTGATAAACAATATACAAACCATACAAAAATATTAATAAAAAACAAATAAAGTATTACTGTCGTTATTAACCTGATTTTAATTACAATAGGTATCGGAATAAAGGAAGGGTTCGCATGTGAAAAGAACAAGTAACCAGTTGAAAAATTCATATTAAAAAGATGGTAAGCATACTCGAAATAATTTAATGAAATAGGAAGAATAATGAAAACAAATTAGGTGATTATTTGAACTGAATTAAATAAGTGGTAAGATAAGGCTTTTGGTTGTAGGAAATAAAAGATGGATTTACTGAATGGAGTAGAAGAATTGAAAAATGGACTTGATATGCTGGTATCAGGGAAATTGACGTTCTGGGCGAGTTCTTTGCGTTCTTTAGGTGTTTTTGGGCAAAATTCCGAAGAATTCTCGACGAGTTCTCAGTATGTTGGTTGGTTGTTCCTTGAATAAACTACCTATGTTTTCATGCAAAAAGTCAATCTCTCCGATTCGGCCCAACATCATGGATCAATTTTTGTGACAGTTTAAAATGGCACTCGGTTTTCTGACTTGGCATTTCAAAAGAAAAGCACCAGACAACTAACAGTCACTGGACCAATTCTCAGTCATTCTTATTTGGCAAATCTGGCCGAGTAAATTTATTGACAGATCACAGTACTCTCACGTCTCTTTGTGAAACAAAAGAAAAAAACCGCTGATATTTACGCAGGGATTGGTCTTCCTCACCAACGCTTGAGCTAATTCTCAACATGGAAATGGGAACGTGGTGTGCAGGTCCCGTACCCATTCCAATCGTTCAGGGTCCGAGAATTTAGTGGAAAATGACACCCCACACGCTGGTAGCAGAATCCCGAAACACATAATCATTGGATAATAATACCCAATTGACTCTTCTTCAGTGGGTGCCAATGTTCTGGGACCCATTTTATTGGATTCAGCGTCCAAATTTAGTGAAAATGATACCCCCACACGCCTAGGTACAGAATCCCGAAACACTTAATCAAATTGGGTAATAAATACACAATTTTGAACACCATAACCTTCTTCCATGGGTGCCAATTGTTCTGGGACCAGTTTATTGGATTCAGCGTCCAAAAATTTAGGAAATGACCCCCACTCGCCTAAATCACCCAAAATCTCGAAAATCCATTTTTCAAAAAACCCCTACCCCCTCCAAATTTGGTCCGATCGGGCTGAAAAGTTTCGAGGACCCATCTCGGCTGGGAACAGACCCCTGACCCAAATTCCAGATTTTTAGAAAATTGTCTACTACCAAAAACGGCGTGGACAATGGACGGCGGACGGCGTACGGCGGACGGACATTGACCTTTTGGTTGGTTATTCCTTGAATAATCAACCTATGTTTTCATGCAAATGGTCAACCTCTCCGATTCGGCTCAAAATTTTTTTCTGGACGTTTCATGATGTCCTGATCAAAAAAGGTCAATGTCCGTCCGCCGTCCGCCGTCCTGATATACCTGCGCTAGACTGTTCCTGAGGCCATGTGGCCCATTACAGTCTATCCCAGTCGTGTTTTCCCTTTTTCTTTTCTTTGCGCTAGATCATCTGGGAGCCCCGCTCTATGGCTCCATGGCTTCCCCGTACATCAGGCACCCCACCCTCTTCCGGCGTCCGCCTGCCTGTGGCAGCCCAGGGTGGATCTCGTGGAGGTGCCGGGTTTTCCAAGGGGTCTTTTAGTTCAATCTTTTGCTCTGCTAGGCCTCCGTACTAACGCGCCTCTTCTTGTGCTTGCGGTCTTCCATCATTGGCATGTAATGAGCTTTAGGGTGGGGGTGGCTGTGGAGCTGTTGGGACGCCGTCCGCCGTCCATTGTCCACGCCGTTTTTGGTAATAGAAAATTTTCTAAAAATCTGGAATTTGGGTCAGGGGTCTGTTCCCAGCCGAGATGGGTCCTCGAAACTTTTCAGCCCGATCGGACCAAATTTGGAGGGGGTAGGGGTTTTTTGAAAAATGGATTTTCGAGATTTTGGGTGATTTAGGCGAGTGGGGTGTCATTTTCCACTAAATTTTGGACGCTGAATCCAATAAAATGGGTCCCAGAACAATTGGCACCCACTGGAAGAAGTTATGGGTCAAATTGGGTATTTATTACCCAATTTGATTAAGTGTTTTCGGGATTTCTGCTACCTAGGCGTGTGGGGTATCATTTTCCACTAAATTTTGGACGCTGAATCCAATAAAATGGGTCCCAGAACAATTGGCACCCACTGGAAGAAGTTATGGGTCAAATTGGGTATTTATTACCCAATTTGATTAAGTGTTTTCGGGATTTCTGCTACCTAGGCGTGTGGGGTATCATATTCCACTAAATTTTGGACCCTGAATCGATTGGAATGGGTCTGGGACCCACCACACCCACTGTTTCCCCCATTCGAAGAATAACCAACCCGTGTGTAAGAATTTGCAGATTTTTTGATCTAGACACCTTGAAACGCCCAGAAAACCCTAACTAAAAGTAACTTTGCCGGGCCACCGTCGTCCCAACTATCAAGCTAGATACGCCTATAGTCACTAGTGACACCCATCTCAAAGAATCCACACCAACAGTTGTGTCAGATCCATTTGTGACAGCGGCATAGCCAAAAGGACTTTTCTTCGGCGAACCTTGAAGAAAATACCAAGAACCGGTAGCGCGCCTGCGCAGTGACGTAGGCAACGAGAGACGCCGTTTCCCAGCGGCCGTTCCCCTTCCATTCCCCCGCCTTTCGGACCAAAACACTCAACTAGCGACAGGTATCAATGTGGAAACAATCATCGAAACCTAAAAACATCGAAAAACGTATCGATAATCCAATCAAATCGATTGTAACGCAGGAGGGAACAAGTCAAATTCCTTGAATAATCAACCTATGTTTTCATTCAAAAAGTCAATCTCTACGATTTGGCCCGAATATTTTTTCTGGCGTTTCAAGGTTTCTAGATCAAAATTAGCAAATGTCCGTCCGCCGTCTTTGGTAGTAGAAATTTTTCTAAAAATCTAAAATTTTGGTCAGGCGTCCGTTCATGGCTCTAGTTGGTTCTCAAAACGTTTCACCCAGATTGGACCAAATTTGGGCGGGGTAGGGGTCAAAATGTGTTTTTTGAAAAATGGGTTTTTGAGATTTCTTGCAATCTAGGTGAGTGGGGTATCATTTTCCACTAAATTCTGGACGCTGAATCCAATGAAATGGGTCCCAGAACGATTGGTGCTCTCTAGATGAGGCCATGGGTCAAAATGGGTGCCTATTTACCCATTTCGAATGTGTTATTTCGAGAATTCCGGTACCTAGGCGTGCGGGGTACCAATTTCCACTAAATTTTGGTCCCTGAATCGATTGGAATGGGTCCCGGACCTGCCACACCCACCGTTTCCCCAATTATCCTCATGTTGAAGAAATGAGTTTCCATGCGTCCCACCCTTGTGTAAGAATTTGCAGCGTTTTGTCCTCTAAATCAAGCAAAAATGTCACTTTTCATAGGCATTTTGAAAAAAAATAAATAAATAAATTGAAAGTGGAACCGCAAGAAGAAAACTGATTTGAGGTTTAAGGTGAAAGGAACACTGATCGCAGCACTGCACCATCCAGTCATGAAGGTGGAATCTGTGCTGGCAAACAAAGAGATAGCCATTGGGGTGATCTTGGGCGTAAAGGAGGCCTTTGATGCCACCCCAATAACCTCGATCACCAAAGCTGCTCAGAAGCATGGAGTGAGCAACACCATTTGCAGGTGGATTGAGAACATACTGAAGTGCAGAAAAGTTACAGCTGAGCTTAGTGGGGAATCAATGGAGGTCTCCGTGACCAGGGGTTGCTCGCAGGGGGGGGGGGGGGGGTCCTATCCTCTCTCCTGTGGGACCTGGTTGTGGACTCACTCCTTGAGCGACTCAGTGGGCTAGGCTACTATTCTCAGGGCTATGCTGATGACATAGTGATCCTCATCATGGGGCATGTCCACAGTAAGCGTATGGTCGCAAAACCCCATCCATCACTCTCACCAAGGACCTACTCAGACTTCTTAAACGCGGCGACCTAAGAGCGATAGTTGGCCTACTAACCGGCTTCGCTCCTCTGCGTTTTCATCTGAAACGCATAGGGGTGACACAACCAACAACTCTATGCAGATTCTATGAGGAAGCAGACAAAACTGCAATCCACATAATCTTTGAATGCCCAGCACTCACATCCTGCAGATACACCCTCTTTGGGACACAAACCCCAATGAGAACCGTACCCTGCAATAAGTTAGTCCACAACCTAACAACCCTCATCAGGGGACTAGGGCTGTTTATGGACTTAAAGAATGGGACATCTGGCTGGCCGTCCACTGGACGCGAATTCGCTCGAAGAGGCGAAGTACGCGATTTCAAACGAAGAGTTCGCCTCTTAACAAACACTATTATTTGTATGGCTGGCCGTCCACTGGACGCGAATTCGCGCAAAGAGGCGAAGTACGCGAATTCGCGTGAAGAGTTCAAACACTAGAATTCGTATAGGACCCCGTCCACTGGAAGCGCTGTGATCGCGCGAAGTCTGGCGAAGGCGAAGAGAACCAAACCAGTTTGTTTCCGAACGCGCGAACAGGCGAACCCGGTGATGGAAATCTATACCTGCCGCACCCTCTTACCTAGCCCACATGTGTAGTCCCCATACTACTTCACTAAACAATGTACCTCATCTGTCTTTCGACCCAAAACAGCTGATAGGACGGGCGAAACTGACAGGAATTTGCGTGCAGTGGACGGGGTTTCGACGCGCGAAGAGGCGTAGAGGCGAAAACTTGCGAAGAGAATCAAACATGTTTGATTCCAAACGTGCGAACTGGCGTACCTGGCGATGGAAATCGGTAAATCGATCATGGCGCTTGCAGTGGACGGGGTCCTATAGGCTGGCCGTCCACTGGACGCGAATTCGCGCGAAGAGGCGAATTTGCATGTTTTCGCCTCTACGCCTCTTCGCGCGTCGAAACCCCGTCCACTGCACGCAAATTCCTGTCAGTTTCGCCCGTCCTATCAGCTGTTTTGGGTCGAAAGACAGATGAGGTACATTGTTTAGTGAAGTAGTATGGGGACTACACATGTGGGCTAGGTAAGAGGGTGCGGCAGGTATAGATTTCCATCACCGGGTTCGCCTGTTCGCGCGTTCGGAAACAAACTGGTTTGGTTCTCTTCGCCTTCGCCAGACTTTGCGCGATCACAGCGCTTCCAGTGGACGGGGTCCTATACGAATGCTAGTGTTTGAACTCTTCGCCTCTTCGCGCGAATTCGCGTCCAGTGGACGGCCAGCCTAAGAGAAGCACAACAAGCCACCAGGCTTCCGCGCTTGGGGCCCCCAATAACCCCTCCTCTAGGTGTCATGGAATAAGTATTCTAATAAGTAATGGAATAAGTAATACTTATTCCATGTCTAGGTGTCTGTTACCATCTACCATCTACACTGATCGATGTTTCTTGAATTTATTTAATGTTGATGCTATATACATGCAGCAAAAAAACTAAGAATGCATTTTAAAAAAAGGTTAATAAGTCTTGTTCGGCTACGATATTAAGTAGGTTTCTGTTATTCCACTTTAAGCGAGAAAAGAAAAACGCTGCAAATTCTTACACAGGGGTTGGTTATTCCTCGGACCAGGCGCATGGAGACTCATTTCTTCAACATGGGGGTAATAGGGAAACAGTGGGTGCGGCGGGTCCCAGACCCATTCCAATCGATTCAGGATCCAAAATTTAGTAGAAAATGATACCCCACACGCCCAGGTACCGGAAATCTCGAAAACGCATATTCAAAATGGGTAATTTTTACCCAATTTGACCCATAACTTCTTCCAGTGGGTGCCGATCGTTCAGGGACCCATTTCATTTGATTCAGCGTCCAAAATTTAGCGGAAAATGATACCCCACTCGCCTAGATCGCCCAAAATCTCGAAAATCCATTTTTCAAAAATCACATTTTGACCCCTACGCCGCCCAAATTTGGTCCGGTCGGGCTGAAAAGCTTGGAGGACCGTCCTAGGCCGGGAACAGACCCTGACCCAAATTTCAGATTTTTAGAAAATTTTCTACTACCAAAAACGGCGTGGACGGCGGACGGCGGACAGCGGACGGCGGACGGACATTGACCTTTTTTGATCGAGACATCATGAAACGTCCAGAAAAAAATTTTGAGCCGAATCGGAGAGGTTGACCATTTGCATGAAAACATAGGTTGATTATTCAAGGAATAACCAACCAAAAAGACTTTTTGGGAGAAAACATCGATGTCTGATAAGAAAAATCGATAAAGGGAAACATCGATATCCATCCCCTGCCGTTCACATTCCTTGTCACCGCCGCCCCACCCCTCCCTCCGCATACACGGAATGACGGAGCCGTACACAAGCCGATGCCCAAGCACTGGAGGTGCCACGCCTTCGTCCTGGTGTTGTGTCTGCTTCCCGTGATTGTTTTCGATGAAATTGTCGACTGTGGCCATTTCCCTCGTTTCGATTCAGTGCAGTGATGGACTTTCAATCGACCAGTGAGCAACCCCCTTCGTCAGATTGGAATTACCAAAACCGTTTCTCCTTCAACGACGATGAGCGGCAGGCGTTTATGAAAAACCCTTTGGTGTACAGCCACGCGGAAAAAGGAGATTTCACCCCGTTCTACGTCACCATCACAATTTGCACCCTTTTCGGATTTTTCTTGATTATTTTCAACGTGTTTTTCTGCTGGTGCTCCAAGCACAAGTACTACTGGCAGGATCCTAACACGGGCAACAGGTGGATTTTTCCAATTTGGACGCTCACACCGTACAAACAACCCCCTCTCGATCTGACCGAACTCGAGGAAGTCGCCGCCGAACACAGGTACCATAAATGGCAAAAGTATTCTCATACCTGTACCAAGATACATCTACAGAGCAGAAACAACGATAAACAGGAGCGTAACGCCCATCAATTAACGCATTAATTACGATTCTATTAGTCACCACTTTACTTCTAGTTTCTCGCATTCCGGAGCTCATTCACTCGTCTTCTTTTATTGGGAGAAAACGCCTATAGATTTTAAAAGTGAATAAACTATATAATACAATTCTTGTAACTGATATCCATACGTGAGCATAAAGAGGAGGAAGATTCGGAAGGAACAAGAGAAGAATCACAGGGGTTGGTCTTCTTCGGACCAGGCGCATGGAGACTAATTTCTTCAACATGGGGAAATTGGGGAAAACAGTGGGTGTGGCGGGTACCGGACCCATTCCAATCGATTCAGGGTCCAAAATTTAGTGGAAAATGATACCCCACACGCCTAGGTACCAGAAATCTCGAAAACATATTCAAAATGGGTAGATAGGTACCGATTTTTAAACATTACCTCATCCAGAGGGCATAAATCGTTCCCGGACACATTTCATTGGATTCAGCGTCCAGAATTTAATGGAAAATGATAACCCACTTGCCTAGATCACCCAAAATCTCGAAAATACATTTTTCAAAAAACACATTTTGACCCCTACCCCGCCCAAATTTGGTCCGATTGGGCTGAAACGTTTTGAGGTTGAACTAGAGCCGGGAACGGACCCCTGACCCAAATTTTAGATTTTTAGAAAATTGTCCACTAGCAAAGTTGGAGACAGTAGAAGAATGCATTTATGTTACTGATTATCCTACCTTAATTAAACAATAACACGATAACAAGCCCTCAGCAAAACGGCAAATTTCGCTCCCAAGTCTGTGATGCAGAAAAACCTCATACTTATCTCTCTCTTCAGAGCAAGAAATTAGGTACTTTTGCCATTTATAAACAAATTATTTTTTCTAAATTAGTTTATTAGCGGAAAAACTGCCTTGGGTATCATTTTGATACACCAACAAGCTTTTCGTTGAGCTTGGAGCAACTAGAGCCTGGAACAGAGTCCTGACCCTAATTTCAAATTTTTAGAAAATTTTCTATACCGTGGACGGCGGACGGACATTTGACTTTTTTTTTTATTTAGACACCTTGAAACGCCCAGAAAATGTGACTTTCTTATCTCGAAAAAAATTTGATTGATCATGCGCGCACCCCCAAAATCGATATTTTGAACTAATCACGAATCATCCGATTGTTGAGTTTGCTTCCTTCAGTTTATTTTTTCTCCATTCCGCTTCATTTATTTATTTTAAATATATATTTCTATTTTAATTTTTTTTATTTTCAATGATAGAGTTTATGGATCGACGCGTATATATTATCTAGATAACTGTGAGGGAATCTCTTGAAAATTGTGGAAATCTCTCATCAAGGCGGCATGGCCATGGAGCGATAATCGATTGTAACGCTCTATCGATTTTTGGGGTGCGTGCACTGATGTCAAGATTTACCAATAATTTTGTGCCGAATTCATGAAATTACCAACCAAAAATCTGCAAATTCTTACACACGGGTTGGTTATTCCTCGAATGGGGGAAACAGTGGGTGTGGCGGGTCCCAGACCCATTCCAATCGATTCAGGGTCCAACATTTAGTGGAATATGATACCCCACACGCCTAGGTAGCAGAAATCCCGAAAACACATAATCAAATTAGGTAATAAATACCCAATTTGACCCATAACTTCTTCCAGTGGGTGCTAATTGTTCTGGGACCCATTTTATTGGATTCAGCGTCCAAAATTTAGTGGAAAATGACACCCCACTCGCCAAAATCTCGAAAATCCATTTTTCAAAAAACCCCTACCCCCTCTAAATTTGGTCCGATCGGGCTGAAAAGTTTCGAGGACCCATCTCGGCTGGGAACAGACCCCTGACCCAAATTTCAGATTTTTAGAAAATTTTCTACTACCAAAAACGGCGTGGACAATGGACGGCGTATGGCGGACGGACATTGACCTTTTTTGATCCGGACATCATGAAACGTCCAGAAAAAAATTTTGAGCCGAATCGGAGAGGTTAACCATCATCATGAAAACATAGGTTGATTATTCAAGGAATAACCAACCAAAAACACAGCAAATACTTACACAGGGGTTGGTTATTCCTCGGGCCAGGCGCATGGAAACTCATTGATTCAACATGGGGAAAATGGGGGAAACAGTGGGTGTTGAGGGTACTTGACCCATTCTAATTGATTCAGGGTCCAAAATTTAGTGGAAAATGATACCCCACTCGCCTAGATCGCCCAAAATTTCGAAAATCCATTTTTCAAAAAACACATTTTGACCCCTCCCCCGCCAAATGTGGTCCGATCGGGCTAAAAAGTTACGAGGACCGTCCTAGGCCGGGAACAGACCCTGACCCGAATTCCAGTTTTTTAGAAAATTTTCTACTACCCAAAACAGCGCGTACAGCGGACGGATATTTTGGTTTTTTGATCTAGACACCTTCATTATTCATTACTAATTTATTAACATTTTTTTCTAGATCCAACCGTGTCGTCTACGAGACCTCGGAAATTCCCGAGCATCACGATACCCAGTACATCGAACTTCAAAAGAGAGAGAGTGACCTCTAACTTCGCAAAGTAAGAAGATGAAGGATAGAATAAGACCCAGTGTACGAAAATGTTAACGATTTGGTGATGCAGATTTAGTTATTGGACGTAAGGAAAAGGATGAGTACCAGGCGCATGGAGACTCATTTCTTCAACATGGGGGAAATGGGGAAAACAGTGGGTGCGGCGGTTCTTCAGACCCATTCCAATCGATTCAGGATCGAAAATTTAGTGGAAAATGATACCCCACACGCCTAGGGGAAGATCGAGAAGTGTCTCCATCCCAGCTGTAGGTGCTGTCCCAATGGCCCCAGTGATAGCCTAACGGGCCATCCTTTGGATGGTTTCCAGGGCCTTGGTTGCAGTCACCTGCTCCGTTTTATCCCACCAGACAACAGCGCCATGTGTGATCCCAGGGCGAATTGTCGTGTATAACCAGGAAACTGTTTTGGGGGTCAAGGTAGTAACGGCGGGAGTAACTATGCTTACGAGCGAACCCAGGGAGCATGTTTCCTTTAAAAATGGCTGTATGGCCAGGAAGCGGCCCTTGAAGGCTTTGAAAGCACCGCCAAGATCAACCCTTCACTGGGAGAGGCAAGGACGATATGCGGTGGTGGCCGTAGTTGGAGATGATGTCTTCATGGCATCGGGCCCAGCTATTGGAATGCACCTACCGCTGCTCTGGCTCAGCCATCCGGCTCTGATTGTGCAGCCGCTGCTGGCGATCCTGTGTGGTTCCACTTGCACCAGAAATGCTGTATCTTTCAACCCGGCAGCCGTCCACATGTGCTGGTGCCGACTTGTGCACCGGCGTGGATGGCTGGGAGAGCGCCCACTCCTAAACTTGGACAGTTATGGGGACTTGATCCCCAGAGTTTGATGTATTCCATTCCGGACCACTCCTCTTGTCGAAGTCTGCTTTCGGCGGTAACTTCGGCCCCCGGGCCTGGCTGACAAGTCCTTTTTGGACCGAGGGACCAGGTTGTAACCACGTACCCATGTGGCGGTGCTCGTGTGCTGAGGCTTGAGGAGATGTGGCTGCTTTCTCGCATGTCTTCTTAAGGTGGGTGTTCCAAGTCAGCTTGGAGTCCAGCGTTAACCCCAAGTACTTGACCACCCTCACTGTATCCAGTTCCTTCCCGAAAGGTGTGACTTTCCAGAAATTGTCTGGAATTCAGGGTCCAAAATTTAGTGAAAAATGATACCCCACATGCCTAGGTACCAGAAATCTTTTTTATCATCATTTTCCATCAAATCAAAATCATTTTCCAATTAATTTGAGGTCCAACTCAAATCGATTGGAATTGGTCCGGGACCCGCCACACCCACTGTTTCCCCCATTTTTGATTTCAACCAAACGTTTTGGATTTGACATCCCTTCCCATCACCACGTATACATATACAACATTTGCCATTTTGGTTGGTTATTCCGGTTTTCATGCAAAAAGTCAACCTCTCCGATTCAGCCCAAAATTGCATTAAATTTATTCAATTCATTCAAGGAATAACCAAACAAAAGTCAAATGTCCGTCCGCCGTCCACGCGGACGGTAGTAGAAAAATTTCTAAAAATCTGAAATTTTGGTCGGGGACCCGTTTGTGGCTCTAGTTGGTCCTCGAAACATTTCGAACCGATGGGACCCAATTTGGGCGGGGTAGGGGTCAAAATTTGTATTTCAAAAAATGGATTTTTGAGATTTTTTGTAATTTAGGTAATGTGTGTCAAATCACCAGGCAAAATATGAAAGAAATAATACAAAATATGAAGTGCGAAAAGCTTGTTGGTGTATCATAATGATACCCAAGGCAGTTTTTCCGCCAATAAACTACTTCAGAAAAAATATTTTGTTTACTAATGGCAAAAGTACCTAATTTTTTGCTCTGAAGAGGGAGATAAGTTTTCTGCATCTCAGACTTGAGAGCGAAATTTGCTGTTTTGCTGAGGATTTTTTGTCGTGTTATTGTTCAATTACGGTTGGATAATCAGTAACATAAATGCATTCTTCTACTGTCTCCAACTTTGGTAGTGGACAATTTTCTAAAAATCTAAAATTTGGGTCAGGGGTCCGTTCCCGGCTCTATTTCAACCTCAAAACGTTTCAGCCCAATCGGACCAAATTTGGGCGGGGTAGGGGTCAAAATGTGTTTTTTGAAAAATGTATTTTCGAGATTTTGGGTGATCTAGGCAAGTGGGGTATCATTTTCCATTAAATTCTGGACGCTGAATCCAATGAAATGGGTCCTGGGATGATTGGCGCCCTCTGAATGAGGCTATGCATCAAAATGGGTACCTATCTACCCATTTCGAATGTCTGTTTTCAAATCTCTGGTACCTGGAATGTGTTTTTGAGATTTTGGTACCTAGGCGTGTGGGGTATCATTTTCCACTAAATTTTGGACCCTGAATCGACTAGAATGGGTCCGGGACCCGCCACACCCACTGTTTCCCCCATTTTCCCCACTGAAGAAATGAGTCTCCATGCGCCATGGTCCGATGAATAACCAACCCCTGTGTATGAATTTGCAAGGGTTTTACATACCTACGTTGGTCACGGTCGTTTTATCTGTTCGGCTTCTACGATGCGTTCATAAACTAAAATTAGAATATTAGAGAATTAAGAATTTTAACAGTCCATGATGTCTCCTTTGTGAGGTCAAACTCAGCCTGGTCGATTTTGAATGAAATCTATTTCTCAATTGTTTTCTATTTAGCAAGCAAACGAAGTTAGGGGTTCCGGTTATCAGTTAAATTGTGATAAAATCAATAAATATAGGAAGTGTCTATTTTCAATGATATTGCTGTTATTAGAGTGACTTTTGCAAATGATTCAACACTAATGGTACTTTGTTTTTAATACATGACCAATAGCAGATCTGATATAATGCGATATTGTTGAACATGTACAAACTATCGTGTTCTAACTTATCTCTGTTTTTCAGAATGTCTCTCCACGTCTTCTGGCCACCCCTCGTTGGGCTCGTACTGTTCATCGCCGTCGTCATCATGCTGATGCTTCGCTACGGCAGCCGATGGTGTCGCTTACGTCACTCACCACTCCCTGACAACCCCGACTGGTCCGACCACGCTTACGAGCAGAGGGTGTCGTACGCATAATCAGCACAAAATGTATTCGCACGGGCATAATGATTCTGATAATGATCATGCACGACTATCGTAAGTACTCATTCACCAGGCCGACTGGGAAAATAGGAATTTCATGATCTACCAACAGATCAAACTTCCTGAGCCACCCCACCGTGCTGAAACTGATTAGCTCGTAACATAAAATATTCCCTAGAAATACTTATACCTGATAAATCGCATCTATTTTTTAATCTAACGTAAGATCTGGTATTTCGCTCCGTCCAAGATTAGTTTTAAGTGGGTTCAAAACCCTGATTCCGCAATAACCAAAAATATATTGAATGTCTGAAGTAAATATTTTGCTAAGGATTACGATTCTACGCTTCAAATTATCATCGCCTGCATCATATCTGTGTATTGTATGCACAAATTTTTAACAGAAATACATTTCTGACTGTAAGAGAGGCAGGAACTGCCTGTTATGATTTTATTTAACAATCATTTGCAATAGTGATTAATTATCACCAATTTTACAAGATAAAAATTATTATTAATTATTTCATATGCGCCTGTACCATTTATACATTCCTACTGTTCATCCCTATCCTGCGAAACATTCCATAAATAACCGATAATTATGTATGAGGAACAGTTTCCAGATTTATGTCACGCTTTATCATGTATCTCTAAAACTAGAATCTCTTATAATGACTGACATTGCCGTCCTGAATTTTCCGTCCGTTCTGGAATTAATACGTTATTTCATGAAGTTCGTCACTAATCATTGTAACAACCACTGTAAGTAAGTTGTACTTACTCCTTTTTATTGCCAACGTATAGTATTGTAGGTACATTTTTTACATTTGTCTCGACCTAAATATGTATGATCTTCATGACCTTAACATCCAATTAATTGATAAAAACTTAGTTTTAAGATGCGCTTTGAAAGGTGAATTTCACAAGTTAGAATTAACGCCAGCGCACAAATATATCTCACTGCTCATGTGGTCGTTTAGAGTACTAAGTAAGATTTTATTATAGTAAATAAGTGCTTTCTAAAATCAGATTTTATTTTATACGAAAATCATAGGTACTACTCAAGTGCAGATCTATTTCTTAACAATAAAATAACCGTAATCAGAGACATGCGTTAGTTCCTGAAAAACTGCAATCCCGATTTTCTCCTAACCTGTACATAGTCTGCACACACAGGGGAAGGTTCCCCTCAAGTCAAATGCCGGCCGCCGTCCACGCCTTTTTTATAGTAGACAATTTTCTAAAAAACTGAAATTTTGTTTGGAGTCCCGTTTCCGGCTTTAGTTGGTCCTCGAAACGTTTCAGCCCGATTGGACCAAATTTGGGTGGAGTAGGGGTCATAATGTGAATTTCAAAAAAATGGATTATTGAGATTTTTAGCAATCCAGGCGTGTGGGGTATCATTTTCCACTAAATTTTGGACCCTGAATCCAATGAAGTGCCCCAAATTGGTGCCCACTGGAAGAGGTTATGGGTCAAAATGGGTACCTATCTACCCATTTCGAATGTGTTTTCGAGATTTCTGGTATCTAGGTGTGTGGAGTACCATTTTCACTAAATTTTGGACGCTGAATCCAATGATGTGGGTCCGGGAACGATTGGTGCTCACTGGAAGAGGTTATGGGTCCAAATTTAGTACCTATCTACCAATTTTGAATGTGTTTTTTCAAGATTTCTGGTACCTAGGCGTGTGGGGTATCATTTTCCAATAAATTTTGGACTCTGAATCGACTAGAATGTGTCTGGGACCCGCCACACCCACTGTTTCCCCCATGTTGAGGAAATGAGTCTCCGTGCGCCTGGTCAGAGAGGAGAATTTTCAGTGTTTTATGTAATGCGATGCTTCTACCTCTTCTTCAAAATAGTTTTCTGCTGGCACAACCTAACATTGTTGTTCATTACCTTTCCTGGAGGCAATTCTCGACGTAACCTGTTAATACCTTGTTGGTCCTGCACAACACTCATTGCACTAAATGCATCCATCAACACTCAGGCTCCAGGTGAGAGTCAGACACTCCACTGTTTCTGTACTTTCAAGTGTTCAAATAACTTTCTTCCAACTTCACTAAATCTATCACCAACTAACCATACACCCTCTACATATCACAGTATCACCCTATACATCCTTCTATAAAAGACTATCCCCATATCATTCACATTACTTATTCGGTTATATACATTTCTGTCTGACTGGTATAAATATGATTTCAATGTCAAGAAAGAAGAAACCCTTTTGTGTCAGGTCACTTTATTGTATGATCATCAGTAGCAACACCAAGAGACAAGAACTTGTGAGAAGTGGCTTGTTGTATGAAGAATGCGACATAAACTCATCCGCTAAAAACAAAAACAAAAATTAGGTGACAACCTAGGTTGACACTGGGGAAGGCGTCCAGGGACGCCCTGTGTCATTTTGTCTGTGAAAGCGGGGATGTAGTACCCCTACCATTTTCTGTATAGGGTTGATGAGTCATTGGCTTCAGTATAAGACCACCTCTTGAACAAGCCATGGAGGATGTTGCTCTACTCATTAGTTCCAAGAATATGAGAAGTTATTTAACATAAAAACCTCTCAGGGTGATAGATTAGACACATTTTGCGGGTCCCGCAGTGAACAAGTTAAAACTCAGTATTAAGAAGAAAAATAAGGGAAATACGGATAATGCTGAATGTCCAGAAGAGTGTTCATCCTTGAACTGAGAAGGTTTCTCACATAAGTGCTGAGCAGGAAACATCCAAATTTAGATTATACTACACTTCACCCCATGAGTCTTCCTCAGGAATGAATTGTCACTGTTTGGAGTTGCCTTGTCCTTGAGAAAACTTTCTCAGGTGTGAGAGGTTATTGCTTTGACGCCAGAACGTTAACACTGGCATTAGCCTTAACATGTTGTAACAAGCTCATACACCTGAAACTGCTAATCTGCTCCTGTGATTCATGTGAAAATGGAGAGGCCACTGCATAGTCCTGACAAGCTTATCATAGTAACAGAGCATGGACATACACTTACTGCTAGAACAAAGATCAGGCAGATTCAACTCACTTGACAGTTGGTCCATTGTGGCAGTGGTTTCGTCATGACTGTTGTTTGTATTAACAGTGTATGTACTATTGGGTGATTCAGCAGTAGTGTTTTGGCCACCTGAAGATAGATTGAGATGTAGGGTGAAGATGAACCAAGGACAGTAGGTTTGTTTTAAGTAGCCCCTAGACAATCAGTATTTTGATGGAAACTGGTTGATCAACCAACTGAGACAGTCGTAAGGTGATTGATAGAAATGTTGATGTAGACAATCGACTGAAGAGGGCGGTTAAGCGTCTGGCAGTGTTCTAATCAAACTTTCCCTCCTACAATGACCTCAGGCATTGAGAATGTTCTCTTTCACATTTTAACTAATATACGCACAATTTGAACCAGTATTGAGACATTGGTGGGTGTGGGAAGTGAAGAGGAGCGACCAAAGTCTCCCAGGATTCATGGCAAACGCAGATTATCAACTTCTTCATCAGTTACGATGGAAGTGCCGGCCTATCTTTTCGAGCTTCCAACTTCCAATAAATACGTTAATTATCAATCATAATATCCCCACCACCCCTCCAATGGCTTTGCCCCAGCACGAATTCCATCTAAACCTGTTATATACCTTAAGACATCGGGCGAGCGATAGGCAATCACAATTAAGAGGAAGATGTTAGCGGAAAAGTGCCAAGAAAAGCACAGCTTGAATGAAAGAATGCGGTGTAATTTTGACAGAGAATATAAGTAAAAAAGATATATGTGGCTAAAACGGTTTCTCATTTTGTACCACTCTTATGACCATCGTCTTTTTCTGTGTGTCCCACCATCCATAGCCAGCAGGTATCAATGTATGAGATACATCAGAGTTGTACTGATGTGCTACTACAGCCTCCACCATCCCCAATAGCCGTCCTTTCGCCACCATTATTGTGTCCTCCATAATGTAGGTACCTCATGTGATTTAGTCCTATCACAGGATCAAACCAGAGGCCATAACCTGAATGGTCCACAGGGCCTTGTACGCCAGAACAACCAGTAAGTAGTGGGAGTGGTTGTAGGCCATAGCTGAATGTTTCACAGGGTCAGTTCTAGTTACATACAACCAGTCCAGAGTTAGTAGGAGTCAACGAGAGGCCACATCTGACTGTTTCACAGAGGCCTTCCTGGGTTGGAGGTACACCCTGTCCAGACTTTGTACGAGTTGGCAAGCAGCCACATCTGACTGTTTCACAGAGGCCTTCCTGGGTTGGAGGTACACCCTGTCCAGAATTAGTAGGAGTCAACAAGAGGCCATATCTGACTGTTTCACCGAGGCATTCCTGGGCCAGAGGTACAACCAATCCAGAACTTGTAGGAGTTGACAAGCGGCCATATCCGACTGTTTCACAGAAGCCTACCTGGGTTGTAGGTGCAACAAATCCAGAATATTATTATGAGTCCACAAAAGGCTATATCTGAATGTTTCACAGAACCTTTATGTGTCAGTAACCAATATGTAGTCCTCCATAATTGAGTAAGTAGTCATACTACAGGATGGACACACTTAGATTAGATTAGACCCATTAATGTGAGTTAAATCATGCATGAGTATAACATCCAAACAATGTGATCAGATGGGACACTTGTATACCAGCCATCCAGAAGAATAGATACAGCACACCAATTTCGCTAAGACTTATGTGGTAGACAGGATATACTCCAGTATGCTCCTCGCCATGCGCCAAACTTGAACTGACTGCCCACTCCTCTTCTCTACTGTGCTCCCAATTCTTCCCCTCTCTACCAACATGCCTACCAACCTTAGAACGTTAGTTACCAATGGATCCAGCAAAAATGATAAGTACACTAGAAAAATTGCAAAGAAACTCTCCAAAAGGGTACCTATTTATCAAATGGGTGAAGAAATAATTGAGATTCACTTCAATATTCTGATCAATGAAACACCTGTAGGGATAGCTTAAGGATGCAAAATTACTTGCGGTTTGCTGACGTGAGTCATTTGTGGATAGAGGATGTATACTAGTGGTTAGGGTATTGGAGGTGTTCATCATCAGAGTAGCTGGTGGAACGTGACCAACTTCATCCACCTGATGGCCATCATCTACAATCCCAGCTCTGCCACCGTAACGCGGGCGAAACTTTACTCCACTTGCGCCCAAAATTGAGGGTTTTATTTCCATGTCGTCGGCAATATCGTAATCGAAATTTTTCTCGTTTCGTCTGTTGTCAAGCTTCAAATGGCGAATCTCTGAAGACAAGAAAGACTCTCTGCTACAAGCCTAGAATATCATGTTGTGTTGCGGCGTTTTGGTAGGTTATTCCTTGAATGATCAACTTGTTTTGACGCTCTGATTTGCCCAAAAATTTGACAGTTAGCGTTTCAATGTCCCAATAAGAAAAAAAAATCAAAAATCCATTTTTTCGAAAAACGCATTTTGGCCTCTAAACACCCAAGTCTAAATCAAAAGTGCTGCAAATTCTTTCACAGGGGTTGGTTATTCCTCAGACCAGGAGCATGGAGAAAATTGAGGGGAAAAGTGAGTGTGGAGAGTCCAGGACTCATTCCAATCGATTGAGTATCCAAAATGTAGTGGAAAATGATACCCCATACGCCTAGGTACCAGAAATCTCGAAAACCCACCTTTGAAATTCGTGGATTGATATCCATTTTGACCCAAAACCTCTTCCAATGGGCGCCAATCGTTCCGGTACCAGTCCCAATCAGGTCTAGATCATAATAAGTAAATTTATATTTTTGGTAGTGGACAAATTTCTAAAAGTCTAAAATTTTGGTCAGGACCCAGGCGTTTTGGACGAAATGAGTTGAACTTATGATTACTTGAACACCCAGTAAAATTACTGCCATAAGAATCTAGGTACCACTGCACAGATGAGGATAACTGGATTGCGGTCCTTGACACGCTGTACGATGAGGACATCTGGAGCAAGGCGTACCAGTCTGGTACAATTCCGAGTTTGCTTCAACCAAAGGAGCGTAGTTGCACACAGTTGTTCTCCATGGTTTATTTGCCAGCGTTGTCCTGTACAGAACATCAGCGCATCCTATTCTGGAGGTGGTAGCAGCTAGTATTTGAGCCACGTGTTGAACGCCCCTGAGGAAGCAAAAAACAGGTGAGTGAAAAAATAAATATCAATGGTACCTACTAAAGCCCTGTTTACATGGGTAGAGTAGAGTGACTACTTTCGTTTTCAGTATAGTAGAGTTCACTCTACTGGCTAGTAAACGGTAGAGTACTCTACCACTGTGGCGACTTCTTCTCTGCTGCTTCCCCCACTACCAGAATTCAGACTCTTCTATTCACTCGACTGACTACTCTACCAATAGTACTAGTGTAAACAGTTTTTTGAGCAGAGTAGAGTGAAAAGAGTAGAAGAAGCTGGAGGAAAGGGAAGAATAGGGTTCAGAAGGATACACTGCTAACATCATTCTTGGGCTCATGGCATCCCTAATTTCACTGTCCTGACGTTGGATCAAAGGCGAAACAAGTTCCAGCAAGAGTTCAAAAGCCTGGGGAGGCATCCTCATTGCTAGAGTAAACTCTTGTGGGTCTTCAAGCATGAGCTCCTTCAGCAGAGTGGCTGATGCTCGATGGGTTTCCCTACTTTATGGCTCTAGTTGGTCCTCGAAACCCGACACGTTCAATAAACTCCTGCTCACTTTTCCAACGTTCTTGTTTCTGTTCGCCATTTTTCCTTTCAGAGCAAGACCAAAGAATATATAGAGAACGAACTTAAAAATAACCACTACGCAACTCATGGCGGTTTGCACTCCAAGTCGAGTTCACAGTAGAGAGAGTAGGTGGTGTAGAGTGAAGAGGATTACTCTACTCTCTACTCGCTGTTCTTTGCTATCTCAGCGGACAGGACTCCCGTCCAGTGTCGTCAGCTTGATGAGCTCCGCCTTGAGTTGCGTAGGCGAACTGACCAGGGTGAGTCTGACCTCACTATCAAGTTTGTATCCGGTATGCCTCGTATAGTGTAAGTTCGTCACTCTCCTATTTCCCATAAAAAAAAAAAAAAAAAAAAAAACTCCGAAATAAGCCCAGTACCACAAAACTAACTCTTCTATACCAGAATGACCGTGGCCTCAATACCAAATTGTCTGATCTGCACCATCTTGCTCCTCATCTTACGATCTTCTCCTTCTTTCATGTCCTTCTCACTGAGACCTGGCTTTGTCCAGAAGTGGACTCCTCTGAAATCCGTCTCTCCAACTACCACATCTTGTCTCCACTCGTCTTCGCTCTATCCCCTCTTGAGCAAATTTTCGTCGTGCTCCCGATCTCTGTCTGATTGTGGGGACCATCTATCTACCTGGCTACTGTCCACTTTCTGCTTACGTGCAGCATTCGAGGACCTGGAATCCATCACAACTTTGTATCCTGGGGCCTATTCCTAGAAACTCTTTACTCCTCACTCTCCGCTCTGAATGTGCAAACCCCCCAATCTACGGAAACTTTTCATTCCAAGAAAGTGCAGAGCGTCATGAATGTAGATTGAAATGAAGAGTCAAGGTTTGCAGAGTTCTCAGTGTTCTACTCGGGTTCTGGGGCCTACCAGTTACCATCTTCCAGGACCTGGAATCCATCACCACTTTGTATCCTGGTTACCATCGTCCTCTCGCTGGGTATTATAATTTACCTGGTGTCCCATCTTTTTCCTGGAATGAAGACTCTCCCTCCTTCTCACCATCGTCAAAAGGTTATGCTGTCTACGAGCCTCTTCAGCTGCTCAATCTCACACAGTTTATCACCACCTGAACAACTACTCACTTTACCATCTGCCCTTCCAGGCGCTTCAAGTACTTTTTTTTTCTTCAAGAAAGTATTTTTTTTTTTGTCACGATTTTTTTATTGTAATTGAACTTGTTCCCGTGATTGTAGTAAATAAATAAACTCTATCTACTCTATTTATGCTTGGATGAGTGCCAGAGCTGGTCAATCAGTTGTAATTGGTCTAGTTGCTCAAGGACTCACCTCTCCTTCTGGAAGTTTTCAACAATTCTCGAATCCATTTTTGTTACTTCAGCAAACCACAGTTTGTCAAAAAGGGCGTAGTAATAGTTCATATCCGTAGATATAATTTTTGTTTTTGACATGACTTGCCCAACCTTGAATCTTGCTGAAACAAAAGGTAAGTATGAGCTCCCTGCAGCCCATGGTATTGATTCGTTGCTTGCTGGTCAGTACTCACTAACGTCCCTGCATTCGTCAGGGTACGATCCATTGCACTGCATTGCCCATCGTTCTGCGATAGCTTCCAGTTCCAAATCCCAATACTGCGAATGAAAAGAACAGAATGGGGAATAGGTTGTTTATGCAATGTTGCTGCATGAGGAGTGGAACCAAATAAGCTGGATAGCAAAGACACTGTAATTTGCCACTATGGATAACCCCTGCCTGGGTTATGAAAAATGTCAATCTCTCCGATTCAGCCCAAAAAAAATAAAAAATTTCTGAGCGTTTCAAGGTGTCTAGATTAAAAAAGTCAAATGTCTGTCCGCCGTCCACGCCGATTTTGGTTGTAGAAAACTTTTTAAAGATCCTAAATTCGGGTCAGGGACCCGTTTCCGGCTCTAATTAGTTTTCAAAACATTTCAGCCAGATCGGACCAAATTCAGGGTAGGTAGGGGGACAAAATTTCGAAAATTGGATTTTTGGCGATCTAGGCGTGTGGGGTCTCATTTTCCGCTAAATTCCGAGGAATAACCAACTTCACTCCACACTCATAATCTTGTTCTAAGGAATTACACAAGGAATTTCCACAATTATTGTAGAAGAATTCAAAGCTTTTTTTTTTTTTTTCAAGCCACGATAACTGTCTGTGTTGCTGTTGGACAGATCTCTCATTCCCTCTCTCCAACACTTGTCCTGTGATTGGAATGTCGAGAACTTACTAACTGCCTCATATTTGCGCTTTGTGGAAGACTCAATTCCATTCCAACAGCAACAGAATCTCTAAACGTATTGTGTAATTTGAGAATCACTGCACGACGGCTCTCGTCCATTAAACTTCTTATTTCACGGCAATTAGGTCCAACTGACTGCAAACAGATTTATAAATTCGAAGTTACTGCAATGAAAAAAATGCGCTTTTGGGAGTCAGGACGTAGTGCAATTACTGTAGCCAGGCTTACTGCCTCCAGAGAACTGGAAAAGAGCATGTGCCAGGATGTGCGCGCAGCTTCTTCCTGGGCATGCGCGTTCTGGCCTATTACTCGTGTCGGAGAGCGCCAGCGCGCCACTCTTTGCCAAGGCCTTGGACAAGGCGCCTATCCCAATGGATTCATATTTTATGCAAATGTGTTGTGAAAGTGCACATGTGCTCAAAACAGAGACTTCACTCAGTCCATCCTGGTATCATCCTGTGCTCGCTGTGATGTGAACTCTGCCACCGTGCTGAAGTCGACCGCAGCTGTTTTTTGAGGTAAAGGATCCTGATGGAAGAATCCCTGAGATAAATGACTCAATTTAATCAAGCCTCACTGTGTACCTTCGGGACAGCGTCTCTCCAGCTCTCCCTTTGACATTGGCGCCGTATTCGTCAGCCGGGTATTTTAGCACTATGTTTATTAATTTCATGTTAAATTATGTCCTTTTGTCTATGCCTTTCCCAACACAGGTTGTCTACTTGTTCATATAACTTTGTCTTGTCTTGCAGATTGGTGCTTATCCTCCTTTGCAACATGTCCTTATTCTTAATAATAATTCATTTTGTTTCAATGTATTTTATTCTCATTCTTGGTATTCCTAATCAAAGCTAAGCGGTAAGTCTTGGACTCACATCCTGTATCCTCTCGCTAGGTCCATTCCAAATTCTCCAAAGAAACCCAAATTTAATTACAGTTAATTTCAACACATTTAAATTCGAGAGAGGCTTACATTACCTCATAACGACACAAAGTGTGTTGTCCTCTAGGGCACAAGATAGAACAGTACTCTGAATCTGGAAACTGCCCAAAACTCAAATGAATCAGCGCCAGTGTCACCACAACCTGCATCATCCTGGATGTTGAGTTTTGACAAGAGTGACATCAACACTATCCTCCAGTTTGTCTTTGGTTAGAAGTTATCGCTCTCCCCAAAACCTTCCCATAAATTTTACTGTACAACAAGCATGGACAGGCTTCTTGTGGGTATGTTTCATTACCAGTTTCTATGGGCACAACATGGGCTATAATATATACAAACAAGCTGTAAGCCTCTCTCGAATTTAAATGTGTTGGAATTAACTGTAATTAAATTCGGGTTTCATTGGAGAATTCGGAATGGACCTAGGGAGAGGATACAGGATGTGAGACCAATACTTACCGCTGAGCATTAATTAGGGATACCAAGAATGAGAAACAAGATGAATTATTATTAAAAACAAGAACATGTGGCAAAGGAGGATAAGCACCAACCTACAAGACAAGACAAAGTTATATGAACAAATATATAACCTGTGATGGGAAAGTCATGGACAAAAGGGCATAATTTTAGCTGAAATAAATAAACATAGTGCTAAAATACCCAGCTGGCAAAAATTGGGGGCATGCTGTCCCAAAGGTACACAGTGAGGCTTGATTAAATTGAGTCCTTTATCTCAGGGGGAACACAAGAAACAGCTTCAGTCGGCTTCAAGCACGGTAGCAGAGTTCACATCAGAGTGAGCACAGGATGATACCAGGATGGACTGAGTGAAGTCTCTGTTCTTGAGCACGTGTGCACTTTCACAACGCAGTTACATAAAATATGACTCCAATGGGATAGGCGCCTTGGCCAAGGCCTTGGCAAAGAGTGGCGCGCAGGCGCTCTCCGACATGGTAATAGGCCAGAATGCGCATAGCCCAGGAAGAAGCTGCGCGCACATCCTGGCACATGCTCTCCAGTTCTCTGGAGGCAGTAAGGCTGGGGTCTTACAAAGCGATCATTATTCCGTTGTGAGAGCGGTATTACTGCACCCAATGTAGTCAGTCTTTACCTCTTGAGCAGGTTACAAGGAACAGACCAGGGGTTCCCAAACTCTTTTGTACCACACCCCCTCTGATTACTTGGAGACCCTCCACGCCCCCCTACACATACTTGTAGAAATATGTGCCTACTTGATACGGTGAGTAGGTAGATTGTTGACCAACTGCACAAAGCCTGAACGAAAACCCAGCATTGAAGGAGCACCATCTGTGCAACACACCAATAAATGTTTGCCGAGAAAGTTCGTGTTTTTTAAAAAGTCTGATTTATTTATTTATAGCACGGACCCAAGGTCCAATTAACAAGAATATGAATATAATTAAATGAAAACAAAGGTAAAATGGCTGGGTACAACACCTAACAGGATAGCAAACATAAAACCATTAACAATCATTTGGCAGAGAGGACTTCAACAGCTCGCGCCCTGTAAGCGTGCAGAGTCCGAGAAGAGATCGCAGGCAGCCTCTTGTAAAATCAAATTTGCCTGACGAGGAAGACTGATACTGCTTCCATCACATCTACAGTTTTAGTAGTGGTCAACAGCTCAGTAGAAAACATCAGTTCATCCTTCATTCTTTAATTTTCAATGTAACGAACATCAAATCAAATGAGAGCATTGTGCTATGTTTGTACTCTCGTCAAGCTGGATAGCGAAAAACGGGGATTTTGTATTGCATCAACAACCTGGTTTTTATTGTCCTTGGCCATATCATCAATGCGGCGTTATACGGTGATATCTGAAAGAGGTATTTGTGTTAGCTTTTGCCTACTATCAGTTCCAAGGACAACATCGGCTGCTTTTAAAAGGCACGGTTTAACAAGCGTTTCACCAATAGTGTGACTTTTCTTTTCCTTAGCATTGATGGGGTAGATAATACCCCTTTCCATCATCCTGTATCTCTTCAATTATGTTCAATTGCAACCAGTCCTTGAACACGGCGTCATAGTCTTCAAAAAGTTGGTCGTTTAGTTGCATTTTTCTTATGGTTTGACCAAGTCGAGCCTCAGCAACTCCTTGGTTGGTAGGTAAATCATGCACAACTTCAGTCCATGGCAGCCGAACTCGATAACGCCCTCCCACAAATTCCACTGTATTGTTGAAGTGATCCATCACTGCAGCTCTTCTAGCATCGCGGTCTTTTTTTTTCAATAGGATCAGAAATACCAATAGCCTCCATTTTCCACAAGTCTGTCACATCACCCACTGTGATGGTAGCCATTGTGTAGGTGGTAGCCAGGGCAGAAATAGATGGAGAGGTTAAATGACTTTTCTTTGTAGTTCCCAACAGAGTCCAGCCAAAAAGTGTTTCCACAGCAACAATTCCTGAAGATAATATCTTGCGTGTTCCTGCCCAAATCTTCCCTGCTATGTCTGCTCCTATGAGTATGTCTATAGGGCCCCCACTGTCCTCAATCAGGGTGATGTCCAACTGACCCAATTCAGATCTGACAGTAGCATCCGGTTTGGAAGTGGGAATAAACGCTGCTATATTCCCTTGTCCCAATGCTGAGAAATTACACGCGTAATTATTTGATAAACCTCTCAAGTGTAATTTATAACACGGATGTTTGACTTGTCCAATACTATTACCACCAAACAGACAATGAACAAGAGTATCCTCACCAAGGGGTTTGAAGCCCATTTCTTGGGCCAACACGTTCAAGACATAGCTTCTCTGTGAGCCGCTGTCAATTAACACTCGAAAATCCCCATTGTACAGCACAGCCGTGAAAGTCTGCAAAAAAACCTCATTGACCTGAGAGCCACCAACAGTAAGGTTATGATTTATTGACAGAAGATCTGATTCTTGTACAGCCTGTTCATTGGATTTTTTCCTGCCAGATTTATGACTGGGTGTGGTAGATTTCTTAGGACACAGAAGTTCAACATGTCTTCCTTTGCAGTCACCTACACTTAGCTCGACACCGGTAAACAGGATGATCAAGCTGGGCACACCCAAAACATGCCTGGCTTTCCTAAGTGCCTGTTTCTTTTCGTCCAGGGTCATATTCCGCGCCTCACATCCAGCAGAAACATGAGAGTCCCCACAAAACACACACACAACAGAGGAACTAGCATTGGCTAGATCTGAAGCTGTTGGACGAGGCTCCCTTTTGAACTCCTGAAATCTTCTCTGATATCCTTTGGCAGGTCCCGATCTCCCATCCAGCCCACCTCCATGCGCCATTGTAACTCGCTCTTCAGCCTGAACCTCACTCTTTAGGAACTGCATTAGACTTTTCATCTGGGTTTCCAGAGGAGCGGAGTGGTCAACATTGGAGCGCTGCCAAATCTTCAAAATGTCATGAGGGAGGCACAATTCCACCAGCGGCAACAAAATGGCGGCATAATTGTCCGAAATTATTTTAAGGGTTTCAAGCGCCCTTAGCTGAGTTTCCAATTTATCATATTGTAAGCCCCCAGGCTTACTGCCTCCAGAAAACCAGAAGGAAGGGAGCGCAGGTACTGAAACTTCTGTTGTTTGGAGAGGTCTTCATTTGCATCAATTTCGGAAAATTGAGCCCAAAAAGTAATCCAGTCTGATATTTCACCACCAAATTTCACAAGTTCCAATTTGGGTAGGTTTAGCTGAGCTCTATGGTGATTACACGAACTTCCACTCACGCTACAAGCATCACCTGCGACTGGCACAACAGCAGGCAGACTCTTGAGCACTTCAAACCTTGCCTTTGCGTTATGAAACCTCAGACTGTACTCATCAGAAGCAAGAAGTTCAGCTTGGATGTTGGTTTCTACCTCATCCGAAACCTCGGCACTCTCATTGTACATAACTTCTAAAATCTGTTCATCCAACAAGGCCATGGTTGTAAAACGACCTTCAACTACAGCGAAATGTCCAGCAACGTCCGCCAAATTGGGTGGTTCTAGGGCTAAACTGGCATCGAATTTCTCCAAAGCTTTAGTAAACGCAGTGCGAAAACCTTTCCTCTTCTTCGTCAAAAGGTTCAACTTCGACATGATTGTGGTTACTTACGGTTGTCTTGGAAGAGGAGCCATCTCGATCTACCAGCAGAGATATGGCCTTTCACAACTAACAAGTCAACGACGACGACACAACCAAGCACTCACTAGTAGACGATATTATTCCTTCCCGAATGTCCTGTCACGGTCGCCAGATGTGAAAAATTTAAATCTAAAACTTGCAGATCCAGGGATGAAAATAATATATACGTTCTTTCGCACGTTACTCCATTTTACTTCTCTCAAAACACACTCCTGCAGAAAAAATACAACATCGATATAAAGATATAACATCGATTCACATTAAGGTTACCCCAAACATATCCCTTTTTTGCCGCAAGGGCGCTAACGTCGCACAGTTCACTCGCGGTAGGTAGGTACTCACTTTTCAAAGTTATCATGGCTCAAAAAAACGCTGCGAATTCTTCTACAATAGTTTATTATTCCTTAGAGCACTTTTATGGGGGAAACAGTGTGGAGTGGTGAATTAACCGACGTAATCATGCCAGAGGCCATGTCAATGTTTTAAGGTGTCTAGATCAAAAACGCTGCAAATTCTTACATGGGGGTTATTATTTCTCGGACCAGACGCATGGATTCAGCGTCCAAAATTTAGTGGAAAACGATACCCTACAAGCCTATGTCGTTGAAAATGTTGAACATGGGGGAAACAGTGGGTGTGGCGGGTACTGGACCTATTCCAATCGATCAGCGTCAAAAATTTAGTAGAAAATGATACCCCACATGCCTGGGAACCAGAAATTTTGAGAACATATCTGAAATGGATAGATAGATACCCATTTTGGTCCATAACCTCTTACGATGGGTGCCAATCATTCCGGGACTCGTTTCATTGGATTAGCGTCCAAAATTTAGTGGAAAATGATACCCCTCACGCCTAGATCGCCAAAAAACTCGAAAATCCCTTTTTCGAAATACACATTTTGACCCCTACCCCGCCCAAATTCGGTCCGATTGGGCTGAAACGTTTTGAGGTTCAACTAGAGCCGGGAACGGACCCCTGACCCAAATTTTAGATTTTTAGAAAATTGTCCACTACCAAAGTTGGAGACAGTAGAAGAATGCATTTATGTTACTGCAAATCCAACCTTACTTAAACAATAACACGATAACAAACCCTCAGCAAAACAGTAAATTTTGCTCTCAAGTCTGTGATGCAGAAAACTTATCTCCCTCTTCAGAGCAAAAAATTAGGTACTTATGCCATTTATAAATCCATTTTTCAAAAAACATGTTGACCCAAATCACTCCTCCCACCCCAATTTGGTCTGATTGGGCAGTTTCGAGGATCAACTAGAGAGCCTGAAACGGGCGAAAGGGCAATAGGAAAAATTCTTAACATCCCGAGTTTCAGAATTTTAGAAAAAATTCTACTGTCAAAATCCGTGCGGACAGCTTAGTAAGGCGGACGGACATTTGCTTATTTTGATCTAGACACCTTAAAACGTCCAGAAAATTTTTTTTGGACCAAAAGAGATTGACTTCTTGCGTGAAAACGTAGGTTATTCCTTGATTAATCAACCAAAAGCAATGGAAAAGCCAAATTAAGTACGCGGGTTGTTTGAAACTCCGAACCAAGGTAATGTACTTGTACGGTTCCTTTTAACTGCAAATCTCTTAACTGTGATTTCCCCAATACGGAACATCGAACCGGGAATAATGGCCTAAATAATTGAAACCCGCATTCACTATCGATAATTTTTACATCGATTTTATTGAACGTCAACATCGATGTAACAGGCTTTTCCTTGCATAACAAACATTAGAAATTCAAACCGAATAATTGAATAGGTTTGTTAAATTTTTTATTAAAAAATTATGGAAGATAACACAATAAATTTGTATTTGAGCAGTTTCGAAAATATCCCACCAAACCATAATCGCCGTGGCCGTAACAATACACAAGACCGATACATCGACATCGGCTTCTAAAACATCGATATTCCAGTGGTATTACGAGTTTAGGAGATTCAACATCTGTGGTAACAAATCAAATATAGGAACATTGATGTTCGTGCCCTAATATCAGTATCAGTTTCAGTTTGTGTGTGAGTACAAAAACGAAAACCGACTGTACAGTTTTATTATTTTATGTGTCATCACCAGTCAGAGGTAAGACGTTTGTATTCAATAGTTTTGGTTTTATTCAGCTAAAGTATAAGCCATCTCTTCACCAGAGAGTTGTCGACCATAGTAGGTGCATTAATATTCACTTTCGTGTAAGTGTTAACCATTATCAAAATCAGAAATCAAAACCTTCATTTCCGCCGTAGAAGAAGAGTGTATTGTCTTTACATTGCTACAGACGTGGCCGAGTTGATGTGACTTTCGTAAATTCCCATCCATCTTGCGTCATCTTATGAAAGAAATTTGTGCTACCTAATCAATTCTGAACATCTCAATGCAATAAATTATTCGATTCTTTTTGAAATAAAGTAGGTATCTACGTTGATTCAACTTCCACCTGTCAGTAACATCATAACCGAGCTTAGTGCCCTTGAATGTGATAGGACTTCCCCAGGAGCTACAAGGCAATATCATTTCATGATTTCATTGTCATTCCCAGTTTTCTCGAGATAATGACACTGTTATAATAGGTATAGGTTATTTCTAAACAGGGGTGTTGATGATTCTTTGTAGTAGGATGATACGCTCATTGGGCAGTCATTTTGGTTAGGTTTGATATTTTGACTAAGTCAGTATCAGAATCGGCGGATGGACATTTTGCTTTGTTCAAGGAGTAAGCGACTTATGTTTTCTTGATAAAATTCATCGGACTGAGCGCATGGTGACTCATTTCAATCGATTCAACGTCCGAAGTTAAACGGAAAATGATACCCCACACGACTAGGTAGTAGAGATCTCGAAAACCCACTTTCGAAATAAGTAGGTGGTGACTCGTTTTTACCCATAACCTCATCCAGAGGGCGCCTATAGTTCCCGGACCCATTTCATTGGATTCAGCGTGTAACATTTAATGGAAAATGATACCCTACACGCCCAGATCGCCCAAAATTTTGAAAATCCAATCTTCAACACATTTTGACCCCTACCCCGCCCAAATTAGGTCCGATCGGGCTGAAAAGTTTCGAGGATCAACTAGAGGCGGGAACGGGTCCCTTACCAAAATTTCAGGTTTTAGAAAATTTTCTGCTACCAGTGTTGGTACCTTGAATAATCAACCTATATTTTCATGCAAAAAGGCAATCCGATTCGGCTCAACATTGTTTTTTGGGCGTTTTAAGGTGTCTATATCAAAAAATCTGCAAATTCTTACACACGGGTTGGTTATTCCTCGAATGGGGGAAACAGTGGGTGTGGCGGGTCTCAGACCCATTCCAATCGATTCAGGGTCCAAAATTTAGTGGAAAATGATACCCCACACGCCTAGGTAGCAGAAATCCCGAAAACACATAATCAAATTGGGTAATAAATACCCAATTTGACCCATTACTTCTTCCAGTGGGTGCCAATTGTTCTGGGACCCATTTTATTGGATTCAGCGTTCAAAATTTAGTGGAAAATGACACCCCACTCGCCTAAATCACCCAAAATCTCGAAAATCCATTTTTCAAAAAACACATTTTGACCCCTACCCCCTCCAAATTTGGTCCGATCGGGCTGAAAAGTTTCGAGGACCCATCTCGGCTGGGAACAGATCCCTGACCCAAATTTCAGATTTTTAGAACATTTTCTACTACCAAAAACGGCGTGGACAATGGACGGCGTACGGCGGACGGCGGACGGCGGACGGACATTGACCTTTTTTGATCAGGACATCATGAAACGTCCAGAAAAAAATTTTGAGCCGAATCGGAGAGGTTGACCATTATCATGAAAACATAGGTTGATTATTCAAGGAATAACCAACCAAAACGCTGCAAATTCGTTCACACGGGTTGGTTATTCCACGGATCAGGAGCATGGAGACCAATTCCATCCGATTCAGGGTCCAAAATTTAGTGTAAAATGATGCCCCACACGACTAGGTACCAGAAATCCCGAAAACACGTACTCAAAATCGGTAATGTATACCCAATTTGACCCATAACTTCTTCCAGTGGGTGCCAATCGTTCTGGGACCCGTTTCATTGGATTCAGCATCCAAAATTTAGTGGAAAATGATACCCTACTCGCCTAGATAGCCCAAAATCTCGAAAATCCATTTTTCAAAAAACACATTTTGACCCCTACCCCGCCCAAATTTGGTCCGATCGGGCTGAAAAGCTTGGAGGACCGTCCCAGGCCGGTTACAGACCCCTGACCCAAATTTCAGATTTTTAGAAAATTGTCTACTACCAAAAACGGCGTACGGCGTACGGCGGACGGACATTGACCTTTTTTGATCAGGACATCATGAAACGTCCAGAAAAAATTTTTGAGCCGAATCGGAGAGGTTGACCATTTGCATGAAAACATGGGTTGATTATTCAAGGAATAACCAACCAAAAGGTCAATGTCCGTCCGCCGTACGCCGTCCGCCGTCCACGCCGTTTTTGGTAGTAGAAAATTTTCTAAAAATCTGAAATTTGGGTCAGGGGTCTGTAACCGGCCTGGGACGGTCCTCCAAGCTTTTCAGCCCGATCGGACCAAATTTGGGTGGGGTAGGGGTCAAAATGTGTTTTTTGAAAAATGGATTTTCGAGATTTTGGGCGATCTAGGCGAGTGGGGTATCATTTTCCACTAAATTTTGGACGCTGAATCAAATGAAATGGGTCTCAGGACGATTGGCACCCACTGGAAGAAGTTATGGGTCAAATTGGGTATATATTACCCATTTTGAATATGTGTTTTTGAGATTTCTGGAACCTAGGCGTGTGGGGTATCATTTTCCACTAAATTTTGGACCCTGAATCGATTGGAATTGGTCTCCGTGCTCCCGATCCGAGGAATAACCAATCCAAGCGTAAGAATTTGCGACGTTTTTGATACTCGATTTTCCGGATTTTTGGTTGGTTATTCCTTGATTAATCAACCTATGTTTTGGATCTAGACATGTGGGGTATCATTCTACTGCAGAATAGTTGGTGTCTGGGTATGATCTTGAGTGTAATGTTTCATAGACAATCTGAATCTCTAATGATGACTGGAGCCTCTTTTCAATGATACAGAGACCTCGATGAATATTTTGATGCACCAATGAGATGCACTACCGTGGAAGATTTGCCGCTTTTTGGTTGGTTATTCCTTGAATAATCAACCACATTTTTTTCATGCAAAAAGTCAACCTCTCCGATTCGGCCCAAACATTTTTTTCTGAACGTTTCAAGGTGTCTAGATCAAAATTGCCAGATGTCCGTCCGCCGTCCACTCCGACTTTGGTAGTAGAAATTATTCTAAAAATCTGAAATTTCGGTCAGGGGTCCGTTCATGGCTCTAGCTGGTCTTTGAAACTTTTCGACACGAATGGACCAAATTTGGGTGGGGCAGGGGTCAAAATGTGCATTTTGAATAATGGACATTTTTTGCAATCATGGCGTGTGGGTTATGATTTTCCACTAACTTTTGGACGCTGAATCCAATGAGACAGGTCCCGAAACGGTGCTCTCTGGGTGATCGGTCAAAATGGGTGCCTTTCTAAGTATTTACCCATTTCGAATGTGTTTTCGAGATTCCTGTTACCTAGGCGTGTGGGGTGTCATTTTCCACTAAATTTTGGACCCACTGTTGTTCCCATTTTTCCCATGTTGAAAAAGTTAATCTCCATGCTTCTGGTCCAAGGAATAACCAACCCCTGTGTATGAATTTGCAGCGTTTTTATTTGCACTGGTCGTCCGATTTTCAACATTTTTGCCTGAGGTTGATACTAAATCATTCATATAATCAATCGATGCTGAAATGTGTATGATGTTTGAAGATAATTCTTTCAAGTCAATGTGTTTTTTGAAAAATGGATATTCGAGATTTTGGGCGATCTATGCGAGTGGGGTATCATTTTCCACTAAATTTTGGACGCTGAATCCAATGAAATGGGTCGCAGAACGATTGGCACCCACTAGAAGAAGTTATGGGTCAAATTGGGTGTATATTACCCATATTGAATATGTGTTTTCGGGATTTCTGGTACCTGGTCGTGTGGGGTATCATTTCATCACAAAATTTTGGATCCTGAATCAATTGGAATGGGTCTGGGACCCGCCGCACCCACTGTTTTCCCCATTTCCCCCATGTTGAATAAATGAGTCTCCATGCGCCTGGTCCGAGGAATAACCACCCCGTGGGTATGAATGCAGCGTTTTTGTTTTATGGTCTCGTGAAAACTCCTCAATGGCATCAGTATGGTCTAGAAACCAGTACTATACCTGTTTTTATTCCAAATTTTCTTTATTAATGCGTATACGTTGTTATTTATTTGTATTTCACATTTCAGGTGACCTGAAAAAAGAATAGTATAATCCAACTGCAGTAATAATGGGAAAAGGTTTGTTATTACTCACTACCTAGTTGTTGTCCAGATCAATATTATACTCGTACTTAGGCGGGACCTTCTCATGCGTTTTGATGTTTTAGGTAAGAAGAAAGGCGGCGGAGGAGGAGGAGGCGGTGGCGGAGGAGGAGGAGGAGGAGGAGGAGGAGACGGTGGAGGCAGTGCTCAGCCTCCTCCACAACAGCCAGGACCTGGAGGTACCTACTGAATGTTTTAAATCCATTTTTCTACCTTTGAGATTGCCCTGATGCCAGTAAAAGGGAGATTCTAGGTGCTTTTTGGGGTTGGGATATCAAATGATAAATTAATAATAATCTATATTTATTATATCTTACATCCTAACCTCCTAGTTTGCTCTTGCAGACACTACTTCATTGACAACTAGAGTTGTGACCCAGTTCCTAACCTTGATCAGTTTTCTTCAATGAAAAAAAGAGGTCATAAAAGGTCAAAAAAGCATGTGTTGGAAAGGTAGTTTACATGTAGTACTCGTATATATATATGAGACAGTCTGTGCAGGCCCCAAGAAGTTCGTATTTATGTTTCTGGCAGCACTAAGCGGAGATGATAAATCTTCCTGAATCAGTCCAATCCAATATACCTTGAATTCTCTGTTGAAAATAATTCCATTTTTACGGCTGGGTGTAACAACATTATGAAGATTTTCATGTGAGCTAGTCTTAGAATCCAACGTTGCTAAGCCTTTGTTGACAAGTTCAATGAGTGTTTCTTTGGTTTTGTTGTATATTAAAAATACATATTGTATTTGTTGCATATTAGGTCACTGTAGGAAAAGGTTTGTTATAACTCACCACCTAGTTGTTGTCCAGATCAATATTATACTCGAAGTTAGGCGGGACCTTCTCATGCGTTTTGATGTCTTAGGTAAGAAGAAAGGCGGCGGAGGAGGAGGAGGCAGTGGCGGAGGAGGAGGAGGAGACGGTGGAGGCAGTGCTCAGCCTCCTCCACAACAGTCAGGACCTGGAGGTACCTACTGAATGTTTTAAATCCATTTTTCTACCTTTGAGATTTCCCTGATGCCAGTAAAAGGGAGATTCTAGGTGCTTTTTGGGGTTGGGATATCAAATGATAAATTAATAATAATCTATATTTATTATCTCTTAATCCTAACCTCCTAGTTTGCTCTTGCAGACACTACTTCATTGACAACTAGAGTTGTGACCCAGTTCCTAACCTTGATCAGTTTTCTTCAATGAAAAAAAGAGGTCATAAAAGGTCAAAAAAGCATGTGTTGGAAAGGTAGTTTACATGTAGTACTCGTATATATATTTGACAGTCTGTGCAGGCCCCAAGAAGTTCGTATTTATGTTTCTGGCAGCACTAAGCGGAGATGATAAATCTTCCTGAATCAGTCCAATTCTATGTACCTTGAATTCTCTGTTGAAAATAATTCCATTTTTACGGCTGGGTGTACCAACATTATGAAGATTTTCATGTGAGCTAGTCTTAGAATCTAACGTTGCTAAGCCTTTGTTGACCAGTTCGATGAGTGTTTCTTTGGTTTTGTTGTATATTACAAATACATATTGTATTTGTTGCATATTAGGTCATTGTAGGAAGAGGTTTGTTATAACTCACCACCTAGTTGTTGTCCAGATCAATATTATACTCGAAGTTAGGCGGGACCTTCTCATGCGTTTTGATGTCTTAGGTAAGAAGAAAGGCGGCGGAGGAGGAGGAGGAGACGGTGGAGGCAGTGCTCAGCCTCCTCCACAACAGCCAGGACCTGGAGGTACCTACTGAATGTTTTAAATCCATTTTTCTACCTTTGAGATTGCCCTGATGCCAGTAAAAGGGAGATTCTAGGTGCTTTTTGGGGTTGGGATATCAAATGATAAATTAATAATAATCTATATTTATTATATCTTACATCCTAACCTCCTAGTTTGCTCTTGCAGACACTACTTCATTGACAACTAGAGTTGTGACCCAGTTCCTAACCTTGATCAGTTTTCTTCAATGAAAAAAAGAGGTCATAAAAGGTCAAAAAAGCATGTGTTGGAAAGGTAGTTTACATGTAGTACTCGTATATATATATGAGACAGTCTGTGCAGGCCCCAAGAAGTTCGTATTTATGTTTCTGGCAGCACTAAGCGGAGATGATAAATCTTCCTGAATCAGTCCAATTCAATATACCTTGAATTCTCTGTTGAAAATAATTCCATTTTTACGGCTGGGTGTACCAACATTATGAAGATTTTCATGTGAGCTAGTCTTAGAATCCAACGTTGCTAAGCCTTTGTTGACAAGTTCGATGAGTGTTTCTTTGGTTTTGTTGTATATTACAAATACATATTGTATTTGTTGCATATTAGGTCATTGTAGGAAAAGGTTTGTTATAACTCACCACCTAGTTGTTGTCCAGATCAATATTATACTCGAAGTTAGGCGGGACCTTCTCATGCGTTTTGATGTCTTAGGTAAGAAGAAAGGCGGCGGAGGAGGAGGAGGCAGTGGCGGAGGAGGAGGAGGAGACGGTGGAGGCAGTGCTCAGCCTCCTCCACAACAGTCAGGACCTGGAGGTACCTACTGAATGTTTTAAATCCATTTTTCTACCTTTGAGATTTCCCTGATGCCAGTAAAAGGGAGATTCTAGGTGCTTTTTGGGGTTGGGATATCAAATGATAAATTAATAATAATCTATATTTATTATCTCTTAATCCTAACCTCCTAGTTTGCTCTTGCAGACACTACTTCATTGACAACTAGAGTTGTGACCCAGTTCCTAACCTTGATCAGTTTTCTTCAATGAAAAAAAGAGGTCATAAAAGGTCAAAAAAGCATGTGTTGGAAAGGTAGTTTACATGTAGTACTCGTATATATATTTGACAGTCTGTGCAGGCCCCAAGAAGTTCGTATTTATGTTTCTGGCAGCACTAAGCGGAGATGATAAATCTTCCTGAATCAGTCCAATTCTATGTACCTTGAATTCTCTGTTGAAAATAATTCCATTTTTATGGCTGGGTGTACCAACATTATGAAGATTTTCATGTGAGCTAGTCTTAGAATCCAACGTTGCTAAGCCTTTGTTGACAAGTTCGATGAGTGTTTCTTTGGTTTTGTTGTATATTACAAATACATATTGTATTTGTTGCATATTAGGTCATTGTAGGAAAAGGTTTGTTATAACTCACCACCTAGTTGTTGTCCAGATCAATATTATACTCGAAGTTAGGCGGGACCTTCTCATGCGTTTTGATGTTTTAGGTAAGAAGAAAGGCGGCGGAGGAGGAGGAGGAGACGGTGGAGGCAGTGCTCAGCCTCCTCCACAACAGCCAGGACCTGGAGGTACCTACTGAATGTTTTAAATCCATTTTTCTACCTTTGAGATTGCTGTGATGCCAGTAAAAGGGAGATTCTAGGATCTTTTTAGGGTTGGGATATCAAATGATAAATTAATAATAATCTATATTTATTATCTCTTACATCCTAACCTCCTAGTTTGCTCTTGCAGACACTACTTCATTGACAACTAGAGTTGTGACCCAGTTCCTAACCTTGATCAGTTTTCTTCAATGAATAAAAGAGGTCATAAAAGGTCAAAAAAGCATGTGTTGGAAAGGTAGTTCACATGTAGTAGGTACTCGTATATATATTTGCACAGTCTGTGCAGGCCCCAAGAAGTTCGTATTTATGTTTCTGGCAGCACTAAGCGGAGATGATAAATCTTCCTGAATCAGTCCAACTTAATATACCTTGAATTCTCTGTTGAAAATAATTCCATTTTTACGGCTGGGTGTACCAACATTATGAAGATTTTCATGTGAGCTAGTCTTAGAATCTAACGTTGCTAAGCCTTTGTTGACCAGTTCGATGAGTGTTTCTTTGGTTTTGTTGTATATTACAGTACAATTTCAAAGACGAATATAGTATACCTACTATATAAAATTAATATAAATTCTGGAGAGAACAAATGATAAGTGCAGGAAAGATACCGTAGAGAAGGCGCGCTAAATGGCAACAAGGAGAAACTGTTGGAAGGGTATGAAGTTACAAGATGGACAACGAGTTTGGCATGGTTCAGTTACTGGTTACGTTTTTTAATACTTCTCTTCAATACTTCTCTGTCTAACTTTTCTAGTCAAGAACATGGATTTTATGGAATCAAAAGCCCTGTTTACTTTACCAGCAGTACCCATAGCTATATAAGGAAAGAGAGTTCCATATATTCCTTCCAGGTACAAGTTGTTAACAGATAATAGATGGTATTCAATTCTTATTTTTTCAATTTCCACTGATGGATCAGGAGGACCTGACCAGGCCTGAAAAATGGTCCGATTCTATCAACACGCTGTTTGATCCTATCTTAGCACCAGTGTGTTTTTTGTAGATTCAAACCTACTGTAAACCCCAAATTGAATACCTAAACTCTTTAAACTCTTAAAAAACGCTGCAAATTTGTCCACAGGGGTAGGTTATTTCTTGGCCCAGGCCTATGGAGACTCATTTCTTCAACATGGGGTAAACAGTGGGTGTGGCGGGTCCCGGACCCATTCCTATCGATTCAGTGCCCAAAATTTAGTGGAAAACGATCACCACAAGGTACCAGAAATCTCGAAAATCCATTTTTTTGTAAAACACATTTTGACCCCTACCCCGCCCAAATTTGGTCCGATTGGGCTGAAAAGTTTCGAGCAAATGTCCGTCCGCCGTCCTCGCCGATTTTGGTAGTAAACATTTTTCTAAAAATCTGAAATTTTGGTCAGGGGTCCATTCATGGCTTTGGTTGGTCCTCAAAACTTTTCAACCCGATCGTACCAAATTTGGGTGGGGTAGGGGTCAAAATGTGTATTTCGAAAAATTGATTTTTGAGATTTTTTGCAATCTAAATGTGTCGGGTATCATTATACACTAAATTCTGGACGCTGAATCCAATGAGACGGGTGCCTCATTACCCATTTCGAATGTGTTTTCGAGATTTCTGGTACCTATGCGTGTTGGGTATCATTTTCCACTAAATTTCAGAACCTGAATCGATTGGAATGGGTCCGGGACCCGCCACACCCACTGTTTCCCCCATTTTCCCTTTGTTGAAGAAGTGAGTCTCCTGCTGTTCCGAGGAATAACCAATCCCTGTGAAAGTACTGGTATCGATACTTCGAAAGTATCGTCTGTCCCTATCTCAAGCCCGTCAACACTGGCTATGCCTTCCGACGGGCTCTAATATTCTGAATTGTGATTTGTGTTATATTTCCATGTTGTTTATTAAATATATTTCTTCTCTCTCTCATCTTCGATGTATCGAAGCGTATTAGATATCATTGCTGAAATAACAGATATGGGCTGCCAATTATTGATATTTCAGCAATGTCGATATCAATATCCCATCCTAACTCATTTTACCTTGGTTTTCAGGTGACAATACATCCCGTCCTGCGCAACAAGGAAGCCGCCCAGCGCCAAAGGTACAATATTGAAACTATTTAGTGATTTTTACTCGAACATTGTATCATGTATTATCATTTCATTCACCATGTAGGGTGCCATCATCTGCGGCTGCTACATAGGTCAAATTAGCAAATTTTATACTTTTTCTCCCCTAATAGGCACCCATTTTGACCCATAGCCACATCCAGAGGGCACCAATCGTTCCGGGACCCATCTCATTCGATTCAGCGTCCAAAATTTACAGGAAAATGATACCCCACTCGCCTAGGTACCAAAAATCTCGAAAACACATTCAAAATGGGTAGATAGGTACCCATTTTGACCCATAACCTCTTCCAGTGGGTGCCAATCGTTCAGGGACCCTTTTCATTGGATTCAACGTCCAGGATTTAGTTGAATATGATACCCCACACGCCTGAATCGCTTAAAATCTCGAAAATCCATTAAAAAAAAAAAAAACATTTTGACCCCTACCCTGCCAAAATTTGGTCCGATTGGGCTGAAAAGTTTCGAGGACCAACTCGAGCTGAGAACAGATCCCTGGCCCTAGTTTCAGATTTTTAGAAAATTTTCTACTACCAAGGTCGGAATATGTTGAATAATCAATGTATTTATGCAAGTGGTCAACCTCTCCGATTCAGCCCAAATTTTTTTTCTGGACGTTTCAAAATGTCTAGATCAAAAAAGACAAATGTCCCTCCGCCGTACGCCGTCCGCGCCGTTTTTGGTAGTAGAAAATTTTCTAAAAATCTGAAATTCGAAAGTGGATTCTCGAGATTTTTGGCAATCTAGGCGTGTGGGTTATCGTTTTCAAATCAATTTTGGACGCTGAATCCAATGAAACGGGTCTCGGAACGATTGGCGCTCACCGGAAGAGGTCATGGACGCTGAATCGTTTGAAATGAGTCTTCATGCGCCTGGTCCGAGGAATAACCTACCCCTGTGAATGAATTTGGAGCGTTTTTGATCCTGACAATATGAGACGCCCAGAAATAAAATTAGGGTCAAATCTGAGAGATTTGACTTTTTGCGTGAAAGAACCCTGTTATCATTTGTTGACTTTCAATCAACACCAATTTCCTACGGGTAGAAGGTTGGTAAGAGACTAAATTACCCAATATTCCCAATAGCTGTAGTCATATTTAAAATAATTCTTGATTCCACAGATTTGAAAAAAAAGAGAAAAAGATGGGAGGGCATTAATTTGTTCCCAGTGGGGAAGATGTTTTGTTGTGTTGTTCTGAAACTAATTCATTTTCCTAAATTTTAAGCTAGAGAATGTATTTTTTGTAGGGTCCAAAAGAGAAGCAGCCACATCAGCAGGCAGGCCAATTCGTTCCACCCCAACAACATGGTCCTGGTCAAGGGGGTCCACCCCAACAACAAGGTTTTAGTCAAGGGGGTCCACCTCAACAACAACGTACTGGCCAATGGGGTCCACCCCAACAACAAGGTTTTAGTCAAGGGGGTCCACCTCAACAACAACGTCCTGGTCAATGGGGTCCACCCCAACAACATGGTCCTGGTCAAGGTGGTCCACCTCAACAACAACGTACAGGCCAATGGGGTCCACCTCAACAACAACGTACTGGCCAATGGGGTCCACCCCAACAACAAGGTTTTAGTCAAGGGGGTCCACCCCAACAACATGGTCCTGGTCAAGGGGGTCCACCCCAACAACATGGTCCTGGTCAAGGGGGTCCACCTCAACAACAAGGTACTGGCCAATGGGGTCCACCCCAACAACATGGTCCTGGTCAATGGGGTCCACCCCAACAACATGGTCCTGGTCAAGGGGGTCCACCTCAACAACAACGTACTGGCCAATGGGGTCCACCTCAACAACAACGTACTGGCCAATGGGGTCCACCCCAACAACATGGTCCTGGTCAAGGGGGTTCACCTCAACAACGAGGTCATCCCATGCAACCAATGCCTTCTAGTGCCCAACAACCCGGACTTGACTCGAGGAGATCATCGCAGTCTTCAGACTCTTCCTCCCAGAGAAGTCCCCAAGTGCCTACTGAACCAGGGACAGTATCCTCAAGATCCTCCGTGTCTTCAACTGCTTCGTCTAAACAACCATCTAAAGAATCAAGTTAGTATTCTAATTTTCAGCCATTCCTCTTGAGGGAAATGTAGTCGGTTTGACTCACAAAGGTTGTCTAAGTTCTTATTACTTCAGTCGCATGGCTTTGGGCCGAAATGGCTTTAAGCCAACCCCTGAGAGCAAAAGTAAAAAGGCCTAGGGCCACCACGCGATAAATCATTTGGGCAAAAATTATGAAGTCGCGGGTGGCAGAGTTGGCACTGTCCTGCCACGATGGCCGTAGTTAATAGTGTAGCGTCTGTGTTGGTAATATCAGTGCACGATTTCTGAAAAAAGTTTGAAATGGTATGTCTTGCGAGGATCTCAAATATATTTGCGCAACCTTGCGGAAACCCGAATGATTTACAGCAGATTTGGATTCTACCCAAAGTTTCATGATCAAACAATTATGGTTGGTTATTCCTTGAATTTCATATTCATTTTTTTGGTTTTCATGCAAAAAGTCAACCTCTCCGATTTACCCCAAAATTTTTTTCTGGGCGTTTCAAAGTGTCTAGATCAAAAACGCTACGAATTCTTTCACACAGGTTGGTGAGGAATAATCCTATAAGGTAGATAGTTACCTGGTTTGAACCATAAGCTCATCCAGAGGGTGCCAATAATTCCGGGGCCCACTTCATTGGATTCAGCGTCCAACATTTAGTGAATAATGATATTGAATTTGAAAAATGGATTTTTGAGATTTTTTGTAATTAAGGTGTGTGAGGTATCACTTTCACTATATGTATTCTGTACGCTGAATCCAATGAAAAGCGTCCCAGAACGATTGGCACCCACTGGAATAGGTTATGGGTCAAAATGGGTATCTATCTACCCATTTTGTATATGTGTTTTTGATATTTCTGGTACCTAGGCGTGCGGGGTATCATTTTCCACTAAATTCTGGACCCTGAATCGATTGGAATGGGTCCGGGACCCGCCACACTTACTATTTTCCCCATGTTGGAGAAATGAATCTCCATGCGCCTGGTTCGAGGAATGACCAACCCGTGTGTAAGAATTTGCAGCGTTTATTATCAGGCGCTCTTATTCCTTACTAAATGACGTCCTCATTGACATTCCAGGCCCAGTGGGAGTCGAAATGATGTCGCTTTCGGGAAAAGTCAAAGACTATCCTTTGCTCAGTAGTTTCTGCGGTTCAAATCCTCCACTGCGCGCTGATCGCCCTCAAGATCCCAAAGTGGGAAAGGTGTTCACCGTCGAGACAAACCATCTGCCTCTCGCCTTGAAGAACCAGAAGATGATTGTGTACCACTACGACGTCGCTGTCGTGCCAGACAAGCCTTTCCGATTTTACAGGCAAGTCTCGTTTATCTGATAATGCCTTTCATCGCACATTATGTTATTTTGTTCAACTTAACTGTGAGGTACCCCTAACTGCACCTTCTTTGTTGTTTATTTATTATTTGCCGATCAATCAGTATGTTCTTCATGTGTTTCATAGGCCTGCTCTACAGGAGATGCAGCGGTCACTTTACCCTTCAAACTTTCCATCTTTTGACGGCAAGAAAAATTTATACAGCGCTCGCAAACTGCCTTTTGGCGACGTACGTTACTATTTATTTATTCATCTTAATTTGCAGTCCCACCTATTTACCCATTTTGAATGTGTTTTCGAGATTTCTGGTACCTGAGCGTGTGGAGTATCATTTTCCACCAAATTTTGGACCCTGAATCGATTGGAATGGGTCCGGGACCCGCCACACCCACTGTTTCCATTATCCCCATATTGATGAAATGAGTCTCCATGCGACATGGACATGACATGTCGACATTCTCCTCCTTTTTCCGAACAAGAATGCGACCAGTACGAACACAACAACACACCCACAATCCTCTTCTGAATGTTCAAGG
The DNA here is from genome assembly GCA_019603395.1 of Cyrtorhinus lividipennis. NCBI lineage: Eukaryota > Metazoa > Arthropoda > Insecta > Hemiptera > Miridae > Cyrtorhinus > Cyrtorhinus lividipennis. The sequence continues at coordinate 23,016,754 of CM034005.1, read as the reverse complement.
GAACTATATCACAGTAATTTAGCCAAGTGCCTCTACAAACCTGCGAATTGATGTTACACCTGACAGGTTAGCTCGATGAGTTACGACGGTGGAAACGGGAAATATGTGCACCATTGAATAAATTACAAGAAACATCTGCTTGTGCTACAATAACATAGGCAACTTGATGTGACTAATCGGTCGAATCATTCCCAGTGTTGCCATTTTTGACGCTAATACCACAACAGAAATATGAACAATTTTATGAAATCGGATGTTTTCGAATGTGGATATACCTACCATGGACATGTAATACAGGGTGATTCACGATGACGTTCTAAAACGCTGCAAATTCTTCCACACGGGTTGGTTATTTCGGACCAGGCGCATGGAGACTGATTTCTCAACATGGGGGAAATGGGGGAAACAGTGGGTGTGGCGAGTTCCGGACCCATTCCAATCGATTCAGAGCCCAATATGATTCCCCACACGCCTAGATTGCCAAAAATCTCGAAAATCCATTTTTCGAAGTACACATATTGACCCTATCATTCCCAATTTGGTCCTGATCGGGCTGAAAACTTTTGAGAACCAACTAGAGCTGGGAACCCCTGATCTAAATTTCTACTAAAAAAAAAAAAAAAAGCCCGGACGGCGGACGTTTTTTGGAGCAATTGACTTTTTACACCAAAAATCGTAAAATCATGTGTTTCGAATTGTCTTCACACATTATTTTTACGAGACAAGAGCGTCATCAAATTTTGATGTCGATCACATTCATTTCACGTGAAATGAATTAATTGAATTAATTTTCAGTCAGTTACGAGACAAGTGACGGTTCTTGACCCTGAGCGTAACCAACCTAAGGAGGTGACAGTGACCATAACCATGGCTGCCGAGGTGTCGATAGCTGCCATTGGCGAATACCTCAGACATGGATCGTCGACCCGTCCACCTCAAGACGCCATCCAAGCTTTGGATGTCGTTCTGAGACAGCCCGCGGCAACGAGGTGATTAACATTAACATCCATTGACCCGTTAAGGGTACTGGGTGGTTAGTTGGCAGCAGCAGTTTCGAAATATTTCCAATGTCTTTGGTTTTTACTGGAGAAACGCCAGGTGAGCCACTCGGACGTGCGAGTCTAAATGGGGTTATTTTCGGTATTTTGCAGTCCTTACTTCCTCAAAGTGGGACGTTCCTTTTTCACGGAACCAAGAGAGAGGATCGTCGAATTGGGCGATGGTCTCAATTTGTGGTACGGCTTTTTCCAAAGCGCCATTCTCGGTTGGAGGCCTTATCTCAACATTGACGGTAAGTGGACGCCAAGTGAATCCCACAGTAGCTGTCAATTTATTTGGAAATTCACGAGAAACGTATTCTATTTTACAGTTGCTCACAAAGGATTTCCAGCTGCTGTCAACTGCATTGACGCTTTGAAGAATTTTACGAGAGACAAAAATATCAGGCCGAACGACAGAATCGACTCACGAGACCTCAGAAGCCTTGAAATGCTAATCAAAGGACTAAAAGTCGTCTACTCTGTTCCAACGGCCGCCCAACAAAAAAGGACCTACAAGGTAGTTGGCATTGGCCGCCTCCCTGGAGAGCACAGGTATGTGAGCAACATCATTTATTTATTTATTTACTTTTTAATTCCCAATAGGGGATGAGAAGCTGTGCAGGCTGCTGTGCCTATCTCACCAGTCCAACTATAGAACTTACTTCAACTAAATTCAAATTGAAATTGAAAAGGAAAAAAAACGCTGCAAATTCCTTCACCCAGGTTGGTTATTCCTCGGACCAGGCGCATGGAAACTGATTTAAAAACATGGGGGAAATGGGGAAAACGGTGGGTGCGGCGGGTCCCAGACCCATTTCAATCGATTCAGCGCCCATGATTAGTGGAAAATGACACCCCACACGCCCAGGTACCAGAAATCTCATAAACACATATTCAAAATGAGTAATATATACCCTATTTGACCCATAACTTCTTCCAGTGGGTGCCGATCGTTCTGGGACCTATTTCCTTTGATTCAGCGTCCAAAATTTAGTGGAAAATGGATACCCCACTCGCCTAGATCGCTCAAAATCTCGAAAATCCATTTTTCAAAAAACACATTTTGACCCCTACCCCGCCCAAATTTGGTCCGATCGGGCTGAAAAGTTTGGAGGACCGTCCTAGGCCGGTATCAGACCCCTGACCCAAATTTCAGATTTTTAGAATGTTTTCCACTACCAAAAACAGTGTGGACGGTATATTCAAAATGAGTAATATATACCCTATTTGACCCATAACTTCTTCCAGTTGGTGCCAATCGTCCTGGGACCCACTTCATTGGATTCCACGTCCAAGAATTTTTCTGGACGTTTCAAGGTGTCTAGATCAAAATTAGCAAGTGTCCGTCCGCCGTCCAGGCCGACTTTAATAATAGAAATTTTTCTAAAAATCTAAAATTTTGGTCAGGCGTCCGTTCATGGCTCTAGTTGGTCCTCAAAACTTTTCAACCCGATCGGACCAAATTTGGGTGGGGTAGGGGTCAATATGTGAATTCGAAAAAGGGATTCATGAGATTTTTTGCAATCTAGGTGCGTGGGGTATCATTTTCCACTAAATTCTGGACGCTGAATTCAATAAAAAGGAGCGATTGGAACCCACTGAAGTAGGCTATGGGTCGAAATGGGTGCTTATTTACCCATTTTGAATGTGTGTTTTCCAGATTTGTGGTACCTAGGCGTGTGGGGTATTATTTTCCACTAATTTATGGACCCTGAATCGATTGGAATGGGTCCGGGACCCGCCATACTCACACACTCAACCCCAGGAATCTCACCCTTAAGTCCACCAAAACTGGGCAGATGGTGAAGAAATGGATGACGCCCTTATTCTCAATCACGTTGCAAAGGGAGCAGAGGCGGCTCGTACTGTCAGATCTCCAATGTATAAAGTCGTTGAGCCGGTGAAGCTCATGATCCATCCAGAAGAACTTCAGGATCCATGGCCCACAGAGGGATGTGCACTGACGGTTTTACCTCCAAATCAAGCACAGGATATAAGATTCCGAGACTGCATTGCACCGGCGCGCGCATCGTTCTCCCAAGCGCATCTTATCGACTCTGTCGACGCCCCCAGCTGCAGACCCCAGTCCCTCAAATTTCCAGGGTCACCATTAAAAGAACATGAAAACTGGCGGGCTAGATCATTCCAGTGAGCAAACGCACTCACCTCTCGCCTAAAGAGCTCCTGAGCCAGCCACCGTGGGTAGCGCTGCTCTGCCATCCTCAGCGCCTGAGGCCAAACATTGATTTTATGAAGTACCTCTGCACCTGTTCAATTGCCTTGGACTGCGTGAAGCCCCATACCTGTGCTCCATAGCACAATATTGCTTTTGTTACTGCAGTGAACACCTTGGTCCTGGCAGAGACTGGGAGCACAGACTGGCAGAAAATCGATCGGTAGGTTGAATTCATTCCCGATTGCGTTTCTGTGTTTTTTCATTAAGAAGGTCCTGGGGTTGCCCAGTAACACACCAACCTACATGCTGCATCTGCAGACGGGCCTGAGGTCGATGTACGTCAGCAACTTTGAGACTCACAGAAGGTATATTGTCCGGGTGTTGAAGACGTCGCAATCTAGGTGTCCGTGTCAGGTGGCGGAGGAGGACATCCGGATCCGGGCGGACTGGCTCAGGAAGTGAGAGTTGCTCAACGAAAAGTACGCAGTAGGGGCTGAGCTTTCAGGAGCTAAAGCAACCCAATCTGAGAAATTCGTTGCCTCAGTCATACCTAAAATGGAAGCCCGGCAAAAAAAAAATTTTAAGAGAAAAGCGCTCGATTCTGGTCTTTTCCCTTTGTATGCAGCCCTGGACTACAACCCCAGCTACCTGGAAATTAAAATGCGCAAGGTTTTGAGGTTGATAGCGAGAGCACGCTGCGAACAGCTCGGACTCAACGTAAAGCCGTGGAATCAGGGGACGGAGGGAGCACGTTGTGCTATGTGTAACCAGGCTGAGGAGGAAACAAGTCATCACTTCCTGTGTGGCTGCCCCATAATGGTGGACTTCGGCATTTTGGAAGGCCTTTCCTTGAGTCGTGGGAGGTTATAGCAAGCATAAACGGGGTCAATTGGTTCAAGTTGTACGGATTTCTCAGGGAGGCCTTAAGATATCGAGCTTTCTTGGTGCAGCATTTCAATTGCGTTGGTTGAGATTGCTAGTTGCTTTGTGTACTTGATTGTTTATTGTCGCAATGATCACCAAGTTTTATGTAGTGCCTCGTTTCCTCTTGTTTGTGTATTGTGATGTCCAGTAATTTAGTATAGTACCCACAAATTTGTGAGAAGCGATGTATAGTGAATATTCGATTTCTGAATTGGGAATTGTCGAGATAATCGTGCTAGAAGCAAAAATATTGTTGTGTTGTTTGAAATGATCTCCCGGGCAGATGACCAGTGGTCCGTGCCCTAAAAATGTTTCCTGCAAAAGGTGTCTAAGGTGGAATGTTGGCTCTGCTGTAATGAACATATTTCCTATATATCATTCCAAACTTGGCAGCCGCTGCTCTCTTGATGAAGTGCTGGTTGAAGGAAAGACGAGGCGAGAGAGTAACCCCCAGGTAGCGATTAGAGGACACAACCTCCAGTGGTTGGCCCCCAAACCGGAAGGACTCCTCCTTCCTCATTGGCGGTTGACAAGTGTGATCAACGACATCCTTTTCTTCCACAGGTTCAAAATGCAAGATGGAAGAGAGATGACTGTCGTGCAGTACTATCGAGACACGTACAGCTACGGCATCCGGTACCCCAACGTCCCTTGCCTCCAATGCGGCTCTTCGCAGAACGCGATTTCACTGCCCCCGGAGGTAAATCGTTTCTTCATTCCAAATTCAGCCATTCCCTTGAATTTGATATTCACGTTGAACAGAAATTGATAAATTTAAGATGTACCATCCAGTCAGCATGTTGTGAAATAGTGAGGTGAGCTTGAATCTTTAAGAGTACCGGTGACCCAAAATGACTTTTTTTTTTTTTTTTGCATAAAAAAAACTAGAGAATCTGCTGAAAATTTTGATATATTACATTCAATTATTTGGATAAAGGATACCTTCACAATTGACGTCACGCTGCAAAAACGTACGCGCTCCTTTCTCGCCTTGTCCGATGGCGCGCATAGCATAGATTAGGCGTACATTCACATCGTGAAATTTCGTTTCAGGTAGAGTATTTGCATTTGAATAGAATGCGAATAGGAGCAATCAGAACACAACACTGAAATGTTCACAGCTAAACCTGTGTGCTCACCACTATCTAGACTCATCTCACCACCACATTCAGGGCCCATCCAATTTCTTCCGAATCCATGGCGGAATTCTTTTCTGCTTCTTGAAAATGGTGGCAGAACCTCTCGGCATTCTCAAAATGAATTAGGTTCGAGAGAACAACTAGAAAATCCGAGAGAAAACATGACATGACATCCCCTCAAAGTTAAGAGTAGCTGAATACAGCCAAAATAGTTCTTTCTTTAGCCACCCAACAGTATGTTGATGAAGCAAAAACAAATCCTTACATTCGTTTGTCCACAACCATTCGAGGAACAACTGGAAAAAGTTTGGGACTGATCGGATGAGGAATAAGGTCAGGAATCAAAATAGAATGATGCGCGGAGAGCTTGGCTTATCTCTCAATTTCAGACGCTTTCTGTTGGTCATAATCAAAATGTTCTTTCAAAGGCGTGTTAAGGACAGAATTACGAATCAGTTAAAAGGAATCTGATCATTTTTAGTCATCCATTGGGGACAAGGCGAGAGTTGAAAGCCAGTTTGCGCCGCGGTAGCGCGCTTCCTTCACGGGTACCCTTAAAGGCAGTTATCCCTTGAACCTATGTAATCATGATGGAGGACTACCTCTCCGATTGGCCCTAAATATTTGACAGTTTACGCTTCATGATGTCTAGATCAAAAATGCTGCACAGTGGCTGGTTATTCCTTGGAGCAAGATTATGAGATAAACAGTGGGTGTGGAGTTTCTCGGACTCATTCCAATCGATTCAGGGTCCACAATTTAGTGGAAAACGATACCCCACACGTCTCAATAGATTCAGCGTCCTAAATTTAGAAAAAATGATACCTCATTTCTAAAAATCTGAAATTTTGGTCAGGGGTCCGTTCCCGGCTTTAGTTGGTCCTCGAAACTTCTCAACCCGACCTGACCAAATTCGAAGGGGGTGAGTAGTGATCAAAATGTGTTTTTTGAAAACTAGATTTTTGAGATTTTTGGTGATCAAGGCGAATGGGATATAATTTTCCACTAAATTTTGGACGCAGAATCCAATGGAGTGGGTCCCAGAACGATTGGCGCCTACTGGAAGAGGTTATGGGTCAAAATGGGTACCTATTTATCCATTTCGAATGTGTGTTTTCGAAATTTCTGGTACCTAGGCGTGTGGGGTATCATTTTCCACTCAATTTAGGACCGTGAATCTATTGGAATGGGTCCGGGACCCGTCACTCCCACTGTTTCCCCCATTTTCCCCTTGTTGAAGAAATGGGTTTTCATGCGCCTGGTCCGAGGAATAACCAACCCCTGTGATAAAATTTGCAACGTTTTAAACCCCCTACACGACGTGTATACACTGGTACGATCCATATGGTTTTTTTCATAAACGGTTCGTTCCTCATTAAAAATCTCATGTGGAGATTTTCCCTTTGGAACAAGGTAACGGATAACGGCGCGGATTTCACACTTGGCGGCAGACTCGATCGACATGTTGAACAAGAAAAATTCGTGAGACCACAGTTTTCAACATACTGAACTCGTTCTGGTCTTGTTTTAAAGGTTCGGAGTAAAGCTATATGACAGTTTAGTCAACTTTGTAAAAAAAAAAAAAAAAAAAAAAATCCCTATGGGCGTGAGAGTTTCAGTACACTTACTTTCTGGACACGCTTCGTATTTTGGGATTATTCGCGGTGTTTTTGGTGAACACAATTCCTGATATTTGCAATTATTATTTTATTTTCGGCCCAAACTGATCCTTACCTGCTTCTGTTTCACAGCTATGTACCATCATGCCGGGTCAGGTCGTTCTCAAAAAATTGAATGACTCTCAAACACGTGTCATGGTGCGCGAAGCGGCCACCGCTGCTCCTATCAGAAAAAAGAAGATATTGGATTCGGTAAGTTAGATTAGATTAATTACACAGGGGCAAAGGGGGCGTCCGCTGCAGTGACCACCCCCTCGCTTAGACCTAGTGGCCCATTGTGCTAACCTCTGGAGCTCATCTTGGCCGAAGCTCCGTGTTCCCGACTAGATCCAGCAGAGCTCCGACCAGGTTCTCCTGGTTGAGGATGTCCCTTCGGTCCGAAGTCCCGAAGGTTCTGCAACGCCTGTGTTCCAGGGCAGGACAATTGAAGACGATGTGAGGCGCTGTCTCCTTGTCTTCGCCACAGAATCTGCAGTCAGGGGTACCATTGCGCACCCCAATCCTGCAGAGATGCCTCCTGAAGTCCCCGTGTCCTGTAAATAAGCCAACGGTGAGTCTCAGGGAAGCTCTGTTAAGGTTCAGGCATCTCGTGGCCCTTCCTTTGTTGGGACCAGTCATCATGGTGTGAACGTGTTCTTGCCGCGGTGTCCGCTCCCAGCGCCTCTGGTGCTGGGAGCGAACCCAGGTTGCCACCCACCCCAATAGTAGGGTGCGGGAGATTCCTAGGCATGGTTCAGGTCCCGTAAAAACAGCCCACGACCCACGCCTGGCCAGAGCATCGGCTCGGTCATTACCCTCAACCCCTGATTGGCCCGGGACCCATATAAGGACAACCTTGTTTATTCCACTCAGTAGCTGGAGGGCTTCCCAGCACTCAAGTACCAGCCTCGAGTCAGAGCTCGATCCCATTAGGGCCTTGAGTGTTCGGTAATTTACTAGTATATTAAGGAATTGTACCCGTTGTTGAAGTAGCCAACCAAATGTACAAAGTGTTTCTTTATCAGATGACTCGCGTGAGATTCAACCAGGACCCCCACCTAGCCGAATTCGGTTTGAGTGTCGACGAAAAGTTCAAACAAGTGGAAGCACGCGTGTTGAACGCACCCTCAATTGAATATAACAGCGTGAGTATTTGATTGAAATTACTTTCCCTTATGAATAAAACGCTGTTTCTTATTCAGTAGCACGTTACGTTTCTATTTGGTTGTTTCTCTCAGAGAACGGTGAACGTCAATAAAGGCGTTTGGAATTCAGAGCCCTTCATCAGAGCCGGACAACTTGACAGATGGGGAATTTACAATTGTGAGCGACGAGTTCGGGATCAAGAATTAACGTAAGTAAACCAATCAGTTGTTGCAAGTTGAGCAGATTAGTGCTCATGTTGATTCTGCAATTTTTGGTTGGTTATTCCTCGAATAATCAACCTATGTTTTCATAATAATGGTCAACCTCTCCGATTTGGCTCAAAATTTTTTTCTGGACGTTTCATGATGTCTAGATCAAAAAACGCTGCAAATTCTTACACAGGGGTTGGTTATTCCTTGGACCAGGCGCATGGAGACTCATTTCTTCAACATGGGGGAAATGGGGAAAAAAGTGGGTGCGCGGGTCCCAGACCCATTCCAATCGATTCAGGATCCAAAATTTAGTGGAAAATGATACCCCACACGCCCAGGTTCCAGAAATCTCGAAAACACATATTTAAAATGAGTAATATATACCCAATTTGACCCATTACTTCTTCCAGTGGATGCCAATCGTCCTGAGACCCACTCCATTGGATTCAGCTTCCAAGATTTAGCGGAAAATGATACCCCACACGCCTAGGATCCAGAATTCTCAAAAACACATATTCAAAATGGGTAATATATACCCAATTTGACCCATAACTTCTTTCAGTAGGCGCCGATCGTTCTGGGACCCATTTCATTTGATTCAGCGTCCAAAATTTAGTGGAAAATGATACCCCACTCGCCTAGATCGCCCAAAATCTCGAAAATCCGTTTTTCAAAAAACACATTTTGACCCCTACCCCGCCCAAATTTGGTCCGATTGGGCTGAAAAGCTTGGAGGACCGTCCCAGGCCGGGAACAGACCCCTGACCCAAATTTCAGATTTTTAGAAAATTTTCTATGTACTACCAAAAACGGCGTGGACGGCGGACGGCGTACGGCGGACGGACATTGACCTTTTGGTTGGTTATTCCTTGAATAATCAACCTATGTTTTCATGCAAATGGTCAACCTCTCCGATTCGGCTCAAATTTTTTTTCTGGACGTTTCATGGTGTCCTGATCAAAAAAGGTCAATGTCCGTCCGCCGTACGCCGTTTTTGGTAGTAGAACATTTTCTAAAAATCTGAAATTTGGGTCAGGGGTCTGTACCCGGCCTAGGACGGTCCTCCAAGCTTTTCAGCCCGATCGGACCAAATTTGGGGGGGTAGGGGTCAAAATGTGTTTTTTGAAAAATGGATTTTCGAGATTTTGGGCGATCTAGGCGAGTAGGGTGTCATTTTCCACTAAATTTTGGACGATGAATCCAATGAAACGGGTCCCAGAACGATTGGCACCCACTGGAAGAAGTTATGGGTCAAATTGGGTATTTATTACCCATTTTGAATATGTGTTTTCGGGATTTCTGGTGCCTAGGCGTGTGGGGTATAGTTTTCCACTAAATTTTGGACGCTGAATTCAATAATGTGTGTCCCAGAACGATTGGCAACCACCGGAAGAAATTATGGGTCAAAATGGGTATGTATCCACCCATTTTGTATGTGTCAGGATTTCTGGTGCCTTGGCGTGTGGGGTATCATATTCCACTAAATTTTGGACCCTGAATCGATTGGAATGGGTCTGGGATCCGCCACAACCACTGTTTCCCCCATTCGAGGAATAACCAACCCGTGTGTAAGAATTTGCAGATTTTTTCAGTTTGTTATTCCTTGAATAATCAAAAACAAATTTCTGGACGTTTCAAGGTGTCTAGATCAGTTTTAGCAAATGTCCGTCCGCCGGTCATGGCTATAGTTGGTCCTCGAAACTTCAAAAATTATTATTATTATTATTATTATTATTATTATTTTATTATTTTTCACAGGCAGTTGCAAAAAGAACTTCAAAAGATTGGATCACAACTTGGAATGGTCCTTGGTAATGCTCAGATAAGTCACCTGCAAAGTGACAATCCTCGAGAACTTCAGGCTGATTTCACGAAATTTCAACAACAAAAGTTACAACTTGTCTTCGTCATTCTCCCGAATTCCGCTTATGGTCAGATCACATATGGTGAGTATCTACACCTTCTGTGTACTAGTTAATGAGTAACATTACTTTGGGATTACTACATAAGTGATGGCCATCAATACATGATATATCGATGTATCAATTGTCGATTGTATCGGCGGTGGAATATTGATGCCGTATATCGTAGGTTATCCTATATAGTGCTTTCACTTTCGATTGTATCGACCAAAAAATGCCGAATTTTAAAAAATTGTTGGTTAAAAAGTAGAATAAATACACCGTTGTTTTCTGTTGCATTCCTAGGCCTTCAGAGAATCCAAATTGTGAATTTAAAAAGGAAAATACTTGGCACAGGAAGCTTAGGCTTTAGGAAACCTACTAAATTTCCTATAGAAAGTCAATAAACTAAAAAATACAATTTCTAAATTTTGCATGTATTTAATTGCATATTTTTATTCTTGAATCAATTTCATGTTTTACTGCACTTTGAAAGCAAACATTCTCGATACAGTAAAAATGATAACTGCGACAGCATGTCGCCTTATAGTCTGTTATGTCCATATTTTCTGCCCTGCTGCTAAACTGAAGTATTTCAAAGCCACTTGCCACAGGCTGGGACCTATCGCAGCTGAAGCCGTATTTGAGGGGGTTCTTCTTCGCGTCAGCGATGGATGTTGATGTTCTGCTGGATGAACTCATTTTTGAGGGAATTTGCGTGATGTGAAAATGCTACAAATTTTATCACAGTGGTTGGTTATTCCTCGGACCGGACGCATGGAGACTAATATAAAAATAGATTCAGCGTCCATAACCTCTTCAGGTGGGCGGCAATCGTTCTGGGACCCGTCTCATTGGATTTAGCGTCCAAAATTTAGTGGAAAACGATACCCCACATGCCTAGGTACCAGAAATCTTGAAAACACATGTTCAAAAGGGGTAGATAGATACCTATTTTGACTCATTACTTCTTCTGGTGGTGCCAATCGTTCCGGGACCCATTTCATTGGATTCAGCGTCCACAGTCTAATGGAAAATGATACCCTAGACGCTTTGATTGCTTAAAATCTCGAAAATCCATTTTTCGAATTACACATTTTGACCCCTACTCCGCCAAAATTGGGTCCGATTGGGCTGAAAAGTTTTGGGGAACAACTAGAGCCAAAAACGGGTCCCTGACCAAAATTTCAAATTTTGAGAAAATTTGTTGGGCCTAATTGGAGAGATTGACTTTTTGTATGAAAACATGGCTTGATTGTTCTAGGTTCAATTTCAATTCAAAAGACCTTTCTTTGTAAAAATGACATAAGGCTGAGTTGACAGCGAATATTGCATCTTAAGTACATATCTATAATAATACGTAATCTATAAAGTACAAATCTGGTAATAATTTACAATTTCATTGGGAGGCTTTCACTTTGCATACGAAGAGAGAACACTTTAGGAATGACACTGGAAGATAATTGTACTCCTCATTAATTAGAAAAATAAAAATAAAACAGAAAATCATTCATGGCTAGAGAAAAAGGAACAAGATACTTGCTAATCGAAAAGGCATAACATTCTGGTATTTAGGACAGCATTCACGAAATTAAAAAGTCTCTTTAAGTCGAGTTCATTTGGTGTGCGGATGATTGGAATGGCAAATTCGGGGTGGAGAAGATATGGGCAAACCGCTTCTCTGTGCGATTTATATAGTAGGCAGCTGAAGAGGACATGGAAGAGGGTCTGATCTTGGCGGAGGGTGCAGTCTGGCCATGTTTCCTTTGGAGACAATTTGAAGCGACGATTTTTTCCAATCTTTAATGCTGCGCTGTAGTGCCCCATCATCGTTATTTGCGCGAGGAGCCTGATTGTTCTAGGTATAACCAACTAAAAACGCTGCAAATTCTTACACAGGGGTTGGTTATTCGTCAGACCAGGCACAAGTAGACTCATTTCTTCAACATGGGGGAAATGGGGATAACGGTGGGTGCAGCGGGTCCCAGACCCATTCCAATCGATTCAGTGTCCATGATTTAGCGGAAAATGGTACCCCACACGCCTAGGTTCCAGAAATCTCAAAAACACATATTCAAAATGGGTAACATATACCCAATTTGACCCATAACTTCTTCCAGTGGGTGCCGATCGTTCTGGGACCCATTTCATTTGATTCAGCGTCCAAAATTTAGTGGAAAATGATACCCCACTCGCCCAAAATCTCGAAAATCCATTTTTCAAAAAACACATTTTGACCCCTAACCCACCCAAATTTGGTCAGATCGGGCTGAAAAGCTTGGAGGACCGTCCTAGGCCGGGAACAGACCCCTGACCCAAATTTCAGATTTTTAGAAAATTGTCTACTACCAAAAACGGCGTGGACGGCGTACGGCGGACGGACATTGACCTTTTGGTTGGTTATTCCTTGAATAATCAACCTGTTTTCATGCAAATGGTCAACCTCTCCGATTCGGCTCAAATTTTTTTTCTGGACGTTTCATGATGTCTAGATCAAAAAAGGTCAATGTCCGTCCGCCGTCCGCCGTCCGCCGTACGCCGTCCGCCGTCCGCCGTCCACGCCGTTTTTGGTAGTAGAAAATTTTCTAAAAATCTGAAATTTGGGTCAGGGGTCTGTTCCCGGCCTAGGACGGTCCTCCAAGCTTTTCAGCCCAATCGGACCAAATTTGGGCGGGGTAGGGGTCAAAATGTGTTTTTTGAAAAATGGATTTTCGAGATTTTGGGCGATCTAGGTGAGTGGGGTATCATTTTCAACTAAATTTTGGACGCTGAATCCAATGAAATAGGTCCCAGAACGATCGGCACCCACTGGAAGAAGTTATGGGTCAAATTGGGTATATATTACCCATTTTGAATATGTTTTTTTGAGATTTCTGGAACCTAGGCGTGTGGGGTATCATTTTCCGCTAAATCTTGAAAGCTGAATCCAATGAAGTGGGTCTCAGGACGATTGGCACCCACTGGAGGAAGTAATGGGTCAAATTGGGTATATATTACTCATTTTAAATATGTGTTTTCGAGATTTCTGGAACCTGGGCGTGTGGGGTATCATTTTCCACTAAATTTTGGATCCTGAATCGATTGGAATGGGTCTGGGACCCGCGGCACCCACCGTTATCCCCATTTCCCCCATGTTGAAGAAATGAGTCTCCATGCGCCTGGTCCAAGGAATAACCAACCCCTGTGTAAGAATTTGCAGCGTTTTTGATCTAGACATCATGAAACGTCCAGAAAAAAATTTTGAGCCGAATCGGAGAGGTTGACCATTTGCATGAAAACATAGGTTGATTATTCAAGGAATAACCAAACAAAACGTCCCTAAGTACCTGTCCTAATTAGACTATCACCCTAAAGCCCCCCCCCCCCCCATTTTGAAAATGTGTTCTCAATATTTCTGGCACCTTGGCGTGTGTGGTATCATTTTCCACTAAATTTTGGACGCTGAATCCAATGTAATGGGTCCCGGAACGATTGACGCCCTCTGGATGAGGTTATGGGTCAAAATGGGTGCCTATCTACCCAATTTGAATGTGTGTTTTCGAAAGTTCTGGTACCTAGGCGTATGGGGTATCATTTTCCAATAAATTTTGGACCCTGAGTCGATTGGAATGGGTCTGCGACGCGCCACACCCACGGTTTTCCCCATTTTCCCTATGCTGATGAAATGTGAGTCTCCATGTGCCAAATTCCGGGGCTTAAGTCAGCCTGGACAGATCAGAACCACCACCAGAACTTCTACCTGTTTTAACGTTCGAGTAATTATTTTGGTAGTTAAATCTTTGCTTGTTCATGTGAAACATTCCTAGCCACCTCATTATTACCCAAGATTCATTTGTTCAACACATTCTGACTGACTTGCAGCCAAGATAAAACACACAGCGGAAATCAACGTTGGCCTGCTCACCCAATGTTTGAAGTCGAGGACGATCGGAAGGTTGTCACCCTCCACTGTCACCAACATCCTCCTAAAGGTCAACGCCAAGGTCAATGGTATCAACCATTATATCAGTCCCAGATCGTTAGGAAACGGCTGGTTAGTATTTTCCTGATACGATTTTACATTGATTTCACTTATGAGCGCTCAGGCTGGTGCTACGGTCTCAAAATGGCGTGGGTTTTGGTTAGAATGGGTAATACCTCTTTTGGTTTCAGCATATGTTGAATGGTAATTGATGTAAACCCGTTTTTTCAGGCCTCTCTTCTTACAAAGGCCAGTGATGGTTGTTGGAGCTGACGTGACTCATCCGTCTCCTGATCAACAAGATATTCCTTCTGTTGCTGCTGTGAGCCTACCTTTTCTTCTTCACTTTTTTACTACGTTCGAGATACATCTCGAGTACCTATTCTTGCACAATATTGAAAACTTTTTTTTTTTTTTCTTTGGCTGGTTATTTTTTGTTATCTAATCGGGCTAATAAATGAGATGATAAATAAGAGAAAGAAGGGAAAAACGAAAATATAAAGCCGCAAGTAAATCATGTAACTTCTGATGTTATGGAGAATGGAAAAAACCCTGGAAATTCCTACGCACGGGTTGGTTATTCCTCGGACCAGGCGCATAGAGATTAATTTCTCCAACATGGGGAAAATGGGGGGAATCAGTGGGTGTGGTGGGTCCCAGACCCATCCCAATCGATTCAGGGTACACAATTTAGTGGAAAATGATACCCCATACGCCTAGGTACCAAAATCTCAAAAACACATTCCAGGTACCGGGGATTTCGAAAACAGACATTAGAAATGGGTAGATAGGTACCCATTTTGATCCATAGCCTCATTCAGAGGGCGCCAATCGTTCCAAGACTCATTTCATTGGATTCAACGACCAAAATGTGGTGGAAAATGATACCCCACACGCCTAGATCGCCAAAAATCTCGAAAATCTATTTTTCAAAATACACATTTTGACCCCTACTCCGCCCAAATTTGGTCCGATCGGACTGAAAAGTTTCTAGGACCAACTAAAGCCGGAAATGGACCCCTGACCAAAATTTCAGATTTTTATCAAATTTTCCACTTCCAAAGTCGGCGTTGACTTTTTTTATCTAGAGACCTTGAAACGCCCAGAAAAAAATTTGGGCCGATTCGGAGAGATTGGCATTTTGCATGAAAACATAGGTTGATTACTCAAGGAATAACCAACAAAAAGGCCGTTCAAATGTCTATTGTTTGGTGAATTTTCAATATTATTTCTCTATTCCTGATGTTCCTTTAATGAATATCAGCCGTAGGACTAAAAGCCTGGAACAAGTAGTTAGGCCTCTTAAATTTGAGAGGGTATTGATAGGTTATAGTAAGGTGAGTTTATTGTAGTCACAAGAATTTAGGTATAACTTTTGAGAATTTTTTTTATTGTTTGGAATCAACTTACCTCCATTACGGTTACCATTTTAACGCTCTTTCCAACGGTAACCTTATTTATTTATTTTTTATATATATTTTTTATGTAGTAATGAAGGGAGTTATAGCCGTTTTACTGAGACAAGATAGAAAACACGAGAAAAAAAAGCTTAAATGTCACTTTTTCTTGCATATGACCTGCAGAATTAATCCCTTGAATTAGTCCCATAATTTGTGTAGACACCCTACATATATTGGAAAAAAAAATCGAAATTTTTGCCACCACAGAATCGTTGTCCGGTCCTGGTCCCTTGTCCTGATTACGCCTAATGATTGCAGGTGGCTGCTTCACACGACGCTCGAGCTTTTCATTACAACATGAAATGGCGGCTTCAACCGCCCCGTGAAGAGATGATTCAAGATTTGGAGAACATGATGATCGAACAACTTCTTTTCTTTGAGAAAGCGACTCGACATAAGCCCGAGCATATTCTGTTCTATCGCGATGGCGTGTCTGAAGGCCAGTTCAAAAAGGTAGGTGTAAGGGTGTTTGCTCTAGCAGTACTCACTTGTAGTCGCACACCTTAACGTTCGCTATCTAAGCAACCGATGTATAATATATAGGAATAATATATATATAGGAATATTAATTAGCCAGCTAGCCAAGAAAACCATTTACCTCAGTCATTAGGCTATGTGACCAAATTCCCTAATAGATTCCCGTGAACACCAAAGATCTCAGGTATTTGAAAAGAACTACTGTCAAATGATAATATGGATGGATGGCTTGCTGACGTTTGGTTGGGAGGCCTATGTGAGTGGGGCTGATCTGTGGTCGAAATCAGGCCTCACAATCCTCCCTGGTTGAGAAGCTGATTACCTCAGTTATTAGGCCTTGGCAGTGTTTTGGCCTTGGTTTGGTTGGGAGGCCTATGTGAGTGGGGCTGATCTGTGGTCGAAATCAGGCCTCACAATCCGCCCTGGTTGGGAAGCCAATTACCTCAGTTATTAGGACTTGGCAGTGTTTTGGCCTTGGTTTCATTGGGAGGCCTATGTGAGTGGGGCTGATCTGTGGTCTTGATCAGGCCTCACAATCCGCCCTGGTTGAGAAGCCAATTAGGTACCTCAGTTATTAGGCCTTGGCAGTGTTTTGGCCTTGGTTTGGTTGGGAGGTCTATGTGAGTGGGGCTGATCTGTGGTCGTGATCAGGCCTCACAATCCACCCTGGTTGGGAAGCCGATTACCTCAGTTATTAGGCCTTAGTTTGGTTGGGAGGCCTATGTGAGTGGGGCTGATCTGTGGTCGAAATCAGGCCTCACAATCGACCCTGGTTGGGAAGCCGATTGCTTCAGTTATTAGGCCTTGGTTTGGTTGGGAGGCCTATGTGAGTGGGGCTGATCTGTGGTCGTGATCAGGCCTCACAATCCTCCCTGGTTGAGAAGCTGATTACCTCAGTTATTAGGCCTTGGCAGTGTTTTGGCCTTGGTTTGGTTGGGAGGCCTATGTGAGTGGGGCTGATCTGTGGTCGAAATCAGGCCTCACAATCCGCCCTGGTTGGGAAGCCAATTACCTCAGTTATTAGGCCTTGGCAGTGTTTTGGCCTTGGTTTCATTGGGAGGCCTATGTGAGTGGGGCTGATCTGTGGTCGTGATCAGGCCTCACAATCCGCCCTGGTTGAGAAGCCAATTAGGTACCTCAGTTATTAGGCCTTGGCAGTGTTTTGGCCTTGGTTTGGTTGGGAGGTCTATGTGAGTGGGGCTGATCTGTGGTCGTGATCAGGCCTCACAATCCACCCTGGTTGGGAAGCCGATTACCTCAGTTATTAGGCCTTGGTTTGGTTGGGAGGCCTATGTGAGTGGGGCTGATCTGTGGTTGTGATCAGGCCTCATAATCCGCCCTGGTTGAGAAGCCAATTACCTCAGTTATTAGGCCTTGGCAGTGTTTTGGCCATGGTTTCATTGGGAGGCCTATGTGAGTGGGGCTGATCTGTGGTCGTGATCAGGCCTCACAATCCGCCCTGGTTGAGAAGCCAATTAGGTACCTCAGTTATTAGGCCTTGGCAGTGTTTTGGCCTTGGTTTGGTTGGGAGGTCTATGTGAGTGGGGCTGATCTGTGGTCGTGATCAGGCCTCACAATCCACCCTGGTTGGGAAGCCGATTACCTCAGTTATTAGGCCTTAGTTTGGTTGGGAGGCCTATGTGAGTGGGGCTGATCTGTGGTCGAAATCAGGCCTCACAATCCTCCCTGGTTGAGAAGCTGATTACCTCAGTTATTAGGCCTTGGCAGTGTTTTGGCCTTGGTTTGGTTGGGAGGCCTATGTGAGTGGGGCTGATCTGTGGTCGAAATCAGGCCTCACAATCCACCCTGGTTGGGAAGCCGATTACCTCAGTTATTAGGCCTTGGTTTGGTTGGGAGGCCTATGTGAGTGGGGCTGATCTGTCTTCGTGATCAGGCCTCACAAACCGCCCTGGTTGGGGAGCCGATTACCTCAGTTATTAGGCCTTGGTTTGGTTGGGAGGTCTATGTGAGTGGGGCTGATCTGTGGTCGTGATCAGGCCTCACAATCCACCCTGGTTGGGAAGCCGATTACCTCAGTTATTAGTCCTTAGTTTGGTTGGGAGGCCTATGTGAGTGGGGCTGATCTGTGGTCGAAATCAGGCCTCACAATCCTCCCTGGTTGAGTAGCTGATTACCTCAGTTATTAGGCCTTGGCAGTGTTTTGGCCTTGGTTTGGTTGGGAGGCCTATGTGAGTGGGGCTGATCTGTGGTCGAAATCAGGCCTCACAATCCACCCTGGTTGGGAAGCCGATTACCTCAGTTATTAGGCCTTGGCAGTGTTTTGGCCTTGGTTTGGTTGGGAGGCCTATGTGAGTGGGGCTGATCTGTGGTTGAAATCAGGACTCACAATCCACCCTGGTTGGGAAGCCGATTACCTCAGTTATTAGGCCTTGGTTTGGTTGGGAGGCCTATGTGAGTGGGGCTGATCTGTGGTTGTGATCAGGCCTCATAATCCGCCCTGGTTGAGAAGCCAATTACCTCAGTTATTAGGCCTTGGCAGTGTTTTGGCCTTGGTTTCATTGGGAGGCCTATGTGAGTGGGGCTGATCTGTGGTCGTGATCAGGCCTCACAATCCGCCCTGGTTGAGAAGCCAATTAGGTACCTCAGTTATTAGGCCTTGGCAGTGTTTTGGCCTTGGTTTGGTTGGGAGGTCTATGTGAGTGGGGCTGATCTGTGGTCGTGATCAGGCCTCACAATCCACCCTGGTTGGGAAGCCGATTACCTCAGTTATTAGGCCTTAGTTTGGTTGGGAGGCCTATGTGAGTGGGGCTGATCTGTGGTCGAAATCAGGCCTCACAATCCTCCCTGGTTGAGAAGCTGATTACCTCAGTTATTAGGCCTTGGCAGTGTTTTGGCCTTGGTTTGGTTGGGAGGCCTATGTGAGTGGGGCTGATCTGTGGTCAAAATCAGGCCTCACAATCCACCCTGGTTGGGAAGCCGATTACCTCAGTTATTAGGCCTTGGTTTGGTTGGGAGGCCTATGTGAGTGGGGCTGATCTGTCTTCGTGATCAGGCCTCACAAACCGCCCTGGTTGGGAAGCCGATTACCTCAGTTATTAGGCCTTGGTTTGGTTGGGAGGCCTATGTGAGTGGGGCTGATCTGTCTTCGTGATCAGGCCTCACAAACCGCCCTGGTTGGGAAGCCAATTACCTCAGTTATTAGGACTTGGCAGTGTTTTGGCCTTGGTTTCATTGGGAGGCCTATGTGAGTGGGGCTGATCTGTGGTCTTGATCAGGCCTCACAATCCGCCCTGGTTGAGAAGCCAATTAGGTACCTCAGTTATTAGGCCTTGGCAGTGTTTTGGCCTTGGTTTGGTTGGGAGGCCTATGTGAGTGGGGCTGATCTGTGGTCGAAATCAGGCCTCACAATCCACCCTGGTTGGGAAGCCGATTACCTCAGTTATTAGGCCTTGGCAGTGTTTTGGCCTTGGTTTGGTTGGGAGGCCTATGTGAGTGGGGCTGATCTGTGGTTGAAATCAGGACTCACAATCCACCCTGGTTGGGAAGCTGATTACCTCAGTTATTAGGCCTTGGTTTGGTTGGGAGGCCTATGTGAGTGGGGCTGATCTGTGGTTGTGATCAGGCCTCATAATCCGCCCTGGTTGAGAAGCCAATTACCTCAGTTATTAGGCCTTGGCAGTGTTTTGGCCTTGGTTTCATTGGGAGGCCTATGTGAGTGGGGCTGATCTGTGGTCGTGATCAGGCCTCACAATCCGCCCTGGTTGAGAAGCCAATTAGGTACCTCAGTTATTAGGCCTTGGCAGTGTTTTGGCCTTGGTTTGGTTGGGAGGTCTATGTGAGTGGGGCTGATCTGTGGTCGTGATCAGGCCTCACAATCCACCCTGGTTGGGAAGCCGATTACCTCAGTTATTAGGCCTTAGTTTGGTTGGGAGGCCTATGTGAGTGGGGCTGATCTGTGGTCGAAATCAGGCCTCACAATCCTCCCTGGTTGAGAAGCTGATTACCTCAGTTATTAGGCCTTGGCAGTGTTTTGGCCTTGGTTTGGTTGGGAGGCCTATGTGAGTGGGGCTGATCTGTGGTCGAAATCAGGCCTCACAATCCACCCTGGTTGGGAAGCCGATTACCTCAGTTATTAGGCCTTGGTTTGGTTGGGAGGCCTATGTGAGTGGGGCTGATCTGTCTTCGTGATCAGGCCTCACAAACCGCCCTGGTTGGGAAGCCGATTACCTCAGTTATTAGGCCTTGGCAGTGTTTTGGCCTTGGTTTGGTTGGGAGGCCTATGTGAGTGGGGCTGATCTGTGGTTGAAATCAGGACTCACAATCCACCCTGGTTGGGAAGCCGATTACCTCAGTTATTAGGCCTTGGTTTGGTTGGGAGGCCTATGTGAGTGGGGCTGATCTGTGGTTGTGATCAGGCCTCACAATCCGCCCTGGTTGGGAAGCCAATTACCTCAGTTATTTGGCCTTGGCAGTGTTTTGGCGCTTGACCTTGCTCTCCTCGGTATTCTCACAAGTCTCCAGGAATCACTTCTCACGGCTCTCTCACCCCTTGACTCTAAGGGAATGGGCCATGATGGAATTCCCCCTTCTCATCTACCCCCTGTGCTCCTAGTCTTGGTAGTCCTCTTACCTCGCTCATCAATGCCTCGCTTGGTACATTTTCTACCCTTTGGAAGAGCTCCTTCATAACCCCCATCTTTAAGAAGGGTGATGCGTTAGATGTACTATACTCTTTTGACTCCAGCTGTTTACCCCTGTATCGTTCCCGAGCGTAACCAACCTTCTTCTCTTTCAAGAATACGTTCTCCGTGCTTTTGACGATGGCGATCAGATCCCCCTCAGGTCCCCCCGGGTTCGCATCTCGGTCTTCTTCTCCTTATTCTGGCAATCTGCGGGATCAGCTCTGCCCTTGTCGTTAAGTTCCTGATTCTCGCCGATGATGTTGAGATCTTCTGCAGGATTGGTGAGCTCTCTGATTGTTTAGATCTGCAGTCTTCTCTCAACGCCTTCAATGCTTGGAGCTCTGTGGTTGGCCTCCTTTTAAATCACATGAAGCGCTCAGTGTCCACGTTCCATTGCTCTTCCGCTCCCAGATTGCACTCGTACACCATCGGCGCCGTCACTCTTGGCTGTCCACCCTTCGTCAAGGACCTTGGTGTCCTTCTTGATCCTCAGTTGACTTTTCCCAGCCATATTGCTCAGGCCTCTCGTCGAGCAATGCGTCTACCTAGACTTCAAGGAGTAGACCAGAGAATTCACTTCAGCTTCTTCCCTTATCACCCTTTTTCAGACGCTTGTTCATCCTCACATTGAATACCCTTTGGTGGTCTGGTCTTCCTTCTACTCGTGCCACACTGACCAGCTGAAACATTTCATCCCGATCGGACCAAATTTGGGCGGAGTAGGGGTCATAATGTGTTTTTCGAAAAATGGATTTTCGAGATTTTTGCCAATCTAGGAGCGTGGGGTATCATTTTCCACTAAATGTTGGACTCTAAATCCAATGAAATGAATCCCAGAACAATTGGCACCCACCGGAAGAAGTTATGGGTCAAAATGGGTACCTATCTACCTACGCATTTCGAATGTGTGTTTTCAAGATTTCTGGTACCTAGGCGTGTGGGGTATCATTTTCCACTAAATTCTGGACCCTGAATCGATTGGAATGGGTCCAGGACCCACCACACCCATTGTTTCCCCCACTTCCCCCCATGTTGAAGAAACGACGAAGCGCCCACCATCATAAAACAGAAATAATTAGGACTTGTACATTGTAGGTACTTGATTCTCTTGTACTTTTCAACTGATACCTTTATAAATCATGTACTTACGACTGTATTTCTCATTAGGTAATGGAAGTCGAACTGCAAGCAATCAGGAACGCTTGCCGAAAAGTGCAAAAAGACGGGTACGAGCCGCCAATTACGTTTTTGGTTGTGCAGAAGCGCCATCACACGAGATTCTTTCCAACTGACCCGAGATTTGCTGATCCGAAAAATGGCAACGTACCCGCTGGAACCATAGTGGACACGGAGGTGGTGCACAGAAACGAGTTTGACTTCTACTTAGTCTCTCACGCGAGCATTCAGGTCTGTCTTACATACTTATTTTTAAATAAAAACCTCTAAAACAAAGATTTTATGCAGAGAATGGGGTTATAAAAAGTGTTTTTGAAACTCGATTTTCAGAGGTTTTTTGGAATTAGGGACTAAGGGTATCACTTTACATAAAATTTCGGACGCTGAATCCATTGAGACGGGTCCAAGAACGATTGGCATCCACCGGAAGGAGTTATGGGTCAAAATGGGTACCTACCTACCCATACGTGTTTTTGAGATTACTGGTACCTAGGCGTGTGGGGTATCATTTTCCACTAAATTTTGGACGCTGAATCCAATGAAATGGGTCCCGGAACGATTAGCGCCCACCGGGAGAGGTTATGGACGCTGAATCGATTGAAATGTGTCTCCATGCGCCTGGTCAGAGGGATAAGCAATACCTGAATGAATTTGCAACGGTTTTTTTTTACCGAGAAAAGGTAATGTGTCAAAATCGGAACACATCCGACTTCAAAGTTTTTCAAATATTTCAGAATAACTACGGGCGGAGGGGGGGGGGGGGGGTAGAAGACACCCTGTATAATGAGAATTGATACCCCACACGTCTCCATTTTTCAAAAAACACATTTTGACCCGTATTATTCCCAAATTTGGTTTGATTGGGCTGAAAACTTTCGAGAGACCAACTAGAACCGGAAACGGGTCTCTGATCAAAATTTAAGATTTTTAGAAAATTTTCTACTACCAAAAACGGCGTGGACGGCGGACAGACATTTGGGTTTTTAGTTGGTTATTTCTTGAATAACCAGTTATTCCTTGAATAATCAACAAATGTTTTCGTGCAAAAAGTCCATCTCCCCGATTCGGCCCAAAATTGTTTTCTGGGCGTTTCAAGGTGTCTAGATCAAAATTAGCAATTGTCCGTCCGCCGCCCACGCCGAATTTGGTAGTAGAAAATTTTTTTTAAATCTGAAATTTGGGTCAGGTACCCGTTTTTGGCTCTAGTTGGTCCTCGAAACATTTCAAACCAATCGGACCAAATTTGGGCGGGGTAGGGGTCTAAATGTGAACTTTGAAAAATGAATTTTTGATATTTTTGGCGATCTGGGCGTGTGATGTATTATTTTCCACTTAATTTTGGATTCTGAATCCAATGAAATGAGTCACAGAACAATTGGCACCCACTCGAAGAATTTATGGGTCAAAATGGGTACCTATCTACCCCTATCTACCTATTCGAATATGTTTTTTTCTAGATTTCTGGTACCTGGGCTTGTGGGGTATCATTTTTTACTAATTTTTGGGCGCTGAATCGATTGGAAAGAATCACCATTCTGCTGGTTCAAGGAACAGCCAACCCCTGCGGAAGAATTTGCAGCGTTTTGGTTGGTTATTCCTTGAATAATTAACCTATGTTATGGTGCCCATGGTCATGGGGGTTCAACCCTCTTCGATTGGCCTTAAAAATTGTCTAACTTTATATTCATTTAACAGCTGTTGAAGCACTAAGTGAATCTTAACAACGCGACTGATTTCAGGGGACCGCCCGTCCAACCAAGTACCACGTGTTGTGGGATGATGCCAGAATGTCCGAACAAGTTCTCGAAGAAATCACATACTATTTGTGCCACTTGTTCACTCGGTGCACTCGTGCTGTGTCTTACCCAGCTCCAACTTACTACGCTCACTTGGCCGCTTTCCGCGTCCGCTCCTACATTGAAGAGTGAGTTGATCGTCCAGAAAACTATATTCTCAACCTTGCCAAAAGCGTATTTCAACAAAAAAATCCCGCGTCTAATTTAATTTTCTTAATTTTCCAGCGCCAGAGTGGCTCTTCACAACTTGGATAGGGAGCAAACCAGCCGAAAAATCCAGGACAGCATCATGAACAACACTCCTATGTTTTTTGTGTGAATTATTAAATGTTAATTAAATTTGGAAAAAAAAAATTAACATGAAAAAATTATTTGAAACGTTCTACGAATATAAAATGTATTAAAACGAAGGTTATCGCTTAGTAACGACTTTGACATTTCGTTTGCCATCCTGAAGTTGCGCAACGAGTGAGATTCATTCATTATTATTATATTAATCGGAAGATTATATTGACTCGTATTTCATTTAATCAAATAAAATGATCATTTCAACTGACTTCTTTTCATATCCTCGCCAGTAAAGCTGATGAACCAAAGGAGGGATAGAGAAATACCCAAAAACATAGTGAATCATCGGACCATTCTCCATTGGATTATTGGTCTTTTGGGGGGGGAAACAGTGGTTGTGGAGTATCCTGGACTCATTTCAATCGATTCAGCGTTCAACATTTAGAGGAAAATGATACCCCACATGACTCGGTACCAGAAATCTCAAAAACACCTTCAAAATGGGTTGGTAGATACCCATTTAGACCCATAACCTGGTTACCAATCGGTCCGGGATCCGTCTCATTGGATTCAGCGTCCAAAATTCAGTCGAAAATGATACCCCACACGCCTTGGTACCAGAAATCTCGAAAATCCATTTTTCGAAAAGCACATTTGGGCTGAAAAGTTCTGAACCAACTAAATCCGGAAACGCGTCCCTGATCTAAAATTTTCAACTACCAAAATCGGCGGACGGTTATTTCGGTTTTTGAGCTATTGAAACACCAAATGTTCAATTTTGGGGCGAATCGAGGAGGTTGCTCCTGAGGTGAGCGGTGAAGGAGTACATGACAACTGGTGAGCGAGAATTAGGTCCGTGCTCCGCTCAGGAAGGAGTTGGTATGGCTGAGAGGCACTTCCTCCGCCTACATGTATCAATCGCGGCGGAGCAGCGTCGTCGTGATCGAGTAACATGTACTTGCCGCCGATCGGCGGGAGGGAAGATTGCGTGGTGTTCAATGGACGGCGGTGAACACGAGGATACCCAGCGGGTCGGGCAAAACGGAGGATGCCGTAAGTTGTTCTGCGCGTAGATTGTGCGCGAGCAATCCCCGCATCTGGTCGTGCGTCATCGTGCGACGGCCCGAGAAGCGATACAAGCACGAGAGATAAAATATAGACACTGTAAGAGTTGTAATCCTGCCAGTTTTAGCCTCTAAGCGGACATCACTGCCAGGAATCTGTTTGTCCACCCAATGCCTTGACGCAACCTTAGAACTTGCAAGGAAGGAGAAAAAGAACAACTGTTTTTTTGATTAGGTAATTAATATTCTCCGAAATTGAGACAATTAGGATCTATAAAATATTAACATAACAAAATGAATTCCTACCTATCAGCTCAACCAGATTGATGTTTCCTACCTCGACTGTTCTTTTGGAAGGTCGGAGAGGGCGTTTTCCGGGCCGGACTTGAACTCCTGCGGTCTGGCTCGTGATCCTAGAGGTCTTTAAGGCTGTCGAAGCACACACTTCACCTGCTGGACATAGAATCCTTTTCCCTTTGGGCCCACCCCTCAGCCAATTGTTTGGTTCTAGGCGTCCCCAAAATTGCTCCAGACTCTTGGAGGGGGTTCGAAAGAGGATTTTATTCGGTGAAGTAAGCAGTGGTGGGATCTTGAAATGTCCAATCGCTCGATGGGCGGTGTCTTCCCATCTGCTGACTCGCCGGACACGTGGAGCTTTTGAGAGCGCCTCAAATTCCGAAATGTTGCGGATTTCTCAGCGCTCGAGTTTTCTCTCGGCCCGTGAGAAAATGCTTTGCTGGTGATCCTGCGGCGGCGGATGTCTGGGTTTCGAGTTTCCCAAGGGTGTCGTCTCCTCGCTGTTGTCGGGTCTGAGCGTACGACTTCAAATTGTACGGTTCTAAGTCGTACAGACACCTTGAAACGCACAGAAAAATTGTTTTGGGTCAAATCGGAGAGGTTGGAGCAAAATTATGGGGAAAACAGTGAGTGTGGCCTCATTCCAATCAACTCAGCGTCCCAAATTTAGAGGAAAATGATACCGCACACGCCTATGTACCAAAAATATCGAAAACCTACTTTTGAAATGTCTTTTTATAATTTAAAGGTGAATTGTGCAATGATACAGTTGTATCTTTTCGAAGTGATAATAAACGATTTCGTTATATACACGATTGATGGTGGGTTACGTTCAAATTGAGTGATCTAAACTCGATCCATCTCTAAAGAATACGCTGCAGTAAGGGGACGTCACTTCTCAGTTTGACAACTGATCCTTTTTATACGCTGTACGACTTAAAACCGTACATTTTGAAGTCGTACGCTCAGACCCGACAGCAGCGAGGAGACGACACCCTTGGGAAACTCGAAACCCAGACATCCGCCGCCGCAGGACGACCAGCAAAGCATTTTCTCACGGGCCGTGAGAAAACTCGGGCGCTGGAAAATCTGCAACATTTCGGATTTTGAGGCGCTCTCAAAACCTCCACGTGTCCGGCGAGTCAGCAGATGGGAAGGCACCGCCCATCGAGCGTAGAAAAATCCTCCTTCGAACCCCCTCCAAGAGTCTGGAGCAATTTTGGGGACGCCTAGAACCAAACAATTGGCTGAGGGGTGGGCCCAAAGGAAAACTTGCGCAAACTTTGGGCCCAGGAGAAAACACGAGAAATCGAGGAAAACTATTTTATGTCCAGCAGGTGAAGTGTGTGCTTCGACAGCCCCCTAGACCCCTAGAATCACGGGCCGGACCGCAGGAGTTCAAGTTCGGCCCGGAACACGCTTTGGACCCAGCAAAACCCGCTGGAAAACTCGGCCCTTAGAATCTGCACTACGGCAGCCACTCGAAGGCCTCCAGAAGAACCACCCTCTCCAACCTTCCAGAAGAACGGGCGAGGTAGGAAAGAACATTAGAATCAATCTGGTTGAGCTGATAGGTAGGAATTTATTTTGTCAAAATTTCTCATGTTAATATTTTATAGATCCCAATTATCTCAATTTCGGAGAATATTAATTACCTAATCAAAAACGGTTGTTCTTTTTCTCCTTCCTTGCAAGTTCAAAGGTTGCGTCTAGGCATTGGGTGGACAAACAGATTCCTGGCAGTGATGTCCGCTTAGAGGCTAAAACTGGCAGGAATATAACTCTTACATACGCTCTGGTCCACTATTGCTCAAAATTGAAGACAGACCCTTGTGAAGACACTACATAATTTTAATCCTATTTACTCTTTTCAACCTTGAATAACAAGTACCGGCGCCATTCTTCTACATCATTCTCAATATGAAAAAGATTCGCTTCCACCTTGTCTCCGTATCCGCTTTGCTACAGACATGGCGGAGCGTGCTGATTATGCCTGGGTCATTCCTCCGCCTTCCCTCCACCTTGCTTACGTCTCTTCTCTGCCACGCTTCACCTTGTCACCGTCTCGTCCTGTCTCCGCTTTGCTAGAAATGGCGGAGCGTGCTGATTAAAGGTGGCGGTTCGCGCCGCGACAGAGACAGGAGACTGAGACCAGCGACCACGACCGTCACTTGACATTAGGAAATGTATATGCGACAGTTCGCGAGCGAGACAGAGACAGGAGACCGAGACGCGAGACAGCGAGACGGTCGCTGCTCCGGTCCAGTTGTGTCTCCGTCGCGCTCGTGAAAGCACACGTGTTTAGTGTTCAAAAATGAGTTTTTCTGACGAAGACTGTGAGAATCTGATTGAACTAATCAGGCAGCACCCTCCGCTATACAATGCACAACTAGACTCCTACAGAGACGAACATTTGAAGGACAATAAAATATTCTAAACATCTGAGACAGCAAACCGAACGCATTTTCCGACACTCGTCTCGCACGACAAAGGCGGTAGTTAAATATTTCTTCGCTTAAATCGTTTTTTGCAACTCTCCTAGCGTACGGTTTCATCATATAAGTATCAAGACTAAATGCTTCATCTGAAACTAAAAAATGGGGTAATATTATGTTCGAATTCGGTAGATTTTTTGGTTCTGGAAAATTAAATTCATTTTTCATGATTTGTTTCCCCATTGTAGACTTTTGGAATATTCCACTATCTCCTTCTTTGCCATAAGAGCCAACGTCTACTGCAATGAACTTGTAATTATGGTCTACAATAGCCAGAAGAACAATGGAGTAATACTCCTTATAATTAAAATACAGCGACCCACTATTTTCAGGGGCTCTTATTCTTACGTGCTTCCCATCAATAGCACCTGTGCAATTGGGGAAATGCCATTTGTCCCAAAATCCTTCAGATATACGCCTAAAATCACCTTCTTTTGGAATAGGCATAAAAATTGGCACCAAAACAGTCTTTAAATGTTTTAACACCTCTTTGACTATTTGTGAAATATGAGAAGGTGATATACGAAATACGAATGATAGCATCGTTCTTTTTCATTAAATTTAATACGTAATCAAACTGTGTTTTATTGAGCCGAAAATACTTCCTGAATATATTGTCATCAAACATCAGGTGCTTCTTTACTAATAGCGAAAATGATCCTTCTTGACCTCTAGTTAAATATAAATCCTTAATAGGTCTTTCAGTTTTGTATTTGTAATAATAATATAAGAGCAAATCATCGTCTTCTTCTTCCTCCAATACTAGGTTTTCCATCACGACACAAAACACCACTGACTTCATCGACAGACTCTCTTGAATTGAGCGTTTGCTTGATGACACTTGTCGCGATCTTCGGTCTCAGTCTCGACCTACAGTACATGCCGTAAGTAAGTAGTAAGTAAGTAAGGCAGTAAGAGACCGAGACACTAGTCGCGGTCGCTGGTCTCAGACTCCTGTCTCGGTCTCCTGTCTCTGTCGCGGCGCGAACCGCCGCCTTACGCCTCGGCCTTTCCTCCACCTCCCCCCTACCTTGTCGCCACCTCGCCTACGTGTTTTCTCTACCACAATTTCACTTTGTCTTGGTCTCGCCACCATATAGGCTCCGCTACCCCGTTAACTCGTCATAGTCTTAGTCTTATCTCCGCTTTGCCTCCACCTTGTCTCAGCCTTTCCTCCGTCTCACTTCCATGTTGTCTCTGACTTGTGTCCGCCTTGTCCCCACCTCACTTCCACCTACTCTCTGTCATGCATTTACCTTGTCTCCATCTCACCACTTCTTCTCCACGTCACTGTGGCCAGCTCCACCTTGCCACTGCCTTAGCCATATCGTTTTTTTTTTTTTTTTTTTTTTTTTTTTTTTTTTTTTTTTTTCCAATGCATTTATTAGAAATAATTTATACATGAAAACCAAAAAATACATTTTTTCATCTACATCTAGCAACAACCCCAGTAAGTTTACACTTGTGAAGGGGTTGGAGTAGCTCAATGTTCATTACAAATAAACTTATATAAAAATAACTGATCTCTTAACAATAAAAAACAAAAATTAGCTTACATTAAATCTGATAAGGTGTTCTAAGGTTGTACTATATATTGTTGTTTATACAGTTTGTTTTACACTAGTTTCATTACATGATTATTAGATACACTATTTTTCTTTTTTCTGAATGAGGTATAGTATATTACACAGCTTGTAAGTGGGTGTTTTATGTTTTAAATATATGTTTAATTCTACTCTTGAACATCTCCAGCGGTATTGTCGGTATTTTTATATCAAATTTATGGGCATTAAATTGTTTGATACCCCAGTAATCAAAACATTTTTGTCCAGTCGTGGTTCTTCTTCTTGGCAGTTCGATTTGAATAGTATCAGATGATCTGGTGCTACCCTCTGTTTTTTTAAAGCTCCCTTTCAGAAACTTTTTGTATATTATAGCTAGGGTAGTCTTTACTAGTAATGAATGAAACTTTAATATCCCTGTTTCTTTATATAACTCGGAGGTCGGGTATCTATAAGGCTTGCAGAAGAGTATTTTTATTAATAATTTTTGCGTGATTACAAGGCTATTGATTTTAGTTGAGTAGGCATTTCCCCATGCAACAATACCGTAGTTTAAATGTGATTGCACTAAGGAGTTGTATACTATTAATTTTGTTTTTTTGTCTAAGAAGTTACGAATTTTTAAGAATATTGGGATTAATTTCTTTAATTTTTTATTAAGATATTCTGCATGATTCTCCCATGAAATTGTTTGATCTATTTGGACTCCCAAGTATTTCATACAGTTTGTTTGTTTAATTTTAGGGCATTGACAATCAGTGTTACAGTTTCTTGCTGTGTGTCATATGATATGATCTATGTTGGGGGTGTCAATTTTTTTCAGGGTAAATGTTATAAATTTTGTCTTATCATAATTTAATTTTAGGTTCAGATCTCTATATTTTGTGCTCAACTTGTCCAGGTTTCCACTTGTGTTTTTTATGACCTCTTCCCAAGTTTTTCCAGTCATTATCATGGCTGTGTCGTTTTCCTTTGGGCGTTACCTAACTGACTCCCAAAGAATCAAAAGTGAGAGCGTATTTGTTCGGGAAGAGGGCTCTAACAACCTTATCACAAGGAATGTTTTAAACGCGGCGTTTATTTGGGAAGAGGTGAGAAGCCAGCCAACTCGGTACAAGTTCCACGGAGATAATGATAGGTCAAGGATGATGATTTCGTAAACTGTCTCGTCAGTATTGTTTGGTCAGTTGTCGAAACGTGGATGCTGTCGTAGCAGGCGCCCCACAGTAGATACCCTTAAACAACTACAGACTGAGACGTACGCCAAACTCCAGAAATTGTTAGAGGACAGAGTGGCTTTTGTACATATTTTTACGTATTTGACGATACGTTGTTCCACGTTGACCATTTTTATTGATTAGGGTAGGTAGGCTTGACGAGATGTTTGCCAACATCGACTAACACCACAAATTATTAACCACACCAGCACGTTCTATTTGAGACAGTCCTATAACTGTGAAGTGGGAAGGAAAGTTTGTAGAAAAAACTCCTTTATACACTCAGGGACTCAGCTAGGCTCTTTCACCAGTTTTGTTTCTCACCAGGAGTCAGAACTACCCTCCTCGAGGGATTCAGTTGGGACTTTCAATTTTCACTCTATTCTAGGGTCAGTTAGGCCTTTTGATGTCTCTTGGGAGTCAGTTAGGAAACACCCTTTCCTTTGCAATGTCTGGGATTATTCTTCGCCTAGTCTCCGCCTCACTTGTGTCCTCTTTGTCGCCACCTCACTTTCACCGAGTCTCTGTCATGAAATCACCTTGTCTCCAACTCACCACTCCTTTCCCTCGTCAGGCTACTAGCCATATCTCCGCTTTTCCTTCGCCATGTCCAAGAATTTTCTCCGCCTTCCCTCCGCCTCACTTCCACGTTGTCTCCGTCTTGTGTCCGCCTTGTCCCCACCTCACTTCCACCTAATCACTGTCATGCATTCACCTTGTCTCCATCTCACCACTCCTTTCCCTCCACACTGTCACGGCCAGCTCCACCTGTCGGCTCTCCTGGGCTAGCAACACCCTTAAGCCGAGGCCGCAGTGCAGGAAGGTTGGTAGGATGGTGGATGGTAGATACCTGCCTGGCGACCATCCAGCTATTTATAATGTAAGTAATGGTAGGATGGTAGCCGCAGTGGCCTCCCACTACCATCTAACCCCTTGAAACTATCCTAGGTACCTGCCTAGCGTCTATCCACCCATATCAGTCGTGTTTGTTATTCCATCCACCATCATCCTCTACCATCCAACCTCCTTGCGACCATCTAGCATCCTGCAGTGCGGCCTCAGCCTTTGTACGGGAAACCCCACGAGACGGGTACCAGGAGGGCCGCTTTAGGAAGGGTGGGCTCGGTTGGCTGGCGGGGATCTATCCCCCTCCCTACCGGCCAGGTGGTGGGTGTGATTAGGGTTAGTCTAGTCCTAAGCTTTGGGAGGAGAGGAATATCAAGTACTCTCTTCCCCCCTAGTTCATCCAACATACTGTGATATACACCTGTGATAAATTTTTTAGGCTAGGCATAGTTAAAGTTAAATTTAGGTTTTTATCCAGGTAGGGGAGGAATATTCTAGTACTCGCCCTACCGCGCAACGTGACTTCTTTGCAGGACTGTGGAGCTAGAAGAAATGGGTGAAGAACCAACTAGCGGAGGACACAGGTGGGGTGTTTTCCTACATAGGTACCCCTATAAAATGCCTGTAAGTTCAGTGATGCTCAGTGAGGTGGCAAGTAAGTGCCGCCACTCAATAAGCACTAAGTCCCAGCAGCTTCACAGCCACCCGCCCTAGCTCGCAGATACCATATGAGGTATGTTCGCAGTAGCAGTTTCCAACGGTTTGCTGACCGATTTCAAACTGGTTGGAGTTTGGGCAGTGCGCACGCGCGACCTCTACCAGCTTTCAAACGGTTTCCAACTGGTTGGAACCAAGGTGTTCTGCGAACGCGTTTGACACGATACCGCGTTCCCTCAGCCACCTGCCGTTCTCTCCGCCTCTTTTCTTCTCTCGCCGTCTTGGTTGGTTTCCCTTTTATGACCAACCCATGTTTTCATGAAAGTCAACCTCTCATTTTTCCCCAAAATTTTACCGATTGCGTTTTGAGGTGAATAGATCACAACACGCTGCAAATTCTATCATAGGGGATAGAATAGAATTTTAAGGTCGGTCGTTATTTCGTGCTCATTATACAGGGTATCCCACAAATTTTCCCCCCACCCTCTCTCCCTAAAATCTTATAAATGAGAGCAATAAGAGCAAACAAAAATTGTTTTTTTTTTTTTTTTTTTTTTTTTTTTTTTTCAAATCAAACATCCTTATTTCAATTGGGAACTCTAATTTTTGTTTGCAGATTCACATTCTACTAGAAATTTCATGAAAATTTGATCCCTCAAACAATTTTTTCCAATGCACGCAACCGGTTCAGCGAGCACGCAAAGTTGCGCAACCCCAAAATTGTCAAATAGTGAAGGATGGTGAAATTTAATGTATGACACTTGAATTCTCACTGTTTTCAAACACTAATTCACGAGATGCTATCCGCACCTTGATTGAGAATAAAGGATCGAAATTAATTTACACACTAAACTAAATCACGTAGTTTACACTCTAAATTAGGTGTGTATCGAAAAATTTCCATTTAAATACACCTTTTATTTGACGACCTGCCCAATAATGGCTCAGTATGTTCTTTAGAATTAGGGGAGACCCGTATGCTCATCCTGATTATGCCGGCCTGGGCGCCGGCAAAACGTGGAGAAAATATAAAATGAGCACGTAAAACATCCGACCCTTACAAAAATCCGTTCTCTAACAACGTGCAAAATGGAAGGTAAACAAATTGACTAACATCTTTCACATGGGTTGGTTATTTCTCGGACCAAGAGAATGGGGAAAGCAGTGAGTGCGGAGTCTCCCAGGCCCATTCCAATCGATTCAGCGTCCTAAGTTTAGTGAAAAATGATACCCTATAACCCTAGATTTCCAAAAATTTCGAAAATCCATTTTTCGGAGAAGACATTTAGAGACACCCCCCCCCCCCCTATAATATTGGTGCAATCGGGCTGAAGAGTTTCGAGGGCCAACTATAGCAAAAAACGGTTCCTAAACCAAAATTTCAGATTTTTTGAAAAATTTCAACTACCAAAAATAATTTTGTCAAAGAAATCCACGGCAAACCGCGAGAATTCAGATGGAACGCTGCAGAAGACGGATGTAGATGGAATGATTTGATTGGCCGAGCGGCCCTGAAGGGGGAGGGGGCGAAACAGTTTGAAAGCAGTCAGCGGGAAAAACCTCTGACTGCTCTGACGGGTTTCAAACCGGTTTGATGCATTGTGCGAACGGCAGTGGGAGAGTCCATTCCACCATCGCTCCCCTCTGGTGGAGTTGGGGAGCTTGTGCAAACGCTTCCAACCGATTGGAAACTGGTTTGGGGTGCTTGTGCGAACAAACCTATGGTATAGAGCAGAGAAGAGCACCAAAGACCCCTGTAAAGCCCGGCACCTCCACGAGGTCCATCCTGGGCTGCCAAAAGCAGGCGAAGGCCCAAAGAGGGCGGGGTACCTGATATGCGGGGAAGTCATAGAGCCATAGAGCAGGGCTCCCAGACGACCTGGCGTAATAATATGAACGAGGATAGACTGTAATGGGCCTAATGGCCTAAGGCACAGTCTTACGCAGGCATATCAGGCCAGCTCCACTTCACCACCGCCTTGTCTTTGCCATATCTCCGCTTTTCCTTCGCCATGTCTGGGATCCTCCACCTTTCCTATGTCTCACTTCCCCGTTGTCTCTGCCTCACTTCCATCATTGACTCATTTCCTCAACATGGGGAAACCAGTAGGTGTGGCGGGTCCCAGACCCATTCCAATCGATTCAGGGTTCAGAATTTAGTGGAAAATGATACCTCACACACCTAGATTGCAAAAAATCTCGAAAATCCATTTTTCGAAAAGCACATTTTGACCCCCACGACGCCCAAATTTGGTCCGATCGGGCTGAAAAGTTTTGAGGACCAATTAGAGCCGGGAACGGGCCCCTGACCCAAAATTTCAGATTTTTAGAAAATTTTCTACTATTTTCTACGACTATTACAAAGTCGGCGTGGACGGGGAGCGGCGGATGGACATTTGACTTTTTTGGTCTAGACACTTTGAAACGCCCAGGAACAAAATTTTGGGCCGTATCGGAGAGGTTGACTTTTTTCATAAAAACAGGTTGATTATTCGAGGAATAACAAACCAAAACGTTGCGAATACTTCCAAAATAGTTTGTTATAAGAGCAAGAATATGGGGAAAACAGTGAGTGTCAACCGATTCACCTTATTATTTACGTTTTATTAATGAACCATACTGGAGATTGGCCTGGAAAAAAATCGTCACAGATGGTGTTCGGGTCGTTTTTGGGTTTGTATGGACGGAAAGGGATGAAAACGGTTCTTGACAATTTCCAAGTCCGTTACGTTACGTTCTACCATTCACGGATCGAGTAGGTGTCGACGCAGTCGTAAAACCACTGAACGGGAACGTGTTTCATGTGCGGCATGTTGAAAGTAACCGTGGGAAAGTTGTTGGGGAAGTTTTTGAAAAGCACGAAAACCGCACATCCTTCGAACATCGAACCTTCGGGGGCGTGGAACAGGGTTGGTTCACCCTCTCCGGTGTTGGCGTGTTTCGGTTCTCTCGAAAGAATCGATCCTCCGCCAGTTTCGATCAATTGAATCAGTTCGATTCTCTCTTCTTTTTCCATCTCTTGGGAACTGTTTGAGAGGACGTGGAACTGACCTCCGGCGAACAGTTTGGGTTTCTGCGAAAAAAAGAAAAACGAACAGGTTAGTACGTGACTGAAGAAGGGAACTCAGTAGTCAAGCAATCTTATTCAATTTTTCTTATTTTTATTCACCGCCAAACGCAAAATCCCAACACTAGCAACCAAGAGCGGGGTCTTCAGATACCCATTTCCAAATCTGTCAAATACTTACGTGTTCATATCGACAAACCTTAAAGTGCATGAAGACACATCTCTTCAACATGGGGAAAATGGAAACAGTGGGTGTGGTGGGTATCAGACCAATTTCAATCGATTCAGGGTCCAAAAGTTAGTGGAAAATGATACCCCACACGTCTAGATCGCCCAAAATCTCGAAATTCCACATTCAAAATGGGTAATATATACCCATTTTGACCCATAACCTCTTCCAATGGATGCCAACCATACTGGGACCCATTACATTGGATTCAGCGTCCAGAATTTAGTGAAAAATGATACCCCACACACCTAGATTGCAAAAAATCTCAAAAATCCGTTCTTCAAAATACACATTTTGACCCCAACCCCACCCAAATTTGGTCCGAGCGGGTTGAAAAGTTTCGAGGACCAACTACAGCTGGGAACGGACCCCTGACCAAAATTTCAAATTTTTAGAAAATTGTCTACTACCAAAGTCGGCGTGGACGGCGGACGTACATTTGCTCTGGCGGTCTTGCCTCTTTGATCAGCTTCTCACAAGGCTGTGTGACGCTGGGTTGAGGCCGCTCGCTTTTGTTGACGACCTGGCTGTGTTTTAGAGGCCAAACAAAGCAAAGAATAGAAGAGCAGGGTAGACTGGCTGCCAGCATCATTGAGGGGTGGTGCTCAGAAGTCAAGCTGGAGATTGCAGCAAGCAAGACTATCCAGTGCCAGCTAAAGGGAGGCCTGTGCACCCGTAGCCCTCCAGTCATCCGCATCGCAGGATCAACCATAAGGTACTGCGCTACACCATAGTACCTTGGAGTTGTCCTTAGCGCGGGGTTTGGCCCACACGAGCACATCCAGTGTGCACGCCAAAGCACTGGCAAAGTTCGGCCGAACAAGGGCTCTTCATCGGTCACTTGGGGCACTGGTTTTGAAGCCGGAGACTCATGTACAAGTCCCTATTTGAGACAGTCGCGCCTTTATGCATGCCCAGCTGGGCAGGTACACAAGGCGAGGGACCTGCAGAAAATGTGCTCAGGACCCAGCGAAGCGCCCTCTCATGGTCAGTCAGGCATATAGGACGGTGTCACACGAGGCCCTCCACGTCCTCACAGGGCAGATGCCATTGGACCTCAAGCTCCAGGCCCTGGCTCAAATGGACACATCAACCACGGCCAGGAGAGCATGATAGCCGGATGCACAACTGAGGCCGAAATCACCGAATGGAGCCTAGACAGGTGGCAGGAGCGATGGGATGCATCCCCAATGGGCGGCACACCCACAAAATCTGGCCAAATGTACGAGTGCGCCTGTCACACGCGCTACGTCGACGTGGACCACTATGTCTCACAGTTTGCCACGGTTCACGGCGACTTCAACGCCAAGCTCCATGGCATGAGACTAAAGCCCTCCCCCTCTGTGAGTGCGGTGAGCCTGAGACGGCGGACCATTGTCTACCTCCAGTGCCCAAAGTACGAAACTGCGGAGGCGATGGCTGGCAGTTGGGTCTGGCCGCAGATGAAGAGAGCCCATGGCAGGCTGCGTTTCAATCTAGGAGCAATGCAGAGGGCACAAAAAAGTTTGCCCATAAGTAATGACTGCAAAAGGATGGCCCACAAGCCAATCACGCCAAGAAGCCCCACCTCGGTCCCAAACCGTGCTACCTCCGCGGAGGTCCATCCAGGGCATGCTGACATAGCAGTGGCGAAAAGCACGGCAGGAGAGAAGGCGCAACCATCAGGCAGTAAGCAGCCCGGTTAAAGCCGCAAGGCGTAGGAACGGGAAGAATGAAAAGACCTGATGGACGTACATTTGCTAATTTTGATTTTTTGGAGAGATTGACTTTTTGCATGAAAACATAGGTTGATTATTCAACGAATTATTAACCAAAAACACCTTTTTTTAAATAATAAAACTACATACCATACACATTCTGGCCATCCGGGCCCGGCGGGAAGGGAAATCCAATTTCGAATTGCGTGACAGAGGTCCTGAAATTTCGTAATCCTCAGCAGGCAGAACACGGTCCTTCGCGAGAGAATTCCTCACCCCTGAATGCAAATGAAAGTGTATTAGTATGGTATATATTTCATTTTGCCGAAAATATCTTCAATATTCAATCATTTAAAAAATAAAATGAAATGTAATTATTATATACATGAGTATTACTACATAATTATGCGCTAAATACCAATTTAGTTTTTGAGAACAATGTACTATGGACGTAGTAAATAATCGCTGCAATGGCGGTTATCACACACATCACACATCTCTGCAACATGAGGAAAATGGAAACAGTGGGTGTGGTGGGTATCAGACCCATTCCAATCGATTCAGGGTCCAAAATTTAGTGGAAAATGATACCCAACACGTCTAGATCGCCAAAAATCTCGAAAATCCATTTTTCGAAATACAAATTTTGACCCCTACCTCGCCCGAATTTGGTCCGATCGGGTTGAAAAGTTTCGACGACGAACTACAGCCAAAAACGAACCCCTGACCCAAATTTCAGATTTTTGGAAAATTTTCTACTACCAAAGTTGGCGCGTACGGCGGACGGACATGGAGATTTTTGCCGATCTAGGCGTGTGGGGTATCATTTTCCATTAAATGTTGGGCGCTGAATCCAATGAAATGGGTCCCAGAACGATTGGTGCCCTCTGGAGGAGGTTATGGGTCAAAATGGGTACCTATCTACTCGTTTCGAAAGTGTGTTTTTGACATTTCTGATACCTAGGCGTGTGGGGTATCATTTTCTATTATATTTTGGACCCTGATTCGATCTAAATGGTTCCCGGACCCACGGCACCCACTGTTCCCCCATGCACCTGGTCCAAGGAATAACCAACCCGTGTGAAAGAATTTGCAGCGTTTTACAAGAAGGTATAGCAAGATAAAGGAAAAGTAGCTAGAAAACTTTGTTTTGGCGTACGTTTTTTCAAGCTTTTTTGGACCAGTTTTATAGCAAATTTTATGACTGAGTGAATGGGAAAAATTTAGATTAAGGCTGTACAAACGCACGGTATTTTAAATTCACACTCAACTTAATTTTTAAGGAACAAATGAAATTAATTGGTTGATACTTTTAGGAGTTCCAAACACTCACATTCCATGGTTACGATGTAACAACCAGAGAGGATGGCTTTGCGAATGAGGAACGACGATTTGTCCGGTTTTCTCGACAGAATAACATGCGTGACGTCCGCCCTGAAAGCGAAACTTGAAATAAATATTTGATTGTTGCCAAATGTACATTCGGAAATAAATAACGCGTGTAAATTTTATTGGAAAATTGGCGTAGCGCTAATTGGGATTTGCAGGTTAGTTTCTGACGAGCTTTCCGTATATAGAGAATAG
The DNA here is from genome assembly GCA_019603395.1 of Cyrtorhinus lividipennis. Taxonomy (NCBI): domain Eukaryota; kingdom Metazoa; phylum Arthropoda; class Insecta; order Hemiptera; family Miridae; genus Cyrtorhinus; species Cyrtorhinus lividipennis. Next base: position 22,978,042 of record CM034005.1, on the reverse strand, counting down.
AATAGTGTTGCGAGGCTCGCACTGCGCGGTCACAAATGGGCTGCTGGCGTCGCAAGGTCAAGACCGTGGAGGATAAGGGTCTCGAACATTCGGAACTCCCCGGTCGTTCGAGACAACACGTCGAGGGTTCCGGAACCAGGGAAAGTTTGGAGGTACGACCGAGAGGCAGCAGTATAAAACGGGCCAGAAACGCCGCGCAGTGAGTTCAATTCGGAGTCCGGATATAGACGCTTCGGGTTATAAATCGTGCCGTGCCGCATTATAAATAGTGCAACAACCGCATTACAAGGTTGGACAACATTGATATTGTAACGATTTATGTTCTTTGTAAATAATTTATTACAATTGTTCACTCAAATACACTGTTCTCATTCACACACTTACACAATCACATGCACAATACACAGTTGTAACGTAACGCTTGTTGCACTAATTTATAACAGGGCACAATTTATAACATGAAGCGTCTTTATTCAGTCCTTGAACTGAACCATGGAATAAGTATTACTTATATACTTATAATATAATATAATAGAATACTTATTCCATGGAACTGAACTGCTCTCTGCAGCATTCCTTGGTCCCTTTTTATACTGGCTGCCTTGGCCAAGAACCTTCTCGAGTCTTCCCTCGTTCTGGGTGTTGTCTCAAGCAAATGGGAAGGTTCCAGCCAATTTTGTAGGACGCACAAAAGTTTGAGAGTGACCCTCAGCCCTCCACAGGTCGTTGACCTTGTAACGCTGATTGCCCAGGAGACTGGTGCAGGTTTTTTTTTTTTTTTTTTTTTTTTTTTTTTTTTTTTTTTTTTTTTTTTTTTTTTTTCTTCGGAGGAAGGTGAGGAAAATCTTCATAAGATACGGGGGGACCGCAACCAAAGACCCGGGGTATGTGGAGATTTTTACCCACTAAAAAAAACTCACCCCCTTCCCACGTTGGGGCCCAGCCCGGAACTGTTTGAACATTACTTTAGGTGGCGTTCCGATTTATGCCTGCTAGTGCGTCCGTTTGCCTGCAGTTCCCGTTGCGGGCCCTTCTCGACGAGCTGCCTTCCAGGATGTTCCGGATGTACCCTGCCACGGCATTCCACTTGACTGGCTTCGAGCATCTTGGTCATCATATCCTCGGGGGTGGAGGGCTGGTCATTTCTAGCTCCCTTGCCAATTGCCATCGCTCTCTCTCCCACCTCCTCGCATTCGAAGAATGTGGTTGAGCGTGTCCTCTTCGTTGGCGGCAATGTAGGCATCCTGGAGATTCCACAATGCGCATTCCTATGGAATACTGATAAGAACATCCCGTGACCCGAGAGGAACTGCGTTATATGATAGTTAACTTCACCGTGTTCCTCTCTAGCCAGGGAACATATTGGGCACCAGTCGAGCCGTCCATCTTCCTCTTGTTTCTGTCTCCCAGATTTCCATCCAGGAGTGAGTGTGTGTTTACCCCGCTCTGTTTGGCTAATGAGCCGTGGCTCTACTTCCTTCGACTCGTTACATCATTTCCTCTCCGTTGAAGCAGATGTATGTGGCTATCAATCCCGCTGGAGGAGCAAGCTGGTTCACGATTACTGTCTATCTAGGCGCTCACTATGCGAGCGCCCCTCTCTTGTGCCACGTGGAGCATCCCCGTTTTTGGTGGCATTTGACATTAGAGCGTCCCGGCCCACACTTCTGGCCCGGTGCAGGTGTAAATCTGCAACCAATATAAAAGAGAATGTCATAGAATTGGAAGCCTAAAAGCTTAGGGGACTGATATCCACTGGTGGAGTCAGTGAACCACTCTGCTGAGGGTGTACGACCCAGAAAACTGCTGCAGTTACAGCTCGAAAGACAGATTCAAGTGATGAATGCCAAACCGTGTAAGTAAGCCATAGGTTACAAACTGACAGTGAGCCCCGGAAAACGTTCATGTGAGGGCCGGTCCAGGGTGATGAGCAAGGGCCGGGGCTACTCTTTCCCACAGAGGACAGCGAGCCACTGTTTGCATTGAAGAGGGTGGTACTCAGGTTGCAGGTGGGAGGAACCCACATGACCTTTGAGGGCATTCAGGGTTCTCGGGAGGAGAAGTTAGTTGATACATAGAGCAATTAGCCAGTCTGAACACATCCACCTTCGTTAAGTTTCCTCTCGAGGTTTTTCAATAAAAGTGACTTCAACTCCTTCGATTTCTCAGCAGCATCGCCATGCAGGAACCACAGTCTGCTGCTCAAAAAGATCCTCCATTTGCAGTGCCCAGTTGTATCTACGGTCAGTCATGGTAGGAGAGAGTTCCACCAGGACCGCGCATTGCCAACCCGAGTTTCCTGTATAATATACTCATATTTTCAAAATAATATTCTTCCTGAACCTGATGTACAACCTAAGCCTTACTCAGTCAGTTGTCAGTGCTGGCATTACAAGGGATGCGATGATGACCAGAACTGCTAAGGTAGCCTAACACAAGGCTCTGGGTCACCATTATGAGATAGATAACCACCAGGAGAAGGTTTCATGGCGATGACGAAACGTTGGGACCAGAGGGGGGGAGGGGGTGTAGCTATCTCGTCCCCTCTCTATTGGCTACTTTTGGGCCAGCGAATAATCACAATAACCGTCATTATCACCCTTAAATTATATAACGAACATAAATTTGAATATACTGATGGAAATGAGGTGTTCTAGAGATGTTTTTCCACAATTACTATGGAGAAAATGGTTTTGGTCAAATGTCGGCCCGCCGTCCGCTCGGTTTTAGGAAGTAGACAATTTTTTAAAAATCTGATATTTTGGTACCCGTTTCCGGCTTTAGTTGGTCTTCAAAACGTTTCGACCCAATCGGACCAAATTTGGGCGTGGAAGGGGTCAAGATGTGTTTTTGAGAAATGGATTTTTGATGTTTTTGGCGATCTAGGCGTGTGGGGTATCATTTTCTACTAAATTTTGGACGCTGAATCAAATGAAGTAGGTCCCAGAACGATTGGTGTCCTCTGGAGGAGGTTATGGGTCAAAATGGGTACCTATCTACTCATTTCGAATGTTTGTTTTTGAGATTTCTGGTACCTAGGACGTGTGGGTATCATTTTCCACTAAATTTGACACTGAATCGCATTGGGATGGAGTCTGGACCAGTCCGACACCCACTTTCCCCCCCCCATTTCCCATGTTGAAGAAATGAATCTCCATGCGCCTGGTCCAAGGAATAACCAACCCTTATGAAAGAGTTCACAGCGTTTTGCCCCTACAATATGTCACAACAATAAACTTAAATACACCTACAATTGGAATGCCGGTATTCTGAGGACGTTTTTTTACATTGAACACGGGGACGTTTCTGGGAAAAAGTCCTTTTCCCGGCTGAAGGTAGACAAGGTTTCGCGTTTTCATACATTTTGTAACTTGAGCTTCCACTAGGTTAATTTTGAGGGTAAATCAGAAGGGATATTCCACGCTCTTGCCAACGGTGTGCTCAGATTCAAAGTTATCTTGTTAATTGATGGAGTTATGGCCTTCTTAGTGACGTCAGGTCGAAAAAAATCGCGATTAACTGTGAAAAAGAAGAGTAATCAAAAAATAAAAGTCCTGGAGACACATTTTGTTGCAAGTGAGTTGGAGAATCAACCCTTTGAAGACTGATAACTCTAAACATTAACACCCCTGTATATGAGGGATAGAAATATAAGGAAAAAATCCTTTGTAATCAACAACATCCGTCAAATCCTTACGAGAGGCCGCTCTTCACAGGTTGACTTTTGATCTTGAAATGTTGCGTGAAGGTTTTGAGGGCTGCCAAGGTGGTTTTGTCGGAAAAGCACGGCATCACGACCATTGGCTGTTCTGGAGCAAGGAGCTCCATTCGGTCTGTTTTGATTGACTTGTACGAGGACAGCAGCGCCAGCAGTTCGGGATTGCTCTGAGCAATGTCTCTGGAATGACAATAGATAAGAATGAATTTCTCGTATCAAGTATCTTTTATTATTTGGGTAATGTTAAAGAGTTGGCAGTATCGTACAGTTCGTAAAATAGACAGAGTAACTGTGACAGGGAGTTCAGTTTTGGACGCGGAGCAGGCAAAACGTGTTGTGGAACGTGTATTTTATCGGAAAAGTGGTTGTTCTCGAGCGAATAGCACAATCTTCGGCAATTTTCAGTATTAGAGGTTTATTTTCAAGTTTGAAGTTTTTTTTAACCATGAAGTAAAACGGTTAACGAGTTTCTTCTGTCTTGAAGTTGGAACCTGACCAGCCGCCTTGACAATATTGATCCCCTATTGAAATCATGATGGAAAAACACACCAAATTCTATAACAGAGGTTGGTTATTTCTTTGACCAGTCGCCTGGAGACTAATATGTTCAACATGGGGAAAATGGGGAAACAGTGGGTGTGGCGAGTCCCAGACCCATTCCAATTCAATTTCAGGGTTTCAAAATTTAGTGGAAAATGAACCCCACCAAGCCTAGGTATCAGAAATGTAAAACACACATTCGGAAATGGGGTAGATAGGCACACCTTTTGACTCCACACTTTGACCCACAAACCTCATCCACAAGAGGGTGCCAATCGTTCTGGAAACCCTTTATTAGATTCAGCGTCAACAATTTAGAGGAAAATGATTACCCCACATGTTATAGAGTAGAAATCTCGGAACATACTGTTGCGGCGCTGGCACCGCGCAATGGGCTGCCGGCGTTGCACGGATCAACGGCCTGTGGAGGGCTAAGGGGTCATTTATGAGGAATTGTTCGTCCTAGCTGAATTGGGCTGGAACTTCCAGAACCAGGGGAGGTTCCAGAATCAGAACGTCTTGGCCAGGCAAACAGGTATAAAACGGCCCAGAAAAGAAAAACGCCGCGCAGCAGCAGTTCAATTCAGAGGTCCGGATATAGGACGCTTCGGGGTTATAAATGGTTGCCGTGCCGCGTGCTAAATAGTGGACACCATCGCGTTACAACCGGATTGTGATTCTGTCTATTGTGGTAAGTGCGCAAATGTGACACACTGTATGTACTCAAGTGAACGATTGTTAAAAATTATTTACTAAGAACATAAATCTTACAAACATTCGAAATGGGTAGACAGATACCCATTTTAACCCATAACCTCATTCAGAGGGTACCTATCGTTCTGGGACCCATTCCAATCGATTCAGGATCCAAAATTTATAAGAAAATGATACCCCACGCCCAGGTACCAGAAACTCGAAAAACACCTATTTCAAATGGATCGATAGGGTCGCTTCCTGGTTCATGGGAATAACCAACCCCCGTGAAAGAATTATGCAGTTTTCTTCCCTAAACCCTTCAAATACTGAAAAATCCGGATAAGAGGAGCTTCGGAACGATAAGGTGTTCTTCACATAGGCGTTGCGGAGGGAAGCGATCCTTTGCACGGACGTTGGCTCCATAGCTGAGCAAAGTCGTGATCATCTGACGAGCGACTGATCCCTCAGTCAGCTCAGCAGTTCGATATCGGTCGACAGCAGTGTGTAAAGGAGTGTAGGGAGGTACACGGTAGCAGTTCACTCGCGCACCTGCTTCCAGCAAAGCGCTGACGATTGCAACGTTGTCGTACAAGACTGCTTCGTGCTGAAACGGTGGAAAATTATTACAAAGACACATCTGTAGGTAAGTGCGTTCTGTAAGAGATGAGCTGGGGTATTATTTAGTGCTGCCCCTCGCTCAAAAACTATAATTTTTACTCAAAAAAATTTCTTGGGCGATTTTGAAACGTTGGAACCTTCTTTATTACAGCGTAGAATGATGGAGGAACTCAAATGTGATAGTTGGAATCAGCCAGTACATTATTCTTGCAATGCTAAAGTTTTTCCCTAGTCAAAAACTTTGGTTTTCCCACGGCAATTGTTGGGAATATCAACGAATTACCCAAACATGATAAGCAAAACGGTGCGAATTCTTACACAGGAGTTGGTTATTCCTCGGACCAGGCGCATGAAGAAAAATTTAAAAATAGATTCAGCGTCCACAACCTCATCCAGAGGGCGCCAATCGTTCTGGAACCCATTTTATTGGATTCAGCGTTCATAATTTAGTGGAAAATAATACCCTACACGCCTAAATCGCCAAAAATCTCAAAAAAAAAAAAAAAATATTCTACGTTAATATTAATTAAGTACAACCTACATTACATTACAGTACACTATTTACACACGGCCTAAGGGCGCAATACAAATAACACTTTCTATTCTATTCTATTCTCTATATACGGAAAAGTCGTCAGAAACTAACCTGCAAATCCCAATTAGCGCTACGCCAATTTTCCAATAAAATTTACATTTATTTACATTTACGTTATTTATTTCCAAATGTACATTTGGCAACAATCAAATATTTATTTCAAGTTTCGCTTTCAGGGCGGACGTCACGCATGTTATTCTGTCGAGAAAACCGGACAAATCGTCGTTCCTCATTCGCAAAGCCATCCTCTCTGGTTGTTTCATCGTAACCATGGAATGTGAGTGTTTGGAACTCCTAAAAGTATCAACCAATTAATTTCATTTGTTCCTTAAAAATAAGTTGAGGTTGTGATTAAAATACGTGCGTTGTACAGCCTTAATCTCCAAATTTTTCCCATTCACGCCAGTCATAAAATTTTGCTATAAAAACGGTCCAAAAAAAAACTTGAAAAAAAACATTACGCCAACTTCAGAAAAACAAGTTTTCTAGCTACTTTTCCCTGTTATTCTTGATATACCTTCTTGTAAAACGCTGCAAATTTTACACACGGGTTGGTTATTCCTTGGACCAGGCGCGCTGGGGAAACAAGTGGTGTGGTGGGTCCGGGAACCATTTAGATCGAATCAGGGTCCAAACTATAATAGAAAAGATACCCCAACGCCCTAGGGTATCAGAAATGTCAAAAACACACTTTCGAAATGAGTAGATAGGGACCCATTTGATTCCACCAGAAAAGTATCAGCAAG
>CM034005.1:22918548-22971029 GCA_019603395.1 Cyrtorhinus lividipennis | reverse complement strand
TCTGCGTGCCACTCGGTGTGCCACCGTCCATGTCCTTGAGGCTTATTTAGGAAGGTGATCTCAGAACTGGTATTTACCCCCTGATCCCCCAGTTGTGCGTCAGTGAAAGTTAAACGAAGGAGAAACACCGCTTTTGAAATCGCATTCAGTTTAAAGTCTCAAACTTTGCCTTACCTTAATTTTCATCTGTTCCAGTAGTTTCGTCCCACCCAAGTTGATAATTGCATGCAGGGATAATGCAAAATCCTCCGCACCGGCCTCTAGGGAACAACTGCTCGGAGAGAAAACTCAGAAGATTCGCGAACACCGTATGGCACGTCTTGAGAAGAGAATAGCGCAAAAGGACTGTACAATTAAGCAGGGAAAATATGCTTCAATCCCGCCTTGTCGGGCTCGCTTTGGAGGGAAAGTTTAAATCAAATGAAACAATCAGCCGTGCCAAGTTAACCCAAACTGCCTTCAACTTCCCCTTTCGCCCCTCTATCAGGAAATAGGTCTTAGCCCTTATGCTCGAGTTTTGGAGAAGGGAAAACTAACTTTATACTGGTAACAGTCAAGTTCATCCTTGGAGAGGATTAACGTTCCTTAACTAGTTATGGCAGAGGCTAATGTAATCAGTAGCCAACTCCTCATGGACTTCACTTCAGACAGGTGCATTGATGCTTACGGGGGAACCATCCTTGTGACAATGACCGCATCACAATGGTCCTTTGTTCCCCGTACTGTCAGTTGGAAACTTCTAACAGACTAACGAGCCATTTACACGGATTTTCAACAAATTCAAGAGGAGAATGTGTCAAAGAAACGAAAAAAATATAGCGAAAAGGAAAACTCCGAGCACGAGAAAACCCAACCAACAAGGCGTCGAGAAATCAAGGGATTTTAGAATTCATGAGAGAGTATTCAAGGTTGAACGAATTTAGAAATTCATTAATTCTCGTTCAATTAATTGCCATCAGAGCTTCTCCTCTGTTCTTTACATTCAGCACGGTCGAACAGACACCACGTGACTGTATCATCCCGTCCCATATCGTCACAATACAATTCTCCAACAGGTGTCAGGATCTACTAAACGACACAATATTACGAAACTTTGAGGAGTTAGAACTTCCCTAGAGGTGTTTCCATAAGGGCAGCACATTTCATCAAATGTAGCCAGACGTGTAGTTGGAAAACTTGTGCTACAGTGCGTCTTTCCAACTAGCAGGAACACATCGACGAGGAAACCGAATGGAAGTCCAAGAAGTAGGTAGTTGGTCGTTGGGAGGACGGATTCGTCTTTGGTGTTCGTGGTTGAATGGTCAACCTCTCCTTCAATTCCGATACGTTTTGCGGGCTTGGATTAACCTCGTCGCCATCAAACACGTACTGCAATTCACTTCGTGAAAGCAACCAAATTAGGACTACAGTGAAAATCGTAGTTCCTGTTAATCCTCCAGTACAGTCGCTCCTCAGTGAATTCAATCTGTTTGATGAATTTTTTTCGCTAACGGTTGGAAACAGATACAAAAAGTGAATGCGCGCTGTATCTATAATGTACCGTTTGAATGAAACAGACGGAAACTCATTAATAAATAATTCTGCGAGCGAAGCCTCATCAATCGGCATGTCCAATTCAATGTACGGCTGTTATGCTCTTGAAAGACTCCTCGGCTGGGAAATTGTATCTCCGATGTACTTCGATCATTTGTTTATGGAAATAAATAACGGGAAAGCCCAATAACAAAACATTTTATGCAAAAGAATATAGGTGAGATTTATGTATTGTTATTTGTAGGAAGCGATACCTTGATTGAATTCATGCAGTGGTGAACCACATCAAAATCTGAGAAATGACTCGTCGAAATGGGGTAGGTATTCTTCGGAGAAGGCAACCGAGTTGACAATTTGTTGGGATGAGGGATTGTGGAAAAAGAGCGGCGAGGGGCCTGGAAGCAGATTTTGGCCAGGAGTGAGCGGCAGTGGATGTTGTGATTCAGGGTGAGGTTTTCCATGGCTCGGCGCTTATCAAGTGGCAAGAGACCAGAGAAAAATCGACGTCTTCCGAGGAACAGATATCTTGAAGGCGCTGTAGCGAAGGAACTTCCTATTAACCCTCTCGAGGGTGTAACGATGAACTGCTTAGTGATAAGGCCAGGCTGGGAAAGCGTACTTCAGCACTGGCTGGACGAGAGCTTTGTACAGGAAAATGATGGCGTGAACGTCCAAGAACTCCTTGTTATCACGCTTTAAGGATCCAAGCATGCTCAGCACCCCAGTCCCTGAATGAACCTTGAAAATGTCAGAAGTCCACAGCCCCTGCACATCTAGCAAAAAGGCCACCACCCAACATATTAAGACTTGGAGGGGTTGCGTAAAAGTTGAGTTTAACCATAACAAATCTCAACATGGTAAATGGCTGACTGAACGGCCTCACAGTCTGATAGAATTTGCACCAAACTGAAAATCTTCATGTCAACAGCTGACTTCGGTTTCAAAGAACCCAGCACATGTGATCAGGAGGAGAAAGCTATGACCAAAATGGCTACTCTGGGGAACACCCTGAGAGACCAGGAATGGTGAGGAAAGGCTGAGGCAACGGTTAGCCAAATAGCTACCCATCCATAGTAAGTATAACCCATAACACCCAGTGACCTGAGTAGGGCTAGAAGATGGCGAGATAGATTGACAGACGCCCTAGCGATGTTGGTAGGCATCATGTCAGTTTGGTAGCCACGCTGGAAACCCTCAATGACGAAATTCTGAAAGATAACTAGGTCATTGTGAATTTCCCGCTCAAGAAGCCCTGTCCTGGCACGATATAAGAGGAAAATGTCACAGACAGTAGTTGAGCAACGACAAGAGCTTCCATAAGTTTGGCTATTGTGGACAAGATGGTCGGTAATTTTTGATGTGCTCTTCCTCTATATTCTTGTATATCGGTGAGACGTTAGACGTTTGCCAAATGGAAGGACGTGACCATACGAGAGGAAAGTTAATGCGGACGACAAGTGCACGAGGGAGAACAACATCTCTCAAAAGGAGAGAGAGGGAAATGAAAAAGATTTTACCGAAATCTCGGCAAAAATAGCTGAACGCAGCATTTCTAGCAGAGGAGAATATGTTTGAGTGTTTGAGAACCTGAAAATCCACATCCAGCTTTTATTATGAGTAACTATTTACTATTCATCACAAAATGGACAGGAACGAGAGAAGAGAAATGTTCTAAATAGCTTCACGACGATATAATGGAATTTCAAATAAATAATCTGTTCTTCTTGCAGCTAAGTTTACGTGGCCACAGTTGCGAGAACTCCTCCCTGCAATGGTATCTAAACTGTGTTTTTGAAGAGGAAAGGGTAATGACACAGGTCAGATTGAAATACGATTTGCGTCTCGGGATATTTCAGGGACAGCTGAACAGAACTGACCAGGAAAAGATTTGTATATCGTGCAATCAGAGAGATCTGGAGATCGTCAAGCACGATTTCGGGAAATGCTCACAATTGCGATTGCCAAGCAATCATTTTGGCCCAGAGAAAATGAGTTTAAAATAAAGTGCATCCCCTGCTTCTGCCACTTCACCATATTTCAGCTCAAAAGGAGGAAAAACATGTTTGGAAGAACTGTCAGAAAGGGGTTTCAGTCAGGTGAGTTTTGCCTGGTCACTTGTAGGGACCGCTACAGTCATCCATCCCAACACTTTCCTCTCTGTATAACTGTTATTTTACTCTGTGCTGTCGCCTGATGAGGCACTAAATATCCTAAAGGTTCGGATTATTCTGGAGCGGTTCAATTTAGCGAGCGAGCATGGAGGTAACGCAAATTCCTGGTTATAAATAAAGGTTGATTATTCAAGGATTAACCCACCAAATGTCTTGATGTAGACTCAACTAATACGAACGCTACCCTCGCACGTAGTCTGCTTCAGCACTGAGTACGTGTCAAATGCCAGTAAATGAGAAGGCCCCAAGGAAACTCCCCTGTCCGTTAGAGTTCCTGAGGGTGCCTCGGTATTCCGCCAGAGCTGTTCCGGCCTTGAGAGAGCGAGTGAGACTCCGATAATAAATTGACGGGTTCCCACCCACCTCAGCATCTTCACCAGGGGAAAACAAAAGGCCTTTGGGGCCGATTCGCATAATTACCATTAGAAGTGAAGCGACCGGAGGCTGAGGGAAGCGGCCATCACCTGAATTCAAATACCCAAGGGCCTAACTGGTGGTTTGCGGCCGCAGCACGCGACCGGCCTTGACGGAAAACGCCCAACCCTTCGGTCATACATTAAACATCATTTCCCACCCTTGTCCCCCTTCGACGGAAAGCGCTGGTTATCAATTATCCTGTGCGATATATCGCATCGGTCGATAGCGAGGTTCTTCTGTCAAAAACACTTCTCAACAGATCCTACCTCATGATCAGCCCACGTATGTATGAAGTTTGATGGAATCCTTCAAATATCCCAGCTTCGGCTTAGCAGATATATTTGCACATTCCGCTTGCGGGCTCTTGATTTCGCTACTTTATGACGTTCCTAAATGACGGAACGCAAATAGATTCCATTAAGGAACCCTGACATCGATAATCCATACCTATCGTATAATCCTCCCTGCATCTGTCATTCGGATTATGCCGACGCTCCCTCAACCAGGGATATCAACGAGTTCCATGTAGCTGGTGTCCCTTCGTGATCTATAAATGGTGGATTGATTACTTTTGGTGAATAGTAGTTCAGCCTCATGCATAACCTGCCATTGGCACGACAGAAAGTGATTGTCACTGACAAAGGTTTGAGAAGTAGAGCATGAAATGGGAGGATTCGAACACAATATCACAGTGTTTGTCTATCTAACCAAGCAAATCTTATCAGAATCCCTAATAATCGTGGGCTTTGACTGAAAACATCAGTTCAAGAACACAGTCTGTTTCACTAAGTAAACCTCCCAAGATTTGACAGTGTACGTTTCATGATGTCTAGATCAAAACGCTGCAAATTATTCCACAATATTGTGGATTAGTCCTTGGAGCAAGAGTATGGGGAAACATAGGGTGTGGAATGTCCCAGACTCATTCTGATCGGTTCAACGTCCAACAATATTAGTGGAAAATGATACCCCACACGCCTAGGTCCGGTTACCTTGAGAATCCACTTTCGAAATAGATAGGACCCATTTGACCCATACCCATTTCTAAAGGGAACTATTCGGAGCGGGACCAGACGACAAGTCCCGATTATCGAGTTTCAAAAAGTTAATGTCACCTATACTCCTATACACTCAACATTTGGGCCTATTGGGCATAGAGGTGTCTGATCAAAATTTTGAGGCCTTTAGTGAGCGCGCAAGTTCCAGGCCTTTAGTGAGTGCCCAAGATCCAGGTTGCTTGTGGTGAGCGCACAGGTGCCAGGCTACCAGTAGTGAGCGCGCAGGTGTCAGGCTACCAGTAGTGAGCGCCCAGACGCCAGGTTTCCGTTTGTGAGCCCACAGGTGCCAGGCTACCTATGGTGAGCTCCTAGGCGCCAGGCTGCCTTTAGTGAGCGCACAGGTGCCGGGCTACCTATAGTGAGCTCCCAGGCGCCAGCTGCCTTTGGTGAGCGCCCAGGCGCCAGGTGCCTTTGGTAAGCACCCAGGTGCAAGGTTGCCTGTAGTGAGCGCCTAGGTGTCAGGCTGCCTTTAGCGAGCGCACAGGCGCCAGGCTACCTATAGTGAGCTCCCAGGCGCTAAGCTGCCTTTAGTGAGCACCCAGGCGCCAGGTCACCTTTGGTGAGCACCCAGGTGCCAGACTGTCTATGGTGAGCACCCAGGTGCCAGGCTGCTTTTTTCCCCTTTGTTTGGTTTCCAACTGAAGGGCGTGGGGCAGAAGTCCATCCTTACAAAAGGGACGTTGAATGGGCTTTGAAGCCCTTGCCGACGATATGCTTATAAGTCAAGTTATGTATAATTTTTTGTTTAATCTATTTTTGGAACTTCTTGGGAACATAGCTTGTGGGGTATCATTTTCCACTATATGTAGGATGCTGAACCGATTATAATGAGTCCGGGACACTCCACACTCACCATTTTCCCCGTATTCCTGCTCCAAGGGATAATCAGCCATTGTGGAATAATTTGCAACATTCTTCAAAAAATGCCCTGATTGGCCGAGGCTTGGGATTCAATTTCTGCGGAAAACGTGAACCGAGAGAGAAAAAAAAAATCGGATCCGCAAATTTTAATGAAAACGTGTTCCAATCTTAACCTGAAACCTAATTTAAGATGCTCTAAATGCAAATAACTGGGGTGCTCAGCACTCAACCGTCGTTACTCGGATTATAAAACTTGGAAAAGACGTTACTATAATTAAGAAATTTCACAAAAAAATTATTGCGTGGGTGGTTTCTCTGAAAATTTCTGGTTAGGGTTAGAAAATAATTTCAAACTTAATTAAAAGCAGAGTAAGTTTGCAGCATTTTTGGCTCAAATACTGTTTAGCTAAGGTCTAAATTGCAAACAATGTGGGCAGTATTCGCAAAAAGACACTGTCACTTCTATCTAGTTTCATCACCTATCGTCGACGTCCGTGTGTCGTGGATTAATATCGATTCTCATGCGTGAGCAATCATTTTATATGATGGTAAACCAGGGTATCTGAGAGCCCTCACCCCATAAACCTAAATGTTAAAGCTGTCGCCATTGCCCATCAGTAGTTTGCCGTTCATTTAGGTGACCAACATCCATCCCTGGATTATTCAAGGAATAACCAACCTATTGTAACGATTTATGTTCTTAGTAAATAATTTATTAACAATCGTTCACTTGAATACACTGTTCACATTCGCGCATTTACACAATTGCACAGAATCACAATACACGGTTGTAACGCGGTTGTCGCACTATTTATAACGCGGCACGGCACGATTTATAACCCGAAGCGTCTATATCCGGACTCCGAATTGAACTGAACTGCGCGGCGTTTCTGGGCGCCGTTTTTATACCTGCTGCCTCGCCGAGAACGTTTTGGGACGAACGGGGAGGTTCCCGAACGTTCGAGAACGGTCCCTTAGCCTTCCACAGGTCGTTGACCTTGCGACGCCGGCAGCCCATTTGGCCGGCGCCGGTGCGAGCTCGCAACACTATGTTTTCATGCAATAAGTCAATCTCTCCGATTCGGCCCAAAATGTTTTCCTGGGCGTTTCAAAGGGTCTAGATCAAAATAACCCAATTTCCTTCCGCCGTACTCCGTCCACGCCGATTTTGGTAGTAGAAAATACCCTAAAAAACTGAAATTTGGGTCAGAGCCCGTATCCGGCTCTAGTTTGACCTCGTGTTGGACATCATTTTCCATTATATTTTGGACGCTGAATCCAATGAAATGGGTCCCAGAACGATTGGCACCCACCGGAAGAAGTTATGTATTGTGTATGTGTATACACCCATTTTGTATGTTTGTGCTTTGTAAATGTTTTTTCAAGATTTCTGGTAACTAGGCGTGTGGGGTATCATTTTCCATTATATTTTGGACGCTGAATACAATGAGACGGGTCCCGGAGCGATTAGAGCACTCTGGATGAGGTTATGGGTCAAGGTGGGTCCCTACCTACCTATTTCGAATGTGTGTTTTCGAGATTTCTGGAACCTAGGCGTGTGGTTGATTGAATGAACCTATGAACCTGATTATAATGGGGCAAATGGGGGAAACAGTGGGTGTGGCGAGTGCTGGACCCATTCCAATCGATTCAGGGGCCATCGTTCCGGGACCCGTCTCATTGGATTCAACGTCCAAAAGTTAGTGGAAATTCATAACCCACACGCCTAGGTACCAGAAATCTCGAAAAAAACATATTCAAAATGGGTAATAGTTTGCCATTTTGACCCATGACCTCTTCTAGTGGGTTCTAATCGTTCTGGGACCAGTTTCATTAGATTCAGCGTCCAAAATTTAGTGGAAAATTACACCCCACACGCCTAGATCACCAGAAATCTCGAAAATGTACTTTTCAAAATACACATTTTGAACCCTACCCCACCCAAATTCGGTCCAATCGGGTGTAAATTTTCGACAGCCGGGAACAGAATCCTGACCAAAATATCAGATTTTTAGAAAATTTTCTACAACCAAAATCGACGTGGAAGGCGTACGGCGTACGGCGGACTGAAATTTTTTGATCTAGTCACCTTGAAAAGACCAGAAAAAATTTTGGGCCGAATCGAAGTGATTGACATTTTGCATTATTCAAGGAATAACCAACCAAAAATTCTCTTCTTTGGCCTTTTTCTGGTGATTATCCTCCAATTACCTTTTCTGGACTTGAAGATACTTTCACTCAGAACGTTCACCCAGAATAGTGTACCTAGGTAACATTGCATGACGTTGATAAGTAGGTTTTGATCAGGGAAAAAAATACGAATCTTTGAATTGGAAGTTCAAAACCCATCACTCCGACCTGTTATCCACCTCACTTCTATGGTGTTAGTTTTCAATACCAGAATCAATAATATTCTTGTAGCAACAATGGAGAGAAGGGCATTTTGCGTATAGTGTTGGGGCCTAATCTGGATTAAATCCGATTGATATTAAATTATAATTGTGGGCCGCCCACTATGAATAATAGTAACCACTCCCGGTCGGCACGAGAGCGATAAAGGGATTAAACTCCATGGCGAAATACGACTATAAACTACAGACAGACAATATTCAGCAAGAGCGGGTGCGGCGTAATCCTGCTGGACCACTGGATTAATGTGATAAGGCTTTCTCTTTGCTACCTGTAATCTAATTACCTGTCTAATTACTGTGAAGTCTCTTCAGAAATCATCCCCTTTGATTGTTCTACCGAAGTAAGCACCTGCCGATGACTTGATTCGGGGAAATCAACGAAGTGCGCTCATCAACTATTTATTATTCCAGCCTCTGATAGGGTGGTTCAATATCGGGGGTCCGAAGGGCGGATTTACGACGGCATTTCAATTTTAAGGTTCGCGGTTCACATAAACAACCATAGTAAAGCTGAGCCATTCGGCCAACTGGGCCTCATCAAATGGAAGTGCCGATGAACGCGTTGGTGCAGCGAGGTTCGAGAGGATGGGAAAAACACCCAAGAATAATATTGTCCTTTGACAATTATTTTGATTGAAGTGTCTGGTCGAAATGTGCAAAATGGCAAGGCAGGATCATTTTGGTTGGTTATTCCATCAATAATCAACCTATGTTTTCATGCAAAAGGTAAACCTTTCCGATTCGGCCCAACATCATTTTCTGGGCGTTTCAAAGTGTCTGGATCAAACCTCGGACCAGGTGCATGGAGACTCATGGGGAAAATGGGGAAACAGTGGGTATGGCAGGTCCCGGACCCATTCCAATCGATTCAGGGTCCACAATTTACCCCATGTACCCATGTTGCCCCATAATCTCTTCCAGTGGGCTCCAATATTTCTGGGACCCGACTCATTGAATTCAGCGTCCATGAATTAGTGGAAAATGATACCCCACACGCCAAAATCGCAAAAAATATAGGAAAACCGTTTTTCGAAAAACACAAATTGACCCCTCCTCCTCCTTTCGTTTTTTTCTTCAATTTGAAGAAATGAGTCTCCATGCACCTGGTCCGAGGAATAACCAATCCTTGATGAAATTAGCAGCGTTTTCGATTTTAGCGAGTATTATCGAGAAATTTGGGGGCCAAAATGTGTTTTAAAAAAAATGGATTTTCGATATTTTCGGCAATTTAGGCGTTAGCTGTATCACTTTCCACTAAATTTTGGACGCTGAATCTAATAAAATGGGTACCTATATATGTACCCATTCTGAGTATCTGTATTCGAGATTTCTGGTACCTGGCGTGTGGGGTATCATTTTCCACTAAATTTTGGACGCTGAATCGATTGAAATGAGTCTCCATGCGCCAGGTCCGAGGTATAACCAACTCTGTGAATGAATATGCAGCGTTTTTCTATAAATTGTTGCACAGTTCTTTTTTATTTGCCCTATAAAAAAGTTTTTTCACGCCATACCTACTTTGTGTTACGCGAATAATTAAATTACGTAGGTAGTGAATGCTATTAACGATGGGTGATATCACGCCATTTCCACTATTGTTGTATTTGTGCTTCAAGACCGTGTTTACATAAAATCAATAAAAGTAAAAATAGAACTCATGGTTTTGTATAGGCATTATAATATATTATATTAGTGGTCATACAGACAATGAATCGTTATTACGTATTAGTTATTCCGCTGAATTATATTTTCATCGTACAGTTGCTCGTCACGTACACGATGCTGATTAAATTCCAGCCGAGTACCATTGGAAATTTTCCCCGGAGAAATCTCTTCATTACATTTACGTGGAAAATTCAACTCGAATGAAATTCAATCTTATTCGAGTATCTCGATATTCTAGCGACCTCAACAAAGGAAGTCTCAGGATTCATGCGACTGGGTAGTTGAAAGGCGAATATCTGATACCATAGTCAGGTAATATTTACGCTAAGGGTGAAAATTAATGCTCGACGAGACGAGAAAACGGGAATAAAGTTGATAACGGCGAAAAAAAGTAGAGGAATGGCGAGTGGAGGGGCGGCCAACTTTAATCGGCGTTATAAAATCTGTTTTCGAGGACTCAACGCTTTACCGCGGGCCTCTCCTTCATTTCCGCTCCCTTTGAAATATTTTTAATTAGACTCTTCTCATCAACCTGCCTCTTCGACAATGGGGCTCTAATTGCTTCTTAATACACATCCTTTTAAAGAAAACAAATTAACACCGAAGAAAAAAAAAGAGAAGAAGAGACAGAGGAGAGGAAAACCCCCGAAGGAAATGAAAGCTTGGATCTTGAAAAGCGATCTTGGCTTGAAGATGTCCTTTTCTTTTGCTCTTTCTGCGCGAACAGCTGCCTTTTCTAAAACCCTAATATACATGTAAATGGCTGAGTCTCCTTTGGGGTTATCCGCGACGGGTTTTGGAATTTTCTCTACCCGTTATCTGATTGTTACCTACCTTGAAAGTACTTTTTTTCACATCTTTTCCAATTCTTTCCTCCCCCGAATTCGCTCCGCGCTTTGGCGCTTTCGTTTCTTGTTATTTTCACCTTTTTCCGTTTCCGTCTCCTCGCTCGTCCCAGCGATTTTATCTTCGCAATATTCCGGTTTCAATTACGAGCTCCTCTCGACAGCTCGAGACTTCAGAAAAATCTTTTTGTTCTCTTCCAACAAAAGAAATTACCTATTCTGAATAATTTAGTCGAAAATCTTCTTACATAGATGACAATAATGAGAACCTTATTTACATAAGTGAGAACGCCAAGAACAAGATATTTACTTGCTTACAGCGTGTTATCACTCGAGGTTCCTTCTCGATGAACATAGGAATGAATATATGGAAGAAGAGGAAAGTTCTAACGATAAGCAACAACTGGAATCTCTTCCCGTGTGTCAGAAAGTATTCGACTGACATCTTCCTGAACAATGCATACACTCCGCATGCATTTTCCCGTAGTGATTGTTTATGCTTCTGTAAATGACCCTTAAATGGGAATTTTATCTATAAATGCTGCAAATTCCTACGCAGGGGTCGGTTATTCCTCGGACCAGGCGCATGGAGACTCATTCCAATCGATTCAGCGTCCATAAACTCTTCCGGTGCGCACCAATCGTTTCGGGACCCGTCTCATTGGATTCAGCGTCCAAAATTTAGTGGAAAATGATACCCCACTCGCCTAGGTAGCAGAAATCTCGAAAATACATATTCAAACATGGGGAAAATGGGGGAAACAGTGGGTGTGGCGGGTCCCGGACCCATTTCAATCAATCTAGGATCCAGAATTTAGTGGAAAATGATACCCCACTCGCCTAGATCGCCGAAAATCTCGAAAATCCATTTTTCAAAAAAACCCATTTTGACCCCTACCCCACCCAAATTGGGTCCGATCGGGTCGAGGACCACAAAAGCCATTAACGAGTCCCTAACCGAAATTGTTTTAGAATTTTTAGAAAATTTTCTGCTATCAAAATCGGTGTGGACGGCTGACGGACATTTTTGCTATTGAATATGTGTTTTCGAGATTTCTGGTACCAAGGGTTGTAAATTTTGGACGCTGAATCCAATGAGCGACGATTGGTGCCCACAGGAAGTAGAAAATTTTTTAATTACTATATTATTTAATAATTATTCAACCAAAACAACTGTTTGTGAAGCTGTATGAGGAAGGATTTTCTGTGAAGGATGCCGCTCAAAAATCAGATACAAAGTACAACACAGGGAAAAGTATTCTTAACAAGTACAGAAAAAATAGTTTTAAGGTTATAAAGAATGGACCACAAGAAGTTTAAATACATTTGTTAAAGTTTTAGGTAAATAAATTTGTAAAAGGTTTAAATTATTTTGTAAAGGGTTGAAATTTGTAAATGCTATATATATGTATCTTAATCTGTCAGGAGGAGCAAGATTTACTCCGTGTTAGCATTCTAGTGTTAACACATCGCTTACGTGCTCGCTCCAGGAGACGGATACGGAGATTGCACCATTACTGGGGGAAACTACCCCCTTTGCCACCTCATGTTTAGTCACTAGATACGAGTAGAATGGTCGTCCGATACGTTTTGGGTGTCTTTCACCACGGGCTGTACTGTAGCATAGCAAACCAGGTCCTACAACCTCCAAATTCAGATGCCATCAGACGTGGTCGTTACTCGGATTGGTGAACGCTCGTTCCTGTCACAACTTTGCTCTACACATATATATTGATTCTTCGGTGAGGCAAATGAGTCAATGATTCGATAATTGATCAAACGATATCGTCGCGAAGTGGCAAAACGATTCGGATGAGGACCACCATGGCGATATAAGCCATTCACGGCTGTTACTCTCCAATACAGAAGCCCAAAGCTCAACACTTACCTTTCTGGGTGTTTTAATTTAAATAATATCAGCTGTGCTGTATTTAGCATGAAAATTTAATTCGAGAACTAAAGTAGTAAAAGTGATAAATGTTTGCTAGCAAACCAGGTATTTCCAGTATAACGTGCTCTTTCCAACAATTTTGGCTTCAATATTGGTTGGAATTCAAATAGAACAGATTTATGTTGACAATACGCCTTCCCAAATACCAATATCCTTGGTGTTTACCTCTATATTGTTGGTGTATGGGGTAATGCGCTCAGTGTCACCGTATTTACTCAGTCCATTCGACAGGTTGGTTTCTTCTATGGGGATGTACTTGCTGCTTCTGTAAGTGCAGGTGGAAGTAATATTATATTTTATCAGGAGAGGAGAAGGTCAAGTGACTATTGGATAGGACGCACTGCACGGGTGGCCGGTGCGTGTGATATCCAGCACATATGAGCGCATAGGTGGGAAAAGGGGTTGAAGGTGGTTTTGCGGCCGAAGAGTCAAGGGCTGGGACGAGTGAGGGATAGAGGATGAGTTCTATTAGAGGGAATATCGTCCCTGGCCATAGAAGGGCCGTCCATTATGACAATCCCGAGGATGCGAACTGGGTACAAACTGACTTTATTGTTCAAAGAACACGTTCCACGGGTTAAAGGGGAGCTCTTGCCTCAGTGCGAGCCGTCTACTAATGAGTCCGCTCAACTTTCACGGCTCCAACTCGGACGAGAGCTTTTCATCAGAGAGCGGAGAGCCGACTGCTCTTACGGCCTTCGAAGGAAGAAAATGTCATGTTCAATCAGGCATCAAGAATATAAAAAAAATCAATCATCAGCAAATTCTTTCACAGGGGTTGGTTATTCCTCGGTTCAGGCGCATGGACTCATTCGAATCGATTCAGCGTCCAAAATTTAGTGGAAAATGATACCCCACACGCCTAGGTACCAGAAATCTCAAAAACACATATACAAAATGGGTAGATACATACCCATTTTGACCCACAACTTCTTCCGGTGGGTGCCAATCATTCCGGGACATGCCTCATTGGATACAGCATCCAAAATTTAGTCGAAAATGGTATCCCACACGCCTTGATCGCCGAAAATCTCGAAAATTCATGTTTCAAGAAATACTTTTTGACCCCCCCTCCTCCCAAAATTAGGTCCAACCGGGCTAAAAAGTTTCGAGGACCAACTAGAGCCGAAAACGGGTCCCTGACCAAAATTTAAGATTTTCAGAAAATTTTCTACTTCCATAACCGGCGTGGACGGCGGACGGACATTGGCTATTGATCCGGCTATTGATTGGTTTTCGATATTTCTGGTACCTAGGCGTGTGGGGTATCATTTCCTACTAACTTTTGGTCGCTGAAACCAATGAGTGGCGATTGGTGCTCACAGAGAGCAGCACATTTTTTTTCTAAGGAATAACCAACCAAGAAGATCGTGTCCTTGCCATTTTGGACATTTCGACCAGGCACTTCAATCAAAATAATTGTTATCGGACAATTTTTCTTGGGTTTTTTTTCCCATCTGAGGACCAACTAGAGCCAGAAAATGTTTTGGGCCGAATCGGAGGGATTGGCTTTTGGCATGAAAACATGACAGGGACACTTATGATTTTGGCAGAAGAAATGGATGCCGGAGAGGGCGGATCCAGGAAGCCATGGAGCCCCCATGGAGGTTCCAAAATTCCTTGCGCACATAAAAACATCTTCTTGAATCTTTGAATCTCTTCTGTAAGAGATTAGTCGGGCAATCTATAGTTTGAACTCAGGTGGAATCAATCTAGGCTCTTCTTATTTCTACTGTGATGTACCTCCCGCCTGACATGGAAGAAATCAATGCACAATAAAGGAAAGCAGTAATAACCTGCCATGGAGCCTGATCCTGTTTTCCAGGGAATCACTCCCTGCCAGAGCCTTTTCCCATAGATAATGTGATCTCTCCACCCTTATCGTTCGGTTTTCGTTATGGGGTGTCATTCACGAACAAAGAACAACCTTCTAAGAATACATTCTCCGCCCTACTTATGAAGAGAAGCGCCACGAACGTATAATACCTCTTCCATCCGAAAACTTTTTGAGGAGCAGATGGGATTTCCGTTTCAAGAATCTTCTTTGCACTTGTGCGAGATGTTTCAAAGATTGTGTTTCCTCTTGTTGGTCCCTCGATCGTAAAATCGCGCAAAGATGAGTCTGAATCCGTGTCGTCCTTGAGTCACGGGAAAGTTCGATTCTTTTCTCGAAGGGGAGGAAATAAGCTCCGCTTCCTCGTTCGTTTCCAAAAGATTACCTGGCGATTTTTCCTTTGTCCCGGAGGGTGGCTGTCCCTGGCAGTGTTCGCTCTTTTTCAAAACTACGCACTATAGGTCGGCCCAGGAATAGGCGGAGATGGAAATGAATGGCATCTTATCTGGTTGTTTGTGGCTTTGTCGTGGTGAAGGGGGGGGGGTTAGGGGGGGGGGGGTCCTTCGAGGTTGAAGAAGGAACGGCGAAGGGCAACAGACATGAGGGAGCCGACCGAGTCTGCCAACACACGAACCCTCCGAGCAAAACCTTGTTCCTCCCAGCCTTTCCTAAGCTCGGCTTCCCGGGGAGCTTTCCCCCTTTTTTCTTCAACAAATCTCGAACAACAATCCTCTTCAATTTAACTCCCTCCCGGTTTTCCTCGAGAGCCAGAACGGACCCAGGTAATAAAAACGTCCCGGGAAGCTCGAGGATCTAAATATTCCGCGGAGGGGGGGTACACCCCGAAAGATTTGTGTGTCCTCGTGTAAAATAAACCTTTGAAGGAGGTCTGAACCACATTTCCCTTTTAGCGAGGCCTCTCCACTCGAAGGGCTTCTGCTACGTGCTGGCTCTTAGAGGGACCGTCTGGCCCTTTTCGTTCAATGTGCCGGTCGCCTTGTATTTTATTGGAACTGAGCCCTACCCTCGTCATTCGTCCGGGTGACAAAATGGTACACGGATGAAACAAGACTGCAAACTCATGATTTGGAGGACGAGAACCTTCAGAAGGGGTAGGCTTACCTACCGACCGATTCTTGCATTTCATCCAACTACCTCAATCCTTGAGTGGTTTAGAGGAGCAAAACTCAACAAATTTACAGGAACAAATACGTCATTCAAAACACATTCCTGTAAAATTGGAGATTTTTTCATTCAAATTTGGAGGTTTTACACATCAATTGTGAGGTTTTATACATCAAATTGGAGAGTTCCCGTATCAATTAGGAGGAATACACGTTTAATTCCAGCAAATCATTGCAACAAATTTTCAATATCTACGTGGGCGAGCATTGCGCCTTTAAAACTAGTCTAAAACGAACCGTTTCCGGCAGAATTTAATTTGAAATGGAAAACCTTCAATTTGATATGAAAACGCTATATTACATTCAATTATTCTCATGATGAATACTTTACACAAGAATAATTCCCTTCATAAGAGGACGTATAATAGGGTCCGGAAACGATTGGCGCCCTCTATTTACCCATTTCGAATGTGTTTTAGAGATTTCTGGTACCTAGGCGTGTGGGGTATCACTTTCCACCAAAATTTGGACCCTGAATCGATTGGAATGGGTCCAGGACCCGCCACAACCACTGTTTTCCCCATTTTCCCCATGTTGAAGAAATGAGTCTCCTTTACGATTTCCTCTCATGCTGAGAAATGTTGCGTTTTCATCCATGTACTTGCGCCACAGTCCTGCACACCTCCTTCGCAACGACAGTAGGTAGTGTTTCTGGGCTCATATTGGCTATTTTTTTTTAGTACCACAAATGAAGACCAAAGGTGTGTGCAAATATATTGTTTAGGCCTAGCTCTCGGTACAAAAAATAGTTCTGCGTGTTCATTGGTATTCTCATGGTTCTTTTAACGAAATATTCTAACAGCTTTTCTATTTGCTCAAACTGCGGATAACCCCAAGCCTGAGCCCCATATGCCATCCTAGATGAAGTGAAAATTATGTACATTGGCCTGTACAAGTTTTGGGAGGATAATCTAGGCCGGGACACGTGAACATTATCGAAGTCACTGCTCGCAACTCGTCCCACCTTTCAATGTGCAGTGTTTTTCCGGTTGGAGCTTGGGTAGAAGAAATAATACACTGAAGATGAAGATGAGTAAGAGAAGAAGATACAATATCACGCTAAAAACTGGTAGTGGCTGAAATTTGTTTAATTTTCGATGGTTTGTTTACTTTTCCTGTCTCGCCGTCGCAGTTTCAGTTTTACTATTTTTCGCAGTTTTTCTCTCGGATTTTCTAGTTGTTCTCTCAAACCTAATTCATTTTGAGAATGCCGAGAGGTTCTGCTACCATTTTCAAGAAGCAGAAAGGAATTCCGCCATGGATTCAGAGGAAATCGGATGGGCCCTGAATGTGGTGGTGAGATGAGTCTAGATAGTGGTGAGCACACAGGTTTAGGTCATTTTGGGTAAGTAACGAACGTTAAGTTTAGTTTCACTCCCGCATGTCACTTTTCGGGCAGGAAGCTATGTCTAAAGCATGAGCATGCTAATATGAAAAATAACCTTTTAAGGAACCACGCCTCTGTGTCTAGATTATTGAGAACTCACGAGATTCCTTTAGAGATACAAGAAGGGTAGGCAAATCGTTTTAGGGGGCGATTTAACCTCTTTCTGCCTGAAGACAGATGGTTGTGCTCAACAATTAATTTTTGCCAGCAGAGTAAGAATTAATCCTCATCAATTCAGGAACGTAGGAGGCTCTCAGAGGGCGCGCATTCCCCTAATTCATCGAGAAAAGGCTATGAAGACGCAGAGAGTGACGAATTGGCCCTTCGAATTAATTGGCATCTTTTGAAACGAAGAAGGGCAAGAATAATCGATGTGACGAAGAAGACTGAAATCAATTAGGTGGGTAGTGTAGGATATCTTGTTTATTATCGTGCCTATGATTAGCCATTAGCCGTCCGCGGCGTTTTTGGTAGTAGACAATATTCTAAAAATCAGAAATTTTGGTCAGGGACCCGTTTATAGCTCTAGTTGTTCCTCAAAAATGTTCAACCCGATTGAACCAAATCTGGGGAGAAGGGGGTCAAAATACGTTTTTTGAAAAATGGATTTTCGAGATTTTTGGCAATCTTGGCGTGAGGGGTATCATTTTCCACTAAACTTTGGACGCTGATTCCAATAAAATGGGTCCCAGAACGATTGGCACCCACTGGAAGAAATTATGGGTCAAATTGGGTATATATTACCCATTTTGAATATGTGTTTTCGAGATTTCTGCTACCTAGGCGTGTGGGGTATCATTTTCCACTAAATTTTGGATCCTGAATCGATTTGAATGGGTCTGGGACCCGCCGCACGGACTGTTTTCCCCATTTCCCCCATGTGGAAGAAATGAGTCTCCATGCGCCTGGTCCGAGGAATAACCAACCCGTGTGTAAGAATTTGCAGCGTTTTTACGAAACAACTCATTTCATTGGTCATTGTGAATAAACCTATATTTGAGTCCAGCCTGACTCGATCTGTTTCCCCGATTCCTCATGCTAGTACAAATGAAAATAAGTCCATGTTACATTCACTATTGCTTAAACAACCGCAATAGCAAAACATCATCTATCGTGACAGGTAGTATGAACATTCCGTATTTAATCAAATTAGGAAACTTTAAGGTGCTGGTTCTTCCATTACTCACGTTGTCATCAATTTTTCAAATTCCTGAACCAAGTCCATAATTGGAATCACCAACTTCGAGCGGTGGAAAAAGTAAGTCCCAACTTCCAGCCGGCCACTCCACCCAGCGAAACCTTGTTTAGAAATGTCAAAGTTAAAGGGAAGCTCGCATTGCTGGTTAGTAAACTTCTAAACTTATCCCACTCAGAACTTCCCTTTCATTTGGCATCAGGAGAGTCGGAAGGGTCGAGTGGAAGAAGAAGACGCTGTCAAAGTGTTGTCTTGTACCTAATAACTAGAAGAAAACTGGAGAAAACAGGTGTCTTTGAAATGCCTCGGTAAGAAATCTCGAGAAAAGGATAACTTTTCTTCGTGGCCATTCTTTCCCCACTCCGGACGTAACAACTAACATGCAGGTATAGTTCTACGGAAAATTAGGCGACGGAGGGAAAGGGAGGGGGTGAACTTACTACAAAACTTTCATTTCGAGTCAACTCCTCTTCAACCTCGTCTATTCCGTTCGAACTTCCCGCCATTTCAAGGGTTCGCTGCCCGGGAACAGT
The DNA here is from genome assembly GCA_019603395.1 of Cyrtorhinus lividipennis. Classification (NCBI taxonomy): domain Eukaryota; kingdom Metazoa; phylum Arthropoda; class Insecta; order Hemiptera; family Miridae; genus Cyrtorhinus; species Cyrtorhinus lividipennis. The sequence continues at coordinate 22,951,984 of CM034005.1, read as the reverse complement.
AAAATGCGAATTCGGACGACTTTTTCGCTCATCATTTAAAGCCCGTATTTCCTCCCTAAAAATATTCCACCTTGTGGAACAGCTTCCTCACTTTCTCCCCTTGAATCCCTGGCCCATTCACTCCTTTTCATGTATTATTCATTTTTTTGCGACCTTTTTGCGGAAGAATTCGTGATGAAGACGCAAGGCTCTTGGATAGGTACATTATTATGAATTTCCTTGCAATAGGGGTTTTCCGAAAGAATATATAAATGATGAAGTCAGTAACCGGTAACGAATTCATCGCCGGATAGTTTCGGCGTGATAAATATTAATTCTCAGCCCTTATAAGAATTTTCATTCGTGAAAGTGAGTATCGTCTTTAGCATAGTCCTCCAAAGAGCATCAACGATTAGGTTCCTAAAAGATCAGATGGCGTTTTATCATACGCACATTTAACATACTTTATTGTACATTTTCCAAACCAAGTTCAACATTCTACAAACCTAATTCAATATTTTATTATTCAACCAGCATTGGAAAGAAGTTGAATCGGGCATTGCCCACAATTTGGAGTGAAAACGCCATAAAGAAGAGATGCTTGGCCTATTCCTTTTTTATGGATCTCGACGCTCTCCTAATGTCTCCTCAATGGATACGGCTGATCGTCCGTCCATTATGATGAATAAGTCAAATGTTTCTTCCGCCTTATTCCTCAATGTTGAATCCAGCTGAGAGTGCATTTTCTAAAATTAAGACCGTGGTGAGGAATATTCTATGCGACTGCCCGAATTATGTTATGAACGCTTCTTCTACCAACGGCGGCAGCTGGCGTACCTTTACACTAGTACTAAATTTTGTTAAAAATGTAATGAATGTTGAATTTGTTTTGGAAGTTGTTAAATTCCTTTAGTAAAATTTTGAATTTGGTTAGTAAAATGTTGAATTTGGTTTGGGAAATGATGAACGTGGTTTGTAAAATGTTGAATTTCGTTCGTAAACTGTTGAATTTGGTTTGTCAAATGTTAAATTTGGTTTGGAAAACGTTGAATTAGACTTAAGGGTACCCGTGAAGGAAGCGCGCTACCGCGGCGCAACCTGGCTTTCAACTCTCGCCCTGTCCCCAATGGATGACTAAAAATGATCAGATTCCTTTTAACTGATTCGTAATTCTGTCCTGAACACGCCTTTGAAAGAACATTTTGATTATGACCAACAGAAGGCTCTACTCAGCCCGTTACGCTCACTCGTCCGCTCGCAACTCATCCCACCTTTCAATGCGCAGTGTTTTTCCGGTTGGAGCTTGGGTAGAAGAAATAATACACTGAAGATGAAGAAGAGTAAGAGAAGAAGAGACGATATCACGCTAAAAACCGGTAGCGGCTGAATTTGTTTACTTTTCGATGGTTTGTTTACTTTTCCCGTCTCGCCGTCGCAGTTTCACAGTTTTACTATTTTTCGCAGTTTTTCTCTCTTTTTATGCAAAAAAAAAAAAAAAAAGTCATTTTGGGTCACCGGTACCCTTAAAAATGCTATACCATACATTTAACGGTTCGAAGAAATGAGTAAATTATTAAGACGGAGTAATCATAGTAATTATGCTTGAGAGTAATCCAAAAATTGATTGTTTTACTCTCCCACTTCTTTGTTCTTTTAGGAGGCTGATGAACACTTCGAGGAATGATTCTCCTTACCAAGCTGGTGTGAAGTTACTTTTGGTTGGTTATTATTTGAATAAATCAACCTATCTTTTCATGCAAAAAGTCAATCTCTCCGATTCGGCCTAAAAACTTTTCTGGGCGTTTTAAGGTGTCTAGATCAGAAATCAGTTTCTAGCTCTAGTTGGCACTAGAAACTTTTCAGCTCAATCCGACCAAATTTAGGAAGGGGGCGGGATAGGGGTCAAAATATGTATTTCAATAAATTGATTTTTGAGATTTTCTGCGATCCAGGCGTGTGGAGTATCGTTTTCCACTAATTTTTGTACACTGAATCGTTTGAAATGAGTCTCCATGCGAATAACCTACCCCTGTGAAAGAATTTGCAGTGTTTTTTTGTCATTTTGGTTGGTTATTCCTAGAATAATCAACCTATGTTTTCATGCAAATGGTCAACCTCTCCGATTCGGCTCATAATTTTTTTCTGGACGTTTCATGGTCTCTAGATCAAAAACGCTGCAAATTCTTACACAGGGGTTGGTTATTCCTCGGACCAGGCGCGTGGAAACTGATTTAAAAACATGGGGAAAATGGGGAAAACGGTGGGTGCGGCGGGTCCCAGACCCATTCCAATCGATTCAGTGTCCATGATTAGTGGAAAATGATACCCCACACGCCCAGGTACCGGAAATCTCGAAAACGCATATTCAAAATGGGTAATATATACCCAATTTGACCCATAACTTCTTCCAGAGGGTGCCAATCGTTCCGGGACCCACTTCATTGAAATTAGCGTCCAAGATTTAGCGGAAAATGATACCCCACACGCCTAGGTTCCAGAAATCTCAAAAGTACATATTCAAAATGGGTAATATATACCCAATTTGACCCATAACTTCTTCCAGAGGGTGCCGATCGTTTTGGGACCCATTTCATTGGATTCAGCGTCCAAAATTTAGTGGAAAATGATACCCCACTCGCCTAAATTGCCCAAAATCTCGAAAATCCATTTTTCAAAAAACACATTTTGACCCCTACCCCGCCCAAATTTGGTCCGATCGGGCTGAAAAGCTTGGAGGACCGTCCTAGGCCGGGACCAGACCCCTGACCCAAATTTCAGATTTTTAGAAAATTTTCTACTACCAAAAACGGCGTGGACGGCGGACGGCGTACGGCGGACGGACATTGACCTTTTTTGATCAGGACATCATGAAACGTCCAGAAAAAAATTTTGAGCCGAATCGGAGAGGTTGACCATTTGCATGAAAACATAGGTTGATTATTCAAGGAATAACCAACCAAAAAGGTCAATGTCCGTCCGCCGTCTGCCGTCCACGCCGTTTATGGTAGTAGAAAATTTTCTAAAAATCTGAAATTTGGGTCAAGGGTCTGTTCCCGGCCTAGGACGGTCCTCCAAGCTTTTCAGCCCGATCGGACCAAATTTGGGCGGGGGTAGGGGCCAAAATGTGTTTTTTGAAAAATGGATTTTCGAGATTTTTGGCGATCTAGGCGTGTGGGGTATCATTTTCCACTAAATTTTGGACGCTGAATCAAATGAAATGGGTCCCAGAACGATCGGCACCCACTGGAAGAAGTTATGGGTCCAATTGGGTATATATTACCCATTTTGAATATGTGTTTTTGAGATTTCTGGAACCTAGGCGTGTGGGGTATCATTTTCCGCTAAATCTTGGAAGCTGAATCCAATGAAGTGGGTCCCAGGACGACTGGCACCCACTGGAAGAAGTTATGGGTCAAATTGGGTATATATTACCCATTTTGAATATGCGTTTTCGAGATTTCCGGTACCTGGGCGTGTGGGGTATCATTTTCCACTAAATTTTGGACCCTGAATCGATTGGAATGGTTCCGGGACCCGCCGCATCCACTCTTGTCCCCATTTCCCCCATGTTGAGGAAATGAGTCTCCATACGACTGGTTCGAGGAATAACCAACCCGTGTGTAAGAATTTGCAGCGTTTTTCAATTGCGGACATGCTCCGAAAACCTGGCGGATAGTTTCACACTTATTTGAATCACACTAAAGGTAGTTTTGTTGAGAGTCAACCCTCCTAACCCCTCCTCTGAAGAAAATTCTCAAAGTTGCGTCTATATTCATGAGACGCACAAACCGTACAGACTTCCTCAGTATAATATTTTGGAGTTTGTACTCGAAGAAGGACTAGTACAGAAGAACTAGACTTCGAGACTGAAAATGAGGCTCACCAGGCGTCTGAAAAAAGAAGTACAATCTCATCTTGTTTTATCAGCGTCACAACAGATGAATTTAGACTTACAAAATCTACGAGGATTCCATAAATTTCTCTCGCTCATTTCGAACATGTTTCGCAAAAGAATATTTGAATTCTGGGTCCTAGGTCAAAGGGTATTAAGCGAGCTAAAAATTTGCATGTTGAAAACCCCTTCCACTTGAAGCGAGATACTTCAAGAGTTTTTATTCGCGTTACAAGGCTTGTTTGCCCCTGGAGATGACGACTCCCTCGTGAGCTAACCTGGATTTATGTAAGCTCGTGAGTGTGGGAACTTGCCCTAACCAAGCGAGTGTGGAGATAGGAGTTTAGTAAGGTCGAGAAATAAACTGTTCTCGTAATAACTCCTTGACCTACGTTGCTTTCAACCTCTGCCTTTTCATCCGAGAGCGTTTAATTGTTCCAAATTATACTCGGAAATGAGGCACCTGCCACTGTCTTTCAGTTTACGAACGACAAGAGTTTCTCTCCCTTGTTAGAAGAATAAGAACGCAATTAACATCGTTTAATTAGGTTGTTTAGAGGGCGCTTCGTATTTTCTTCGAATCTCCAGCTAGCACAAAATTTCAATCGGGAAAATGAATTAAGAATATTTCGAGTTAATAAGGAGCTGTGGACCGTGACAAATAGGAAGTTTTTACCGTCATCTAATTCAGATAAGTAATTTTCGTTGAATTCACAACTGTTTCAAAGGCTGCTTATTTTGACTCATAATTTCGTTTAAATTTTCGAGTTTCAACTCTGAATGGACAAATATGAATTAATTTTTTGTTTCCAAATTTAATCGCTTATACATAAAAGTTATTGGCAATATTTTCGTCCGTTGAGCTTCTGCATAATATCCAGACATACTTGATAAAACATGCACGTTTTAGGTTACCATGGGCTAATTATCAGTCGTTCCAGTATTCTGTGCCCTCAGCGCCATCAACTTTAGTCCCACCACCGCTAGATCGCATGAGCATCGACTACTTATGTCCAATTGGCTCGTGTAGGTGTCCCCCATATCCACTTCCAAGTACATGAAACTTACAGTTTTGCAGCCCTTGATACCTTTGACCTTGCTCATGAGCATGAATCTTCTAATGAGACCATTGATGACGATCCTGCCTGCAGGAACTGCTTGTAAAGAATTATCCTGGGGATTGAAAATGTAGACTGCCCCCCTCCCCCAAATGTCACCCTTTTGTATAAATAATATTATAATTCCCTTCCTTTGTTCCCTTGTTTTTGCTTCCCTTGTTATTTATAGCATGGTCCATCGAGGGTCATACAAAAATAGTTCAGCTTTACTGGCAGACCAAACTGACATTCCAGACGGGTATAATTTTCCACTAAATTTTGGACGCTGAATCCAATGAAATGGGCTCCGGAACGATTGGCGCCCTCTGGATGATGTTATGGGTCAAAATGGGTATCTACCTAACCATTTTGAATATGTGTTTGTAAGCCCCCAGGCTTGCTGCCTCCAGAAGGCCAGAAGGGAGGGAGCATGCGCCAGGACGTGTGCGCAGCTCCTGCCCAGACATCGCATTTTGGAGAGAGGCCCAGCGCTCACTCATCGCCAAGGCGCCCAACCAGGGGTCGTTGTCGAGGTGCCCCTCGGCGCCCAACATGTTGGAGTCATATATTTTTGTAATCCTGTTGTGCAAGTGCATCCCACTCAGTCCATCCTGGCTTTGTCCTGTGCTCGCTCTGAAGTGAACTCTGCGACCGTGCTGAAGTCGACCGAAGCTGTAATATTGTGTTCCCCATGCCATGAGATGATAAAGGACTCAAGTTAATAAGCCTCGCTGTGTACCTGCGGGACAGCGTGCCCCCTCTTGTTTTGGTTTATTATTCCAAAAATAATCAACCTATGTTTTCATGCAGAAGGTTAACCTCTCCGATTTGACTCGAAATTTGACATTTTACGTTTTAAGGTGTCTAGATCAAAAAACAAAAATGTCCGTCCGCCGTACGCCGTCCGCCGTCCACGCCATTTTTGGCAGTAGAAAATTTTCTAAAAATCTGAAATTTGGGTCAGGGGTCTGTTCCCGGCCTAGGACGGTCCTCCAAGCTTTTCAGCCCGATCGGACCAAATTTGGGCGGGGTAGGGGTCAAAATGTGTTTTTTGAAAAATGGATTTTCGAGATTTTGGGCGATCTAGGCGAGTGGGGTATCATTTTCCACTAAATTTTGGACGCTGAATCAAATGAAATGGGTCCCAGAACGATCGGCGCCCACTGAAAGAAGTTATGGGTCAAATTGGGTATATATTACCCATTTTGAATATGTGTTTTTGAGATTTCTGGAACCTAGGCGTGTGGGGTATCATTTTCCGCTAAATCTTGGAAGCTGAATCCAATGAAGTGGGTCTCAGGACGATTGGCACCCACTGGAAGAAGTAATGGGTCAAATTGGGTATATATTACTCATTTTAAATATGTGTTTTTGAGATTTCTGGAACCTGGGCGTGTGGGGTATCATTTTCCACTAAATTTTGGATCCTGAATCGATTGGAATGGGTCTGGGACCCGCCGCACCCACTTTTTTCCCCATTTCCCCCATGTTGAATAAATGAGTCTCCATGCGCCTGGTCCATGGAATAACCAACCCCTGTGTAAGAATTTGTAGCGTTTTTCCTTCGATGTCGACGCCGTTTTCGTCAGCCGGTATTGTTGCACTTGCTCATTAAATTGTACTTCATGTATATCATAATTTCATGTATCTTGTATTAATTGTATTTTATGCTCCACATGTTGTCTAATTTACTTTGTCGAATTACTTTGTCTTGTATCAATTCTAGCCCAGGTTGAGGCATATTTTCCTTTGCAACGAGTCCTTGTTTTCAATTATAATTCAGTTTGTATCAATGTATTTTATGTTCATCCTTGGTATCCCTAGTTGCTCAGTCGTAAGTCTTGGACTTACATCCTGTATCCTCTTGCCAGGTCCCTTCCAAATTCTCCGAAGAAACCCGAATTAAATCATAGTAAATTCACAACAGATTTTAATTCGAGAGAGGCTTACATAGCACTACGATTTTTCATAATTTTTAATACGCTTCCTCATTCACTCAAGAATAAAAATCTGTCCCCGTTTTGGTTATTTTCTGTTTAAAGCAATAAGGCTGTCACTCAAGCCGACGAGAAGTGGACAGCTTCAGGAGAAAACGGCATTGCGAACAGTTGTATCACACAATAAACACATGTTGGAGGCAGACAATGAAGAAAAACTGCTTCCCTTAGTTCTGGGGTCCGTGAATTTTCACAGCCGAGGAAAGCGAATTTTTCACGTTCCTCCTCCACATTCTCTTTGTTTTCCGAACACAACTAAGTTCAGCCCTCGTAAATTTCATCGTTGATGCGGAAAGGATCTCTTCGGCCTTTGAGAAGAGAGTTTCGCCGATTTAGACCACAACACGAGGTGGAATGGAAGTAAAATCGCTCTCATGGTGTTCAGGAAACTATTTGGCAAATTTCAACCGCATGAATTGTGAGTTCTACTTACGGAAGCGAGAATTAATTTCATCTTGTAATAATAGGTGCAAATTAATATGAAACACTCACATTGTTCGTAAAGAACAACGAAATCGTATAATTTAAAGAAATGAATATCCATTCGCCTGGTTCGAGGAATAACCAACCCGTGAACGAATTCGCAATGTTTTCCCAGCAACCATTTGGAGCGTTTAGACTGAAAATTAGTTAACACAAACACTACCCTATGAGTGGAATCATGGGCCTTAACGGGCCGGAGGGTTGTCAGATATTTTGGATTCTGAATTCTCACCCTTCGGAAGGTGAATGGTGTCATTCCCGGGGATTTTTTCCAGAACATGTACAAGGGTACATGCACATTAGGCCCTCATTAGAACAATGCATCAATTTGCTGGAACTTATTCCGCAATTTCAGGTATTCTATGTTTGCTTCATACGAGTAGGAAGGTGCATCTCTTCAAAACGCATCTCAATAGGAAAAGTGATTTTTATCATTTTTCATCCCCATTCTGCCTCTTTTTGAGTTGTTTCGGTCCAAAGCGAAGTCAACTGGAGAACTTTTTGAATTTTGAATCATCACTTTATACCTGAAATGTATTTAAAACGTAATAACCACTCTCGATACGATGTCCCTTTTTCCTCGGTCCCTTTTTATACTGGCTGCCTTGGCCAAGAACCTTCTCGAGTCTTCCCTGGTTCTGGGAACTCGATGTGTCGTCTCGAGCAAACAGGAAGGTTCCAGCCAATTTGATACGACGCAGGAATGTTCGAGAGTGGCCCTTAGCCCTCCAAGTGTGGTTGACCTTGTAACACTGGTCGCCCAGGAGACTGGTGCAGGTGTAATCTCGCAACACATTACAATTATAATGAAAATATCAAAAGTTCCGGTTCTAATCTGATGCTGAAGACGTCTTCAGTCAAAGGTAAGCCGATAATGCTGATACAAGAAGCCAAATACTTTCAAGGGAAGGTTTCCAGGCCTCTTCAATCAAGTTTCTGTTCAGAGGGTTCTTTACTCAAATAATATTATGACGATCGCTCATCCTTTACAGCCCGAAGCTAATGAAGCGATAGGAACTAAGATTCCCACGGATTTGAACCAGTTCTCCCACTACTAAGCCCTTGATGGCTCAGGAGTCCAATCAGCCAAACGAGCAAGTCACACAGGGCTGTTCTCCAATCGAAGCTAATTAAGTCGCGGCTGAGCTTAAGGTTCCCCCTCCCCTCTACCGCTCTCCCACGGCGCTCCTGTAAACTAATTAAAAGACGAGCGCGGGCATCGGAGCCCGTACACGACTCTTGGCACAAATCTTCCCTTCCCGGTTTAAGTTGGTTATCCAACGCAAAAAGGCCCCCGTTTATTAAAAGCCCTGTACTCTGTAGGACAAACAAAGTTGGGAATAAATTAATGTTTGAGTTTGAAGATGAAGAACAAAGAAGAGGGAGAACGTAATATAAAACGAACGATGAATTGAAACGCCCTACTGAACGTTATCATGATGGACCAAATTGCCTCACAACAAAAAATTTAGTGGTAAAAAGTAATTCCGGGAGGCTAATAAATCCGGTTGACTTGAATTAAGCAGCAACGCCTTCGCAACTTTCAACATTTGATCAAAGTACTCTCTGCAACCTCGTTGCCTGGTGCTCCCAGAACAGCCTTGCTTTGAACCCTTCGAAGTGCTCTGCAATGACGCTTGCCAGAGGGCGTTCTTCATTTTGCCACCCCTATGAAATCGACGGGGTGATCTTGGCGCGCCCTGATGTTATTTGCGATCTTTGGGTGTTGATTGACCCATCCTTGTCGTTCTGCCCTCACGTGGACGCCATAGTGGGTCGTGCACTGCGGGTCTTTGGCCGGCTGAAGAGGACCATCCGGGACTTCACTGACCCACAATCTTCAGTGGTCCTCTATGGCACCCTGGTGAGACCCATCCTGAAGTACTGTTCCGTGGTCTGGTCCCCATTCTACGCAGTGCACAGGGATCAACTGGAGCGAGTCCAGGGGTGCTTCCTGCGTTACTTGGCATATAAGGCTGGTGTCAGGATAGTCAACCACGAATACGAACCAGTGATGCGTGAATTTGAAATTCAGTCTCTTGAGGAGCACCGCGTTGCGTCTGACATCACCTTCCTTCACCGGATTCTCCAGTCTCCAGTCCAGCCCTGCTCTCTGGAATCGGCATCTCGCTGCCAGCATACCCGACTCGTGCCATGCTCTTTGGCGTCCCATTCGCGAGCCGGAACTACCTGCTTCGTCACCCCCTGTCCCGAATCGTGAGGGAGGTAAATTTGTTCCTGGATGACAACCCCGACTTTGACTTTTCCACTGGTACTTCACGACAGCTCAAAGTTTTATTGGCCAGCCCAGCACACGGTTGATTCCTCTACATTCAGGTTTCTATGTATAATAGTGAATAATGGACCAGTTCACTGATCAGATAATGTCAATAATGAATTTAAAAACTCATAAAAAATGTGACAGATGTAATTCCATAAATTGGCCATAGCCGTATTGTAATTAAATAAATAGATAAAGTAACTGTACTGGTAATTACATAGAATTTTTCATGGAAATAGGGTTCCCTGCTAGAGAAAGCGGGTGGAATGAGTTTCGTGATAAGTGATTCCGTTTACCATTTCTGACAGTGTTCTTGGTGGGAAAACTGATCAATCCCTGTACACGGCAGCAAAGGAGCTCTGAAGGATGAAGAGATTGTATAGATAGGAGCACTCTATTACACATTTAAAAATGCTGCAAATTCTTATACAACGGTTGATTATTTCTTGGAGTAAGATTATGAGGTATATACTGAGTGTGGAGTGTCCCGGGCTCATTCTAATCTATTCAGCGTCCAAAATTTAATGGAAAGTGATACCCCACACGACTAGGTACCAGAAATCTCGATGACCCAATTTTGAATTAAGTAGGGGTACCCATATTGACCCATATTGCAAAATTTTGTGGACAATGTTATCTCATGTACAAAACATATATTTTCACCCATACCATCCCCGAATATGGTCCGATCGGGCTGAAACGTTCCGATGACATACTCAAGCTGGAAAGAGGTCCCTGACCAAAATTTCAGACATTATTTATTAAATATCGTCTACGACTGAAGTGGCGTGATTCGCAACTAATTCATGAGAATCACAGCAAGAGGCAGCGGCAGAAAACTCGACGTATGTGAATGATTACGATAATTCAGCTGGAGATTACAGAAAGCTGCGATTCTTACACAGGGGTTGGTTATTCCTCGGACCAGGTGCATGGAGACTCATTTCTTCAACATTGGGAAAATGGGGGAAACAGTTGTAGATGTGCCGAGTCCCGGATTCCAATCGATTCAGGGTCCAAAATTTAGTGGAAAATGATACCCCACACGCCTAGATTGCCGAAAATCTCAAAAATCTATTTTTCGAATTACATATTCTGACCCCTACCCCTACCCCCGTCTCAATTTGATCCGATCGGGTTGAAAAGTTTCGAGGACCAACGAGAGCCAAAAACGGACCCCTGACAAAAATTTCAGATTTTTAGAAAATTTTCTACTACCAAAGTCGGTGGGGACGGCGGATGGACATTTGCTAATTTTGATCTAGACACCTTGAAACGACCAGAAAAACATTTTGGGCCGAATCGGAGGGGTTGAATTTTTGCATAAAAACAAGAGATGATTAATCAAGGAATAACCTACGGAAGTCTCTAAAGTGTAATCACTGCGAGACCACCCACCATCCGACTTATACGAATGTCATGACGATTAAAAACTTGAAAAACAGGCGAAACAAGATTTTATTGGTGTGTAAGAACCGCCACTGGTGTTCAAATACATTCCAGTTTCAGACGCTGAGGAAGAAGAGGATGGCTAATGCTTCGGATGTAAATGCTTTGTCTCACCAATTTGATACATAGATTGATAGATTAATTACACAGGTGGTATAGGGGGTGTCCACTGCAGTCTTCACAGCATTGTCCACCCCCCGCACTTAGGCCTAGTGGCCCATTGTGCTGGCACCTGGGTAGTCACAAAGCAAGCAAGCCAGACTACAAAGGCAAACACCCATGTTGTGATATGCCCCCGGACAACCGTTTTGGATACTTACTGCCGGTACTATATTGGCCTCACGACGTCGAGTAAACGCTGGGGGTGCTGGATTCAAACCAGCAGCCTCAAAACTGTGACCACAGGAGTCTCGAGCCCTTAGAGACCAACGCCTTAACGACCTCGGCCACCTCGGCCCCAATTTGATACATACTGCTTCAGGAAGGCAGGCTGTGCTGAGGAGTTTTCAAAAATTGAATTCACTGTTCAAAAAGGATTATATTATGTGTTATATATACAAATTAGGTCATCTTTGATGAATTCATTGTGACCACAATTCATCAACTTATTGATACCACAATGATTATTAAACCAAATTGTCGTATGACAACAGCCCTCTTCCAACACTTTTTAACACTTCCTACAGATGAAGGTTAGTTGTTATGTTATGCATTTTATTTTCAGCACATTATTTGAAAGAGATGTTTTTAATTAAACTACAGATTTGGTCCTGTTACCTTGTTTCAATCAAAAATTAGGAGTACAAATACATGAACGAGAGATCAATTATGAGAGAAATTATACTACAGTTGACGCCTACTTTATGCAAGATGCATTCTGCTTGGCTGATGCCGCAAGATGGCCGACCAATGAGAGAAGGCATTGCAACGGTTGTTCGAGTTCAAATTTAACCCGCCAACATAACCTGCACTGCGTCAAGAGAACGGAGAAACAGATTGGTTAGTTAACGCCTTGTTTACCAGTCGAAAATCAGTTTTACAAGAGCTGCCTTTTCGCAATGATTCACTACCGTCCCGTATTGATGTTCCCGACTGTAAGCATTGAACTCATTCAGAGGCTCGTTCACGCTTCACCGGTAAGCTGAAGGTAGCCCCTTTATATTCGACAAGATCAAATAAGTGAACCGTGGCAAAAGTATCTTTTTTGACTGATGAAATGACGAAGGTTCTTCGTACTCCTCTCAGAGGGGAAAAAACAGTAAATGAAGCATCTATTCGCATTGAGGGGTTTTCGGAAAAGAACCAAGTCCGCGGCATTCGGAAAGAAATAAGCATTTTAGTTAAAATAGCAAGATGGGCGAAAGGGAGTTATAGAGAGAGAGTGAGAGAGAGAAATAAAAAGAAACGGTGAGTTCGGCACAAGAAGAAAATAGGCATCCGGAGGTCAACTAATTCCCCGGGGGATATTAGAGCGGGTCTCTCTCAGGCGATAAGTTGCCATCATTATTTCCTTCTTCCCCTTCCTTCTCCCGAAACAATGTTCCGTCCGTTCATGGGGAAAAAGGAAAAGGCGAGAATTCAAATTGATTAAATATATAAGGGTATACTCTGTTCCCTTACCTGGTCGACCTCTTATACTCGAGGGTGTCGTTTGGGAAGTAAAATATTGGCTATTAGCGATAACGAAAATAATTCTCTTTTGGAGGACAACCCCCCGAGCGGAGAAAATTAGAGATGTAAAGGATTTATGGGCCCGAAAAAATGAATGATGGCGATAGGAGGGCCGAAGAAAGGCGTTCTTAGACGACTTCTGGGTATCGTCTTGGTCCCTGAGACGCCTAAGTTAGGGACGTCTTCGGGGTGACCGCCCTCGTGAGTTGATTGCTCAGGGGAGGGGGTGAGAGGAATAGGGATTCCAGGGTAGTACAACACGCAAGATGATGACGAGGAAGCTGCCGATGACTTCCAACGCTGGATTAACCTCACATCTCAGTGAAAAGACATTGCAACGTTGTTATCACCAACCGCATGTCATTCAATAATATCCTTGGAGGATACATTCCCGAATCGACCCATCTCAAAAAACCATTCTGTTACGAAGTCCCACAATTGTATTCGGAGTTGACATAAAACTACAATTTTTGTTTTAAAACGCTGCAAATTCTTTCTCGGACCAGGCAAATGGAGACTCATTTCTTCATATGGGGAAAATGGGGGTCACAGTGGGTGTGGTGGGTCCCGGACGCATTCCGATCGATTCACGGTCTAAAATTCTGTGGAAAATGATACCTCACACACCTAGGTACCAGAAATCTCGAAAACACACATTCGAAATGGGTAGATAGGTACCTATTTTGACCCATAACTTCTTCCGGTGGGTCCAATCGATCTGGGACCCATTTCATTGGGTTCAGCGTCCAAAATTTAGTGGAAAATGATACCCCACACGCCTGATCGCCAAAAATCTCGAAAATCCATTTTTCGAAATACAAATTTTGACCCCTAACCCGGCCAAATTTGATCCGATTGGGCAGCACGTTTAAAGACAACCAATCTTACCTCTCCACAAGGGACAAAGAATTACTCATGTTGTCAGGGCTATTTGAACTGCATTGGTAATTGATAATTGTCTCTGTATTTGGTTCATACGAATAACAAGGGATATTGATCATTATATAATAGGCCATGTACGTAATTTGGGACATCGAGAAACAGTGATTCACATAATATTGATATTTGAGGAACAAGTAACGCTGTAGTAGCACCCTTTTGGCGATTGTTATGATATAAACCCGTAATCACAGGGGTTGGTTATTCCTTGGATCAGGATGGTTGCCAATGGATTCAGCGTCCAAAAATTTGTGGAAAACAATACCCCACACGCCTCAATCGCCAAAAATATTAAAATCCATTCTTCAAAAAACACATTTTGACCCCTACCAACCCCTCCCCCCACTTGGTCCGATTGGACTGAGAAGTTTCGAGGACCAACTCGAGCCGGAAACGGGTCCCTGACCAAAATTTCAGATTTTCAGAAAATTTTCTACTACCAAAATCGATCTAGACGTCCACAAAAAAACGACTTTTTTAATGAAAACATGAGTTGATTATTCAAGGAACATCCAACCAAAACAAAAATTAAATTAATTCCTGAAGAAAATGAATAATACAAATATTAAACAAGCAATGCAACCTTGAAATTTGTTTGTCAAACCCAACTGATCTTTCGGGAATTAATTCAAGTAAAGCTTCGCTTCAGAATGATTTCATTCGATTTTTGATTTGTTCACTGACACAAAAGCCTCGTAGACTGAAGTAATACCAAACTGTGTGTTGAAGCCCGTGTGAGCTTCCTCCTGGAAATTATCCATTCAACCCCCTCCCACCATCGCGAGAAAAACCAAGATATTTTCTCCGTCTCCCATTTTCCTCGAGCATCTTCTTGTTTGACTTGTTTCCAAGTGGTTTCCCAAGCAAGACGAAGTATTTTGGCGTGTAAGGCAGCTAGAATCCCATATCTCTTTTCCCTTGAAGGTCTCTGGTGCCAACTTTACAGCGAATAGAGGGGTCGCAGGAGCCGGACTCGGAAAAAGGCCCCCCGTAGTAAAATTTAATAGCGAGTCCTCGTTTTTAATAGTCGAGAGACACAGAGAAGGGAACATCTATGAAAGAGAAGAAGTCTTCCGTATGTTTATGGTCCAATGAAAAATTCTGGAGTCAGCGCTACACTAAGAAACTTCCGTTGTTTGGCCAAGGTTATCATTTTCATTTCCGTCACATAATGCTGGTTTCTTTTCCTTTGTTTTACTGATGCCGCATTCTTATGCTGCAGTTTAAAAAAATACGTCCTCGTGTATGTGGAACTGAAAGATCACTCTCCTTGGGGAATAATGAAGAAATATTGATTTGGTGTATCGCCTGTGAATCCCACTTCTTAGACAAAACGATTCAACATCTTTAGATAGTAGTTCTAGATACAACAATCATACAATGTATGATACCCTCAGTGCAATAGGGCCACAACTCAAAAATTCAAAATTTTCAGGACGCTTGGTTGAAAGTTCTCAACTTGTGTAGGAAATTCAAGCTAATGTTTCAGAACTTGGAAGTGCTATGAAGTCCTCCCTTGGCTCGTCTGAAAACGGGCATTGTCCAGATTTTCTATGAGTTTAAGGTAGTTGATGCCCTGGACGACATACGGCCTTGTTGCATTGAAATAATTATCTCAAATGTTGGAAGTTATGGCTTCATCATCGTAATTATATCTATGGAGCCTATGTTTACACAAATTACGACCTTTGGTTTGTCTTCAATATGACATATGTCTTTGAATGAGAATCTCCTTCATACGATTTGACTAACACGATCTCTTCTCACAAGAGTGAGGAAAATGAAAGTTCGGCCATAAACCATGCTGATAGTAACACGCTTCGTGACTGCATCGGTGATAATCAGGCTCGTCTTCAGCTGTAGAGAGTCTTATTGACAAATAGAAAACTACTCAAAAACACTGCAAATTCTTACACACGGGTTGGTTATTCCTCGGACAAGGCGCATAGAAACTCATTTCTTCAACATGGGGAAAATGGGGGAAACAGTTGGTGTGGCGGGTCCCGGACCCATTCCAATCGATTTAGCGTCTAAATATAATGGAAAATGATACCCCACACGCCTAGGTACCAAAGTTCTCGAAAACACACATTTGAAATGGGTAGATTGGTACCCATTTTGACCCATAACCTCATCCAGAGGGCAGAAATCGTCCTGGGACCCATTTCATTGGATTCAGCATCCGAAATTTAGTGGAAAATGATACCCCACACGCCTAGGTATCAGAAATCTTGAAAACACATAATCAAAATGGGTAGATAGATACCCATTTGAGGATCCATACCTAGAATGTGGTAATTATTGCTTCGCTTCCAAACTGTTTGGTTGCTGAGAATTTAATGATATTATGAGTATTCGTGCCATGTGTGATGGAAACGCGTTCCTGAGAAGGACAAGGAATTGAGCTATGCTTATCAAACCCACTGCAGATTAGATCTGCCATCACTTCTTATCAAACAACGACCAAGTTACCAGCTAGTCTTGCGTAAATTAAGTGTTCTCTTTCCAGTAATACAAATAGTTTTTATCTTACAACGCAGCTAAGCACCTCGTGAAAGTTCCTCTGAAAATACAAACTTCCACGTGGATGTCTCCCGACTTAAAGACAGTTGGTGCTCCGTTGGCTCGAACTTGGAAGGAAGATTCAATTAGCTCCGGTTAAGATCACCGACTTGTTCCCAGCCTGATTAGTAAAAGCCCTTCCAAGATTTGCCTCTCAAAGTCTTCTACCTCTAACGCTCCCGAATTTCGTTTGGGGACAAGAATGAGATGAACAGGGGCGCACGGCAGGGAAAATACCGAACTCCAGAATCCAAACAAGATTGGCAGGGATAGACCTGCGCCCCTTTCCACTTCGCCCGTCGGTTGCACCTGGACCGCTGGAGATCAATCAGGGCTTCCCAAAAACACCTGACTCCTTCCTCGTTCGGACTTTCCACTTCTAAATCACCTTTCGAACGCAAAAGAATTGTGCTCTTGTTCAGCTGATTTCGTCATCAGTTGATTGCCACTTAATCATCCGACCATGATGGGTGCGTTTTTTAAACATATATTCATTTCATTTCAGTCAATATGGAGAACTCACATGGCTAAAAAAGGTTCCTCCTTGCAACTTCGCTCCTCAACTTATCGTAAAACGTCGATTTTAGTGTGAAACCTTGTTCCCTCATAGCCCGTAAAATCCCTCTAGTTTCCAAGTCACTCAGCACTCAGCTGATCAGATTGGTTCCCTGCATCTCAGGGCTGTTCTTCCCTAATGAGCTCTAGGCAGACCTAGCTCTGAGCTTTCATCGACTAAGTACACTTGTGGGTTGTGGGTACACTATGGCCGGGTACACACGTTGAGGATATCGGAGAGGATTCTGGAGAGGGATTCCTCTGAGGAAAACCTCTGAGGCGGCCGGAGCCGGACGGAGCATCCACACGTAGGGGAAAACCTCAGAGGCGGCCGGGGCGAAAAACAAAAATAAAAAAATAAACGAGGAGCTACGACCACTGTGTGACGATACTCGAGCGATACCTACGACGTTGAGGCCAACCGATCACCTCATCCACACGTGAGGGAAGGGGTTCAGTTCCGGGAACCGGAACCCCGGCCTCAGGTGGCCTTTCCAAAAATTGGAAAGGCCTGGCGGCCTATACAGTCCGCCTCAACTGAAGGCCTCGACCCGTCCACACGGTCCGTCGGCCGGAGAGGTTGGCCTCAACGGGGAATCCTCTCCGGAATCCTCAACGTGTGTACCCGGCCTAAGGGGTGCTAGTTCGGTGTGCGTCTATGACCCGCTTTTGTTCTGAGGGTCCCGTCGCGCTCTGTCCTTCTATCTGCGATCGGTGCACAGGTCAAAGTTGACAATCCAATCTGTTAATCTCAAATCCAGTAATGTAGTGTCAAGTGAAGTGATGTGCCATACATATTTAGTTGACAAAGGTTGTTAGTAAGTGAGGATGAGAACGCTGCTTGACATAAATGTGGTACTAAAATGTGGGTGAAAAGAAGGCAAAATCGTAATGGAGAGTGCACAAAACAGTGGACCACCAACAATCATACGTGAATCGTCAAAATGGAGCTCACACGCAGAGCATAGAGAGATCGTGGTTGGATGCAAAGGCGAAGGGCGTTCGTCAGTACCACTTGCAGTCACAGCTCGATCACTACTGCTGGAGAAGTATCGTGGAGACAGCCCTGACCTGTTCTCAGCCCTGTGGGAAGACATCAAGACCTTCCATGCATAAGGTGAAAGCCCTTTTTTGGCTACCGATAGAACGCATACCGAACCAGAAACGGGACGATACAACGCTCACCGAACTGGCACCCACTAAGGTTATGCATCGCGCGCGTGTTCAGCTGTCACCCAGCGTGAGGATTGGAACTGATTCTGACCGTTCCATCTGAGTCGTTCTAAACGGATTAGCCCACTCGATCAGACTTCTGATTTCACGATTGCATGGATTTTGGATCAAAGCATTTACCTAACTACCTATTTAAGTCGGGCAGCTCCTGTGATTCCGCTCTATGTGATTCAGAAGCTGAAAAAGATGAGACTTCCGACGGCTTAATTGTTTGAGGAAACGGGAGTACTAACATTTCCTGACCTCATAGAAAAATGTACTACAATGAATGCATTTAGTTTGGCAACCCTTCCTGGAAGAGGGACTTTATGGGCCAGCTTCTGAAATCAGGTGCTTAATAGCCATGCAATTTAGGAAAACGTTGCGTTGTCAGCATGCTTTCAATTATATAAGAGCGCAAAATGCTTTAATGTGTTGTATGAGCATATTCGCAGTAAAATTCGCTGTCAGAACTGAAGTTGAAGTTGAAACGCTCCTATGTGGTTATAATTAATTTTTTAGAATTACTTTCATCTTATATTTTTGTTGCAGGAGAAGAGAAACGCTGCAAATTCTTTCACAGGGGTTGGTTATTCCTCGGACCAGGCGCATGGAGACTCATTTCTTCAACATGGGGAAAATGGGGGAAACTGTGGGTATGGCGGGTCCCGGACCCATTCCAATCGATTCAGGGTCCATAATTTAGTGGAAAATGATACCCCACACGCCTAGGTACCAGAAATTAAAAAAAAAAAAAACACATTCGAAATGGGTAGATAGGCACCCATTTTGACCCATAACCTCATCCAGAGGGCGCCGATCGCTTCCGGACCCATTTTATTGGATTCAGTGTCCAAAATTTAGTGGAAATGATACCCCACACGCCTAGGTACCAGAAATCTCGAAAACGCATATTCAAAATGGGTAGATAGATACGTGGAATGTGGGCAGTTGTGCTGAATACAAATTACTGTATAACAGTCTAAAAGCTATTCCCAGGTTAGCCATTGTACAAGAAACATTCAGCGTTCTTCACCTGTTTGATAATAATCCAAAAAATGTTCGTATTGCATACACTTGATGAAGAACGTTCTTCTTCTCCTAGGGACAACTGTTTTGGTTTATTATCCTAGTAGAAAGACTTAGTAGGAACCTCAGTTCACGCCCACTGACATTGCTATTTTGATTGGACCATCAACATACTTGAGGCCTTCGCAAAATTCCTCAAATGCCCCCTTTTGGTTGGTTATTCCTTGAATAATCAACCTATGTTTTCAAGCAAATGGTCAACCTCTCCGATTCGGCTCAAATTTTTTTTCTGGACGTTTCATGGTGTTTAGATCAAAAAAGGTCAATGTCCGTCCACCGTACGCCGTCCGCCGTCCGCCGTCCGCCGTCCACGCTGTTTTTGGTAGTAGAAAATTTTCTAAAAATCTGAAATTTGGGTCAGGGGTCTGTTCCCGGCCTAGGACGGTCCTCCAAGCTTTTCAGCCCGATCGGACCAAATTTGGGCGGGATAGGGGTCAAAATGTGTTTTTTGAAAAATGAATTTTCGAGATTTTGGGCGATCTAGGCGAGTGGGGTATCATTTTCCACTAAATTTTGGGCGCTGAATCGATTGGAATGGGTCTGGGACC
This sequence comes from Cyrtorhinus lividipennis, assembly GCA_019603395.1. Lineage (NCBI taxonomy): Eukaryota > Metazoa > Arthropoda > Insecta > Hemiptera > Miridae > Cyrtorhinus > Cyrtorhinus lividipennis. The sequence continues at coordinate 22,932,230 of CM034005.1, read as the reverse complement.
CGCCGCACCCACTGTTTTCCCCATTTCCCCCATGTTTATGAAATGAGTCTCCATACGCCTGGTCCGAGGAATAACCAACCCCTGTGAAAGAATTTGCAGCGTTTTTGAGGACCTATTCACGCTAGAGATGCTGCTCAACAAGGCCCGGTAGGTTAACCGGGAGAGTCGATTAATTAATTGATCAATACCTCTCCTGGGCCTATTTTGGTGTAAGTTGGGCCAATTCAAGATAGAAGAAGAATATGAAGCTAATACAAATCTTCCATTCGGCCTAGTCGACATACGCAGAAATTTTATAATGTCAACTGTCAAATGCAAGAAATTTTGAAAATGATTAAAATTGTCATACGTTTGTACTATACCTCATGCTAAAAGATATAAACATGGTCGGTGGACGGGTCGTTAAGCTGGCTTAGTGAGGTATGCGACCCTTTTTCACGTATTCAACCCACGTAATTTGACCCGTTATATTTATATTCATGAGTGCACTCGTGGATTTTGAGATTTCAGTGAGTTTTGGCAATCCAATAGCGAGTATGGCTTATACAGACGCCCTTCTGAAGACAATAATGCAGTGTAAATTTAAATCTTAAACAGAACTAATGGGGTGGCAGCTTGTAAATGTTTGAGCTAATTCACGTAAGATGAGCTTATTTCCACGCACTTATTGTTCTACCTGAGTTGGACGTGACCATGACAATGGTCGAGTCGTGGTGCTGGAATAAAAATATGGCCCATGGTGCTGTACAAATATGGACCTGGACGTTTTGGGAGTCAGGGTAGACCAGCCTAGATGACACTCCCTGCAATATTACATTCTAGAAGAACACAGATGACATTCACTCCCCTTTCAGCTGTTTTGGGTGAATTGAGCTGCTTTATTTCATAATAATTATTTGCTCTGAGTTGCTTTTTTCACGGTCATTTCGCCAGAAGTTAATTTCTAAGACTTAAGATCACTGTAAACGGTAGCCATAACGTTTTCTCATTCCCTAAGAGATTCTAGAGATCCCTAATCTTGAATTCTCAAGAATGGCTCTAACAGAATTCTCTGGCTACATAAAGGTATTACATGCAAGTCACTTACATTTCTCACCTGCGGTTTATTGGGGTCTTCTTCAGCCATTCTTCTTCAGCTTGAAGATGAATTTTGTTGAATTATTATTATTTGATGCAGATCCATTTGAGTAATGTTCTTATTTTCAATAGAGGAAAAATAATTTTTGTGATTTTTGATCCTAAGAGGAATGTTGAAAGGGCATTTAATCGTCCTATTCCTCCCAGGCGAATAACACAAGAGAATTATCAACAATTTCTTACTATCCGATCTTCCTAGAAAATTCTTGATTTTCTCAGTGATTCCTAGTAATTTTGGGAGCCCACAGGGCGCCATTTTACATAATTTTCATTTTAGGCTAAATACGTGGAGAGGGTGGTGTTCCATCTATCGAGAATTCCATGAACTTCCCACAAACCACCCCTTCCGTTAAAGTGCGCTGCGAGAGCAACCCCTAACTTTGCAGAGTACTTAATACATTCTAAATACATTGAATCATTATATTTTATAAAATTAACCACAAACGTCCCTCAAAAAACCTTTCGTTTGGTTCACAGGAGTAATTAAAACAAACTGAAATCAACGTAAACGGATTTAATGACCCATTTCTTACAAATGTATTTCTTTTTTTCAACATTTCATAATATTTTGAACGGACAATTCAGTACTACATCACCTTATCCAAAAGCTTCTCATACTCGACTAAAATGAGCTGAAAACTTGATACATCATGTTTCTTAAGTCGTCGTCCTTGAAAAAAAATACAAATTAAATAAATAAAAAGTCAGGAAATATCGTAAACAAAAAAATTGTTTCCAGAGTACCAAAACAGACCCATTTAGGTCAACCCTGTTCTTATTAGGATGTTAAAAAATGTATTGGAACTCTACTTTCATTATGTGAAATAGGTATTGGGAGGGGTTTCCCGGTGTAATTGAAACATTCCACAACCAATTTCCATTTCCCTCACGTTTTAAAAACTCCACAGTGAATACAAAGGATGAAATAATATCGACAATAATGTATTGTTTCAATCGGAATCATTACATCGGTACAACTAATTAATTAATACCGCGCTTCAAACCAAAGTCAGTTAGTTAAATATAACTTGAAAGAAATGTATTTGTTATGTAGCGTACATTGATTGGGACAACACTAGTATGAATACAGTTTGAAAAACAATAAAACTATGAGGATTTGCTTGATGGACAAGATCACTAAAGCTCAACCGCAAGTTGACTGTTTTACGATCTCACAACAGTGATTTACTCCGAAAGGAAAATTTTCCTTTATAATTGGCCTTCAATAACTCTAATGCTATATAGGACGAAAGCGCATTCGAAAAAGTGGTAACATCGACCCTAACTTTACAAAATACTCCCCTACGGTAAGTTTGTCTAAAATACGAATGTTTTTTGATTACGAATGACTAATCACGGTTTTGATGAAGCTGCGTCGGTCAACCTCAGTAGAGGAACATTTCGGTTTTTGTCAGCTAAATATTAAAAACTACGGCATATTTTCGTCTTCTTGAAAATCTATGGATGTTTTTAGATTGTGATGTCTTTCGGAATTCAGGCAGGCTCAGGTGGCCACACACATGTGGCAGAGACAGAGATGAGAAAGATGGCATACTGGGGACAAATGGGATACTGACAGGTCTTCTCAACAGGTTTTCATGTTAGGAGGGTCTTATTTTGTTCAACGTGACTGTTTTTGTAAAAGTGGTCAACAAGAGTAGCTGAAACCTGGATTTCAGGTCCCCCAAAACTACCAGCATTGTACATAGGGTGCACCTATGGGTCTGAAAATGGTCAATTTTGTTTTCCAATGATGTTGTTCATAACAGTGAAGGGGAAAAAGGATGCCAGATACATCAGAAATAGTGTGGATTATGGATTTTTCAAAATGCAACCCGCTGAACAGTGACGTCACAGCCCATGGGAAGAAGGGAAATAATGGCTACATTTGAGACAAAATATGCGAAAAACTACATGAATAGTCCTTGCCTTTGCTAAGCTAGGTACTGCTGCGCTCTAGCGGACCACTGAAAGTTTTTTTCCACTTGGTTTTGTAATTGTTATTGTAAACAAACCTTTGTAAACAAGAAGAGGATAGGTCAGTCCAGATACAAACTGATCAAAGCACAGCTGCGGGCGTATTGAAATAATGATAGTGATAACTCATAAATCATAGTTGACCTCACTTGGGGTGTCTCAACAGTGACAGAAAAGGAAACGCTGAACGCTGACGTCACGGAATATTCTTTTTTTAAGTTAACTATTTTGATTTCAAGCAGAAGTGATGTAGGTTCATACTCTTCAGAGCATTGCTCTTCACATGCTTCATTGGGGGAGGGAAGGGGAGGGAGAAAGGCATATATGTGGATCAGCAACCATAGCACTTTTCGTTGGGTTCAAGAGAGAGTCATCCATCTGGAAATGTTATGGTATCCCATCGTAACCATCCCTCCCCTGCGCATATTTCCTGGCCGAGTTGATACGGACCTCGTGAGAGAGGGTATTTTCGCCATCAAATATTCACCAAATCCGAGCGTATGTTGATGTTTGGTCAGGCACCTGGCCGTCAGTATTTAGCCAATGGTGAATACGAAGGCGTGTTTCTCACAAAACCTCGCACCTTTGTGAATGAAGGCGTTAGAAGTTCGCTTGTACAGGGCTTTGGGGTATACCTACTTCTTGTGCGTGGCCATTTTCACCTATGGAAGCCCCCGAAAAAATATGCAGGAGTGAGTTCATAGACCATCTGGTATGCCAAGAAAAGATGGACGCTGCAAGTGGCGAGCGTGGCTTCAAGCTATCCTTTCAAGCATCAAAAAAGAAATACAGAACACTCAAAAGAAAATAATATTTTGACTTGAACGAACGCATCCCACTTGATGTTTATGCCGTTATTTGCCTAAAAACGGCACAAATTGGTAAAGCTAATGCGGGAAAAGACAAGTTTTCATACTTTTATTAGAGATGGGCTGTGACGGCTCTTTCCAGTCACAGGTATAACTTGTTCCAGTTCCTTTTCAGCACCTGATAAAGGAGGTGAAATGTTCCTTGGCCCAAGAGCAACCTCCGGATTCCTCCTTCACCCTCCTGTCCTCATTCCAGAAACCCAAACCCGAAGGCTGCACAACCGTTTCTTGAAACTTGAGCTCAATTCGCTGTACAGCTTTTGGAAATGAACAGCAGAAAAAGGAAACGACTCACAGAAATATCCTGTTGCTATTGTTTCCTTATACCTGGTATACATGATCCTTCCTATCGTCCAATTGGCATGACGCTACTGATCGGATCAGTTAGAATTTACCATGTGTGCGAGTTAAAATGATGGCACAATCGAATTTCGATTCTTTTGGCTTGATCATAACGATTGGATACTGCCTATTGGACTGTGTATGGCTGTTGGCGTTTGGCAGTTCAGTTTGGGAGGTCAGTCTTCAATGATTTTGTCGATGAAAGATGTCTGTCATGCTGCACGTGCTCTCACAAGTTTCATGCAAGTTTCTTTATTCATTCCTAAATAATTACTGTAATCTTTTAGCTTAATTCTCAATTCTTCTATTAAATTTATATGAGTAAACTTTTTTTCTTTTCATTGACCACTGCTTGCACCACCCTGCTCGATTTTTCTTCTTCTTTTCCTTAATTTTCACGAGTACAATGCCCAAAACGGCTATAATATCGTCATCTGTCGTCAGTCAAGCCACGGCTGCAACTGAACGTTGCTGCCGTTTATACTGATGGTGTATGGTTTATATGGACGAACTGCAGATTGGATACCTGAAGTGTCATGCCAATTGGACCTTGGGTATTCTTCAATGTGAAACTAACACTGATTTGCTAAAATTTTAGTAAATAATAGCAATGTGACTGGAAGGGCCCTAGCAGATCAGGAGCATTTCTAGGAGGATTCCGTGATATGTTTGGGCTTAATTTTGTGATGCACATCCTTTTCCTCATCTCATGCCTAAAGCAGCGTCAGGGCGGCCTCTGTACTGGGAAAAACGCTGCAGATTCCTACACACGGGTTGGTTATTCCTCGGACCAGGAATAATTCTTCATCATGGGAAAAACATGTGTGTGGCGGGCCCGGGCCCATTCCAATCGATTCAGGGTCCAAAACTTAGTGGAAAATGATACTCCACACGCCTAGGTACCAGAAATCTCGAAAACACATTCGAAATGGGTAGGTAGATACCCATTTTGACCCATAGCCTCATCCAGAGGGCACCAATCGTTCTGGGACCCTTTCCATTAGATTTCGCGTCCAGAATTTAGTGGGAAATGATACCCCACACACCTAGATTGGAAAAAATCTCAAAAATCCATTTTTCGAAATACACATTTTACCTCCTACCCCACCCAAATTTGGTCCGATAGGGTTGGAGTGTGGAGGGCCCGGAAGCGGTATTACAAAAGTGTCTGACCCCCCTTAAAGGGCAAATTCATTTTGAAAAAGGACGAATTCGTCTCGTAAAAGGACGAATTCAATTTAAAAATGCTATAATTACCTATTTAGACACATTATAGACTTTTTGCTATTCAAACCCTCTTTTGAGGATGAACTCCTTCCAAAATGTAGAATTCGACTCTAAACTCTTTTCTTAGTGTGTCTTTAAATGTATTTTTATTATAGAAAGTCTCAATAAGATGAGAAGCGCAAAGGGATGAAATAATTTTAAAAATGAATTCTAATCAATAACTGCATGTATTTGTGAATTCATTCTTCAACTTTTTTGGCATTTTCCCAGTATTTTGAGCCTCAAAATGACATGTCCAGCCTCTTGGGAGATCGAATTTCCTCATTTTCCTTGGTGGGGGTACCTATTGGGGTATTGGTACTTAACCTGGTGACGGGCTTTTGCGTCTCAGGTCACCTCGATTCTGTTGTTTTGGTCCCAATACATGCTAAGAAGCATTGAAACACGCAAAATTTCATCTCTTTGGCGCAACAAAATATAAATTAGTAAATAATTTTAATATGCCAATGTAATTACTCATTTCATTTTCTCCAGAGCGAAGCGACAGCTTGGAAAGTACCATTGAAGAAGCTCGCTTGGTCAAAGTAGAGCAAACTCATTCAATGACTGAAAAGAAGATGAGCCAATTTTCACCCAACCTCGCTACCCAGTCTTCAGGTGAGCAATAGAGAACGTCAAAAAACATTTTTCTTTTTCATAAGAACAACGTGAATAGTTTAAAAACCGCGATACACGACAGGCACTGGTGAGGTAATAGATGAGAACCGGTTTTATAAAGGCAATAGAAAGAAAACTTAGTTGAGTAACTAAGAAAAATCTACCATAGTTCATTTGAATCAGTAGGTAGCCTCATTTTTCGTTTCAAGTTTCGAAAATTGCATCACCAGGATGGCGGCCTTCAGCAGCAATACGCTGATGGAGGCGATTTCGGAAACTCAGTTCATCTTTCTGGAGCCACAAACAAACAAAACTTCCGCTACTGGTCAGCTAAAAACCGAAGAAAATGTCCACCAAAGATCTCAGCACTCTCCCAAAGTGACAGTTTGGCGTCAAATTCCCAATTTGGTATCATTGGGCCTTGATTTTTCGAAGAGACAGCCGAACACCAACGACGAGTGCAGCAACCTACGTTTCAATGCTGAAAAATCTTTTTGAACCCAAACTGGAAGGACTAAGTGAGGAAACTAATTTGATAGATTTGATGGTTTCAGCAGGACGAAGTAATAGCGCGTACAGGTCGTGTTTCATTGACAAAATGAGGCAAATGGTCTCTCTTTAAGGGGTGGCCAGCGCGCGCACCCCTTTTTGAGCATTTGTGATTTTTTCCTGGAGAACTACCTAAGGGAAAATGTTTTTAAACATAATCACATAAACATCCATCACACTCTGGATAACATAGAGGTGAAAAACAGGGAGGAAATCAGGGCGATATCTTCACAAATGTGCCGAAAAGCATAGGAAACTTACCGAAATCGCCTTCATTGCTGCTGAAGGCCGCCATCTTGGTGATGTAATTTTCAAAATTTTATGTAAAAAACGTGATAGTATTTTGAAAAATCCATCATCTACGCTATTTCTGATGTATCTGACACTTTTTTCCCCTTTTGCTGTTATGGACAACATCATTGGGAAACAAAATTGGCCATTTTCAGACCGATGGGTACACCCCATTGTTCCCCCTGGGAGCATGAGGACACGCTGTTGATTTGTTCATCTTGCTTGCATGTTACCTCACATTCTTTCCATATTCTGTGCTCGTTGAACCAACCATAAAATAAGGAAATTGATTTAAGTGGCCGAGAAAATTCGGCTAATTCGGTGCACCTGAATTATTGGTTTTTATTGAAAAGGCAAATAATAAATTAATGTTGTTTCAGAAGAGGAGCTGGTTGCCACAGGTCTCAGCGGTAACGAACCTCCTCCGTCCGAGCCAGTGAGTATGCCACCCTTGAGCAATGTGAAACAAGACTCTACCAGTGGATTCTCTTATCGGAACCCAGCCTACAGATCTGCCAACCAACCCATCTCTAAGTCCATGACGGCACATGTGAGTTGAGTGGTATTGAAATCTTCAATTGAGGGGTTTCCAACAAGAACCAGATAAGTCCAAAATTAAAAAAAAAAAAAAAAAAAAAAACAGCTTAAGCTGCCATATTGTTGATGACTGTATGCAACATATAGTGGCAAGTTCATTTTGGCAAGAAACAAACAAGTCATTGTCTACAGAGGTTTCAAAATGTTTTAATTTTGCAAGAAGAAAACAAGTTGTCTTCATTTCTGCAAGAACCAAATTAGTCCATTGCTTGGCAACACTGCAGACAGAGGACCCTTGGATGGCCTTTGCGTCGCATAGCTCCTTTGTCCTTTATCAGTCTATCGCTAGTATCATTATTTCGTGGTGTTACCGATGTCCCATGCGTGCCTTGCTTTTATGAGGTGTTACTAGTTCGAGAACGTGAAATGTCAGGTGAAACGAGTTGGTCCAAAAAAAAAAAAAAAAAAAAAAACCAGTCGAGAAAATAGGAAATCCTCCACTCAAACTGCGAGAGGTCAGAATAATGGAGATTGACCAGACCTAGGTCTGTGCGAAAATTTGGAATCCCTAGTCCATGGACTGATCATTTCGTGAGGGCAAAAAGAGGTAGTATTGCATTTACTCTCACTATTGAACCTCTTTTCGATAGTCTGTTGGACCTCAACTCTACAAAAGTCAAAGATTCGAAGACTCTAGTGGAGTGCCTTGAGAGACCAGTCAATAAGCAGTTCTATGTAGATCTCATGTTAAATGTGGCGTCTACCAGAGAAGGAGAAGAAGACATTATGACACAGATAATGACGGCTCAAATATTATGGGATATCGTTTTTCTAGATATGATTCATCTTTTCCTCACTAAAGGTTGTTCAGCTGAACGACTGGTAGTTTATCTATTCATTCATTTTCCAAACCCTTGACTTAGAAGAACTATCATCTTCTTCTTCATGCAACTAATGATGAAACAAGAAACAAGGATAGGATAGAAAATACATCAATGCAGGAGCTGACAATATCAGCTATTTGTGGGTACTAGGCTTGTGAAATTGAAAAAAAAAAAAAAAAAAGCTGCAAATATTTTTACTTTTGGGGTTGGTTATTTCTCGGACCAGGCGCATGGAGACTCATTTCAATCGATTCAGCGTCCATAACCTCTTTCGGTGGGCGCCAATCATTTCGGGGCCCGTATCGTTGGATTCAGCGTCCATGATTTAGTGGAAAATGATACCCCACACGCGTGGATCCTCGAAAATCCATTTTTCGAAATACACATTTTGACCCCTACCCCGCCCAAATTTGATCCGATCGGGCTGAAAGTTTTGAGGACCAACTAGAACCGGGAATGGACCCCTGAACCAAATTTCGGATAATCAAAAATTGCCTACTACCAAAATCGGCGTGGACGGCTTATGACAGACGGACATTGGACTCTTGACACCTAAAAACGCCCAGAAAAAAAATGTTGGGCCTAATCAGAGAGATTGACTTTTTGCATGAAAACATAGGTTGATTATTCAAGAAATAATCAACCAAAAGACAATTTGGTTATTGAAATTAACATGCTAAACGTGTACCTGGACTCAATGTAGATTCAGCAAGAACCAAACAGCAGGCAGTAGAGGGATTTTATGAGCAAAAAATTACTTTCAGAAAACCCAAAATTTTTCAGCATTTATAATTTTAGACTTAACTCGTTCTTGTAAGAAACCCCTCAATTATTTGTTGTATGTTCTAATGCTAATGGCATCGTTTTGCAGGAAATCCAGATGGTGGCTGTTCCGAGCAGGACATCCCTGAGGCTGTCGAGGGAACGAAGAGCCTCATCAAGTGGAAAGGGATCATTCTGTGCGATGAGGACAGCGACGAGCTGGAGGCTGCCGCCAGTCTAACCTTGCCCATTCCGAGAGTATCTAGTCAGCCACCTACAGATCTCAATTCTGAGGCTGAGGCGGAATACAAGGTAACGCCTGGATACGATAGTGTCGGTACATGGGTGAATTGAAGCTTTGAGCGGGCCTCTCAGCACAATCTTGCTCTGGGCAGCACACTCCTGTATTTTCTTAAATGCTTTGGTATCCTACAAGCCCTTGCGTCGTATCATACCAGCAAAACCAGCCCTTGACGATACAATCAAATCACTTGTTTTCCTTTGTTATTCACTTCAGCTTGAAATGTCTTCCGAAATGAATATTCTCTGTCTTTCCACAGACTCTTGTCGTCGAATTGAACAGGGGATGGAACAGCCGGCTTGGCTTCAGCTTGAAGCCACGAGATGGCGGGGGTTCGGTCATAAGTGCGATATACTCGGACAGCGTCGCTTCTCGAGATGGAAGACTCAAAATTGGCGATAGGATCGTTCACGTATGTTGAGTATTTTTGTTGAAATGTCGGATGTCTGGATGAAAAAAGCCCAAAATCTTGAATTTTTTTCAATTTTTTCTCCTTCTGGGCTTTAATATTGCCAAAGCTCAGCTCAATATCGACACATTAACCCCCAGTGAGTAATGTTTTGATTCTATAGTGAGGGTGTAAACTGTGTCTGACAGACATTAACCTTCAAGAATCGATAGTTCACCACACTTGTCACGTCATGATTGTTAAAGATTGACACAATTAAAGTAGGAGGAGATTTCATGATGAAAAAAGCAGTTGCCATGGTGTGGATGGAACTAAAGCACTCATCTCAGCACTTACTGCATGTAAATGATTCCCCAAACCAAAGAGATTATGCACTGTACATTTGAATGTGTCCAGGACAGGCTCGTGTTGTTTTTTTAAGGTGGAAGTGTGGCTCTTAAGGTAGGTCACATTAAACAACAAGGCCTGTGCATCATGTGTCTGATGCATACCAGTCTATAACTGAACTGTACTATATTGAAAAGGTGCCAAGCCAAACCGAGAGTACCAACACAGTCAAGATTAGAAGGAGGGATGGGACCAAACCTAGGTGGCAATACTCCACACCACTAGGGAAGTACACCTCGTTTTCCAGGCCGATGTTCTGACAATCAACGCATGTGCCCTGAAGAGTCTGAGGAGAGGGCATTCTAATGCACATCTTCGTATTCTTTCTGACAGCCAGGCATCGATAAAAGCCCTTACAGCACCCAACATCTCATCTAAGGTGTTGAAGGACTGTGAGCAGACTCTCTGTGCCCTAGCAGCTCGCAATACAGTGTCCCTTGAGTGGGTGGCGGAGCAAAGGGACATTGAGGGCAACGTAAAAGCCGATGAGCTGGCCAGGAGGGGTTCTAGAACACCCTTCATGGGCCCAGAGCCAGCTGTAGGTTTCCCCAAATGTTTCTTCACAGCTGCCATCAAGGAGTGGACGTGCAAGAAACACACCAGCAGTTGGCGGAATAGTGAAGGGCATGTCCACAGTAAGTATGCAGTGGCAAAACCTCATCCATCACTCACCTAGGACCTACTCAGACTTAGACGGTGCATCCTGAAAGCAATAGTTGGCCTACTAACCGGCTTCACTCCTCTGCATTTTCATCTGAACCGCATAGGAGTGACACAACCAACAACTCAATACAGACTCTGTGAGGAAGCGAAGAAACTGCCACTCACATAATCTTTGAGCCCCCAGCACTCACATCCCGCAGGTACACCCTCCTTGGGACACGAACCCCAATGGGAAGCATTCCCTGCAAAAAGTTAGTCCATAACCTAACAACCCTTATCAGGGGACTGGGGCTGTTTATGGATTACAAATGACACCTAAGAGAAGCACAACAAGCTACTGTGCTTCCGCGCTTGCCCCCCCCCCCCTCCCACCAAAACCCCTCCTATAGGTGTCTGCTACCATCTACCATCCATCGACCATCAGTAAGAGGGAAGCCGCCTTTTACCTTCCTGTATTGTCAATGCACATTTTTGAAAAAGTGCCTGTCAGACACTGTTTACATGAAGAAATTCATGTGCTATATTGAATATGTTGGTATGTGGTACATACCTCCTCATCCTCCTTGGTTTTACTTGGCCAAGTTAGGGCCTGGATAATTTCAGCATGCTGAATTTGAGTGTTTTTATCCATCTAAATGGTTTTTCTATTCGCACCATTCAACCAAGAGGAAAAACGCTGCAAATTCATTCACACGGGTTGGTTATTCCTCGGACCAGGCGCATGGAGACTCATTTCTTCAAAATGGGGGAAACGGGGGAAACTGTGGGTGTGGTGGGTACCGGAGCCATTACAGTCGATTCAGCATCCAGCATTTAGTGAAATGATACCCCACACGCCTAGGTACCAGAAATCTCGAAAACACCTATTCAAAATGGGTAGATAGATACTCACTTCGGTAGAAGAAAATTTTCTAAAAATCTAGAATTTGGGTATGGGTTTGTTATAGGCTCTAGTTGGTCTTCAAAACATTTTAGCCCGATCGAACCAAATTTGGGTGGGGTAGGGGTCAAAATGTGTATTTCGAAAAATGGATTTTCGAGATTTTTTAGCGGTCTAGGCGTGTGGGGTATCATTTTCCACAAAATTTTGGGCCCTGAATCGATTGGAATGGGTCTGGGACCCGCCACACCCATTATTTTCCCCATCTTGAAGAAATGAGTCTCCATGCGCTTGGTCGAGGAATAACCAACCCGTTTGAAATAATTTGCAGCGTTTTAATATACTAGGTTTAATCCGACCTAGATAACCTCTAAAAAGCGCAACTAGTCTAGGAACATTACTATTGTAGAGGAGATTACGGCGATCTGATTAATGATTTTGATCAATTTACTCGTTTAATTTCAGGTCAACGATGAGATGATCGACCGAATGGAAACCGGCGACGTGATTGACCTTCTGAGAAAAATCCGCGGCAGCATATCAATCACTTTATTGAGAAAAGTGACCAACTAAAGATTAATCCAACGTCGAACCGGATTGGAGAAAATGAAATGACAATTACTGCATTCTAAATTTTTCCAAACGTCTTCAATATCTTCCCAAGGTGATAATTTCGAGTCATTATAAATTATAAATCTAGTTTAGAGTAAAAATAAGATAATTATCGCGTATAAAGGAAAATAGACATCTTTCTATTACTAAACGAGTGCTTATCCTTCTAATCTTTCATAGTTTATCGTACTATCGAGGTTATTTGTGAAGACTGATGTCCTTATATCAAACTGGATAAGCGGAAATTAAATTGTTACGGCAAGGCCTATTTGAATTCTGCATAAGATGGTGTTAATTTTCGTTATTTATGGCTATTCCACGAATTTGTCGTGAATATTGGGTATTGAGTACCTAGTTAATTCTAATCATTGCATAATGAAAATACCTATTATATATTTTGGAACTTACAGAAAGAAATTTTATTCTTGCAAGTAATTGAAATCTATATTTTCATCATCGTTGGATATTATGAAAATTATTAACGCTCTAGGTAAGTAGGTATTCAATGTAAAAATTGATTGTAGTGACTATTTTTCTTTAAAATCTCTTCCAAGGCGAGTTCTCATTGTATGATCGCCCCATGTTTCTCGTCTGTTCATTTTCGCATTTGGTTAAATGACATGAATTCAAAACCTAATCACAATTTTTCTTAATTAATTCGCCAAAGCGTTGCGTTTAATTTTGAATTTTTTCTCTGTTCTTGATTCTTATTCCGTTTCTATTTAAATATGCAGCTTATCTCTGGAATACCTGATGATAGTTACATAGCTAGAAGGTGCTGTACTTCAGATGTAATTTATTTCATTTCATTGATATTCTCATTGAATTCAGGTGGCTCCGTTGAAAGGGCGGTTGTCTCAAATTTTCCTCGCACGTGAAGTTCCTTCAGTGCGATTTCTAAGGTGATGGTGATCAGTAGTACCTAGTGATGAATAGCATGAAGGCTTCTGAAGCTATTCCGTATTGGTAAATTTTGTATAATGATCCTTCGTTGAATGTGTCACATTTAATCTGGATGTCTGTTCGGTAAAATGTACAATTTCCATGGTCGCAATGATAATTTTTCGTTCTGTTTGATTGATTCTTGTCAAACATTGTATGGAAGTCCAGGTAAAAGTTTTAATCAAAGAGATCAAAAGGGTTGTTCCTGATACTTTGTATCAGATACCGTAAAGTCATTGGGACTCTTGAATGTAAC
>CM034005.1:22739458-22918523 GCA_019603395.1 Cyrtorhinus lividipennis | reverse complement strand
CTTGTTTTTAGAAGATAAAGAAATGTTCGTATCTTGTAGTATGATTTTGTACACAAATTATGTAATAAAAAAATGTTTCGGATAAAAAATAAGTTGAGCAACGAAGTAACAGAGCAATATTCAGAACAAACAAAAGTTCATCCAAGTGTTTGGAAGGGGTTGGTTATTCAGTAGGAGCGAATCAGGGATTGTTGCGGGTTAGCATACCTGGGCCATATCCCCGGATGGATGTGACCTATTGGTCACTACCAAAACAACAAAAATAACCACTTCTTTTTTCATCTAATATGTTTTAAAAAACCTTCCCCATTGAAAATTGAGGTACTCATGTTTATTTTCGAGTAATTTTACTATGACGTCAGCAGTGACAGGCCAATAAATCCGCCTCACGCTGGGTGTTAAAATGAAGCATAATTCCCAAGTTAGGTTTTTACTCCTTTCCAGTAGTTCTAGAGTTCTCAAATATCAGGTTTTGAGAATATCAAAGGAAACATAACTGCGAGTATTGAGAAAACGGGTGCAACATGCTGTAACGATTTATATTCTTTGTAAATAATTTATTACAATCTTTCACTCAAATACACTGTCTTTGTTCACACAATGACACAATCACAAAGCACAATTCACGGTTGTAATGCGGTTGTCGCACTGATTTATAACACAGCACGGCACTATTTATAACTTTGAAGCGTCTATATTCGGACTCCAAACTGACCGCTCTGCTGCATCCCTTGGTCCCTTTTTATACTGGCTGCCTCTTGGTCGAGTACCTTCTCGAACCTTCCCTGGTTCTGGGAACTGGACGTGTTGTCTCAAACGGGAAGAATGTTCCAGCCAATTCAATATGACGCACAAATGTTCGAGAGTGACCCTTAGCCCTCCACAGGTTGTAGACCCTGCAACGCTGGCAGCCCAAGAGACGGGCGCAGGTGCAATCTCGCAACAATACCAATCAATAATTTGTCAGGTGGATCCAGTTTCTCCGTCATATACACCCTGTACATGTAGAAACTTGAATTGAACAATTTCCATTGTTGTCAGTTCTCCACCGCATAGAACTTAGTGGTACGCCTGAGCTACCAAGCATACCAGCAGAACGGCCGTCCATGTTGTAGCAAGGTGTAACTCTACAATTCTCAATCCTGCAAGAAGCTTGGGACCTGCTATTCTATCTGGGGATTGGGAAGATCAATGGGTAAGCAACCCCATTTACTACAACTCCTAGATATTGGTACGACTTTCTGGTTCTGATCTGATTTGGGGACAGAAAACGCTGGAGTTATTGCAGCAGAGTCAAATCAAATGGGTATGCCCTTGCTGGAACGCCATAGTAGCTTGCAGGCGGCTTCTCTACTTGTTTTGAAGGATAAGCGCTTGTGCAGCTACAGCTGTTATGATTGTCCCTCCAACCATTGTAGGCCTTGGAAGGCGGATCTGCCTTATATGCCTCAGTGAGAGGGAGGTATGTGAATTCATGTGTAACATCTCATCCTTAGCAGACTTGCCATGCTAATATCCGCGGGACAGGATCAAAAAGTGTTTTCTGTAGCAGAGCAAAGCAGTGCTCCACTTTAGCTTCAAATTAGAGTCCATTTAGATTCTGGACTCTAAACAAACAGCGTGAAGGATTGGCTCGAGGCAGGGAAACGGCTACCAATCTAGGATGACCATGCTGAACCATTGCCAGGGTAACAGGGTAGGAAAAATAATCCACGGTACTCCCAAGGACGCAAATTAACTGTATTGCATTTTGGGTATTACAATAGAAAATATATTTTGCTTCTCCACAAATCACTATTACTTTGTTATACGTGAAATAAATTGAGTGATTTGTCCCACTTATTACTTTTTCAGATTTTGTGTGTGAATATTTTTTGTATCATTCGGAAGTTAGCAGCTTAGTAGATAGCTAAAAATATTAGTAGCTATTTACATTATTATATTTAAATGAAATTTTTTTTCCTTCTTCCTCATTGCTAAAAACAAGAAGACCCAGAAAGGTAGGCATAACATGACTGATATAAATTTCTTTGTCAAAGTCAACAACTAATTTTCCTTTCACATTGAGGAAAATTTGTATTTTTTCAATACATTTATTTGTAAGGTATAATACATTAATGTTCATTCATTTTTCCCACTGTAACAATTATTGCATAAACATATATGTAGCACACCATCCTTAACGCTCTTACAATATTACGCCAAATATTATTTCTCCATCTTCCCGTAGTATGACTGTATTTACATTTGGTTTCAAACACATTGAGGTTATACTTAACTACAAAAGGCTGAGCTTGTAGGGACGACAAGCAACGAGGCCTTTTTAGAGGGGTGGGGGAAAACTCACACATTTGGGATTCGCTTGGTGCTACATGGCCTGCTCAATTTATCAGTTGGTTTTTTTTTAATAATAGGAAAATAGAGGAAAATTATACAAATGGAAGGGAGATTAGTTATCCTTTGAAGTTATCAATTAAAGTTGGGTTGAGATGGGGCTGCTGTGAGTTTGGCAAAGCAGGCGAGTGAGGAGTGTGCCAAACTTAAGTCTTGGTTGACTTGCTGAGAGGTGTTTGCCAGGTTTCTGGTTGTCCAGCTGGGCACTGAAACGTGCAACGTTGGCAGAACTGACGTGATAAATGTGATCATCATATTGCACTATCGTTTGGATTTCATTTTCACGCACTTTACACCTCCAAGGGCACAAGATCCAGCTCCGAGCGAGTAAAGCTATGCGGCTGGCTTCATCAGAGTTGGAGTTTTCGTCAAAAAGCCTTGTCTGGGCAAAATATTTCTCAATAAACTACGAATAATGGGAGAATGCTTCATCAATAGACCAGCAGGGGGGTTCTACAGCAACAAGGCATATTAGTAGGCGTGAACTACAATCTCTCAGGCATTGACTCCCTGCTCACTGCAATTCAGATGATGCCAACCCCAAAACGCAGCATACTGCGAACTTACAGTTGACTATTGTGAGAAGAAGGGTGTTAACCACATACATACAAATTAGGTGGGTACCTTAGCAATTTAAATTTACACAGCCATATTATATCACACGTGTTTTGAGGACAATCTTCTTTAAAAGCTCCAAGATGTGGGTTTACAAAAATGTTAGATTCTTGACCTCTCCAACATGTGTGAGTTTTTTACTTTATTTATTTTATTTATTAATTTTTTCAACTACAAAATTTGTGAACTATCTGTGGTCACAGGAATGATGTAAGCCTCAAGAAGAGACATGGTGCCGCCATGTCAAACAATATTTTACCAGACATTACGGCAGACTTATTTGAAACAATTTTTTGAGACAAGTTGGTTTTTTTTTTCTCTTTTTTTTTTGCCAAGAAGAGTTACATGTTGATTTTATTCCACTGGATTTTTTCAATATCATTTTAAAAAAATTAACATTATTTTTTTAACTAATCATTCAATTTAAATAATTTTATTTAATTATTTAGAATCCCAGTCACTTATATCTTCATCGCCTGAAACATTCGCATTGCTTGAAGTGTGACCAGCCAATTTTTCCCCACCGCGTGCTACCAAATTACTTGAAGCTCATCCGCCAAAAGAAGATAATAATGAACGAGCGATTCCTAAAAAAAGAAGAAGAGTGTTTCACTGCCAAGAATGGAAAAGAAACGAAACTACCAACGGCGTACCATTTTCCAACCCCTGCCCCAAAACAAGGGTTCATTTTGGAGAATTTCCATTCTGAGAACAGAACATCAAAACTCATACCTTCGTTAGACGTTATCACCATCAATTATAGTACATGGACTACGAGAACGATTTACTGATAGCAATTTAAGCCAGAAGCTCGCAGTTCTTCTTCTGCTAGCTTCAGGCTCCCGGCCCCAGACGGTGCTGGCGATAGTGCGGTCCAATATTTGCTTTTCAGACGTGGGAGTTCGTATTTTTGTGCCGGCGCTCCTCAAGACCACCCGCCTTAGGGCTGAGGCCGCACTGCAGGATGCTAGATGGTCGCAAGGAGGTTGGATGGTAGAGGTGGATGGTGGATGGAATAACAAACACGACTGATACGGGTGGATAGACGCTAGGCAGGTACCTAGGATAGTTTCAAGGGGTTAGATGGTAGTGGGAGGCCACTGCGGCTACCATCGTACCATTACTTACGTTATAAATAGCTGGATGGTCGCCAGGCAGGTATCTACCATCCACCATCCTACCAACCTTCCTGCACTGCGGCCTCGGCTTAAGGGTGAGGCGCCAGTTCTCTTTTTTCCCGTCCTACACGGTGATACGTCCTTGTGCGTACCCACGGTCCTGCGCGAATATTCGAACCGCACTTCCGCCGCCTCGGAGTCTGGCCAACTGTTAGTGTCGACCCGCGGCCTATTTCCGCGGTCACCTTGCGGTATTGGGTCATATCCCTGCTAAAGGAAGCTGGGGTAGACGTGGAGAAGTACTCAGCCTGCTCAGTCCGTCATGCGGCTGTTAGCGCGGCGGCTCGGAAAGGCGTTCCTCTGAACACCATATTTAAGGCTGCTGGGTGGACCGCTTCGTCCTCCATGTTCGCTCAAGTGTACAATCGACCCCTCTGTTCACAGGGGGCCTTCGCTTCAGCGGTACTGGGTGATTCGGATGGCGCTGGTCCTCCCTTAATTTTCCGGCGATAGAATGGCGTCCGTCCGGCGCTGGTCTTTACCCCGCGGGACGTTCTTGCCAGGGGCCTTGTCGTGTCGACCTGAATTTTTTGCAATATAAACCTCACATACATTTTTGTCGTGTCGACCTGAATTTTTTACAGTATAAACCTCACATACATTTTTCTTGTAGTATGTTTTTGGTATTATCCTTGTTCCATGTTTGGGTTGTCAGATTCTGTACATTTCTTTAGTCTGCTTAGTAGCCCGGACTTCTGATCAATTACTCAATTGTCCAGCTCATAGTTCCTGTGGCTCTAGTTCGCATGGCAACGTAGGGTTTCAAAAAGGGGGGGGGGGGGGAAGGTCACCACTAGAGCCCAATCACCTTTTCAGGCATGAAAAGGAAGCTCCGTCGGTCAACCATATTTTGCTTCGCGCTGGTTTATGGCCATGAACGGGCTTCGTCGCCGTGCAGCGGACTATTTTTCCGCGCCTGCGCGAGACTGTGAAACATCTGCTATCAGTAAATCGTTCTCGTAGTCCATGTACTATAATTGTAGCTCAGCCTACATTATTGGATAGGCTGAGCTGGATTATAGCTTATATATATAGAATGGACGGAGAGAACGATTTACGTCCCTCGCCATAGGTGTACGGCCGGACTACACTCTGTCGTCCTGGGCCTACACTCCCACCCATTTGCACAGACGCTTCAAATGTATCTGGGGCTGTCAACGGAGTGGAGCGGGAAGGTTACAAGGGTGTAACCTGCGCGTGTCACAGGGAAGAGATGCGGGTTCAAGGGACCTTGAGGTGGGATCCTTACTTTTTAGGTTTTTTAGTCTTAAAAAGTGCGCCAAACGAGGTAGCTAGGAGCTTCTGGCTTAAATTGCTATCAGTAAATCGTTCTCTCCGTCCATTAGCTATAATCCAGCTCAGCCTATCCAATAATGTAGGCTGAGCTACAATTCTGGAATGACAACAATGGTAAGTTCTAAGTTCATTGGATTCAGCGTCCAAAATTAAGTGGAAAACGATACCCCACTCGCCTAGATCGCCCAAAATCTTGAAAACACATATGAAATGGGTAGATAAATACCCATTTTGAGCCATAACCTCATCCAGAGAGCGCCAATCGTTCCTGGACTCATTTCATTGGATTCAGCGTCCATAGTTCAGTGGAAAATGGTACTCCACACGCCTAAATCTCGAAAATCCATTTTTCAAAAAACACATTTTGACCCCTAGATGGTAGATGGTAAAAGACACCTAGAGGAGGGGTTATGGGGGGCCCCAAGTGGAAGCCTGGTGGCTTGTTGTGCTTCTCGTAGGTGTCCCATTCTTTAGTCCACAACAAGCCCTAGTCCCCTGATGAGGGTTGATAGGTTGTGGACTAACTTATTTCAGGGTAGTTCTCATTGGGGTTTGTGTCCCAAAGAGGCTGTATCTGCGGGATGTGAATGCTGGGCAGGTTAGTAGGCCAACTATCGCTCTTAGGTCACCGCGTTTAAGTCTGAGTAGGATCTTGGTCAGTGATGGATGGGGTTTTGCCACCACGCGCTTACTGTGGACACGTCCCTCAGTATTCCGCCATCTGTCCGTGTGTTCCTTGTACGTCCACTCCTTGATGGCAGCTCTGAAGGAGCTTTTGGGCAAACCTACAGCCGGCTCTGGGCCCACAAAGGGGGTTTTGAAGCCCCTCCTGGCCAGCTCATCGGCTTTTTCGTTGCCCTCAATTCCCCTGCGCCCTGCCACCCACTCAAGGGACACTGTATGCGGGCTGCTACAGCACAGAGAGTCTGTTCACTGTCCTTCACCACCTTAGATGAGATTTTGGGAGCTGTGTATGCTTTAATCGACGCCTGGCTGTCGGAGAGAATGCGGAGGTGTGCATTAGTATGTCCTCTCCTCAGACTCTCCAGAGCACATGCATCGATTGCCAGAATTTCGGCCTGGAAAACGGAGGTGTATTTCTCTAGTGGTGTGGAGTATTGCCACCTAGGTTTGGCTCCATACACCCCAGCACCTGTCCCTGTTTCCATTCTGGACCCATCAGTGTACCAGATCAGGTCACTGAGACAGCACTGTATGACCCTCAGCCAGTAACAATTATTTCTCCCACTACTAGTCGTACTAGGTGAATTATCTAATGTAACTTCAGCACTCAACTAGGTCACCATTATCTCCGAGGTCTTCTGAATACCGCATTTGAATGCTTGTCAGATCCTGTTCAGTCCAATGTTCATTGTTGGGATCGGAGAAAAGAATAATAAAGACATTTATTTATATTTTCATACATTATAATTTCTTTGAACGCATATTCCATCGAAAACTAAGAAACTGCTGGATAGAACCAAGCAAACATTTCACGACGCAATCACAATAAAAATGACGAAAGCTATCAACTATATTAATAATAAATTAACAATGATAATAAAATAACAAATATTTGGCCGAGTATGTTTTTAAGTTTTTATGCGCTGACAATTTTGTTTAGTTAGTTTTTTTAGAAACAATAAATTAAGAAGATAATTACAAATATAAGATTAGCACGGGGATAGGGGCGGGGCGAATGGCGTTATGTACAAAAAGAAATTCAAATTATGATGCTATCGGTATGGCGAAGATTGATACAATTTTTTCTCAAAACGAAATGCGTAGCACGAACAAGGTTAGTTGAGTGAAGTTGACGTGAGAAGCGCAACACCCCGTTCGTAAAAAGAGTGCGGTTCTTGACCAGTGGCAATGTTCAGGTCGACGGTGAATAAGAGTTCGCTCCTGGTGGAGTTCAAATAAACCGGCAGGCTGAGTTTGTCGGCTCTCGAGCTAGGGTGGTCGCTACTCCTGGAAATGAACGGACTGAGATGTAGGAAAATGCAGCAAATTCATTCATAGGGGTTGGTTTTTCTTCGGACCAGGCGCATGGAGACTCATTTCTTCAACATGGGGAAAATGGGGGAAACAGTGGGTGTGGCGGGTCCCAGACCCATTCCAATCGATTCAGCGTCCAAAATTTAGTGGAAAATGATACCCCACTCGCCTAGGTACCAGAAATCTCGAGAACACACATTCGAAATGGGTACTTATTAGGTACCCATTTTGACCCATAATCTCACCCAGAGGGCGTCAATCGTTCCGGAACCCATTTCAATGGTTTCAGCGTCCAAAATTTAGTGGAAAATGGTACCCCACACGTCTAGATCGCCAAAAATCCATTTTTCAAAATACACATTTTGACCCCTACCCCGTCCAAATTTGGTCGGATCAGGCTGAAAAGTTTCGAGGACCAACTAGAGCTGAGAACGGACCCCTAACGTATTTATCTACCCATTTTGAGTATTTGTTTTCGAGATTTCTGGTATCTAGGCGTGGTATCATTTTGGACTCTGAATCGGTTGGAATGGGTTTGGGACCCGTCACACCCACTGTTTCCACCATTTTCCCCATGAAGGAATGAGTCTCCATGCTTTCGTTCGATGTTCAAGGTGAAACTGAACCAGACCAGTTCTAGACACTTCGTGTGTCCTCCCTTACACAACATTCCAATATACCTGCTCCATCTGAGAAGTGTAGTTGGCAATTCCATCATGATCGACGACGTCAGCAGCAATTGGTTGTTCTTACACTGAGCTCCTTGCAGTTTCAAGCCTACAAACAAGATGTGATTATAGTCTCACGCGAAAAATATACGACGACCCACGATTGAATGACAATGGTGGCTCACCAGTGACTGGGAAACACGAAGGGTCCGTTGAAGCATTCGCTTGCTGTCCCTGGTCGAGAATGGTGACGTCGAGTACGAGCTCTTCCAATGACCAACTGTTCGCTTGGGCGATGCACTGCCGCGTAGCTGTGACGTAGGCTTCAGGGTTCATCAACCCGCCCAACCATACAGCGACGTTCTACAATAAGAAAAAAAATCGTATTATTTTGTCCAGGTCCCTTCACTGAGTAAGACTGGGTGATGGTCCGTCATTCCACTCACCTTGATTTCAGAAGGACCTCGAGAACAGGCTAGTTGTGAGATTTGATCCAATTGCTTGACTCTTTGGCTGAAATCCGTCACCCACTGAATGACTGTGCAGCCCTTAGGGACCGTGTAGCGCCTCCACGACGCCGGAAGAATACCCCGCACCAGTTGGCCCACCATGGCGCGATGGTAGTTCGTTTGTTTCTTCTCACCCTGTACGATCATCGACCAGCATGTGACAATGGTTTTCTTATGTTTGTTTGAAGACACAAATGTTATACAAATTCAGAGAATTGGAGAATTGGTTCGGAGCAGTGGCTGCAGCTGACGTCATGGACACTAGGCAGTAGGCGCTGCCTGTGGCTCTATAGTGCAGTTTCGGTTGGTTATTCCATGAACAATCAACCTATGTAATCATGCCCAACGGCATGAGGAGAAGGGGGGAGGGCCGTCTATGTCCGATTGGCCTAATCATGTTCAAGGACAGTTGCCTCTTCTTCCTGACATGTCCCATCTCACTGTCGGTGGTATCCCCCGGAGGCCCTGTGGGCCTCTTTTTTGTGCTCTTGGGTGAGGGCTTCAAGTATTTTGGTTGGTTATACCACGAATAATCAATCAGGGGTCAAAATGTGTTTTTCGAAAAATGGATTTTCGAGATTTTTGGCGGTCTAGGCGTGTGGGGTATCATTTTCCACTCAATTTTGGACACATCGATCGGGATGATTCTTCATGCTCCAGGAACAACCAACCTCTGTAAAAGAGGACTTCTTTCTTTTTAATGACTTTCTATTTACTTCACACAAACAACATTCGTTTTGCATACGTAATCCGACATTTGTAGTCGAAGGAATCTCAAATTGGTGATACAAGTGAACTTTTTCCACCCAATAACAGGACAAAAATAACCTTTGTTTCTATTTTTTATTGAAAAATGCAGCAAATTATTTCACAGGGGTTGGTTATTCCTCGGGCCAGGAGCATAGAGACTCAGTCCAATCGATTCAGCGTCCAACATATAGTGAAAAACGATACCTCACACTCCTAGGGTACAGAGAATCTCGAAAACACACATTCGAAATACGTAGGTAGATAGATGTACCCATTTTGGCCCATAACCTCTTCCGGTGGGCGCCAATCGTTTTGGGACCTGTTTCATTGGATTCAGCGTCCAAAATTTAGTCGAAAATTATACTCCACACGCCTAAATCACCAAAAATCTCGAAAAACCAATTTTTCGAAATAAACATTAGGACTCCCCCTCCTCATATGGTCCGATCGGGCTGAAAAGTTTCGAGGACCAACTAGAGCCCGAAACGGGTCCCTGACCATAATTTCAGATCTTTGAAATTGTCCTTGAAACGCCCAGAAAAATTGTTGGGCCGAATCGGAGGGATTGACTTATTTCTATGAAAACATAGGTTGATTATTCAAGGAGTAATCGACCAAAACAGTAATTTACCTGACAAATAGCGACTACGTCGTTCAGATCGTGGATCACATCGCGCAACAGCTTGGCCCCCGCGTTCACCTCTCGTTCAAAATAGCGATACAAGGGGTCTTTGATGTTTTCCACCGTCCGTTTGAGTGTCTGAAACAAGAGATTTGGCTTGTACTCCCTGAAAGAACACGACAATGACCGAGGAAGAACAATTTGAACAATAACATAATAGAATAATGAACAGTGAGCTCTCACAGGTAGACTAGTCGGAAGAAGTTGTAACCAGGTGACAGCTGAGTTGTAAAGGGTTCGCATCCATGCGGGTCTTGGGTCCGAAAGTGAAGGAGGTGCGTCTCCTCGAGTGTCGATGACGGTCTCTTCAGTGTAAGCCAGCTCGTCTTCGTCCTCAAGTTGCTGCATTTTCAGGAGCTTCATGACGAGGTCCGTCCCTGCGACAAACATTTACTTGAATGAAGGCTGCCTTTGCCCTGACGAATAATGCAGCGTACTGGCAAGGAGGTGGTGAGCAGTGAAGTAACATAGGGACGTCTCACCTCGATTCGTAAGCAGCACTTTCTCGGCATTGTTGGGCAACCCGAGCCAAGAGGGGGTTTGCCGGTCAGCGAGAGCCTCAATCCACTGGAGGAAATGATCTCGCCGAGTGCCATCCGGCATAGTTATGTGCCTCTGGACGCCGTCGACGTTCGCCACCAGAGCGAAATCCGATTCGAAACTCCTCGGTGTGAAGAGTTTCGACAAAAACGACAACAATAACCTTTGATCGTAGTCGTTGTCGATTTTACCGCCGTAAATACACTGCGACAACAGCGTGACCAGGGCGTCCCACGGAACTTTTTCCGGTGGCAGTTGTGTGCGACCCTAAAACAGTCGAATCCATTCATGAAATACCGTTTCTATGAACTGCGAAGTTGGTTCACTTTCCAGAGCCAACAACTTACGAGAGCAGCGGTGTCAATCCAAGTGTCCAGAGTATCGCAAGCGACCCTAAGATCGGATTCATTGAACTCGTACTGCTTCGCCCATCCGAGAGGAACGTAACGCAGCCTTTCTTGAACGATGGCGTTGAACCATGCAAGCAGGAAATAGAGTCGAGCTCGCTCACTCGGTGCTTTCATCATCCTCGACGCGGGAACCTACACCATTACCGTTTCCAATTAAAATTTCAAGCTCAACAGCTCAAATGTAACAGCGTCAAAACTTGATGTACTCACGGTGCTGAAAGTGCGTAGTAAGTTGGCACGTATGCCTGGCGGTGGTTCGAAAACGAAAATACGCCCAGCACGGAGGAGGTTTACGGGGACTTTGGGATTGATTTCCATCGTAAGGAACAGTCGGAAGTTAGAATGCGGCTGCAGAGAATGTAATTTTTTCTCAAGCTGAACCAACCATTGAGGAGCCAAATGCACGTTCTTCAAAAGAACCCACCTGTAAAATAGTTCATGTATATCGAAGAACTACGGAGAAACTAAGGCATCGAGAAGTGACGTTCAATCACATACCTGCCAGATCGGACTGCCGTATTTATCACAGAATCAGCTTGACTGAACCCTTCGACGGAACCAATTGCGATCGACGCAATCTGTTTACCAACTTCCGCAGCCATGTCATCGACCTGAGTGCACAAAAGCCATATATAAGGGAAGGAATACGGATTCAACATACAATCTAGAGCTCAGCATGAGTTCACTCGTAGAGCATTGAATTCCAATCTGAACCACAAAACCAAGCTTTTTTCCATGATAAAATTCTCTTACCCTTGAAGTTGCGTCGAAACCTGGCACAGAGCAGAGGAGAGCTGGAACATTGCACGTCAGTTCTTTTTCGGTAATGGTGGCCAAATCCACTTCCCGTTCGGCCGATTGCATGAAGGAGTCGCCGAGAACAGCACCGACGAACAGCTGAGCAGCGGCTACGACTCGGTCCGGTCTCACAGCCTGTAGAGCCCAACCTTTGAATTAGTTCAATGTAACTCGACAGTTGAATAGGTGAGTGTAAAGAAATACGAACCTGAATCAACAGGAGCCTGTTCATGGCACGGGCGATGTTCGACAGGGGTTTTTCTTCATGCCAGAGAGTGGGGACGCACTGTTCCGGGCTGCTTTGCTGCGACCAGGCGACGAATTCGGGCATTTCTCTCACGTTGGCGATGAGCTTTCGGAAGGTCGTCACTCTGAGGAGAAAGACGTCGTTAGAAAATGTGTGGGTTGGAGTATACGTGGGTGCAGAAGCTCGTTACCGGTCATTAGGCAGCCGTATGGCCTGTTTTTAAGACGAGAGGAACCATCCTGTGAATGTAAGAAACAGCGTTTTTACCTAGAAGCAAGCCGCGCCATAGCTTCCATCTGTTCAGAGGAGATACCATCGATAGGCACTTCCTGCAAAGCGACGATGCCCTCTTTAGCGCGGAGGAAATAGTGGAACTCCGAGTCCAGAGGATCCTCGTTGGGAATGCCTTTGAGGTGTATCCTACATAGCAGTATGGCTAGCGTTTGCCGGTCGATATGCAACATACCTCTGGCGACCCTCTCGAAACAAACCTGGAAACAGGTCGAATGCAACGTACAAATGACGATCTATCAGGAACAGCTGGTCAACTGTACGTCATGAAAACTTACCGAGAACAACTGCTTGGTTATCAGCGCCAAACGAGTATTGTGATCGGAAACGTTCTCCAACGCGGGCGTGGAGAAGAGCACGGAATTGAAAATATCCAGAAAGAATTTGAGCGAATACTGATACAAGAAGTGGATTTGATTGAGGCTGTCCATCGTGAAGTACATGTTGCTGCAAGCCTGGAAATTGAAGACACGAATATCTCAGAGTAGATTCACATAATATGTTGTTCATGGCACATATAGCATTGATTTCAAACACAGGATGTTCCACTAGTTGTTTCCCTCTTCTAAACCCATATCGATTTTAAAAGAACATCGTGAAAGGAACTTCATTTTGAATTGAAGTTGCCAGCTCACGTTCTGCGGGGGTAGCGAAAGTTATCCCCTCTCCTTACCCTGACCGAGAATTGCGAAGACCACACACTCACCGACCAAGTTCTCCAACAGTTTCCCTCCCTTTTCGTTCACCCTAATATTTGACAATTTCAAGACATCAAAATTTGCTTTTTGAAAAATGTATTTTCGAGATTTTTGGCGATCTAGGCGATTTCTAGGCGTGTGGGGTATTGCTTTCCACTAAACTTTGGACGCTGAATCGATCGAAGTGTGTCCCCATGCTTCTGGTCCGAGGAATAACCAACCTCTGTGACAGAATTTGCTGCAATTTTGACATTTAAACCTTAAAAATAACTTTTTTAGCGTTCTCGGTATATTCTAAATCGACTCAAGGTCCAAAAATTTGGACCAAGACAACATTTCTTAAACATTATGCCAATTATTTTGGCGCTCGGTAGTCTAGTGGAATAGACGAAGGATTGTTGTGGTACTCCGAGCGGCCAGGGTTCGAATCTTGGCTAGAGCAACTGTTTGTCTTGACCCTCATATTCGTCCTCTCACTTAAGGGGGTGAGGCAATAAGTGCACGAGCGAAATCGTCAGATCAATACGACCTCTAGGAGGACGGTGAGACGTCCGCGACACCTGCCAGGTAGTCGGACGAAAATCCAAGGTGAAAGTCCTTGTTACTTACTTACTATGCCAATTATTGTCCGGGAGTACGCCCTAAGAACATATTCATTCGGCGTTAAAATCTAGGATCCGTTTCTCTGAGTCCTGAACAGATTTGGTGGGGCTCACCGACCTTTTTCTCACCATTTTTAAATTTTGGAGCCCTTGATAAGGAGCTACAACAGTTTGATAACGCGGGAAGTTGTACGACGACAGCTCCACACCGGCTCTATGGTTGCCTCACCCCTCTCCCAAAAGTCAGAACGTGAGAGGGCGGCTTAACCCTTATTTTGGTTATTATTCTCAGCGGAATACCCGTGTATTAAGCCCCCTCCCTCACCCTCTCAAACGTCCACCTTCTTAGTTCGTTTTGACCGAAAAAGACCTATAAAAACACAGAAAAATGTAAAATTTCAAACTCTGGGTCTTAAGTTGGTCCTAAATGATGTTCACCCCTTTTGCCAAAAGCGGGGGCAAGACGTGAGAGGAAAGTAATGTCATGAAAATGGGTTTCCAGAATTTCTGGAGGCGTGTGGAGTGTAATTCTCCACGGCTTAGAAAACATACGATTAATTAAAACATTCGCGAAATATTTTGTGCCCCGGGATTCGACTACACTACGTCAGCACACTATGCCAACAGAAGGACAACCGTGTCCATTCGAACTCATCTTGAGTCCCAGTGCGGGATATATCCTGCGGTTGGATTAGCAATGAATGACGGCAACACTAATACAACAACTCACCTGTGACAGAGGCTTGTACTGCAGCGAGACGGTCTCAATTTCACCAATAACCCGGTCTGTTTCTTCGACCTTCTTGCTGATGTCAGCGGCTTCTTGTTTCAACGTTTCCAACGTCGTGATGACCGAGTCGTCATCCAAGATCTTGCCTTTAGCTTCGTTGAGGGCTTGCAACAGCGACTTTTCAAGTTGTCTTAGTCGCAGATGGAATTCGCCTGTGGGAAAAGCCAAGTAGAGCGATCAGAAGATGTCCCAATAACACCCCACAGAATCGATCTAAGAAATTCGCACTTTTGCAGCGTCTTACCTTGAAGCTTGAGAAGGTCGGATCGTTTCTCATCAATATCAGGCCGTTCCGCTTTAAGGACCTGGTTAAGGCACTGGCTCTGCAACGACGACCTCGTCACAGTGAAATTGACGAAAGTGACACGGGAACAAATATCAGGAGGAAACTCAACTGTCGGGTCTCTCGTTGAGAGGAATATGACGAAAGACGGTGACAAATCAATGTCTTGATCTCCCAAAGTGATCAACACACGTCCTGATGTCCGTCTCACTTCTCGGTTGAGCACCGGATTCAAAATGGGGTCGTAATTTTTCTACATCCTGAAATACACCAACGTGGTTTACAATGAAAATGACTGAAGAAAATCGCATCGATAAAGAAATTGATGATCAGACTCGTCGTACCTGGACGAGAAGCGGGTTGCCAAATCGAAGAGCCGACTCCAGATTTTTACGGAATGAATCATCGAGGAATGAAGTTTTAGTAATTTTTTCTTTGTATTCGTTGAGAATAAACTCGGTTGCTTGGCCAGAAGGATCGATTATGAGGGGGTACCGGTTAAATCTCTGAAACACGAAAGAAAGCAGATGTTAATGGATTGTAAGGAAACATGCGCTACCAATTCTTTACACATCGTACATTGTCAATGGGCAATTGGAGTGTCTAGATTAAAAAATGGGGGAAACAGTGGCTGTGGCGGGTCCCGGACCCATTCCAATCAATTCAGGGTCCAACATTTAGTGGAAAACGATACCCCACACGCCTAGGTACCAGAAATCTCGAAAACACATTCGAAATGGGTAGATAGACACCCATTTTGACCCATTACCTCATCCAGAGGGCACCAATCGTTCCGGGACCCATTTTATCGGATTCAGCGTCCAAAATTTAGTGGAAAATGATACCCCACACGCCTATGTACCAGAAATCCCGGAAACACATAATTAAAATGGGTAGATAGATACCCATTTGGACCCATAACTTCTTCCAGTGGGTGCCAATCCATCTAGGACCACATTCATTCGGTTCAGCGTCCAGAGTTTAGTGGAAAAGCTGCATGTTTTGTGGCGCACAGTGACCGTGTTTTCAGTTTGCCCGCTATAGTGACATAAGCCAGGTTAGCCAACCTTTGCAGGTTGGAGCCGTGCACCCCCATACGTGAACACCGTACACCTATACTGGATTCAGTACCTGGTTGTACAGACGCAACTTATTTTGCAAGGTCATGGAGGACTGACACCCTAAGCCAGCAGTACATTTTCTTAGTTTGATTGTAAGCTCGGCGTTTCTTTATTATATTTTCCATGTCTTGCTCTTTCACACGAGTTTGGCGTCAAGCCTCATTCCTAGGTATTTGGCTTGATTCGAGTAGGGAATCGCCACATTGTTGAGCACAGCTGGTACATAGTCGATCCTACGGGTGGTGAAGTCGTCATGCACAGACTTGGTCTCGTTCAGACAGATTCCAAGTTGCTGTCACCAGTTGCGAGCACTGCAGTATCGTCAGCAAACGTTGCTGTAGTATTGTAGTCAAGATCCGTCAAATCATTTGTACAGCAGGTACAAGAGTGGCCCCAGGACACTTCCTTGTGGTACACCAGCTTCAATTTTCATGGGTTCCAAAGTATTCGCCATCTTGTTTTAATGGGAAGTACCTGTCAAATTGATATTGTCTCAAGGAGCTCAAGTATCATATAGAGAGCATCTTCTTGAGTTTATAGATCATTCCTTCACTTTGTCAAAGGCCTGTGAGACACCTAAACAGATTGCAGAGCAGATTTGTTTCTCCTCAGGGGCCTCCTCAAGGATGTGGACAATCTATGTATTTGATCTATAGTGGAGTGTTTTTGGCATATACAAATTGATGATGCGGGATAAGCTTGCATTCTTCCATAGTAGTTTTCCACTTATCAGGTTTTCAAATAATTTGGAAATTATTGGCAGTAATAATATAGGCCTGTATGAAGTCATCTGTTCAGTTGGTTTTCCAGGTTTTGGTACCATGATAACTTCTGCTATCTTTCACAGCTGATGTGCGTAACTGCGTTCAATAACAAACTTTATTTATGTGCAGTTCATTACAGTAAAATTCAGTACAGCCCCCCTCCTCCTCTTCATTGTGTTTGCGTTTTCTTCTTGACCCAACCCAACACTCCCTTTACACATAATAACGAGCTTACCCTTGAGCATGATAGCGTTCTCCGTGCAAAGATCGTCTGATGGAAGAGCATTAGCTTGCCACCTCAGCCTTTCATCTGGATTGGACAAATACTCCGTCAACGCAATGTCGGGTCTAAATTGTATATTGGCGCTGGTCAAGTGGTCAGTCCACGTGCCCAGCAAATTGTGTCGAGACTGAAAAAAGGCATGGACTTGGTCATTCTGGAGAATAAGGCGTCGTCATCAAACCATAGCCCAAGCGAGAAAAGCGTACGCACGTGCTGGTCGAAGTAACCGGCGTAAGCGAGGTAAGCAGCTGACAGAAGGACGTCACCGATGATGGTGGCCATTTGCGATTTGAAAGTATCACTAGTGCTGTTCCACCGCTCCCGCTCGATACCCAGCGATTTCAAAAGGGCAGTCGACCTATCAACCTGTAAAAACACCTCACGGTTCAATTACGCCGGTTCAGGTTTTTCCATCAGCCGACAGAGGCGAACCAATCCGAGTCAATACCTTGGCTTGGACATTTTCGAGATCTTGCTTGATGGCGAGACCTTCTTGAATGAGTTGGGCGTATTCTTCCTTGTAGGCGGCGATGCTGCGTTCGAGTTGAGATATAAGTTCTTTCGTCTCTTCGCCCTTCTTTTGATTTTCACCTGCCTGTCCTTCTAGGGACCGCAATTCTTCTCTAAGCGGTTCGACTTTTTTCAACATGTCGGCGTAACTGATCTGCAATATCAAAATAAGATCCTATGACACAAGTCACCGCACTATTGAGCAAGGGTTCACATGGATCCGCAACACATGAGATGTTGAGGATTGCTTCAACAACCACATAAAATGACCGCTTCAAAAAAATTGCAATAGGATTGATACTCAGGAATCTGCTCACTTGGATATAGCGTATTTTATTAAAATTTAATATAGTTAGCAAAATATAAAAAACTACCCAACTTTGCTGATAAATTTCGGGGGAATTGCTCATCTGATTAGAATTTCGAGTTTTTCTGACGAGCAATTCAACAAACATAAAAATTATACCATTATTATTAGTCAGATCAAATTTTATGGTGCCTTAAGGTAGAAATAATACATTGACGTACCTGAGCAACAGCCCATTTGACCATGGGACCGCAAGCCATCGACGCACGGTTCACTTTTTCAAAAGTGTATTCTGGGTTGCTCAAATAGCGCGAGTGCATTTTCTCTCGAACTTCATCGCTGAGGAAAATTAAAACGCTGTATTAAAGGTTTTATAAAAGAAAAAGGAAGCACACGAAGATGATATATTAGTTCCCCGCCTCGAAATTTTCACCCAAACTGTGCCGCTGTCGGGCTAAAATTGAGTTGAGCTGAATTACGATCAAATTTTAGTGTAACGAGTATTCTCAATTGTGTTGCTGTTTCAAAGTCCTTTCATTAGACAGCAACACGGATACAAATTCCTAACGAGTTTCTCGATTGTGTTGCTGTTTCAAATTCCTTCCATTAGACAGCAACACGAAAATCCGTCCACGTTGACTTAGGTAGTAGAAATTATTCAAAAAAACTGAAATTTGGGTCAGGGGTCCGTTTTTGGCTTTAGTTGGTCCTCGAAACTTTTCAGCCCGATCGGACCAAATTTGGGCAGGGTAGGGGTCAAAATGTGTACTTTGAAAAATGGATTTTCGAGATTTGGCAATCCAGGTGTGTGGGGTATCATTTTCCACCAATTTTTGGACGCTGAATCCAATGAAAGGTGTTCCAGAACGATTGGCACCCACCAGAAGAGGTTATGGGTCAAAATGGGTATCTACCTACCCATTTTGTATGTTTGTTTTAGAGATTTCTGGCACCTAGGTGTGTGGGGTATCATTTTCCACTCAATTTTGAACCCTGAATCGATTGGAATGGGTCCGAGACCCACCACACCCACTGTTTCCCCCATTTCCCCATGTTGAAGAAATGAGTCTCTATGCGCCCGAGGAATAACCAAACCCTGTGAAAGAATTTGCAGCGTTTTTAAAGACAACCAAAGGAGACCTCTGAGACCAACGTCTAATAATAAAACCAATTATTATGTTTTTCTTTCAAGAAATGTTAAATTTTGGTATTTAATATTTAACGAATGGCTTCTCCAAGGGTCGCCGGCGTCCCTCCGGAGGTATTAAATAGAAAATCGGAGTTTTTACTGGGAACACATGCACAAATTACAAATCTCTCCACTCGTGAGGGAAGGCGCAAATGAAAGAAAATTGTAGCGGAACAAAAACTTCAAGGGCATGCTGAACTTGAGAGGATATACAAATATAAAGCTTGTACACAGAGCTTGGCACAGACTTCGGTGCAAACCTGCCGAGGCAATAATGTATTGGATTCTCTACATCGATTACAAGCTGTAAAGGTCGAGCAAAACCTACATTCTGACCTCGAAGGGTAGATAAGGACATCACAGAGTCAAGGTGTTGTAATGGGTTGGAAAATCTGTCCTACCAGGGATTTCCAATGCTTCGGATCTGATTGAATAACCGCTTTGTTCAATTTGTTCATAAATGCCCATTGAAGTGAAAAACAACGGGGTACTCTCCTCACGCGTAGAGTCGAATTGAGTCGGTTAAGATCAGCGTTTTTGGGACAGGAAAACAGAAGCACACTTTTAGTTACTCAGAGGATTTGATAAAAATATTTTTCGGCTCGAATATCTGTACTATACTGAACTCTTCAGGAAAATATTTGTATCCATCAGCAGTTGTCGTATTGAAACCTGCAGAGTAGTCTAGAGAGTTCACTAAAAGCACAATTTTTCTGACAAAATGATCCCTTAGTCCACACTTTTTGGGTGGAACCTTCAATCTTCAGTGTCCAGGGCTGGTTCCGAGTTATACATGGGCAGAGGCTGATGATGTACGCCAATTACTGACTAAATGAATGACTCAACCAACCAACCCCACTTTTAAGGGCTGCCCTGAAACGTGACGTCACCCTACTCCATAATTTAAAATTAACCTATGGCTTATGCCTGATGGCTGAATCCATAAAAAGCGTTTCTGGCGTTGTGGTCACGGGCCTACAGTTCTCTTGAAGACTATTCTCTCTAAAAATCTTCTCGAATAATTATAATGTTTACTTCTTAGGGCGGTATTCATAGTCCTTCTTAGTTGAAGGGAAGTCCGCAGAGCAAATGAATCATTCTTTTTCATTTATAAAATGAAATACAGGAAAGGAATGGCCCCCAAAAAGCCAGGGGAAAGGGATGGGTATGAAGGAAGGAATATGCATTTTGCGTTCCAGAGCCCCCTGAAACAATTATTTGATTCGCTGTCTATTTGTAAGAATGTTCACGTTACAGCAATAATATCCACAATTTTCATCTCTTTACACCACTTTCTGATTCGATCTTTTGATGGTGCGGGTCAGCTAATTGGAGTCCATACCAATTTAATACCCTTAATACGCTAAATCTAAAGCTTTAAGCGTGGAGATCGAAAAACGAACCAAATTCTCCTTGAATATCGATGATAATGTGAGTTTCGAGAAACCTTCTATGCCATGGTCTTGGCAATGTCATTTTACGTTGATATTAGTGGGCATATGGCTAATGAAAAATCAAGGTGTTACTTGAAATTGAAATTTAACGCAATTTTCCCGTTGAAAAAATGGAAGAATAAAAAAGAATCTTGATGGAAAGGACGCTGAAGAAACTTTTATATCAGCTTAGACCTCTGAAAATGAAATAAAGGGGGCTTTACCCTGAAAAATCATGGGTGAGCTGGATATGCAAAGAGAGGAGATGTACATGTGTCGCAAGGGCTGCTCTAAACCGTGAATATAAGAAGGATTCTTGGAAGTGGTAAATGAATCGCGATATTTGAGGATTAGAATCTGAACAAGATAGAATACATACGGAATATTTTCAGTCGAGAAATTATTGACGATCGAATTGATGAAGTTGTCTCTCATGACGACGGTTCTGATTGCTTTCCAGTCAGTAGCATTTTCACCGAGCAAAAGACAGATGGATTCCAAGGCGAGTTTGACCACTGCGGGAGGGTTGGCCATCGATCTCACCTCAACCAATTGTTGCTTCTTGATCTCCTTGACGGCTACAAGGTTTAAAAGTGGGTAAACACTATGCATGCAAGGCGTACGAGAGAAGAAGAGGTGGAGATGAAGCCGACAATGAAGAAAGCTTTGGGCTTACCTGGTGGCGTTGAGTTTGCCTAGGAACTAAAATTTCATTTGAGCTAACTCTTAGCCATAATAAGTCTCCACTTCGAGCCAGTCTCACTCATGAGGGAATCCCCGGATGTCCCTTTAGGTGACATTTTATTTGAAGAAGACATTCAAGGTTTATCTACCCCATAATCAACGTTGAACGTACAAAAGCCGACGTCACAGCCAAGCCCCAACAACATGGCGGTTTGTACAACGGCTCACTAAACATAGTACGTTTTGATTCAGCTCATCAAACACAGGAAAATAACAATTGGCGGAGGATCAAATGAACTTTTCAAGCAATGCAATTAGATGCAGATTCTTCAAACTCGTTAGCAACAACCATTGCTAGGTGTTGTCCCAGTGCCTGCTGACGTTGCATATTGCTCAGTGTTGCCGGACAGCCCCAGCAATTTTACTGCACTAATTTATGAATGCTGAATCCATTGAGACAGGGTCCAAGGAATAACCAACCCCTGAGAAAAAATTTGCAGAGTTTTTGCCCATATTTTTTTGGAATTGAATAAACCAAAGCAGATAAATTCTCGTGATGCTTGATAAGCATTTCACGCAACGTACTTCTGGTTTTGAAAGTTTTGGTACACAAATTTGCTTGTTTTTCAACTGGCGTGGTTTTATCCGTCATTGGTCCGCAATCAGCAATCAAAGAGGAATTATCTTACTAATGTGAACATGTTCCTAAGCTCGCTGAGCGGGTTGAGCAAGGTGAAGACAAATCCTCTCTCCGTTTCAGAATAATCTTAAGTAGGTACCAATAAAAAGTAGGGGAATCGAAAATATTGGAATAAAAACGTTGGGTGGCGTTCGTTCCCCACAACCGCGCTTTAGCTATTCCTAGGATCTTTACAAATAACCGTGTAATTTTTAGCCCCAATCAATAATTTTAGAGAGTGACGACTATTTACGGATCACCCTGTCTCCGCGCCAAAGTCTCTCAGGTGTAAAAATCCACTGCTGTTGGTCATTCAGCGCAGACATTGCCACTCAACAGTGTCAAGGGAGGTGGTCTATGAACATAATTACGAAAAAAAGCCGGAAGATGTTCGAAGAATTCCAGATATAGGAAAAGAAGTAAAGGAAGCAGTGCTCTCAACATGAGTACTCGTCCTACAACATCAAGCATACGTCCATCATGCCGGATAAGGAAAACTCCAGGCTAAGTTGAGGGACTACGAATATACTTGGTCCAAACAAGGGATACATTGAAAGAAACAAAACGGATGCAACGAACGTGAGATCTTCCGTGTTGAAGTTCACTATGGTCGAAATGAAATTTTCTTTCATCGATACGGATCTAATCGTCTTCCAGTCAGAGGATGCCTCGCCGAGTAGGAGACAGATGGATTCCAATGTGAGTTTGACTATTGCCGGAGGGTTGACCATGGTGCGCACCTCGACCAGCTGTTGTTTCTTTATTGATTTGACAGCTTGGTAAAATTTGCGAGGAAAACAGACGAAAACGATCGGTCAAGAAAAGTCAACATAGACAAGGCGTACTCACGTTCATGTGATAAGAATGCGAATAAAGCGAAATTCACTTTTTAAAATAAATTTCAGTAAAATTGCCAATAATTATGCGAACTCTTCAAAAATGTACACCTACTCCTTGAGATTTTAGTACAGGGTGAGCCTTAAAAACATACTTATTTAGAAGGAGAATAAAAACGAAAGTATCTTAGTTATTAATTCAATTCTTTTTTTTTCTGTGAAGTACAACGTCCCAATTTTTTTTCAAATGGTTTTGAAAATCACATCCCTCATATGTTGACCCCCATTGTCTATGCACTGAGCTAATCGACTTTTGGAGTTCCTCTCAACTCTTTCCAGCATCTCGATTGGTATGTTGTTGATGGCGTTGCGAATATCGGTCTTGAGGTGAGTTAGAGTCCTTGATCGATCGACATAAACCAATGATTTCAAATAACCCCATAAGAAAAAGTCGCATGGAGCCAAGTCTGGAGAGCGGGCGGGCCATGGAAGATCGCCTCTGAGAGATGAGGTGGTCCGGGAAATGTTCTCTCAACAGATTCATTGAGGCTTGTGCCGTGGCTCCATCCTGTTGGAACCATACATCTCCAATGTTCATTTGTTCGAGTTGTGGAAGAAAAATTTTTCGGACATGCCTTTGTAGCGAGCTGCATTCACTGCCACAGCGCGTTCATTTTCTTCGAAAAAATAAGGACCAATAATCCCTCTGACCGATATTGCACACCACACAGTGACACGTTCACAATGAAGAGGCTTTTGGTGAAGTTCACGTGGACTGTGAAGCACTGCTTCACATGCAGTTCGGCAGGCAATAAGGTCGCGTTCTCTCAACTCTTGCACTACAGCCAACTTGTAAGGGTGGAAGTTCAGGTCACTGTGGAGAATTCGTCGAACGCTGGTGTTAGAGAGCTCCAGAGCAGATGCGTGTTTGCGAGCAGAACGCCTGGGAGAGCGCAAAAATGATTCTCTTACCCTTTCAACATTTTCCGGTGTTCTGGACGTCCGTGGACGCCCACTTCTGAACCTGGCGACACTTCCAGTCTCCCGAAACGAGGTAACCCACGACAGAATCGAATTCCGACCAGGAACTGACCTGTGGGGAGGAATTTCAAAGCGGGTACGGAAGGCACGCTGAGTATTGATGACTGAGCGACCATTACAGAAGAAGGTCTCGACGGCGAACGCCCGTGGCTTTTTCGACCAAAGCATTTCGGCAACTAAGGCTGGGTACACACGTTGAGGATTTCCGGAGAGAAATTTCTCTGAGGAAAACCTCAGAGGCGGCCGGAGCCGGACGGAGCATCCACACGACGCGCGAGGCCTTCGAGGAAAACTATGTAGTTGTAGTGGCCGGAACCCCGGCCTCAGGCGGCCTTTCCAAAAATGTGCAGTCCGCCTCAACTGAAGGCCTCGACCCGTCCACACGGTCCGGTCGGCCGGAGAGGTTGGCCTCAACAGGGAATCCTCTCCGGAAATCCTCAACGTGTGTACCCGGCCTAACGGAATGGGGTAAGAAACTTGGGTCAATACCCTTTCAGGCGCTCCCCTCCCCACTCCTCTAAGGCCTCCCCTCATCCCTTGGCGATTTTTCCAAATAAGCAATTTCAATGGCTCACCCTGTATTTCCCAAATTTACTGAATTCCTTGTAAATCTAACTCACGTTTTCCAATTCCGACTAAAACTAAATTCATCCTAACGTAAATCCTACAAAAATAACATTGATATAAGAACTTGACTAAAACTCACAATAAGTTTTCCAGATAAATGCATATTGTTTCCAAAATATACTGAATTTTGTGTTAATTTCATTACAACACACAGACGGGCGTACTTATGAACATAGATATCCTTGAAATTTTGGCAAAATCACAAAAGGTGAATAGTAAACGATAACATTATAAAATAAATATGCTCGCAATCTCGATCTTTATGGCCGTGTGACCATCATCACAAACAACTCATGACTTCATTCATAAGAATAATTATGCATACGCCTCTGCTAGAAATATCAAATTTCGCTAAATAATTTACTAAAATCAATATCATTCGTTTTTATTTTATATTATTTTACATTTTATTTGTGATAAAAGATGTGTACCTATCAGCAGGGGGTAAAACTTCACTAGCATTCTCCCTTTTTACTAAGAATTAATACACTCAAAGAGGTGATTTTTGGCGGATTTGCGCTTGAGCGACCCAGCAAAGTTTGAAATAATGTAGGAAATTTTGAGAAATAATAAACACAAAATACAGTATTTTGGAAACTTGGAAAAACACAAGATAAATGTGAATTGAAGTAGAGTTTTGTTTGTCAATTCACATCTAATTATTAAATTAAACAGCAAGTATTTCTCAGAAGCTGCTATTTGTCTCCAATTAAAACGTACACTCATCATTATTTACATTTGCGGCTTTGTGAATTGCCACAAATATTCATGACCAGCAAGAATTGAAGAAGTTGCGCGCCCAAGTTTTCACATAAGTTCGGTCAACTGCCCCACAGCTGGGGAACTGGTAAAATGTGGCTTCTATCTCCAACTCTTTCTCCTTCTAGTCACTCAATAAAGTATCTTTCTACGTAAATGTTTAAATAGAATAAGAATTCACCTTGCTGAGCGTCGATAACCGCGGGCTCGACTTGAGCTAGATCTTCCATGACACCTTCCCGTTTCTGAGCGATGAGCAACTTTTGTTTTTCAATTTCGCTTTGGATGTCCTGCGACTGAACTTTTTTCTTTTCTGCTTCTTGTTGATCTTTGACCATCTGACGAAGCTTGGCGTTTGCTGCTTCGTTTTTGGCTTGTAATTCCTTAAAAAAATAGTTTACATATGAACGATATTTCCAGTGTTTTGAAGTAATACCCATGACAATGCGCACTAAATTTACTTTGGATTTGACAGCCAACGATTTTTGCATTTCTTCCACTTGCAGTACGGTTTCCGCTATTTTGCTTAAACCAACATTCAGATGCAGTTGTTGTTCTTCAAGCTCAGAACACTTCTCGCGGTAAAGCTTGACGAAGTGGTTGATAAAATCTAGATAGTGCCTGGACGTCGAGAGAACAACATAGATCAATATATCGGTAATATACCAATTTCTAAAAGTGTGGCCTAGTGGCCAATGAACTCCGAAAATACGGAAATGTCACCTTGGAGTGATGGCCATGGTTCTGGCGCCACGCTTGACAAGTCGAGAATTGGCTCTGTGGAGAGTCTGATGAACGTAGACGCAGCCGTTGATGACGGCGTCTCTGTGACTAGGCGTAGGGGACAAGCCGGTGTACACAGTAGGGAAGAAGTCAGGGCACTTCCAATTCGTTGGACCTTCCAGATCAAGCTGGCAGGTAAATTCGCGGCCAACCTGTGGTAAAAGTTGTATTTTCAATTAGAGAGCCGATTTCACGGCCACAGTCAAATGGATAAGGTTGCTCCACACGGCTATTTTCGGAATGACACGGAAACACAGAATTTAAAATCACGACATCACTCGGTACTCGGCGATCAATCCCCCCGAATTAGATTATTTAGGGGGAAAGGTGCCTTACAAGACCAGACTACCACAAATCACTTGTCATATCGCATGCAGCAGTTACACTTTCCAGATTTAAAATATCCTTGCAACAGACTCTGGTCTACATCGTAAGACATTGCTGCCTCGTACTTGTTAGATACATATTTATACGACAGTGTTTCAGGAAGAGCTGTTTGAGCTCACAAGCAAGGGACACTTTTGCAAACTAGAAAAGATGTGTCTCTTTGACAGTCAGGCTACAGGAAAAACTATGAGAACCAGTTCTTGCCTGAGCCCATGTCAGCTATAGGCTCCTGGCCAAGAGGGCAATAAACGTGCTGACACTCTGGCTCAGCGAGGCCATCCACAAATCCATTACTGACTTGAACAGACTATGGGTAAAAAGAACACCGAGCTACCCGCAAACGCGGAGGCTTGTTTCCTAGTGCGACAGGAAGCAGGCCTCTTAGCTATTTTCTAAGAGAGACTCGGTGTGAGGACAATGCTCCGTATTGTTGTTGAACCCGTGCTGAACCTGTCGGGCGTGGTTAATAACCCTATGGACCGGGAGACGTCAACAAAATAACCCCATCTTAACCTGTCCGCAAGGAAAACCCCTGGATTTACTCCTGGGATTCCACTAGAATGGCAGCTCTACATAACGAAAAGTCGTTAATCATGAGAATCATAAAATGTTCCTTGAATAAAAATCCACTTCTACAAGACAAACCTGGAACAGCGCTCCAGTCGACCAGTCACCGAACCAATTCAGAACACATCGGTTGAAAAGCGCCGGACTCGTTGCAGCCCTGTCTTTCAGCCCTTCGGACGACGGATTCATAGTGAAAACAACGTGCAGATTTCTCATCACTTGTCCGGTGAACCATTTGTACAGCTCTTCGTTTGAGTCGAGCATGAGTCCTTCGCGCTGAGCTCCCTCTTTGCATTGAGTCATCAACGTACTGTATTCGTCACCTGTGAGAAAATAATAGTGGGTCAGTTAAATTTATCAATCATCAAGAAAAAATATTCAACAAAAGTAAACAATAACATTTTTGAACTCGTTTCAACACACCGTGACTGTCGTGAATATTATTGTGATTACTAAAAAACAGGTGCCTTTTTTCATCGGTTTGTAATCTTAGTTATTTAATGATCATTCAGATGAGCGCGTCCTTATAAAATGTGCACCCAATCCACCATTATTGATTTAAATTTACTTTACTTTATTGACAGCCAACTATTCACGTTTTGGAGGAGGAAATAATCGGAAACCATACCTTCAAAAAGACCAGGAACTTCACCATTCGCAAGTAAAGTATTCATCCTCTCAAGGAATCCCGATTCCAAGACGTTTGACTCATCCAGTATGAACGCAATTTTCTCATTTTTGCAACCAGATCTTCGAAGTACTGATCGCAAATCTTCATCAAAATCTTCGGAAGTGTATTTGTTGTGTACCTGAAAACACATTCAGCGGTTTAGAGAAATATAAATAAAATATTAAGATCAATTTTTGAAATAAAAATGCGACTGTATCACTACTACTACTCACCCTAATTTGAAAGACTGATAATCCGTTCATGAACGCGACAAATCTAGAAAGTGTGGTTTTGCCAGCTCCGGACACACCAATGAGCAGAAGGTGGCCTTGAGGTTGCCTGAAAATCCTGTCTATTCTCAAGACGTGATCCAAAACCTCGTCGAATAGGACCAATGGCACGTCGAGCTCTTCGTCGTAAAACACCTGCAACCCACCAAGGTCGATTAGAGGTTGAGGAAGGGGAAGAATTAATAGTGAAAGGTTGGAGCAACCGAACTGCACCTTAAGACGAGCTTTGACGTAATCTCGAAGTTCTTCCCTGTCGACGGGAACGTAATCCTTGGACAGCCAGTTGGAATAGAGGATGGGACGCCCAAGAGCAGCCACTTTGTTGATGGCGGGGAAGTGTTTGAGACCAACTTTGTCGATGTTTTCGTTGGTCCATTGCCGTTCGGATTCATCGACCAGTCTGTCCTGGAAGAGACGCAATGCCTCATGGGCCCATAACCTGACGAGGCCTTCCACGTTCAAATCGTCCAACGGTCTGTAATTGTGAGAAAATGGTTGCTAAACGGACGAACAAGACAACAAAGTCCGACGTTTTTAATGAACAAGATCTAACAAAAAATTAGGTACCTCATGGCCTCGCAGATGCCTCGGACCCATCGAGTCATTTCACGAGGAGAATACACGTAGTGGGGTTGCATGTCTTGGGTGAACCTTTCCTGAGAAGCTAAATAAAATTCAACCATTGCGTTGGTAAGCGGTTCAGCGAATCCCTTAAGCGCCGGAATGAGCCGCAACATCGCTCTCGAAAAGGTCCCGTAAATCTGAAGAAAAAACACGAAACAACCATATTATATGTGGACCATTCTTAGTAAAATGAAGTGCTTTTGCTATTGGTTTTCATACAATAAGAACCCCACCATTTAAAGGAAATCCATCTTTCAATCCCCCCTCCCCCGTTCAAAATCTGAAAAATAACTATCTCTACATTTCAAAACATTAAAATAATTCATTCAAACAAAAATGACATATTACCTACTTTGTCTGATTCTCAAGAGCTACTGAGAGGTAGCTTAGTAAATATGTAACCGAATCTGTCCAGATAATTGAGAAGCTTAATTCTGAAAGGTACTAAACTACATGTTTGTCGACATCGAGTTTAACCTTATTGGGGGGTTTTCGGCGCGAGTTGTACAAAAATAATAATGTCCAAAATCACTCTAAAACCGTCAAACGGTGAATTCTAGTTTATATATTTCAAAAAAAGTACTATATTCAGTGTGTAAGCATTGTCGCGA
This sequence comes from Cyrtorhinus lividipennis, assembly GCA_019603395.1. NCBI lineage: Eukaryota > Metazoa > Arthropoda > Insecta > Hemiptera > Miridae > Cyrtorhinus > Cyrtorhinus lividipennis. The sequence goes on along the minus strand of CM034005.1, from coordinate 22,889,609 downwards.
GGTTAGTTACAATCCAAAAAGTACTATATCCACAGGTAAGACTTTGAGCTTTCACAGTTTATTCTTGTTATTTATTTTTTATTTTTATTGTTATTGAAGTCTGAGGACTATGAATGACATGAATTAGACAATTAATGCAAACTTCGCAATCTGCGTGCAGACTATTGGTTCGGTTTATTCATTTTTTCTGTATTTCATCAAGTTGTACCCCAATTTCCCACAGTTCCTGATAATGGAAGTAGTAATTTTTGAAATTGAACTCCTCAATTTGGAATCATTTCTTTCATGATTTGCAATTTCAACTTCTGTCGCCTCAATTTCATAGGTTTGGAGCATTCTTACAGCAAAGAATCATCCCAATCTTCAGGGATTAAAACAATCAAATTTTTAGGCTTACTTGTTTCAAAGACGTTTCTCCAGGGTAGTCGACGTAAATTACAGGAACGTGTCTCAAAAATCTATGCGATAGAGGTTTTCTTCCAGGATCAGTGGGAGGGTTGCAAGCTCCCACGAACTGAATACGTTCCAAAGCGACCCAGGCTTGATCCGAGGTTCGATAGAAACCTTTTTGTTCGACTAGTTGTCTCAGGAAGGAAATTACTCTCTGCGTGCCGTAGGAGTCCATGTCTGGCAAGTTGATTTCGTCACAGAAGAGAACAAGCCATTTACCAAGCTGCGGGCAACACCAAAAGGCGAATTTGAACGATGAAGACAAAGAATGTTGTTTTTACAAATACGATTTTAACCGAAAGTACCTGCACGGGAGCCAAGACGACGCCGTTTGGCGTTTTCCGGTATTCACAATAATGATCGAACGTTTTCAGCAGGAGTTCAGGTGTTGTGGCTGAGGAGAAGTTCAGACCGACGACTTCCATGTCGGGGAGCGCTCGGAGAGCGGAGAACAACGTCATGGTTTTGCCCGAACCAGGCGGTCCACATAACACTAAAACAGCACACAGACTTGATTTAGAGAGAATGGGACCTAAAACTCGTCCTTGCAGTAGATTGATTGAAAGTGTTTATCTATCCACCTGGGAGGAATAGGGCCACGAGGCTGTCTCGACCTTCCTCCCAGGGAAAAAATAACAATAAATATCCTCTATAAACATAATTTAAATAAATGTTGGTCAACTGGTGAAAAAAATAAAAAAATGTAACTAACAAAAGTAAGCAAAATAAATTTCTTCTACAAATAAATAACATAGTTTGAATAAATGTAGGTCAACTAGTGAATACAAAAAGCAAAGTAACAAACATTGGTCTCCTGAAAAATAACTAAAACAACACAAGTTATATGTCATTTATATGTCGTGAGTAACATTTCCTTATAATTCCTTGGGACTTGCAATAATCTATTAACGTTTCTCGTGTCTCTTGAATGGGCGTTGGACATCCAGGTAAGCCTGCTGTACAAATATTGGGGCTTACGGAACTTTACCAATTTGAACATGAATACCGCCACAACCTTCAACCACTCCAGCTCTGTTACCAGGCGTCACGTGATCGTCCAGCTTCAACCGTAAAACAAATCTGACTGCAGAATTTTTAGCCTTCTGTAGCTGCTGAGTTATTTCACCACTAAGGTCACAGAGTGGCGTAATCAAGGCGTTTCCACAAGCGTTTCCTGGGAAACGCCATGATGGGTCCACCTCAACCATCAACCCCAGGTTTTTGGCCTGGTTGACGAGCTGGAGCACAGCGCCATTCATCTTCACCGGGGGCAGGTCGGCTATCTTAGCTTTATGGAGCAGTTTGGTGTACTCGAGTAGCATGACCTTGATTTTCTCACTATTCATCTTCATACCATGCACAGACACCCGCTCGTGTAGCCTTCTTAAGTCCTCATTCAGTAGTTCGACCTCATAAGGTAGGTCGTCAATCGAGCAAGAGTGGAGCTGGAGATCATCCGCATAAATTTCAGTTCAGTCAACACGTAGAGCCGTCCTTCCAAAATGTGATGTAGTTTGATACCTAACCCAACGCTGATGTATCAAAAGTTGCGCTTTCTAACGGTAAACAAGGCCAACTTTGTGGTTCCTCAGGAATTTAACAAAGAAATGAAGTTGTTCAGTAACATTGGTCAATCGAATCCCTAATAATATCAACAACAACAAACATCTTTCGTGAATCAAAAGCTCCAAACCACCCACAATTCTTCTGTTATCCACTCACTCAATATGTAGCATAATGAGATACTGAATGTACTAGATAGTGTCACATATCAAGTCACATTTATTAAACACTCAACACGATGATAACAATTGAATACAAATTAACCAATTAATTTCAATGTTGAAGTAGTACAATATTTATGAAAAATAGTTTCTAGTCTTTAGTCACCAAGGTCATGAGAACCAATTGATAATCTCGTACAAATTGTCATTACAAAGCAAACCACCAACATCCATTGCACACAGATAACCCCCCCCCCCCGCTCCACTAATAACCGATCGTCTCATTAGGAATCATTCTCAGCTCGAAAGCAGCGCAGTACAGGGCAAGTGTGCTGTCTCATTTTGGGAAAGTATCCTACATTAGGTCGCATTTCAAAAGCGTATCTCAGCGTAAGCGCTTACCAAGTGGGCGATGTTCAGCAAGCCAAGTATACAGCAACGATTCGTGTCGAACTGTGTCCAACGTGGGGACGACGACGTCAGGGGCGGCCACTTTGTGTATTTCCACTTCAATTTGCGGCACTTTGGCGGACCATGGAAGCCATTCACCGTTGACGTTAACCTTGAAAGGAAACAGGAACAGTTGACAAGATCAAGTCTCGAGTTGATATTGCTGATGCAAGGCAAAGAAGATGGAAAAATTGTTCAACCTCGTAGTCTATGATTGGCATGTTTGAGTTGACTGGCGGGAGTGGGACCGTTGTCACGGACCGGATGAAGTCCCCAAGGTCGGACCGGACTTTCAATTTAGCGTCTCCAGCAAAGCTCCACAACAAGGAGTAAACAAGGGCTTTCGGAATAAATCGATCCAGACCGTCGGGAGGCAACGGAAAGTCGCTGTGGCTCTGATTGTACTCAATGACCGTCCTGCGCGTGAATACAAACAATGTAAATATTAATTAAATGTAATAACAATTCATTAATGAACATGCAGCTTATTGACCAACCTGACACAGTGGTTCATCATAGAGAACAAAGAGCCAAGAGCGCGAAGTCGCGTCAGATCCATAATGTGCTCTTGTCTAACGGCGTATTCCAAACACTTGACGACGAGGCCGTCAGGAGAGAAGTATGACTGCAGGATGTTGGCCACGTCATTTTGTACCTGCAATGAATATAGTGGTGGAAATTACTGGTCGTAACGCCGGAAATTCGTTTAGAAGACCTACAAAGGGGACGTACTATTTGGAGGAATCATTTTGTTCAAAATGAGTCGATGTTGAGCTCATTTGTATCACTTATAGATAACGCTGTGAATTCATATAATTTCGAAAATTTGTTAATGATGGAGTGAGTTAATTCCTCTTTTTTTCTCATATTTAAACTAAACAAAAATTGTGGGAATATTAAAAAAAAAAAAGCTGCAAATTCTTACACATGGGTTGGTTATTCCTCGGACCAGGCGCATGGAAAATCATATCTTCAACATGGGGGAAATGGGGAAAACAGTGGGTATGGCGGTCTCAGACCAATTCCAATCGATTCAGGATCCAAAATTTAGTGGAAAATGATACCCCACACGCCCAGGTACCAGAAATCTCGAAATCACATATTCAAAATGGGTGATATATACCAAATTTGACCCATAACTTCTTCCAGTGGGTGCCAATCGTTCTGGGACCAACTTCATTGGATTCAGCGTCCAAAATTTAGTGGAAAATAATACCCTACACGACCAGATTTCCCAAAATCTCGAAAAAATCCATTTTTCAAAAAACACATTTTGACCCCTACCCCGCTCAAATTTGAACCGATCGGGCTGAAAAGTTCCGAGGACCGTCCTAGGCCGGGAACAGACACCTGACCCAAATTTCAGATTTTTAGAAAATTTTCTACTACCAAAAACGGCGCGGACGGCGTACGGCGGACGGACATTGTGGTTTTGGTTGGTTATTCCTTGAATAATCAACCTATGTTCTCATGCAAATGGTCAACCTCTCCGATTCGGCTCAAAATTTTTTTCTGGACGTTTCATGATGTCTGGATCAAAAAAGGTCAATGTCCGTCCGCCGTCCGCCGTCCACGCCGTTTTTGGTAGTAAAAAATTTTCTAAAAATCTGAAATTTGGGTCAGGGGTCTGTAACCAGCCTGGGACGGTCCTCCAAGCTTTTCAGCCCGATCGGACCAAATTTGGGTGGGGTAGGGGTCAAAATGTGTTTTTTGAAAAATGGATTTTCGAGATTTTGGGCGATCTAGGCGAGTGGGGTATCATTTTCCACTAAATTTTGGACGCTGAATCAAATGAAATGGGTCTCAGGACGATTGGCACCCACTGGAAGAAGTTATGGGTCAAATTGGGTATATATTACCCATTTTGCATATGCGTTTTTGAGATTTCTGGAACCTAGGCGTGTGGGGTATCATTTTCCACTAAATCATGGACACTGAATCGATTGGAATGGGTCTGGGACCCGCCGCACCCACCGTTATCCCCATTTCCCCCATGTTGAAGACAGTCCTTTTTACTAACAACGCGTGTAAAATTTGCAGAAAAATTGATCTAACACTTAAGCCAGAGAAAATTTTTGAGATAATGGAAGTGACCTTTGATGAAAACAAAGGTTGATTATTCAAGGAATAACTCAACAAAAGTGAATAGAAGAAAAAGAACAAAAGTTGTTCTACCCTAGAATGCCGCCCAAAAATAATTCTAAAAATATTGTAAGTAATTCGCAACTTCAAAAGAATTTGGATGCTCTTTTTTGTAAGAATGTATAAAAACAATTTACAAGTTTGTGTTAAAATTGAAATGTGTGATCCAGGGGCCACCAAACCTACTCTGCAAACGAACGCCTTCATTGATAACTACACTCAGGTCTTTCCGTACACGCTATGTCCGAACAACGTACCTGCATTGATGGAGAGACGCCTTCTTCTTTTTCACCGCTCATCTTCTTCGGAGCAAATCCAAGAGAGTCGTCGTCGGATTCTTCAAGAGGGATGTTCCTCAGACGAAGCAGGTAATTTTCAAATATCATCTCAGTCGACAGGACGTCTTCCGAGAACCAAACCATCCCGCAACGAGATACGGTGGCCAGTGTGGCGAACTTCAGGTCTTGCACCTAGCAAAAAGAGCCAGGAATCGTACCTCTATGTTCCACAATGATTAGCGATAATACACGAATAAACTTTGTGGTCGTAGGTTACTTACCTCGAACATTACTCGAACATTCGGAGGCAAAGAAAGACGTTCGCCGTTGGGGAGGGTCAGCAACTTGTTGTCGTCAAGCACTGAGTTCAAGTTTTCGACCCACTCGGGGTCGACATCGCCGTCAAAAATGATCCACTGTCGTTTGTTGATTTCTCCACGGACGTTGTCGATGATTTTTCTACGGATCAAAGAGACCAAATTTTGGCATTTTCTTGGGAACGTTATTTTTTCGGATAATTCTGTAGCTGCAGAAAATACAAAGCCGAAATTGTAGATTTCGTGGATAATATTATTCAAAACGTTATTCAAGTTACCACGTTCATTGACTCAAACCTATCACCTTCCAGAGTTTACCACATTAACAATGGCAGGGTATGTTCTTTCCTTATTAAATATTTACGAAATAAATAACTAAGTTATGGATCAAGTGTAAGGGATAGTAAGATATTTTACACTTATATTGCAATCCAATGGGCGAATAGATAGCAACATAACAAATAATCAATATTTAGTACAACAGCCCTGTAGACAGGAGCCTTTTTAAGGGACCACAACAAATACAACAAAGTTGGACGTCATCATGACAAAAATCTGATGACAAAATCACAGGGGTTGGTTATTCCTCGGATTTGGCGCATGGATACTCATGTCAATCGATTCAGCGTCCAAAAATGAGTGGAAAAGTATTCCCATCTATTTTTCGATATACACATTTTAACCCCCCCCCCCCCCCCCTCTAAATTTGTTCCGATCGGGCTGAAAAGTTTCGAGGACCAACTAGAACCAGGAACGGACCCCTGACCCAAATTTCAGATTTTTAGAAAATTGTCTACTAACAAAGTCGGTGTGGACGGCGGACAGACATTTGAGATTCAAGGAATAACCAACAAAAATAAACGCGAATCTCATTCCATGAAAGATTTTCGGTAATGAGTCGCACTCACATTCGAGGCTATTAATAATACTAACCTGAGGATATGCGTAAAAAGACCATCCGTCCATTCGCGTGTATTGGGGTCCAAAACGCCGTAGAGCGCTTCTTTGGACATCGCTTTGGGATCAATAACGTGAGCGACACCTTCGATCCCTTCAAACCGCTCCAGGGCTTTCAACAGGACGCGCCACGCGCAGGATTTTCCCGAACCAGAAGGGCCCACCATCATAAGACCGTGGTTTAATTGAGAGATCTGATACAATTGGAGTACCTGTTGAAGACGAGATACGCACTGATCAACAAGAGACAAAAAAACATCGGGGAAAAACGGAACTCAACGCTGCAGCAATAACAACAAAACCCAAACTGCACGACCTTCACAACTCAGTACCTTCTCAATCCAAGTTTCACCCATGTACTGCTTGCAAAAAGAGAACAACACATTGCTGAGGATGTTTCTCTGTACCCACCACTCAGGGGTCCAACAAAATTGGTCATCAAAGCACAAAATGCAAATAATAAAATAAACCCACCTTCTCCATCCAAGGTCCTCCTTGTTCGTCACCTTCGCCACAGACGAGATATTCCTCCACGCAGACTTTTCGTAGTTCTTCTTTCAGTTCTTTAGACATAAAGAATTTCATTTAGAGTGAATGGAAGATACACACTCATGATCATTACCGTAATCCGTGTAAACAAGAATATTTTAATGAAACCAGTCAACAGAGAGTATCTTAAACAAAAATAGATTTAAAAAAAAAAACGAATAAAACAACAAAAAATAACCATCCTTGCCCCTATAAACTTTCAAAGTTGAAAACGTCCTTTTTGTCGAAGGAAAACTCATGATTTCCCGCATTCGGACGGAATTTCCTCCAAAAAAACTAGGGTGCAACAATTGAAAACTGAGATTTTGGCACATATTTTGGAAATATAGGCTAGATTTCAAGGGCTTCTCAAAAAGCCTCATCATTTTTTGGAAACGAGTTGTCGACTCGAAACCCATCCGATGGCAGTTAAGACATCCTAAATACGATCAAAAGTGTCAAACAATGGAGATTCTTACTGGTCATTTCAGCTCGAGTGTATTGCACGTTGGGGAAGACGTCGTTGAGCAACGAAAACAAGAGAGGGATGTCTTCCGCGACTAATTTCGGTACCATGGTTTCACAAACCGATTGAATCAATATCTGGAAACAAATTGAAAGCGCACGTCATTGTTGACACCCGACAGAAGTAACGGCCGCCACAAGGGGGATCCCTCACATGAAAACACATACTTCCTGTTCGGGGAGATTCTCAGCAATGGACGTCTCGTCAAGGCCCGTGTCGCCAGCTTTGATCCTTTGGATGCGATCGCGTTTCACGTTACCAGCTGACACAAGGACGGATTTCAAAGCTCTTAGGCCAAAATCATAATGCGACTGGTTGGAGAGCTGCTCATCGCACAATCTGTTTCAGAACGAAATAGTTTGCATTGCGTGGAGAGAAGCATCGCCGCTCACTCAAAATTTAGGTAGTTCACTAACTAAAAACATACTTGAAGAAGGGAACGATTTTTGAAGCCAACTTCTCAGCTGAGCGGAATCCTTGGGAGAAGAGCATGACTTCGGCAATCAGCTGCCGGTCGGGTTTCGTCATAGCGAGCGAGCGGAACAGCTTTTTCAGATTGTCGGGTAGATTGGAACGACCAGCGTATCCAGGATTCATCGTGATGAAAATGGCCATGTCAGGAGACACTCGGACTTGCTTACCGACCAGTTCGACGGTGAGAGCTGTGAAACACGATCAATAGGTAGAAAACAGTTGTTACTCGACATAAACGTAAATTTCTTCATAATGTCCCCTTACTGGACTCTTTGTTGCTGGATTCCATCTGAGATTTCAACGCTTCTTGAATAGTCTGAATTTGTTGAGAGACAGCCGATAACATTCTCTCCTCAAGACGGTTGAATTCGTCAAAACAACCCCACGCTCCAACCTGAAACGATAACACAAATGTCAATTTGGCGTGAACACTCTTTCAACAATCAGGGATAATCCCATGCCCGTACGGTCCAATTACCTGACAAAGACCGACGAAAATTCTCCCCATCGCTTGAAAATCGAAGGTTTCGTCGCAGTTGAAAACGAGTACGAATCTTCCGAGTTGATGGCCGAGGGCCTTGACGGATTCAGTTTTACCAGTGCCGGCCGGTCCAAATGGTGAACCACCAAGCTTTGCTTCTAGAGCTTGAGTCATCGTCAAGTAACATCTGTAATGAGCAACGATTGAGAGGATTAATTTTGATGACAATGTCAGAAGTAAGAACAGGGATGATTCTGAGCTGACTGAAGTAGATTCCTCCAAGGAATCATGGGGGTTAGAAATAATGAGGGAGGGGGAACTTTATTGAGACGAAAAACCCCAGTGAACATAGAAATTGGGGTATTCATGGTCTGGCTTATTCGACGTCAAATAGTTGAATTTGGTCAAATATCGACATGGACAATTCAAAGAGAGTGCGCTTGCACCCCCGTCAGTGTCCATGATTCCTCAAAATGCAGTAGGGATCGTAGCGCCAATAAATATTTTTTTCCAAACCCACTATGAAATACTTTAGTTACTTTGGTTAGTTTAGGGCTCATTCCGCAAGGAGCGACGCGTGTAATCAGATTCTTGAAGATTCGAAGGATGAATTAAGCGAGAGCCTCGTGGATCCAGAGGAGTTCTCAGCACGCTAATTGTTATTAATCATTAAGAGAAAACACATTTATATTGGAATTCACCTGTCAGTTAAAGGGGTTTGAACAAGTCGATCTTGAACCCCCAAATACTCGAAGCCGTAGTGGAATTTAGCGTTGGCCATGAAGATTGACAGTTGGTTGAGGGCATCTTCTTGTGTGGTGTCGAGGTAGAATCTCATTTGAGAGAGCCATTCGAAGGCCTTTGGTGACGTTATTTTGGATTGTATCAAGTTCCTTGTCACCGTTCTTTTGTGCACAAATTCATTGATCTGGAAGAAGAGGGAAAAAATTGATCAGACATTCTGTGTTGATAACTAGATTATGGAGGAAAAACTGAGGCTTGACTTACCAGAGCTTCAAGCTTACGTCTCCTGAGAGGAGGCTGTTTCTGCAAAACGCAGTCAGCGAGGACAGTCAGCGTGTTTTCGACGCTGCGCAGAACCTTCTCCAAGCCTGGGCCGCCTCCGTTCGTCAAAGCGTTTTCCACGTCTTCCGACCAGAGGATTTGCGCTGCCAAGACGACCACTTGCGCTTGGTAACCATCACACCATTCCATGAAGGCAGCGGGGTCGATCCCGTCCTGCGAATAAGAACCCGGGTTGAGCAAATTGCAACAGAACGGACTGAGACCTGACGCAGGTAAGAGCTTCGAGTTGTTACTTTGAATGTCTTCATGTGCGTGGCTGCGCTTGCGAGACACGACGCCAGGGTGAGCCTCATTTCTTTTTCAACCAGAGAAAGCCATTCGTTGATTTTCGGATGGTCGATGGTAGAGACTGGGTTATTGAAGACAACCTGTATATAAATGCGTTTTTAATGTCTACATAGAAGACATATCCAACATTCAGCACATTGAACACGAACACCAAGTGACACTGACCTCTTCTCCCTCTCTGGACGCGATTCCAGTAATTACGTTGTTATCGTCGTTGAGCAAAATAGAGGCAACTCCGGCGAACATTTTCTTGAAGTGTTTTTGAAGCCGTGGAATGTTTTTGGAGTTACCAATGATTTCGAGGAGATCTTCATCGCCAACAAAATAAAATCGGGGAAACGATGTTCGCTCCCTCTCCAAATACTCCCCGAGTGCTTTTTGTATTTTTTCGAGGAGATCGGCAAGCCTTTCTAGCGATCGTTGAACGCCTTGGATGCTGAGCACGTCCATTACCATGGGAGATTTGGCGACTTTCTTCATCAGCCCAAGGAAATCAGAGCTGCAGGAAATTATTTAATAACATAATTTATTTTAAAATGGAACTGTTGGGACACTAAACTAGAGGGAGATCATCAGTCTCTGAAGCAGAGACCAACAACAACAAACTAACTCTGCTCATTGCCGAGCAGAAGTTTACAAACACCTCAACAGCACATAGTATTATCTTGACTGCACAGACCCAGCTCCAACTAAGAGGATCCTGGAGGCTGCCCTCGAAGTGATGCCTCCTACCTTTATTCTCTACTCCCATATTTTACTACCAATCAGCTTTGTCCTTTGGCCTCCAACAGAAGGGCGTGGGGCAATTGCTGCCCCTACGGCACTGCAAACTCTAGGGTCTGTTGTGCCCGCGCGCTTACAGAAGGGAAGTCGGATGGGCTCTGAAAGCCCTTGCCGACCTTCTCACCCTTAGGAGAGAGGACGCCAACAGGGGCTTTTCAGCAACCATCCGACATCCTCTCCCCAAAGGTCCCAAAGGTCAATTTCGCAAGCCCCTACCAAGGCAGACACGCGTGTGTGTTAAGGCCCTGGTATTCGGACACTTACTGCCTCTACTGAGTTGGCCTCACGACGTCGAGTTAACGCCGGGAGGGTGCTGGATTCGAACCAGCAACCTCGAAAGCTCGACCAGAGAGAAGTCTCGAGCCCCAGGGACCGACGCCTTAACGACCTCGGCCACCCCGAAAAATCCGAACAGCTTACAAGAGGAGTCAGTTCGCACTTACCTAATATTGCTGAAGCGGGACGTCTCAATGGGCAATAGCGTTTTGATGTCCGCACTCCCGGAAAATATCCCTTCAAGATACACCCAACGACGTTGTACATCAATCCAAACGTCAAATAAAGCTATAATACGGTTCAACTTTTCTTCCCAAGCAAGAGCTTCCTCTTCAAATACCTAAAAGGTTTCATTTTAATTTGAATTAGGTAATCAAATACAATGTTGACAAGAAATGCTGAATGCGGTGAAAAAAGTAGCCGCTGCATTTTTCTTATTTTTAGGAATAGTGGAAAAGAATAATTCGAACAGATTTTAAATAGAGAGGATTACTTTGTAATATGGAGACAATTTCATGGCGGCAACCGAATTGATGTGCTCTTTGACTTTGGTGAATAGGTCATCCCATCCTCTGATCAATCGGCATTTGTTTTGGTAGTTGATCAAATCAAGCGTGTAATTCTGCCAAGACTCTCTCACCTAAAATTATATGAACGGTGATGAAAGTGACAATGCAAAGGGCAATCAAATTACCCACCAAGTTGTTGTACCTCGGAGTGTAAACTATTCAGCAACAACGTACTTGTCGAAGGAACTCTTCGAGAGCCATCTCGCCTTGAGCGGTTAAAATGATGTCTTTGACGAGAGCTTCATTAGCCTGCAGATCGACGTCCCACACTTGTCCCAGCGATACTTCAGACAAAAGCCAATTGACTCGGAGTTTCCTCATCAATAGTCTCCAATGTCTCTCTTTGAGTGCATCGCTCTTCAGTTCTATGATGAGCATGTTGACCTAAAACGAACGTTTCGTTGTATACATTAGTAAATCGCCAAGTCAATGCTCAAAGGATATTAAGGTCTCAAGACAGCAGTCAAACGCTGCAGCGAGATCCTGTCAGTAGGCAATTGTGAGTTCCACAGCGACGGAACTAATTAATTGTAATGCGGTAATTGTGGCTTGAATCAAAAAGGATTTTTTAAAACCATCAAGTAGAAACAAGGGCACGAAGGGCACGCACGTCTCAAATGGTTACCTTAGTGTAGCCTTGCAGGAGTTTCTTAACGTATTCCGAGGAACTGTACTGGCGAACTCGAGCTGGAAGTTCCTTCAGTTGCTGCGACAACGCGTTCAACTGCTGACGCAATTTCCTCGGCTGAACGGACAGCCACGGTTTCTCTCTGAGGTCGTCGATTTGCGACCAGATCCGCGACAGCTCGGACCAAACTTCTCTCAAATCTTGCATCTCTTCGAACATGACGACAACATTCTCTTCGCTTCCGCCACTTGCACCTGAACAAGAGAATGATTTGAGTAAATGAACGTATGGCTGCAAAGAGCCCCTTGATGGTCGGCAAAGCAATCATCCCAACAGAAGACAACTCACCCGTATACTGCAAATCGAGGGCTTCTTTGGCCTTGGCGACGTTGTCGCGCTCTTCCTTCAATCGAGCGAATTTGACCTCGAATTCGTGCAGTTGCTGCAAAGCTTCATCTGGTCGTAGTTTTCCTTCAACAGGCTTCGAGGCTTCCCAGTCTTTCAATAAATCGACGGTTCGAGCTTCGACGGCTCGATCCTCCGCCACCATTTTTTGTTGAAGGCTGAGTACCTGGTCGGCAGAGAGGATTTTAAGGAATACGAATGAATAGAGTTGTTTTAATACTGAATTTTATCCAAAAGCCACCGTATGTTTTGTGTAATTATACGAGTAATTAATTCCTAACACGATTTCCTAAAATTTAAGGCATCAATTCTACCTAAAACCAGAATTAAAGAGACAGCATTATTGTGAGAAACCTAAATTTTTGTGCGAATCTGTGCGTTTGTGTGGATATTTAAACTTTCCATTCTTTTAACGTCTAGAAAAATGTATAAAAATGCAACACAAACGATTTACGTAGGAATTATTTGAGTTTCAGTAAAATATGCTGCAAAATAGAAAGTCTAAAGAAATATTTGCAGACAACTTGAGAAAAAAGCAAAAGATTTCGAGTATTAGATTCCCATTTACACAGGCATTTATAGATTTATACTGAACGCTCTCAGCTCCTGAAGGGTTGAGGGAGGATGTAAAGTACCTGAGCTTGAATTGAGAGATCCTTCCTTTTGATTATCTCGTTGAAGGCGCTCCATTCTCCTTCCACATTGTCAACGTGTAGCCAACTGTTGGGAAATTGGAACCGCTGCCGCTCCAATATGCGCTGACCGTCCTTGTACACCTCAACCTAGAATACACGGAGAAATTGATTGCGACCTGCTAGATAACACTGCTTCAGGAGCATTACAGCGTACAACTCTACAAACCTGCTTCTGCCAGTCCTTCATGTTCCTCTTCAATGACTGTACATAAGTTATGAAGCAAACGGCGTCCGAAGTGCTGGCGGCTTCTATACTCTGCTTTTCGAGTTCGCTTCTCGATTTTGAGATGTGAGCGTGGAATGTTTGCATTTCGTTTCCCAAGAGACCACCAAACTTGGCCAAAATCTCTTTTTCGAGGGAATCGTATTTGAGAGCAACTTTACTCTGCACTTTGGCGTAATCGATGACGATGGGGCCGAAGGTTCGACGGGTTTCCGATGTGTCAAAAGTGGTTCTTGATTTCCTGTAGAAACAATATTAATGAGTAAAGTACCAGATAAAAGTATGAAATTCCATTTTGATGTTTCAGCTACTTACTTTACATCGCTGAGACACCGCATCCAAATGGTGATATCATCTCCAAGCCTGTTGTAGAGCATGTCAGACTGGAGATCCCAGAGGGACTGATATCGAAGCCACTCGTCAATGTACGTTACCACCTAAGGGAATGCGGTTAAAATTTATCAATATCAAGCCAGAAAACTCAAGATAGGTACGAAGTCAGAAGACATTTTTAAAAATTTGGAAAGGTTAAGCACCTCTTTGATTCTATGGTTTATAGTTTCGTAGGCGAGGTAGAGAGACTGCTGCGACATTTTAGTGAGGAGATCACGATACGACTGTGACGTCACTCGGTCGAGACCAACCTGGGAACAGAGGAAAATACTTTAGACAGAATAATCCCCTTGGAGCATCCCCAAAATGATGCCCGCCATGTGTTCAAATTGATTTCTCTGAAAGCCATCTCCTCATATCTACACTAGATGAAGAAGAGTTCAAATCAATTTAAAACTAATTCGACAACGCTTTTATTACTTGAAGTTTGAAAGTGAGGACGATTCAAAGCTAGATGAGGTTATCTCCACCCCGGGTTAACACAAATCGTTATTTCATCGTTGCGCAAATACCCCTCCCCCCTCTGTCCCTTGTGTTTTGCCTCACCTGATACCGAGATGACTGAAGACGATTTTGAGACGTGACGACGGCTTGCCAAGAAAACAACTGCTGCATGATGTGAAATCTCGCTTCTTCCACGCTCGGGTACAAATACATGATTTGGTTGGTAATTCGAACTTCGTGCGTGAGGCCACCAACGGTTGGGTCACCGCCAGGAGCGTGCGTGGGCTTAGCGGGAGCGTCTGTGTCCATCGAAAGGTCAATCCCGGTGGATTTGCCTTCAAGAGCGTCTGTCCAAGCTTCAATCCCGGCTTGAAGGCGGGAGCCTAGATTTTTTTCGACCTAATGGCAAAAAATGAAAACAATAATCTAATCACTACAGGAAAATTTCGCAACAATATTAGCAACACCAAAACGCTACCTTAACCTTTACTAAAACGCTGCAAATTCATTCACAGGGGTTGGTTATTTCTCGGACCAGGCGCATGGAGACTAATTTAAATCGATTCAGCGTCCATAACCCTCTTCGGGTGGGTGCCATTCGTTACAAGACCCGTCTCATGGAATTCAACGTCCAAAATTTGGTGGAAAATGATACGCCACACGCCTAGGTACCAGAAATCTCGAAAACCCAACTTCAAAATGGGTAAATAGATACCCATTTTGACCCATAATTCTTCGGGTGGGCGCCAATCGTCCCGGGACCCGTCTCATTTGATTCAGCGCCAAAAATTTAGTCAAAAATGATACCCCACACGCCTTGATTGCCAAATTTATTCATTTATTTATTCAAGGAATAACCAACCAAAAACGAATTATTGTTATCTGTTCTATTTTTATGGATTCACTTACGGCTTGGTCCAGTCTAGTAACCCAAATGTGAAGGTTACTGTACTGTTTCAGAGACAAATCATCCACTGAATGTTGAATTTTGGCAAGGATGTCGCCCAAAGTTCCGGCGGAATATGGACAAGTTTCGAGCGACCTCACGTCCACGTCCAGCTGCTCTTCAACCACAAGCAGATCCTCGACTTTTTCTTGAAAGACGCACACCTGCTCAGCGAACCGATGCACGTACTGTTCGAGCTTGTAACTTTCCCAGACCAGTTGAATACCCTTATGGAGAAAGTGAAATAAATGTATAAAAATTGAGACTGGTGATTTTGATCAAAGTACAGCGTTTGTGGAGCGCAGTTGTGACTTACTTCATTGACCATTTGCTGCATTTCGCGTCGGAGACCGGCGACAAGTGGGATGATGCTGGCTTTGTCATCAAGCTAAAACAATTAGAAATTACAATCACTATACAACTAGTGTTATCATACAAGATTAACCCAAACTAATGCGAGACCAGCAGTTAGTTTTGTACAATTTGAGCTTCATTAACTAATATTGTTTTTCCAACGCTAGGCAAAAATAAATAAATAGTAATAATAACACGAATACCCTCATCTAGATAGCACAAGCCTCGAACTCTAGTCATGCAGGGGGTAGTAAATAGCTCTTACAAAATACTGCTATTGTGTGGACAAGAAATTTAATGACTACTCAAGAGGTCCCCTACTGTACAACACGAATCTCTTTCCTCTATGGGTGTTCAGCATTTGAAGGCACCAAAGCATCCTAAAGAATACACCTACGGAATGCAGAATATAAAATGCTGGCTGCGAATGATTGCTGTGATGCACATTTCTTGCCGCACCCGCTTCAGCACAGTCAACAAAAGCGTTTTGCAAAAATTTATTCCCCGGTTCCAAGATGGATTTTAACACACCAAGTCTGCCTGAAGGATTATTGCCAGAAGTGACTAAAATTCAAATTTTGTTTTCTCCCCAATGAGAAGCCAACAAAAGCCATGAAGGAGCATCAGCATCTGCAACACAGATATCAAACAACGCCATCCCGCACAGTGCGGGACCCTATTTCTCGCTCCTACCAGGGAGAAATTGTCTACTCAAATATCTAAGAATCGGAACACGACATATTCAATACTAAGCTTAGACAACATGCGCAAAATAACTTAAATCAATCAAATAGCAACTATTAAAAGTTATTTTACGTGCAGTCATGTTTTTGTGGCGTAAGCAAGCATTTTCTCAGCTTCAATGTTATTACATTCATATATTAATAGTAAATACATTGTTGAAAAAAAAACAGATTAGTACATTCTGCCTGGAAAATATTTTATCCTTAACCTCAGCGACCTGGCGAACCTGCAGAAACATAGTTTATCAGCCTGTTGCAACGCATTCTCAACAAAAGGCGAGAACACAAACCATCATCCAGGCGGATCATTTCCTGAGCGTTATTTACATTGGCGTGACCTGCATTCGCCATGCGCTCCACAAACTCCTCATTCTCGTTCATTTATAATAATTAAATTATGTAATACAACGACCAAGCGATCAAATTTGGGCAGGCAGTAAGATTCGGAGCTCAACTGTACGGTTCTGGTTTTGATCGATTCCGGCTCTTAATTTTTATGGTGAGACCAGAATTAAAAGTACATCACGATTTCTTCAGATTTCAGTACTTGGAAAGTTCCAATGTTTTATCGGGAAGCTCAAGAAGAAAGAAGACCCAATTGTATGGCTTTTGGCACGGAAATTCGTGACAAGTGATCGTCAATAGCATGTCAAGCGTCTTGTAAAGACGACTCGAGATGACCCCCTTGCTCTGATCCAAGCCCTAAGGGAAGGATACAGGTAAGATGATGTGACTTCAAATTAATCATTATTTCATTTTTACTTGGACCGTTCAATGGGGGATCATGCTTGGCAGGATTGATAGCTTGGAATGCTTGTTTTTTCAAATAATTTAAATTAAAAAACTAATGAAACTTCCGGTACTCAATGCCCAATAGCTCTCATATTACTGACGAGTCGTTTAAGGCGTCGCAGACAAACTATGACAACCACACAGTTGCCTACTCCTTCGGTGGCCTATATACCAGAAATTAGATTTGTAGCAGAATTCGCTGTTTTGGGAGACCTAGGCGTGAGGGATATCATCACATTGCAATAAGCCTAAGCAATCAACCCGTCAACTAAAGTGAGATGCGCAAATGCTCAGCAGGTGGTTTCCACGAGCTGATGCAGCAATATACCGTAAGACCTGGCGTTCTCCTACAGCAGACACCACACCAGAACCGCACAGATGAGCAACTGATTAAAATACGGTCAATAATTGGGTGCAAAAATATTATTCCCTCCACACAACGTTACGGCATTTCCTCGTAATAACAACTTGACGATTAAACTATTAAACTGGCGAATGACGTAGCAGGATATTGTCAACATGGAAACTGGGGTTTGAAAGGTTGGAAGAAGGCACATATGGATCGAAAGATAGCGGGATAGAAGAGAGCGAAAGTCAAGTTTCGTGGGTCAGAGCACATGAATAAGAAAAATACCATTAAATGCTGTTGCATAAGAGGTTGCTCAATACCTTCTGTTGTGAACTAGGAACGGCTGTTGTCCTGTTCATCAGCTGTGATCAACAAAAGTCTACGTCAAAGGAGGGCACTGGGAGGACACAGGGGGAGGAAACAATGCTAAACATTGCCAACATGGTCAATATTAGATTTCACAAGGATATTTCATGTGAAAGGTTATCTTATAGGAAATTGAACCGCAATTGAGAAAGGAGTGCAGCGGTTTTATTGAAACCGGTCGAGCACCGGTCATGAGATTATGTGGAAGGTCGCTTGAACGCATGATGAAATCACGGGTATGGGTATACCACTCTCACCTGGCGCCTGGGTGGAAGTACATGGCGCCTTAGGGGTTGATCAAAATGTTTTCATTCCGGATAAGACGACAGATCAATAATTACCTTTTCCAATGTCCTTTCATACGTCCGAACGCTCTCGATAAGTGAGACAGCGAACGGGTAGAGTTGGTTCGCCTGGTGAGCCTTATTTACGATGGCGAGCGGAACCCGGAACCCTAGGGCCTTCAGATTTCGAACTTCCTTGTATAGCGTGATGATTTCTGGTAAGAAATTCACCTGGAAATTCAAAAGCGAACGTAAGATTTTGATACCACTGACGAGACGGCCCAAACTGCGAAACCAACTGGCGACTTAAGCAATAACCAAATAGTATTTACCCTCAGCTTCAGGATATTTCCACGGCCAGATCGCGATCTCGTGCTTTCGATCGCGAAGATACGCCCAGAAACGCTGAGATTTCTTTGTTGCACGTTCCTCGCCCAATCGTCGAACATTTCTTGTGTGTTCAATTTTAACCGGAAGCTATCTCCGTCTGCCTTGAGAGCTTGGCCGTCGATGTGGTTCTCCCATCCTTTGCCTAAAACAATGCAGGAGTTTTAAGGTAATTGTACTGTTCTGTACTGGTGATGGCGAGCATTTTCCTCGCGCTGTTGGTCTCACATTAAACAAATATGAGATCGAATACCCATGCACCCGGCCCCGGTCCTTTGGCATACTCCCGGGAACCGTTGATTGCGACATACCAATTAACCTCAAGAAAGTGATGCGATCTCAAGGAAGGAGACACAGACATTGCATAAGGGCGGCTTTGCTAAATTTTCACTGCATTCCCGAGATATGTTTTTTTAAATAATTTTGTTGAATTAAATCACTCGTTATGACGTAGCTTCGTCATTCGTGAGGAAAAGTAGAAGGGAAAATTAAGGCCAGTAGACCGTAGAATCAAAATTCACATGAACATAAATAAGTAAATTATACTCATTTCAAAACGTAGATGACGCCTCAAACGCCAAGCGGGGGAGGGGGAGTCCAATGTGTTTCTCACCCCAATGCAAGGAAGTGAGCCACAATTATAAGGAGAGCTCACCCCTGCAAGCAGTGGGGATGCAGTCTTAACAGACTGGAATGATTGTCCCCTCATTCAGCAGGGCTAGGACATGCATCCAAGTAGCGACTTGCGGTAGTTCGTGCATTCTAGCTTGCACTACCACTTCAGCAGTGTGGTTCCCGAGTGCTACATCTCAACTCCCAGAGCCGGCCTGTATTGGTACATCCTACACGGATGTATGCAGCACAGGCTTACCCATTATAGGCACCTTCATTGGGTGAAGCCCTCTGGCTAGGGTATGCCTCAACCACGACCCCCGCAAACGGTCCATTATTTCGGACCGTAGTTTCCTACCTCAAGTGGGGAGGCTGGCCGGTGAGGCTTTGGGGAAGTCACATCAATGATAATCATGTATGTACCACATGTAGTATCTCTGTGGCCAGGGGCTCCTCCCCACCCGCGGTACCAGTTTGGAAGGATACAGGTTTGTCAGTGCCCTGACGACCCTTACTTCCTTCAAGGGCTAACTGGCTGATAGCCCCCCCCCCCCCCACCACTGCAAGCAGTGAGGATGCAGTCTTAACAGACTGGAATGATTGTCCCCTCATTCAGCAGGGCAAGGATAGGGAGTAGTTAACTACTTTTAAGTACCGACTTGCGGTAGTTCGTGCATTCTAGCTTATACTACCACTTCAGCAGGGTGTTTCCCGAGTGTTGCATCTCAACTCCCAGAGCCGGCCTGTATTGGTACATCCTGCACGGATGTATGCAGCACAGGCCTACCCATTATAGGCACCTTCATAGGGTGACGCCCTCTGGCTAGGGTATGCCTCAACCACGACCCCCGCGAACGGTCCATTATTTCGGACCGTAGTTTCCTACCTCAATTGGGGAGGCTGGCCGGTGAGGCTTTGCCGAAGCACTGCCTCTGTGGCCAGGGGCTCCTCCCCACCCGCGGCACCAGTCTAGAAGGATAAAGGTTTGTCGAACGTGAGGACAGCAAAATAGGCACAGAAATGTATGATAATTCAGATGAGACACTGACCCAGAACGTCTTCCACTCGCCGCAAATACGTGGTTAACTGCCTATCAATCTGCTTTACCCAGATGATAGAGCCGGATACTGGAGCTAAATCTCTCACACCACTCATCTTGCAAGCGGTACTTTGACTATATTGCACCTGAAAACGTAAATAAAGTAAATGTTAGCATATAGGAGAAACTAAGTGTAGCGAACCAGAAATAAGGTGCAATGTCGACAGTTTAACAAGGATAAAACATAACAATTCAGTAATACTTAGAAGTTTGCTCGTCGGAGCCCTGGGCTGTAAAATTGGCATAGGTATTTTGAGTCGTTCGCTTCGTTCTTTCCAACAAATGGGACGTGATAAAACGCCCTACAAGGGACCGGCAAGTAACAATATCGAGACATTGACACACCATATTCCCCTAGTATGATTTCGTTGAGTAATTTTTTCTTATTTTGGACCTCACGGGAGTGGAGATATGGAGAACCAAAACCATAGATTGAGATGACTTGAACTACAAAAATATAATAAGATATGGTGGTGCGCCGGTAAGCCACCTGAACGGCGATACCTACCTCCAACTGATGTCGTTGAGTCTTGAAAACATGAAAAGACCTTTCAACTATTTTAGATTCAATGGGGAATTTAAATATACATTTCTCTGACCAATCGCATGAGGATATAAAATAGCAGTTTTTGTGGAAACTAGTTATGTCATATATATGTTACCATAAAACCCCGAAGTGCGGTAAAAGTTAGGTTTAACCAGAAAATCCTAGGATTTCCCAATATTTAAGGTAAAACCCCGAAATCTGTACTAAAAGCGGGCTTTTACCGTTTGACAGTTGGTTTATCCTAGGATTGATTGACCGATTTGGCAAAAGCCCGAAAAACCTTGTGTAAATTAGGGACTTCGGACTTTTACCAATTTCTCTTGGGAAATGTGCGGATTTGCATGCAGGGGAATGTTAAGATTTACCAAAATCAGTTGGTAAAATTCCGAAACACGCTCACTAATTGAAATAGCACTAGCTTCTACCAAGCCTCTTGGAAAATTCTAACATTAACTGGGAAAAGTCCGATTTGAGAGCCAACACTGGGGTTTTACCATAAATATTGGGAAATCCTAGGATTTTCTGGTTAAACCTAACTTTTACCGCGCTTCGAGGTTTTACAGTTACACATACAACAACAAACTACTGTACTGGACTTCGGGAGAGCTGGTCAATATAAATTGGAATTCAACGGACTTTCCAAGATTAGTTCAACGGTTTCATGTAATAAACGATAATACCTCCAAATTTAATATTGAATTGAGGCTCACGATAAAGAAATGCTACACAGAAAAAAATATGAAAATAGATTTTGGCCGAAATATACAGAACGATCCCATAATAATAGCGCGGACTTCCCAGATCCTCAGACTAGATGAATCGCTGCTTCAACTGCCACTCCACCCCAGCTTAATGATCCTGCATAAATTATTCTCAGAACAGCAAACAATGGAATTCCGACCCTTTTGTGACTTTCCTGCTGGTTATCAAATACTTTCCAGCAGAGAAATATAGTTCCAGCAACCTTGTTTACAAGACAGGCACCCTCCAGGCGCATGAGTTAGACGTAGAAGTGCAATTAGACTGCTCCTATACTACCTATTCATTGAAATATTATTTTCCTACAATTCTAACCTCATTGAACGCGCCCACAACCTTCGACTCAGCGTCCTTTTGTTACTGAACAGCATCCCAGGGACCCTCTTTCCTATGCGCAAACTGCGAATAATACAAAGACAAAATACACAGAGAAATATCACTGGATACGTACTTTGAATTTTTCATGCAGAGATTCGATGTCATCTTTGACTCGTTGTATGAGCTGCGTTTGATATTCACGAATGGCACCTCTGATGTGTTGCCTAACAAAGAGAGCGTTGAACCGAGAGAATATCCTGAAAATAGACCATTAAACAAAAATTAATCGTATAATATTCTAATAGTTTCTATTGATTTATCGTATTAATTGATTCGGAGATAAACAACAAATAAATTAATATATTCCGACCAGAAGACAGAAAATATCATGATTAATTTCAATCTCTCATTTCCAATAAAATTCATATTTTTTGAAATGCAGGAATAGGAATGTCCCAAGGTTTTGGAACTTGCTCAAAATCACCGACCTAAACATTTCATTGGCGTTTTTTGCCTGACCCAGTTGATCTCTGAGGTGGGCGGTAATGCGAGTTTCAACTTTATCAATTTTCTCTTCGTATCTGGCCACCGCTGCGTCCCAAGCTTCTCCTCCTTCGCGGCTCATATCGAGGCAGTCTACTTCCTTGACGTTTTCATAAGCTAAATTGACTTCCTATATCGAAATGGCAGCATCATGAGTGATTTGGCGATTGGCGATAAGTAACGCACAAGAGGAAGAAGTAAAAACGAAACCGGTTTTACCTCAACAGCTGTTATGTTCGCCGCTTCCAAAGACAAAGTGGTTCCTGCTGAGCCTTTCTCTTGCAGCTCCTGAACCAAAGCGGGTCTGAGGACTCGAACGATGACAGTCCTCAACTGTTCGTGCTGATATCGAAATTTTCTCATGTGCTCCATTCTCGTTTGCAATTTTTTGTGCGCTGGCATGACTCGCCAAACCATTTTCATCTGCTCTTCACGCTTCTTTTTGACGAGGTCGCTGCAACGGTAAATTTATTAAGGTTAGAAAAAGTTGAAAAAACACATAAGACAAAGATAATATTCACATAAACTTATTACATTACCGTAACAAGGTTTGTAGTTTATCGTATTCATCGTCCCAAGCTGTGAACACTAAGGAGCATTGCTGCATCACTTTTTCGAATTCGTCAAATGGGATATGCATCAGTCTTCGAGTTCCAAGCACCTAAAATAAAATAATAAAAAAATCAAATTAATTTAGTTCCAACAGACGGTGAATATTATTAGAGCCCTTTGTAGATTCACTCCGGTGAGACGGATTCATCCCCAAAACAAACATTTGTACAATGTGCAGACCCTAAAGATGAAATAACAGGAGGGAATGTGTATGTGTACACAGGCACCCGAAAATGTGCTGTCACTCGGTCAGGAGCAGTTTCATTGATTCGGAACTTGATAAATGTGCTGCAAACGGTCATGTTTAGGTTCACTAGTTCAGCTGGAAGCTCCATGCTCACAATGCAGAGCAATAAATGGCCGCGGTTTGACGACATTGAATGCAATATCAGGCTCCCAAAGCATATCTACAAGAACAGGATAGGTTAACGGGTGCTAAATGGAAGAGGGGCAACACGAGTCTTATCCCATCAAGGACTCTTCCATTTTTGGTTGGTTATTCATTGAATAATCAACCTGTTTTCATGCAAAAAGTCAAATGTCCGTCCGCCGTCCACGCCGACTTGGGTATTAGAGGATTTTCTAAAAATCTGAAATTTTGGTCAGGAGTCCGTTCCCGCTTCTAGTTGGTGTTCGAAACTTTTCAGCCCGATTGGACCAAATTTGGGTGAGGCAGGGGGTTCAAAATGAGCATTTTGCGTGTGGGGTATCATTTTCCACTATATTTTGGACGCTGAACCCAATGAAATTGGTCTCAGAACGATTGACACCCACCGGAAGAAGTTATGGGTCGAAATGGGTATCTATCTACCCATTTTGAATATGTGTTTTCGAGATTTCTGGTACTTAGGCGTGTGGGGTATAATTTTCCACTAAATACTAGACGCTGAATCCAATAAAATGGGTCCTGGAACGGTTGGCGCCCTCTGGATGAGGTTATGGGCCAAAATGGACATCTATCTACCCATTTCAAATGTGTTTTTGACATTTCTGGTACCTAGGCGTGTGGGGTTACATTTTCCACTAAATTTTGGACGCTAAATCAATTGGAATTGGTCCGGGACCCGCCACACCCACTGTTTCCCCCATGTTGAAGAAATGAGTCTCCATGCGCCTGGTACGAGGAATAACCAACCCCTGTGAAGGAATTTTCAGCGTTTTTTCCTAGCAAAATGAATCCGAAGCCGTAGTTCTCTAACCACCCACGCACCTCTCGTCACTCTTCCTCGGGACAGTCATAAGCCTCACAACAGCATTGCCAACTTCTTACCATCGTCGAAAATGTAATTTTTAAATGGTCGTATACCGTCTGGGTAAATGTTGTCCAAAACACTGTCCGTCTGTGTACAAAATATCCGCCGGACTGGGTGCACCTTCAGCGACTGAAATTGCGACTGCGCGTTGCAAAATAAGTTTACGTATTGTGACAGTCCAACTGGGTAAATGAATGTTTGGATGTGGAGTATAGAATTGTTTGTTGAAGTCGGCATGAAATGTCTCGGCCCCATTTGTCGTACGTATGTTGATTTCTGTAGGTTCAGCAGCCCAAAGCAGCATCGCTGCTGGCACGGTAAGCTGACAGTAATTTCTTACGTTTTTGAATTTGCCGGAACCATGCCTGAAGATGAAAATTGCAGCCAACGATACGGCAGTCAGGAAAAAGGTCAGCGATTGCCAAGTGAGCCGCTTTTTCGAAGTCCAAGTGTACAAATTTAATGTCCATTATTTTTTTGTGTTTGTATTTACCCAGTTGGACTGTGCAGATCTGATGTTACCCTCGAAAGCTTGTGCCCACTTTGACTGCCGTTGATTTACCCAGTTGGTCTGTCGCGGAAGAGGTCCCGCTCATGGCACTTTACCCAGCTGGAACTTCCCCTTTTAAATGAATGTGCTCACTCAACTTTTACTACCTAATACCACCAAACCGCCATATTGGGCTCTAGTCTGAAATGAAACGCAACATACTTGCGCAGCGAGTGCACTTACTTTAAGAAGTTGAGTGGTCAAGTCCCTCGAAATGGCTTCAACGAGACGCAGACCTCTCTGCATTGGATATTTGGTGTTGCGAATTTTTCGTAAATGCGTGAAAATTTGCACAACGGCGAGTCGAATCCACTCGAGTTCGGTTGCGGAGAGAAGGTCGTTTATCGGGAAGTCTTTCATAAGCGGATTATAGTCGTTCACCATTGCGAGAGCCTGCTTCAAACCTGTGCACAGAGATGAAACACTGACATTTACTAAGCCACCAAAGTCAAAAACTTATAATAATAAAATAACATTCAAAATTAACACGCAACGTAGCACGACAGAGTGGCTGAGGAACCTAACTTCTGAGTTATTTATCGTTCGAGGCTTTAATCTGGCTTTAATTCACTGGCTGAATACTTGATGGCTGAATAGGGGACTGCAGAGCGATTGCTAAGTAACATAAATTACACATTCAGGTCTCGGCGGGTTATGGGCTAGTATACAAGATGTTATGGTAGGTTAGCCTTAAATAATCAACCTATGTAATCATGCCCAAGGTTATTGGGTAGGGGAGGGGGGTCAACCCTCTCCAATTGACCCCAAATTGTGTTTTTTGAAAAATAGATTTTTGATATTTTTGGTGACCTAGGCGTCTGGGGTACCATATTCCACTAAATTTTGGACGCTGAATCCATTGAGACGGGTCCCAGACCAACTAGCGACCGCTGGAGGTGGGTACGCGTTAAAATGAGTACCTACCCTCCAATTCCGAAAGTGAGTCTCACTGGAATACAGCTATGTATTCGTATAGACCAGAAAAAAATCCCTTCCCAAACATTCACAGTCTACGTTTCAAGCCGCAATGTCCATTCGCCGTCCACCAACCGGGCTAAAAGGCAATTTAAATGATCCGAAAATTTTGAAATCGTGCACATAGACTCCAGGCAGTACCAAGTTGTGCCTAACTCATCTCCAGCCCGATCAACGCCAACTGGAGGAGGGTGTGGGTCCAAATAGGTAGGTATTTAGAGAATGGGTCTCGGAATGTTTGTGGACCCAAGCGAGTTGAGTATCATTGTCCACTAAATTTTGGACGCTGAATCAATTGGGACAAGTCCCAAACATTCACTTTTTTATATTTTAAAAAACGATCTATTTTTATAAGAAGAGATGATTATTTTATTAGTCATTAATTTTATGTATATTGGTCTTAGCGACTCTCCTCCTCCCAGCACAAGTGTAGCTTATAGGGGGGAGTAGCATAACCTGATAATTGTATGTTTTTTTTGTCTTTTAATAAAATGCAATTTAAAAAAAAATTATGTAGTGCCTAACTCTATCTAAACTGTACACAGGAATCATCAGTGAATTATATTGAGATAAATGTATTTTCAGTTCCCATTCGGTTAATTTACCGCTACGTCTCTCAAATTGAAAAAAAAATCAGAATAACTCAAGCGGCGGAAGACGTGGCGTGTGCGAGGGGAGCAACGACACAGGGAAGGTATTGATTGGCGCGTGACTCACATCCTGGGACGGTGCCACAAGGCCGCGGCTCAACCTGACAGATTCAAGACATTTACTTACTTTATTTACCGGAAATAGGTACCTGCGCCCCTTTCGAACAGTCAACTGTCCTCACGTTAACGAGATTCGAACAACCTAACGATCCAACGATCTGTTTTAATCAAACGACCCAAACTGAACCAACCTAACTGCAAAATAAATTATTTCCACTGTTTTTTTTTTTTTTTTTTTTTTTTTAAACAAAAACATAGTTTTTGCAAATTGATTTCATCATTGATTGAGAAAAAAAAAATAATCATAACAAAAAATAAATACCTAAATAAATAAAAGATATAGCTCTAACAAATAAAGTGCATAGAGAAGCAATGAGAACATTTCAAGTTTAAGGATCATCACTAATAGGAGCAATGCATGTTCATCCTTCCACTTTTTAGCATTGTGGGGGGGGGGGGGGGTCTGATTTCTTTGCACACAAACTCGATCTGTGTTTTACTCATCGACATTTTGATCTAATTAATCGAGGCAAAGGAGGGAAGGGGAAGTCACGGGCCAAAATCGATGATTTGGACGGGCATTTTCTCGTAATTTTGGACACTAAATCAATTATTAAGATGAGAAATAGTTGACGCAATATCGTGCGAATGCGAAATGCTACGGATTGTAGGTCTCTTGGAATTATATAGAATATTTTGCAAAAAAAAAAAAAAAAAAAAAACTCCGATCATTTTGATGATAAGGAGATCAATCTCCGTTATTTGGTGCTGAACTCTTTTCTCTTATTCATACGCTCGAATAATACACAAGGTATTCGAGATGAATGGCTTGCGGGACATCCATGATTACAGCTATGGAACCAGCTTTTAGGGAAAACCGGGAGAACTTCCTAGCTGTCAGGACTCAAAGCCTGCCAACATTGAAAAAAATCTGCAAATTCTTACACACAGGTTGGTTATCCCTCGAACCAGGCGCATGGAGACTAATTTAAACCTCGGACCAAGCGCATGGAGATTCAAGGGAAAAATGGGGGAAACAGTGGCTGTGGCGGGTCCCGGACCCATTCCAATCGATGCAGGATCCAAAATTTAGTGGAAAATGCTACCCCACACGCCTAGGTACCAGCGATCTCGAAAACAGACATTCGAAATGGGTAAATGGGCACCCATTCTGACCGATAGGCTCATCCAGAGGGTACCAATCGTTCCGAGACCAGTCTCATTGGATTCAGCGCCCAAAATTTAGTGGAAAATGATACCCCACTCGCCTAGATCGCCCAAAACCTCGAAAATCCATTTTTCAAAAAACACATTTTGACCCCTATCCCGCCCAAATTTGGTCCGATCGGGCTGAAAAGTTTGGAGGGCCGTCCTAGGCTGGGAACAGACCCCTGACCCAAATTTCAGTTTTTTAGAAAATTGTCTACTACCGAAAACGGCGCGGACGGTGGACAGCGTTCGGCGGACGGACATTGACCTTTTTCATCTAGACACCATGAAACGTCCAGAAAAAAATTTTGAGCCGAATCGGAGAGATTGACCTTTAGCATGAAAACAAAGGTTGATTATTCAAGGAATAACCAACCAAAAGGCATAACCCACACCCTGCTTCACCGATTTCATATGAAGTTCTGACATGACACTGAATGACCGACCCTCCCACAACAAAGAGGGGAGAATTTAAATACATTTTGAACAGAAGAAACATAGGCCCATGTTGCATAATACATGACGGATGTTACTGTAAGGTCGATCAAAATTAGAAATATGAACGTTATACAGGAATTTATACTACTTTTGACGACCTTTCCTGCTTATTCTGAATCTGAGGACAGAAAAAAAAAAAAAAAAAAAAAAAAAAAACCAGTGGCCTTCATTTGTTTTGAGCGAAAAGGCACTTACTAAGAGAAATAGCCAACAGCATCATATTATTTCGGGGTGGGTAGTGCCTACGAACTCCACGACCTTGTCGCATCAAGTGCACGTCTGCCAGTAGATTCCTCGAGGTATCGTTTTGGTGTCATCCTACACCCCACGGTAAAGAAAGATGGATAGCGGACGACTGTAGCAGGTAATTCAATCTAGGGAAGAGATACAGTTACCGCGAGACGCCATCGATGTTCTCATGATGCTTTTACGCAACGGAACTAAAACTTGAGCCAATCGTTTATCTCACATTCCAGCGATAAACGCGACATCCCCCCCCCCCCCCCCAAATCACCCTAACTAATAATGTAACCGATTCAAAGTTGAGACCCCGAAACTGAACTCGATTGAACTAAACTCTCTTAATAAAAATTCTGTTTTAAATTAATTTGCATTAAAGAATAATTATTGATAACATGTACTCAAAAACGCTGCAAATTCTATCACAGAGGTTGGTTATTCCTCGGACCAAGAAAAGAAAGAAAGAAAGAAAGAAATGTTTATTTGTCGTTTTGAGGCAACTATGGCCTATACAACAAGGAAGGTTCGCGAGGGTACAGACTATATCATGGTATAAATCTAAATAAAAAATAAAAATATACATAGTACTTCTTGTGGCTTACATAAAGGGGGGGGGGGTATAATATGTTCTTATGCACAATAAACTGGTTGAGAGTTGGTGGGTGCCCTCAGTTTGACACATCATCCATCAATCCTTTCACAAAGACTCTAAATTTCAAAAATGACATTGTAAAATTAAGTAGCATGAACACACTTTCCCTAGTCACCGCAGCAAATAGAACTTTGTTAACAAACTCAGAACTGACTCGAGGCATGCCAAAATATTTTTCCCTCATTTCCCTTAGTTGAGGGCAACTACAAAAAATGTGCTCGATGGTTTCTGGCGACCTGGTGTTACACAGAAAGCATTCGTTTGAATGGTCGATGGTGTACAAGGAACCCTTATAAAAAATACGAAGCATATTCCCATTCCTCAAACGCAACTGGGCCACTACTCGTTTAACGTTTATAGGGATTTCCCATCTTAAATATCCTTCAAGCGAGGAGTAATTGTGACTGTACTCCTGGTAAGCCTTGCTGTAAGTGGAACATACCATTCGCTCGTAGTCTTCGTAAGCAGTTTTCGTCGTGAGACAATTTAACACCTGCTGCTTATTTTTTTTCACTTCGTCTGCATTTTGCACCTTCCACAGATCATGGTAACCCAATTCCACAAGTATAGTCTTGAGTTGGGAAGCCCAGTTGTATTTTTCCACATCAAGACCTCTGTTGATTGTTGACAGTAGCTGGTTATAACAAATGCGAGGGTATCTACTTTCCGGCATTCTTAGGATTGCCTCCCACCAACCCAAGGCTCTATCCACTACAAAAACTCCTAATTTTGCCCTACCTGTCTCGGCTCGCATCATGTAACGAGGGGTTCCGAAAGGCAAGGTTAAAATGCTTTTCAAAAATCCTCGGACCAGGCGCATGGGGACAAATTTCTTCAACATGGGAGGAATGGAGGAAACAGTGGCGGGTCACGGACCCATTCCAATCAATTCAGGGTCTAACATTTAGTGGAAAATGATACTCCACACACCTAGATAGCAGAAATCTTGAAAACACATATTCAGAATGGGTAATAGGCACACATTTTGACCAATCATCTCATCCAGAGGGCGCCAATCGTTCCCGGACCCATTTCATTGGATTCGGCGTCCAAAAATTAGTGGAAAATGATACCCCACACTCCTAGGCACCAGAAATCTCGAAACCACATTCAAAATGAGTAGATAGATACCCATTTTGACCCATAACCTCTTCCAATGGGCGCCAATCGTTCTAGGACCCACTTCATTGGATTCAGCGTCCAAAATTCAGAGGAAAATGATACCCCACACGCCTAGATTGACGAAAATCCATTTTTCGAAATACACATTTTGACCCCTACCCCACACAAATTTGGTCCGATTCGGCCGAAAAGGTTCAAGGACCAACTAGAGCCAAAAACGGATCCCTGAACAAAATTTCAGATTTTAATAAAATTGTCTACTACTATAATCGGCGTGGACGGCGGACGGACATTTGCTGATTTTTATCTAGACACCCCTAAACGTCCAGAAAAAATTTTTGGCCCGAATCGGAGAGATTGACTTTTTGCATGAAAACAGAATTATTGAATAATTAATTCAAGGAATAACCAACCAAAATGAACATCTTACAGCTGGGGCCGTTCAAATTAGGCCTTTCAACTGCATTTAATTTGCCTGTCACCCAGAAAATAGGATTACGATTTACAGAACGAATGAGTTGTTTTAGAATCATGCTGCCTACAACACGGTCATCCTTTGTTTGTTAGAGGTTGCGTAACGAGCATTTATCTGCAGACGGTAGCCCATTAAAAAGAATCAACGAGGGGTGAATGACGAACGATGAAAGTGTAGTTTGCTGGTATTGTCCAAAGGAGATTAGACGGCCGAATCCTATCACCGCTCATCACGGAACTCAATGAAGATAGCAACTTTGTACAAAGGCTAAACTGAATAACTAAATTTGAAAGAAAGCTCGGAAAATTCTTCCGCAATGGATCTTCACATCCAGATAGATCTGGTAAGTCAGAAAGTCCCGACCAATCGGTTATTTCCGAGGCATTTGGTCACAAACAGTCGTAATGTGAGTGAACAACTGCAATGTTTTTCATAATACAGCTATTGGTCACATAGCAATTGCCTAGGAAAGTGAGGAATATTGCGTGTGAAGGGCCTCTTCAGTGGCTTTAAGTCATAAGGAAGGATGATGTTTGTACATATTGGATTAAAAATTACAAATTTAATTGAAGTAAAACTTCTCGTAATAACGAATATTTTAGGGTCAAATATTTTTACACGCCTTGATCACCAAAAATCCATTATTCAAAAAATTCTTCAAATTCATAATGTATAAAAACGCTGCAGATTCATTCACAAGGGTTGGTTATTCCTCGGACCAGGTGCATGGAGACTCATATCTTCAACATGGGGAAAAAGTGGATGTGGCGGACCCCAAACCCATTACAATCGATTCAGGGTCCTAACTTTAGTGAAAAATAATACCCCACACGCCTAGGTACCAAAGTTTTCAAAAACACATCTGAAATGGGCAGATAGGTACCCATTTTGACCCATAACCTCATCCAGAGGGCACTAATCATCCCGGGACCCATTTCATTGGATTCAGCGTCCAAAATATAGTGGAAAATGATACCCCACACGCCTAGGTACCCGAAATCTCGAAAACACATATTTATTCAAAAAAACATAGGTTGATTATTCAAGGAATAACCAACCAAAATGGGTAGATCGGTACCCACTTTGACTCATAACCTCATCCAGTGGGTTCCAATCGTTTTGGGACCCTTTTCATTGGATTCAGCGTCCAGAATTTAGAGGAAAATGATACCCCACACACCTAGATTGCAAAAAATCTCTAAAATTCATTTTTCGAAATACACCTTTTGACCCCTACCCCACCCAAATTTGGTCCGATCGGGTTGAAAAGTTCCGAGGACCAACTAGAGCCGGGAAAGGACCCCTGACCAAAATTTCAGATTTTTAGAAAAATGTCTACTACCAAAGTCGGCGTGGACGGCGAACGGCGGACGGACATTTGCTAATATTGAACTAGACACCTTGAAGTTCATCACATTAGAATTTTCTTCATATATGATTGCATTTGAAGTCTTCTTCAAGGTCATTGATAGACCGTTCAAGGAATGTAGAAATGAAAACGAAAAATCTGAATATCTGAAACACTAATTTGCAAAGAATATTGTATTATCCATCAACCAATTAAAGCCGGGTACAGAGGAAACCTTGATAATTTGACGTAGCGTAGATCTATGGGGCTTTGGAGGGTCGTGTTCCTGATAAGAATTCATGTAGAGACAACATATGACTGACCTGTGTCGGTGTCGAAGCTGACTGTGGCGTGAAATCGTTTTCCATGTTTGAGTATATCCAGTGTCAGCGAAACGTCTACGCTTTCTCGTTTTTCTTGAATTCGATGAAGAGCCCTTTCTAGGTTGAGCCAAAAGGAGATTTCTTGAAGGGAGGTTCCACTAGAAGGATCTCGATCTAGCTTGGTCACCTAAATGAACACATGTCATAAACATCATAAAACGAACGTACAAGAGCACGTAAGGCAACCACCAAAGCAACGCTTTCAGTACTCAAACCCTCCTCGTCGTTTACCTTCTGAATTTCTTTGATCCACCGATTAACTCCATTTTGCAATTGATTCAAAAACGAAGAGTCGTTCACTTTGTCACCAAAGTCTGCCACTTTCGGTTTGCGCCCTTCTTCCTGGCATCGTTTAATAATGGACGCCACGGTGGGATGGACGACGAGGGAAATTTCTGGGATATCAATGTTCTGTTGGAGATGAAGCAAGCCCATTTCCAGCTCGTCCATTTTCTTTTCGACGGAAGGGACCATTTTGTCGCCATCTCTGAAATTAAATTGAAATTCAGGTCAAAGGATGATCAACATAAGCCTCAATTACGTCGGAGACAGCAACAAAATCTCACCTATCAGCACGACCAGACTCCTTGACGTAGGATTTGAAGTAAGGACAAAGGCCTTTCGAAATAATGGAATGTAAGCTTTCATATGCAGATCCTTCGGTGAACTCCAACATGAACAACTGAGTTTGAATGGGTTTATCGTTTTCGATGACGCTTCCACTCTTGACGAATAGCAGACTGGAACAAAAGACATCATCATTTCGACAGATCGCTTATACAGGGAACGCAGAGGCGGTTCAACAAGGTAATTCTTCTACCTCATGGTCTTGCTAGTGGTGAATTGCACAAGATTGGTGATAAGTAATGAATTAGGCTCTTTCTCATCTTCTCCATCGCCTGACTGATCGGGATCATCATCTGCAACACAGAAGTGACAAGAATGATCAGTATCCTGAGCGCCTGTTGCCATCTGTTGTGAAGTTGTATAAATATCCTAGTCCTCATTTGATAATAGTATAACTGGCGGCATTCTCATTGTAATCCGCTCCTTTGGAGTTGTTGTCATCAATGAAATTATTTGCAGCAGTTTTAGATTGTAACTCGGGTACATTTTAGACATTGTATGTAATTTTTAGGCTTGTAGAAATATCCATCTGCGTACTAAAGGTGAGTCGCAATACAACTACATAGTATGTACACGTAGTGACAAGTTCGTCATCAAACGGTTAATTGAGACCTCAAGATTAATTCAGTATTTGGTACGAAACAGATCTATTTGCAGTTTAGTCCCGATGATTCATTCCCTGCATAAACAGGTGAATAGTCATCACGACTAACGGTGTACTGTATCACTATCACCTCCCTTCGGCATCTAATCAATGTTGTCCTCATCACCCACTTCCCATTTGAGGAGCTTTCAGTCGTTCTCGTTTAAAGATTTGAACAAGGTGCAGGGTGCGTTATCGTGCAACATGTAGACTCACGGCGGAAAATGGGAAATTCAAAAAGAAACAAGAATTTATTGGTAGAGATAACCTTTAGTCGTTGTACGCTGCACCAGAAGTGTGGGAACCAACGGGTCGTTGATGAATTTGTTTATCGCATCCTCGTTTTCAGGATCGTTGAACGAACTAGACACGTTTAAAACGAGTTTGATTACGTTGCATAAATAATCGAGAAATTGTTTTGTCGACACAGTAGGAACCGGCCGCTC
The DNA here is from genome assembly GCA_019603395.1 of Cyrtorhinus lividipennis. Lineage (NCBI taxonomy): Eukaryota > Metazoa > Arthropoda > Insecta > Hemiptera > Miridae > Cyrtorhinus > Cyrtorhinus lividipennis. The sequence continues at coordinate 22,855,650 of CM034005.1, read as the reverse complement.
CTCGGGGGCATCGCCAGACTCCAAGGAGTCTCCCATGGCGAAGGAAATCCTGTTTCGTCGCCAAAACGCGGTGGTATTTTGTTTCGAGAAACGGAAACTGCTACATATTCACGAAAAAACTGCACAATAAAAAGGGAAAAGTTTGACCGTTGAGAAATGAAAATATTCACGAAAAGAAATCCAACGGAACGGACAAGAAGAGGAGGCTTCCGGACAAAACTTGCCAAGAATCGAGAAGTTGGCAGTGGGGTGAAGAGGCGGTGAAACAGTGTTGTTCAGCTAAAATGGCAAATGCAAAATACAGTGTGGCCAACACAACAACCATGAAACTGAGGAGTTGTATCTGTATAGCTGCGTGAAAACATCGATACTGAAGAACTATTGCATGCAGCATCGATACATCGATAATATATCGATGTTGAATGGTTTTCCTATGAATTTCAAATTAGTTTTCGACACTCCCCTTCAACTATTTAATAGGTTTCCAGAATTATTTGAGTAGTCTTGTTTTTGGTTGGTTATTCATGTTTTCATGCAAAAAGTCAATCCCTCCGACTCGGCCCGAATTTTTTTCTGGACGTTTCAAGGTGTCTAGATCAAAATATTAGCAAATGTACACGCCGACATTGGTAGTAGAAATTATTCTAAAAATGATTTTTGAATTCTTGGTCCGTTTACGGCTGTATTTGGTCCTCGAAACTTTTCAACCCGATCGCACCAAATTTTGGTGGAACTAGAGCCTGAAACGAGTCCCTGACCAAAATTTCAGATTTTCAAATAATTGTCTACTACCAAAATCGGCCTACGGCGGACGGACAATTGCTCATTTTGATCTAGACACCTTGAAACGTCCAGAACAAAATTTGGGCCGAATCGGAAAGATTGACTTTTTGCATGAAAACAGGTTGATTCAAGAAATAACCAACATTAAAAAAAGTCCATTATAGAAATTGTATTTGCATTTATTATACACAATGAGAAAATAATTTGCTTACTAACTAATTATTATCTATTATATTTTATTTATGTGTACATTGCACAATTTCTAAACAATATATAGGTATACTCGATAGAAATACCTTTTTACTTAATTCTTAGTACATATTATAAAATAATATTTTATTTCTATCCGAAATAAAGAAGATGGGTACGTATGATTGGTACCTACCTAATTTTGTCAGATTAGAATAGGCACAATAATGGGAAATTTACTACGTAAACGTTTTTCATGACTAATCATAATCAATCGTAGAGGAGAAAAAATATTCTATTCAGTAGACCGCTCAGTACGTGTAAACATTAATCAAGTTGTTTTAGAATGAAACCTCAGGGGAATATTTGCAATTTTTGTCTCCTAAAGAGATGATTCTCGATCTCGGAGGCGCAAGGTAGTCCCACCAGTTATGGTAAGGGTTGAAGTAAGTAATTAGGCACAACATCCGTCGTATCTCAACATGAAGGCAAAGGTGAGCAGTTGCGAAGGCAAAATGAATGGAAGTGGCGGGTCAAACGGGTTGTGAGACAACTGAAGGGACAGAGGGGGGTCCGACCAAGGAACATCTTCACATTCACATATGAATGAACTAACGAACATGTGCCGTTGTGACTGAAACTCCAACATGGACGTCAATTTTAAAGTAGGTAATTCAAACACTATGTTAATGATCTTCCACTCTGGTATCTCTTCTGTGTTGCCACCCCCCTATTCCCCCTTTGAAAATATCGTTGCGAATTATTTTTTAAGGAATAGCGCATGTTTCGTGAACAATACTTTTTAACAATACGAGACGGAAAAACTTGACTCTAACGTCTTTCATATTCTCTGGATGCATATATCAAGGACTCTATGCAGATAATTGACGGTTAAATGAGAGTGTACTACTCCTCACAAAACGATAGATACCAATATATTTTAATTACAGGTGCCTCCATTCTCATAAACACTGCAAATTTGTACTCAGGGGTTGGTTATTCCTCGGATCAGGCGCATGGTGATTCATTTCCTCAACATGGGGAAAATGGGGGAAACAGTGGGTGTCGTGGGTCGTCCCGGACCCATTCCAATCGATTCAGGGTCCAAAATTTAGTGGAAAATGATACCCCACACGCCTAAGTACCAGAAATCCCGAAAACACATAATTAAAATGGGTAATAGATACTCATTTTGACCCATAAACTCTTCCAGTGGGTGGCAATCGTTCCGGGATCTATTTTATTGGATTCAGCGTCCAGAATATAGTGGAAAATAATACCCCACACGCCTAAATTGCAAAAAAATCTCAAAAATCCATTCTTCGAAAAAACACATTTTAACCCCTACTCCACCCAAATTTGATCCGATTATGTTGAAAAGCTTCGAGGACCAATTAGAGTAATGAGCGGACCCCTGACCAAAATTTCAGATTTTTTGAATAATTTCTGCTACCAATGTCGGCGTAGACGGCGGACGGATTTTTGGGGTTGATGTCTAATGGAAGGAATTTGATGAAGCAACACAATTGAGAATTACTTAATAGGATATCGTTTTCGTGTTGCTGTCTAATGATAGGAACCCAAAACAACAACACAATTGAGAACACTCGTTAGGAATTCTTATTCGTGTTGCTGTCTAATGAAAGGAACCCGAGACAGCAACAACTTGAAAATACTCATGAACTAAATTATCCAATCCAGCTCAAATTTTGTGATTCCAGCGTATTGATCCAGAATATTGTGGAAAATTATACTCCGCATGCCTAGGTACCAGAAATCCCAAAAACACATATAAAAACGCTGCAAATTCTTACTCACTATACACGGGTTGGTTATTCCTCGAACCAGTCGTATGGAGAATCATTTCCTCAACATGGGGAAAATGGGGGAGACGGTGGGTGCGGTGGGCTCCGGACCCATTCCAATCGATTCAGGGTCCAAAATATAGTGGAAAATGATACCCCACACGCCTAGGTGCCAGAAATCCCGAAAACACACATTCAATATGGGTAATATATACCCAATTTGACCAATAACCTCATCCAATCGGTGGCAATCGTTCTCAAACCCATTTCATTAGATTCAGCGTCCAAAATTTAGGGAAAAATGATACCCCACTCGCCTAGATCGCCCAAAATCTCGGAAATCCATTAAAAAAACAAACAAGTTTTGACCCTACCCCGCCCAAATTTGGTCCGATCGGGCTGAAAAGTTTCGAGAACCGTCCTAGGCCGGGAACAGATCCCTAACCCATATTTCAGATTTTTAGAAAATTTTCTACTACCGAAAACGGCGTCCGGACATTGATCTTTTTTGATCTAGACACCATGAAACGACCAGAAAAAAATTTTGAGCCGAATCGGAAAGGTTGACCTTTTGCATGAAAGCATAGGTTCATCATTCAAGGAATAACCAACCAAAATCACAACAATTTTATTTTTTCCCCTGTTCAAGATCGTCTACTGGGACTTGATCCATCTCTTGATCTTGATCCCATCTCCACCAACGTCGTATGAAATACCTAATAATATTATGCGTAGGTAGCAGCAACACCAATCTGCATTTCATTATTATAATATAATTGAATTTTAATTGAAGACGACCTACACAACAGTGCATTATAATAATTATAATGAAGACTGGAAATCATGGAAATGGGTTTTGCAAAATTTGCATGTGACTATTGGTGTTCTGGGGCCTATTCCTAGAAGCTCTTCACTCCTCACTCTCCACTCTGGAAGTGTTACCTCCCCACTCTACGAAAACTTTTCGTTCCTAGAAAGTGCAGAGCGTTATGAAGATGTAGAGTGAAATGAAGAGTCAATGTTGGCAAGTTTTCAGTGTTCTACTCGGGTTTTGTTCCAAGAAACTCTTCACACTCGTATGCAGAGTCAATACTGTGGGTGGCAAATGATGATTCGTCCATTTTTTTTTATGTAACGGGGCGGCCGATTTCAAGCGCCCCGCCAAGAAACTTCGGCGGCGGGGGACGGAACGACCCCTCTCCCCTCCGAACGCCTAACCCCAGCTGGGCGGAAGGCGTGCCCTCTTTGGATTGGGTAGGCGATGGGCGGCGCAAGACACCCAGGGAGGAGTAGAAGGGGAAGGCGACGTGACGAGCGGACTGAGAGAACTAACATCAAGCAGTCGTATCCGAACTCAAGAGAAGGAAAGTTGAAATCTCTGTTCGCGGAACGGAGTGAAGTGAACCGGGACATCGAAGTAAAGTGAACCGGGACATCGAAGTGAACCGGGACATCGAAGCGAAGTGAACCGGAACATCGAAGCGGAACACCCGACGCGTACCAAGTCTACCCCTTGTGACCCGGTGTTGTGAAAGTGACCTGAAGGAACGAGTGTATCGTGGTTCCTTCAGGGTGAGAACTCGGGAATTGGGAGATCAGCCCATTCCTATCCCGTAACAGTGGACCCTTATACGAACTGAAAATCCCCCGTCGAACCCGAGTGTTGATTCGTTCGCGCCCGATTCGACGGCCAATAGTCCAGGTTTTCCACGCACCGCCAGTCGTCGGACCTCCGTCGGAAAGAGCCTCGCCTCCTCCGACCTGGACGGCGTACCCCTGACCGAAGCCGAGCAGCGAAGAGCACATCACCCTGTTGTCTCCATCCGAAGGAGTTGGTGCACGTAAGTGGCGAAATACCTCTGTCTCGTACCCTAGCAACGCGAAAGTCGACTCCTTAAATCTGGCCCAAGCCCTGACGTGTAGTCACCAGAAAGCTGATCAGAGAATTGTAACTTGTAACCGTAGTGTTTAGTATTTTGTCTGTAGTAGGAACAGCAAAGGGAATTAGGGGAGGACATTAGTGAATCAGTTGTATTTTTCCGTTATTCCAAATCAAACACCCCTGAGCCTTCAGCTACCTCGTAAATTCATTGGCCTTCAGCCCTTCACTTTTACCTACCCACTAATTAGATTAAGTCATAGTCAGTATCCTTCTCGGCCGAGACATTCCATATTTCATATTTCGAACAATTGCGTTATTATAAACCGATATTGAACTCTTGTCTTTCACTCACGAAACCCCATTCCTCAGAGCTTAGTAAATTCAGGTGTACTTGGAGTCTATGACCGACCATCTCCGACATTCCGGACGGTAAGTGAAAGTCTTTAGTCTCCCACTAATTTATTCGCCTAGGTCTATTTCTGGATCCCTAGCCCGTTAGGTGAAACGGCGGGTTACATCTTTTGGTGGCAAGCGGTGGGATATTTCAGAAATCTCGATTTCTGTCGTATCCACAACAAGTGATCTTGACCAGGCGAATATTGGTGAGAAAAAGCTCTGAAGGAATTGGGTCGCGTTTTATAATCTTGAAATTTAAATTGTGCTAGTTGTAGATTCCGAAATTTAAAATTGTAAGAAACAAACAAATCGGCCCGAGTGTGAGGAAGCGAGTGAGGAGTCAATTAACTTCAAATCCGTATCATTTTTCTTTCTTTCCATAAATCGAAATTTAAATACTGGCTCATTTATCTAGTAGCATCACTCTCGCTGTAGCCCCCTGTTCCGAGACTGTCCCGGGGCTTGTTCCGAGGCCCTCTGTTCCGAGACTGTCCCGGGTCTGTTCCGGAACAGTCCCGGAACAGACCCGGGACAGTCTCGGAACAGAGGGCCTCGGAACAAGCCCCGGGACAGTCTCGGAACAGGGGGCTACAGCGAGAGTGATGCTACTAGATAAATGAGCCAGTATTTAAATTTCGATTTATGGAAAGAAAGAAAAATGATACGGATTTGAAGTTAATTGACTCCTCACTCGCTTCCTCACACTCGGGCCGATTTGTTTGTTTCTTACAATTTTAAATTTCGGAATCTACAACTAGCACAATTTAAATTTCAAGATTATAAAACGCGACCCAATTCCTTCAGAGCTTTTTCTCACCAATATTCGCCTGGTCAAGATCACTTGTTGTGGATACGACAGAAATCGAGATTTCTGAAATATCCCACCGCTTGCCACCAAAAGATGTAACCCGCCGTTTCACCTAACGGGCTAGGGATCCAGAAATAGACCTAGGCGAATAAATTAGTGGGAGACTAAAGACTTTCACTTACCGTCCGGAATGTCGGAGATGGTCGGTCATAGACTCCAAGTACACCTGAATTTACTAAGCTCTGAGGAATGGGGTTTCGTGAGTGAAAGACAAGAGTTCAATATCGGTTTATAATAACGCAATTGTTCGAAATATGAAATATGGAATGTCTCGGCCGAGAAGGATACTGACTATGACTTAATCTAATTAGTGGGTAGGTAAAAGTGAAGGGCTGAAGGCCAATGAATTTACGAGGTAGCTGAAGGCTCAGGGGTGTTTGATTTGGAATAACGGAAAAATACAACTGATTCACTAATGTCCTCCCCTAATTCCCTTTGCTGTTCCTACTACAGACAAAATACTAAACACTACGGTTACAAGTTACAATTCTCTGATCAGCTTTCTGGTGACTACACGTCAGGGCTTGGGCCAGATTTAAGGAGTCGACTTTCGCGTTGCTAGGGTACGAGACAGAGGTATTTCGCCACTTACGTGCACCAACTCCTTCGGATGGAGACAACAGGGTGATGTGCTCTTCGCTGCTCGGCTTCGGTCAGGGGTACGCCGTCCAGGTCGGAGGAGGCGAGGCTCTTTCCGACGGAGGTCCGACGACTGGCGGTGCGTGGAAAACCTGGACTATTGGCCGTCGAATCGGGCGCGAACGAATCAACACTCGGGTTCGACGGGGGATTTTCAGTTCGTATAAGGGTCCACTGTTACGGGATAGGAATGGGCTGATCTCCCAATTCCCGAGTTCTCACCCTGAAGGAACCACGATACACTCGTTCCTTCAGGTCACTTTCACAACACCGGGTCACAAGGGGTAGACTTGGTACGCGTCGGGTGTTCCGCTTCGATGTTCCGGTTCACTTCGCTTCGATGTCCCGGTTCACTTCGATGTCCCGGTTCACTTTACTTCGATGTCCCGGTTCACTTCACTCCGTTCCGCGAACAGAGATTTCAACTTTCCTTCTCTTGAGTTCGGATACGACTGCTTGATGTTAGTTCTCTCAGTCCGCTCGTCACGTCGCCTTCCCCTTCTACTCCTCCCTGGGTGTCTTGCGCCGCCCATCGCCTACCCAATCCAAAGAGGGCACGCCTTCCGCCCAGCTGGGGTTAGGCGTTCGGAGGGGAGAGGGGTCGTTCCGTCCCCCGCCGCCGAAGTTTCTTGGCGGGGCGCTTGAAATCGGCCGCCCCGTTACATAAAAAAAAATGGACGAATCATCATTTGCCACCCACAGTATTGACTCTGCATACGAGTGTGAAGAGTTTCTTGGAACAAAACCCGAGTAGAACACTGAAAACTTGCCAACATTGACTCTTCATTTCACTCTACATCTTCATAACGCTCTGCACTTTCTAGGAACGAAAAGTTTTCGTAGAGTGGGGAGGTAACACTTCCAGAGTGGAGAGTGAGGAGTGAAGAGCTTCTAGGAATAGGCCCCAGAACACCAATAGTCACATGCAAATTTTGCAAAACCCATTTCCATGATTTCCAGTCTTCATTATAATTATTATAATGCACTGTTGTGTAGGTCGTCTTCAATTAAAATTCAATTATATTATAATAATGAAATGCAGATTGGTGTTGCTGCTACCTACGCATAATATTATTAGGTATTTCATACGACGTTGGTGGAGATGGGATCAAGATCAAGAGATGGATCAAGTCCCAGTAGACGATCTTGAACAGGGGAAAAAATAAAATTGTTGTGATTTTGGTTGGTTATTCCTTGAATGATGAACCTATGCTTTCATGCAAAAGGTCAACCTTTCCGATTCGGCTCAAAATTTTTTTCTGGTCGTTTCATGGTGTCTAGATCAAAAAAGATCAATGTCCGGACGCCGTTTTCGGTAGTAGAAAATTTTCTAAAAATCTGAAATATGGGTTAGGGATCTGTTCCCGGCCTAGGACGGTTCTCGAAACTTTTCAGCCCGATCGGACCAAATTTGGGCGGGGTAGGGTCAAAACTTGTTTGTTTTTTTAATGGATTTCCGAGATTTTGGGCGATCTAGGCGAGTGGGGTATCATTTTTCCCTAAATTTTGGACGCTGAATCTAATGAAATGGGTTTGAGAACGATTGCCACCGATTGGATGAGGTTATTGGTCAAATTGGGTATATATTACCCATATTGAATGTGTGTTTTCGGGATTTCTGGCACCTAGGCGTGTGGGGTATCATTTTCCACTATATTTTGGACCCTGAATCGATTGGAATGGGTCCGGAGCCCACCGCACCCACCGTCTCCCCCATTTTCCCCATGTTGAGGAAATGATTCTCCATACGACTGGTTCGAGGAATAACCAACCCGTGTATAGTGAGTAAGAATTTGCAGCGTTTTTATATGTGTTTTTGGGATTTCTGGTACCTAGGCATGCGGAGTATAATTTTCCACAATATTCTGGACGCTGGAATCACAAAATTTGAGCTGGATTGGATAATTTAGTTCATGAGTATTTTCAAGTTGTTGCTGTCTCGGGTTCCTTTCATTAGACAGCAACACGAATAAGAATTCCTAACGAGTGTTCTCAATTGTGTTGTTGTTTTGGGTTCCTATCATTAGACAGCAACACGAAAACGATATCCTATTAAGTAATTCTCAATTGTGTTGCTTCATCAAATTCCTTCCATTAGACATCAACCCCAAAAATCCGTCCGCCGTCTACGCCGACATTGGTAGCAGAAATTATTCAAAAAATCTGAAATTTTGGTCAGGGGTCCGCTCATGACTCTAATTGGTCCTCGAAGCTTTTCAACCCAATCGGATCAAATTTGGGTGGAGTAGGGGTTAAAATGTGTTTTTTCGAAGAATGGATTTTTGAGATTTTTTTGCAATTTAGGCGTGTGGGGTATTATTTTCCACTATATTCTGGACGCTGAATCCAATAAAATAGATCCCGGAACGATTGCCACCCACTGGAGATTTATGGGTCAAAATGAGTATCTATTACCCATTTTAATTATGTGTTTTCGGGATTTCTGGTACTTAGGCGTGTGGGGTATCATTTTCCACTAAATTTTGGACCCTGAATCGATTGGAATGGGTCCGGGACGACCCACGACACCCACTGTTTCCCCCATTTTCCCCATGTTGAGGAAATGAATCACCATGCGCCTGATCCGAGGAATAACCAACCCCTGAGTACTGCAGTGTTTATGAGAATGGAGGCACCTGTAATGAAAATATATTGGTATCTATCGTTTTGTGAGGAGTAGTACACTCTCATTTAACCGTCAATTATCTGCATAGAGTCCTTGATATATGCATCCAGAGAATATGAAAGACGTTAGAGTCAAGTTTTTCCGTCTCGTATTGTTAAAAAGTATTGTTCACGAAACATGCGCTATTCCTTAAAAAATAATTCGCAACGATATTTTCAAAGGGGGAATAGGGGGGTGGCAACACAGAAGAGATACCAGAGTGGAAGATCATTAACATAGTGTTTGAATTACCTACTTTAAAATTGACGTCCATGTTGGAGTTTCAGTCACAACGGCACATGTTCGTTAGTTCATTCATATGTGAATGTGAAGATGTTCCTTGGTCGGACCCCCCTCTGTCCCTTCAGTTGTCTCACAACCCGTTTGACCCGCCACTTCCATTCATTTTGCCTTCGCAACTGCTCACCTTTGCCTTCATGTTGAGATCTCATCTACACTCTCGCTGTAGCCCCCTGTTCCGAGACTGTCCCGGGGCTTGTTCCGAGGCCCTCTGTTCCGAGACTGTCCCGGGTCTGTTCCGGGACTGTTCCGGGGCTTGTTCCGAGGCCTCTGTTCCGAGACTGTCCCGGGTCTGTTCCGGGACTGTTCCGAGGCTTGTTCCGAGGCCTCTGTTCCGAGACTGTCCCGGGTCTGTTCCGGGACTGTTCCGAGGCTTGTTCCGAGGCCCTCTGTTCCGGGACTGTTCCGACACTTGTCCCGAGGCCCTCTGTTCCGGGACTGTTCCGACACTTGTCCCGAGGCCCTCTGTTCCGGGACTGTTCCGACACTTGTCCCGAGGCCCTCTGTTCCGGGACTGTTCCGACGAGCCTTCAGCTCCAATTGACATCCCGATTCCAGACCCGTCATAGCTCTTACCAACTGGGAAGTCCTTTCTCGATTCGTGGGGAAATTATCGGTCCTTGGTGCGCAAGAAAGTGGTCTATCAGTTCTGTAATTCTTTTTATTTAGTTCTGTTGTTCAACAAGTGAGTTCGCGACCATGCAACGAAACAGCAGCCCATCAGTCGAGGGCGAAGCCATGATGAACGCCGTGACGGAAGCAATGAACAAACTGGGCGCCTTCTTCCGCGAGCCTGCGGCCTCCGGCATTCCGCGGTCGTTGTTCATGGAAGTCGACACATGGAACCCTGATGAGCCGGATGCTATCACGGCATCCGTGTTCTTCCAGGAAGTGGAGCAAGCAACCCAAGAGCTTGACGAACACAAGAGACTGCGATTCCTTCGCACCCGCCTAAAAGGTGGAGCCAAGCGATTCCTCCAGGATGGTCTTGGCGAAACCCCATACACGACCGTGAAGAAGGCCATACTGGCATGGTATGGCGAGGAAAGTCCCGAGAAGGCGACCATACGACTCTGGACAGCCCAGAGAGACCCCGACGAGTCCATCCGACGGTTCGCAGAACGACTTCTGGCCACGGCACGATCGGCTGTCCGAACTGAACCCAACCTGAACGATGCCCAACGTCGGGAATGGACAAGACGAAAGGCACTCAGCGCTTTTGTCCGCGGGCAACCGAAAGAACTCCATCTCTACTTGCAGGGTAACCCTCCGGACACCTTGGAGGATGCAGTGGAGCGGGCTGAGGGATGGGAGGACGTAATGAGAGCGAAGCAGGACTACGATGCTCGATGGGACATAACCGCTGTCAGCGGATCAAGACCTTCGGAGCCCAAGAAATGCTACTCTTGCGGAGAACCAGGGCATTTCGCAGCAAACTGCCTGCAAAAACCCAGAAGCCCGCTCCGTTACCCAAACAAACCGGCCACGTTCGGCGATCACCAGTTGATACCGGTGCCGACGAAGTTACCACCGACCGTCCCAGTGCTGCCCTGTATGTACTGTGGTGATATGTCCCACTTTCCAGTGAGTTGCCCCCACGGACTCTACGCGGCCTTGTTCTGCAATTTCTGTGGATCCCGTGACCATCTGGAGGCTGATTGCCTGAAGAAGAAGAAGACCCTGCCCATCTCAAATCCGCGAATGCACCAGGTCAGAAACATCAGCACGACCCAGGAAACCCAAGCCAATCTCACAACAAATAATGAGGACGAGCCAACCATTGAAGTCTGCGGAGACGAGCTGGTGGCCTACCAGACCGCTGTGAATTGTGTCATGAGGCCCATGATACTGATCACCGCCGGCTTGGGGAGGGAATTCCGGCGAATGGTCGTGGATACTGGTGCTGCAGTGTCTGTCCTATCAAGACCTGTGCCTGGCATTGACATCCGCCCAACAACGTTGAAGCTATGGGGTGCCGACGGACAACCACTGCCCGTGCTGGGGATCCAGGAGGTACGTACCACCATCGGTCTGGTTACGATTACGCACGCATTCTATGTCTTCCGACGACCTGACTCCGGCTTGGATCTGATCGGACTGGACCTCCTGAGGAAATTACCCCTTGGCATACGCCCGGATATCGGCGTAGTGGAGATGAAGGAACCCACCACTGGGAAGATGATCTCCATCGGCGTGGTTGCCACTGACCCGGACCTCCTCAGGCACATCCGTCAACTGAAGGGCGACGGGATGGCGCGAAAAGCCCAGAAAACCGCTCGAGCCACGAAACCCGACACCGACAACAACTACCAGGGCGGGCCAACAGTCGCTTCAACATCTGCCAAAGCCTCCGAACCTAGCGTCGACAACAACCACCAAGGCCAACTGACCACCGAACCAACACCACCCAGAAAGCAGCCGGTGGTACACCCTCCGATGTCCGATGTAGCAGAGTTCCCAATTGAGATCCGGGACAATCCCCCTTCAACCTCTGAATTGGAGCACCAGGTGCACCAGCATCTGACTCATCTGGCAGGACCCGACTCCCAATTGGTCAAAGACGGCCTGAGCCGTGTTCCTGTTGGCGCCATCATATTAAGTATGCCAAAGGAACTTCTGATAGCAGCCCAATCCTTGGACCCCTGGATCTCCACCCTGACTGCTGACCCAGAGAAGCATCGACTAAAGAAGGAGGAAGAAGTCTGGAGGAAGGAGGTCGATGTGGATGGCCAGCGGATCACGGTGCCACTGATTCCATCCACCATGCGGCGCTGGTTCCTGACCAATTGTCATCAACATCAGTGGGCCGGGCACCCTGGCATAGAAACAACCACCCGAGTCGCAAGACGGTACGGGTACTGGAAGAAGATGGTACGTGACGTCCGAGAGTTCGTCCAGAAATGCCAGGAGTGCCAGGAGAGGAACGCTTCCCCGAATTTGACACCACCAATCCAAAAACCCGACAAACTGACCGATGTCGATTACGAGGTCCAGGATGTCCTGGGGAAGACCACACGTTACCACCTCAGCATGCTCAAGCCAGCGTTTACCAACAGCGTGCCAGCCGACGCCGTCACCCCCGACGTAGCGGAAGAATGGCGCCCACCCGAGAGCCCTGCCCCTCCACCTAGCGAAGATAGTGGAGGGACGTGGTTGTCGGACCCTCTGGAATGGCCGGAACCAGTACAGACCGAAGAAAACCCTGAACCTGGGGCCCAGGGCCCCGGAAGATCCTCCAGCCGAATCCCGATTCCGATTAGGACGGCGTCCAGTCCATACGGGCTAAGACCAAGGCGCAAAACGATCGACTACGCGCAGCTCCACGCGGGGAAGATGTCAACACCTAGAACGGGATGAAGCGATTGGGGACACAAAAAAAAAAAAAAAAAAAAAAAAAAAAAAAAAAAAAAAGTTTTCAAGTTTTGGGGTATACTCGTAATTTGTGAAGTAGAATAGGGAATGTCTTACCTGTAGAATAAAATGCACGACACCAGTACTTACCTTGTTTGATTAATGACCGTGCCTCATGGGTCGGGACAGGACTGCCTTGCCACTCCCCTCTTTTCCTTTGTTTTTCCCTTGTAATGGTAGCTAAAATCTAGGATTGTTGTTCAGCGTCTGGCTCTGTGCAGAGAGGGAGGTTGTCTGCATGATACATGAGCCATTGACTGACGTACAACGGGTGAGTCGGAGCGTGAGAGGAGACTAACAGAAGGGCCGGTTTGTATGTTTCAGGGTATAGTGGGAAAATAGGAGATCAGCGAACGACACCAGAAGACTATGGCGCTACCTCGACCGCGGGTACCGTCGTCGGTGAGCAGCACGGACTTGGAGCCCGGAAGTACGGAGTGGCTGGCCGTCACCTCCACGGTCATCATGGGGCTGGGCAAGCTGGTCGCGTCCTGCGACAGGATGCCAACACAGAGGCGGATTCTGCTGCGCTGCCTAGACGAGCTTGGGGAAAGCTTGAACGTTGGCGACTCGGGGGTGGACATGAGATCAAGATCGAGTGGTGGGTCGGTGGAGGTCGAGTCCCTGCGTTGCCGAGTGATCATGATGGAACAACGGCTGCAAGCCATGACCCACCTCAACGACTCATTCGGGTCGAGCACGCATCGCGCCACCCCTCGAGGATCGTCGACACCACGACCTGACAGCAACGTGGAAGGATACCCCGCCCCTGCATTCACAGCGCCCGCCGCGGCTGAGCCGAGTATTGCCGACTCGTCGACGTCGTCCTCGGACTCCTCGTCATCTGAAGAAACCGCACGGGGATCAGACACCACCCCAGGGCAACCGCGTTCCGGCTCCTCCCGGGCCTCCACCCCTCGGCCGGTGAAGGTCGTCCTAGCTGATGGGGATGCTGGCGCTAGTTCACCCGTGGCCCCTGCCGACCCATCCAACATACCACCTTGGAACATCCGCGCCAGCGTACCTTCGACGAATGGGAGCGTCCTGTGCTGCATCTGCACGAAACGACAACACCCGCCGACAACCTACCGCTGCGGTGGCTGCAAAGTGATGTGGAATCGGCTGGTGAGAAAGTGCCGGAACCTACGACCCACGGATCCCGCCTACCCGAAGCCCTGCTCCATCGCCGAACACGAGAAGGACCGCCCACCAACCTGTGCCGCTTGCAGACGCTGGCGGTACGAGCAAGCGTGGATAGCAGCCAAACGACCTGACGCAATGCCCATCGCACCAGTCACCCCCACCGGAAGGAAAATTGCCGAGGTAGACCTCGGCCTCCGAAGATCGGAGGGGTGTAACGGGGCGGCCGATTTCAAGCGCCCCGCCAAGAAACTTCGGCGGCGGGGGACGGAACGACCCCTCTCCCCTCCGAACGCCTAACCCCAGCTGGGCGGAAGGCGTGCCCTCTTTGGATTGGGTAGGCGATGGGCGGCGCAAGACACCCAGGGAGGAGTAGAAGGGGAAGGCGACGTGACGAGCGGACTGAGAGAACTAACATCAAGCAGTCGTATCCGAACTCAAGAGAAGGAAAGTTGAAATCTCTGTTCGCGGAACGGAGTGAAGTGAACCGGGACATCGAAGTAAAGTGAACCGGGACATCGAAGTGAACCGGGACATCGAAGCGAAGTGAACCGGAACATCGAAGCGGAACACCCGACGCGTACCAAGTCTACCCCTTGTGACCCGGTGTTGTGAAAGTGACCTGAAGGAACGAGTGTATCGTGGTTCCTTCAGGGTGAGAACTCGGGAATTGGGAGATCAGCCCATTCCTATCCCGTAACAGTGGACCCTTATACGAACTGAAAATCCCCCGTCGAACCCGAGTGTTGATTCGTTCGCGCCCGATTCGACGGCCAATAGTCCAGGTTTTCCACGCACCGCCAGTCGTCGGACCTCCGTCGGAAAGAGCCTCGCCTCCTCCGACCTGGACGGCGTACCCCTGACCGAAGCCGAGCAGCGAAGAGCACATCACCCTGTTGTCTCCATCCGAAGGAGTTGGTGCACGTAAGTGGCGAAATACCTCTGTCTCGTACCCTAGCAACGCGAAAGTCGACTCCTTAAATCTGGCCCAAGCCCTGACGTGTAGTCACCAGAAAGCTGATCAGAGAATTGTAACTTGTAACCGTAGTGTTTAGTATTTTGTCTGTAGTAGGAACAGCAAAGGGAATTAGGGGAGGACATTAGTGAATCAGTTGTATTTTTCCGTTATTCCAAATCAAACACCCCTGAGCCTTCAGCTACCTCGTAAATTCATTGGCCTTCAGCCCTTCACTTTTACCTACCCACTAATTAGATTAAGTCATAGTCAGTATCCTTCTCGGCCGAGACATTCCATATTTCATATTTCGAACAATTGCGTTATTATAAACCGATATTGAACTCTTGTCTTTCACTCACGAAACCCCATTCCTCAGAGCTTAGTAAATTCAGGTGTACTTGGAGTCTATGACCGACCATCTCCGACATTCCGGACGGTAAGTGAAAGTCTTTAGTCTCCCACTAATTTATTCGCCTAGGTCTATTTCTGGATCCCTAGCCCGTTAGGTGAAACGGCGGGTTACATTTATAGAGTATCCAATGACTTTGCCAAAAAGCTGTAAACTTTCCAAATATCATTTAGGAGATAATTTACACTTGAATTATTATTTCGGATGGATTTTATTGGAAAGCGTGGAGTGAAGAGTTTCTAGGAATAGGCCCCTGGTCCTGGACCAAAATTTTCAGAAACTTAGCGATTAGTAGCGTAAAATGTAGGTATTATGATATTGGAATGGACGATTCTGAGTTTAATATGGAAAATTCTCAATCGGACCCTCTGATCCTAGAAAAGGATTAGACGAAGGGATGGATCGAGGTCGTGACAAGGAAGTCTACAGTGAGATTAACCTTGTAGAAGCGAGTGATTTTTTAGCGATAGAGCCGCAAGAGCGCGGGAATGCACATGAATAGTGTATTCTCGTACATTATAAGGTTATTCAAATCCCCTGGAACGGGGAGCATGACTGTCACCTGCTACAGGTAACGATTGACCTTTAACGAACGACCAGAATGAATGGGCGTCCGTGGTTTTGGAATTTATTACTCACGCTCTTGAGTAGCCATCTAAAATAATTAGAATATAGTAAGTATTGAAGGATTAGGACCTTAGAGAATTTAAAATGGAACCCTAACTCTAAAATTGCCACACATTTAGTATTTACTAGTCCATCTCTCCTTGGCTCATTACATGCCTCATTGCTGCAACGTTTGGGATATTTTCGTCAAAGGCAAGATCATCATATCTGTGTATTTTTTTGGTTGATTATTGCTTGAATAATCAACCTATGTTTTCATGCAGAAAGTCAATCTCTCCGATTCGGCCCAAAAATTTTTTCTGGACGTTTTAAGGTGTCTAGATCAAAATTAGAGAATGTCCGTCCGCCGTCCACGCCGACTTTGGTAGTAGAAATTATTCTAAAAATCTGAAATTATGCTCAGGGGTCCGCTCATGGCTCTATTTGGTTATCGAAGCTTTTCAACCCAATCGGACCAAATTTGGGTGGTGTAGGGGTTTAAATGTGTTTTTCGAAAAATGGATTTTTGATATTTTTTTGCAATTTAGGTGTGTGGGGTATTATTTTCCACTGAGTTCTGGACGCTGAATCCAATAAAATAGGTCCTGGAACGATTGCCATCCACTGGAAGATGTAATGGGTCAAATTGGGTATCTATTACCCATCTTGATTATGTGTTTTCGGGATTTCTGGTACCTAGGCGTGTGGGGTATCATTTTTCACTAAATGTTGGACCCTGAATCGATTGGAATGAGTCCGGGACCCGCAACACCCAACGTTTTCCCCATTTTCCCCATGTTGAAGAAATTAGTCTCCATGTCCCTGGTCCGAGGAATAACCAACCCCTGTGAAAAAATTTGCAGCGATTTTTTTTTCTTTTTCAGACTATGTAATAAGTTCCATGTTTAAAACTAAATTGGACGATTGGGAATCCTGTGAACTAGGTCTAGAACTTGAGGTCTAACATGTTCTGAAAGCATTGAAATGAGCATAAAAAAATTTGTGAAAATGTTAAGTACGGGAATAAGAGGAGGTTTCCATACTTCCGTTCCTGTCTCACGAAGGCGCGGATGACTAACCGACCAGAGGCCAAATTGTCAATGTCGAGGATATTGTTATTCGTTCGGCGATGGGTGATAAAATAAAAACGAAAATCGAAGGCCTCCAGTTTATTGAGAAATATTTCATCCCCGATGACGAGCAAGATTACACTTGTACAAGGGGTCAAAAGGTTGTGGAGCTCATCTTATTAGTACACGCTCCGTTGAACGAGCCTTAAGGTCCTTAAAGGTCCTTCGTATCTCCAAGGCAAATAGAACTTTACATTTCAGATCATTATCGATTTCGGCGAGGGTGTGTAGCCTTACTGGGCAGGTACCTACGTCATACTTGTGCAATTAGATTCGATTCGGTGCCGCATCTTCCAGCACTGATTTTGGTTGGTTATTCCTTAAATAACCAACAGAAATCAATCTCTCAGATTCGGGCCAAAATTTTTTTTTTTTCGTAGGCACCTTGAAACGCCCAAAAAACAATTTTGGGCCAAATCGGAGAGGTTGACCTTTTGCATGAAAACAAAGTGGATTATTCAAGGAATAACCAACCAAAGTCAAAAGCCTATCTGCCGTCCACACCGTTATTGGTAGTGGACATTCTTAAAAAAATCTGAAATTTGGGTCAGGGACCCGTTTCCGGTTGGTCTAGCTGGTCCTCAAAACTTTTCAGCCCGATCGAACCAAATTTGGGCGGGGTAGGGGTCAAAATGTGTATTTCAAAAAATGGATTTTCGAGGTTTTTGTTGATCTAGGCGTGTGGGGTATTATTTTCCACTATATTTTGGACGCCGAATCCAATGAAATGGGTCCCAGAACGATTGGCGCCCACTGGACGTCTTTTGGTCAAAATGGGTATCTATCTACCCATTTTGAACATGTGTATTCGAAATTTCTGGTACCTAGGCGTGTATGGTATCATTGTCCACTAAAATTTGGACGCTGAATCCAATTAAATGGGTACCGGAACGATTGGCACCCTCTGGATGAGGTTATGGGTCCAAATGGGTACCGATCCACCCATTTCGAATGCGTGTTTTTTAGATTTCTAGTGCCTGGGCGTTGGGATATCATTTTCCACTAAATTTAGGATCCTGAATCGATTAAAAAGGGTCCGGGACCCGCCACACTCACAGTTCCCCTCATTTACACCATGTTGAAGAAATGAGTCTCCATACCCCTGGTCCGAGGAATAACCAACCCGTGCGAAGGAATTTGCAGCGTTTTCTTTATTATCCGTAGTGTTAGTTGGTGGTACTAAAAAAAATTACAATTCTGACAATTTGTTCAACAGGTTATCCTAATATTTGCTGCATTCGGTATCTCAACTCGATCGCAGAGAGATTCTACAGATGAAAATCGTCCGTACAAGTTCGGTTTCAACATCGAAGGCTACCAACATAGATTTGAAGAGAAAAGTATGACTCATTCTTACAATAACTCATGAGAGTTTCAGTCGGAGTTAATCGTCTCCGTACTAAAAGTGTGAATAATTCACAATTATTGTACACCCAATTTACTATATTATATTACATGGATCTTCAAGAATATCTACCATACTTTACAGATGAGAAAGGAATTATTATGGGGGAATACGGATTCATTACTGGCGATGGCGTTTACCATTTGACAGTCTACGCGACGGATGAAAACGGGAATTTCAAAATCGTGAGGACAAAAAACATATACATTGGACTACGTAAGTACCCGCGTTCTATTATAAGTTATGCGGGGTGTTTCCCTTTTAACAAAAAATGGGTGGAGATAGACTGAAATTGGTGCAGGTTGTCACTAACTGCACCTTCTTCCCTTACACCAAGCTATTCCAAATGATAAACTTCCCAATTTTGATATTTTGATTAAAAAAAAAAAAGCTCCTTTTAATGCCATGAAACCGCGTGGATCCAATTCGGCTTATTTAAGCTTTTTACCGAAGTTTCCTTATTTTGATTTTAATCACCTAAACGCCTGTAGCGCATCTTGAAGTTACTCCTAATTATCTCAAAATGGTTCACTATTCTAGGCGGATCATTATTGTAGGAAAAAGAATCTTCTGATTCTTTGGTTTAAGCACCTACTTACTTAGATAACACAATTAATTTCCATTTAAATTAGGAACCTATCTATTTCAAAGAATCCTTGAGCAAACTCTTGAGTAGAAAACTGATTGACTTCCTTATACTATCACCTGATTAGTCAATTTTTTATTTACTTTTGCCGTCCTAGGGTGAGTTCAAGTAGAGAATTTTAAAATGCTGCAAATTCTTACACACAGGTTGGTTATTCCTCGGACCAGGCGCATGGAGACTCATTTCTTCAACATGGGGGAAATGGGGAAAACAGTGGATGTGGCGGGTCTCAGACCAATTCCAATCGATTCAGGATCCAAAATTTAGTGGAAAATGATACCCCACACGCCTAGGTTACAGAAATCTCGAAAACACATATTCAAAATGGGTAATAGATACCCATTTTCACCCATAACTCTCTTCCAGTGGGTGCCAATCGTTCTGGGACCCATTTCATTTGATTCAGCGTCCAAAATTTAGTGGAAAATGATACCCCACACGCCTAGATCGCCAAAAATCTCGAAATTCCATTTTTCAAAAAACACATTTTGACCCCAACCCCGCCCAAATTTGGTCAGATCAGGCTGAAAAGTTTCGAGGACCATCCTTGGCCGGAAACAGACCCCTGACCCAAATTTCAGATTTTTTAAGAACATTTTCTACCAAAAACGGCGCGGACGGCGTGCGGCGGACAGACATTTTGGTTTTGGTTGGTTATTCCTTGAATAATCAACTTATGTTTTCATGCAAAAGGTCAACCTCTCCAATTCGGCTCAAAATTTTTACCGCCATACGCCGTATGCCGTCCGTGCCGTTTTTGGTAGTAGAATTTTAGTTAATTTTAATTTTTTAGTAGAAATTTTCTAAAAATCTTAAATTTGGGTCAGGGGTCTGTTCCCGGCCAAAGACGGTCCTCGAAACTTTTCAGCCCGATCGAACCAAATTTGGGCGGGGTAGGGGTCAAAATGTGTTTTTTGAAAAATGGATATGCGAAATTTTGGGCGATCTAGGTAAGTGGGGTATCAATTTCCACTAAATCTTGGACGCTGAATTCAATGAAGTGGGTCCCAGAACGATTGGCACCCACTGGAAGAAGTTATGGGTCAAATTGGGTATATATTACCCATTTTGAATATGTGTTTTCGAGATTTCTGGAACCTGGGCGTGTGGGGTATCATTTTTCACAAAATTTTGAATCTTGAATTTATTGGAATGGGTCTGAGACCCGCCGCATCCACTGTTTTCCCCATTTCCCCCATGTTGAAGAAATTATTCTCCATGCGCCTGGTCCGAGGAATAACCAACCCGTGTGTAAGAATTTGCAGCGTTTTTTGATCTAGGCACCTTAATACGCCCAGAAAATTTTTTGAGTCGAATTGGAGAGGTTGACTCTTTGCATGAAAACGTAGGTTGATTATTCAAGGAATATCCTATGTTTTCAATATTCAAGGAATAACCAACCAAAATGAGCAAACAATTTTAGCGACATATTTAAATAGGATAATTAAACATTCACCGTATTGCGGAATTTTCAGCTGGAGAGAAAACGACGACTCGCGTGCCAGCTTTGAGCTCTTTACGTCCCGAGAGGGTGCAGGAAATCACGTTAAAATCTTCAGCGCCAGCACAAGGGGTGGCAGGCTGTGGCGGATGTTTGATTCCAACGACGGCATCTCCTGTCGCAGAATTGAGAGACAGAGTGGATCCCCTGCGAGGATCCAGCCAAGCAGTCACGCCCGACAGACCAGCAACATCGAAGAACGATCCAGCAGACCCAAAAGGCCGGCAGATAAAACCGCAGCGACCTCAAATCTTGTTTCGAAGCGATGCAGACGAACGAGGGTTCTCACCAGAAACTGGCCGACCAGAAAAGAGCCTGCTGCCGCCTGTCGACAGAACAAACGATCCCAAAACCCTCCCTCATGAAGTCAATGGTCTAACTATGAACGCATTTTCCCCTGAAGACCCCAAAACAGACCTGATTTCAAAAATCCCCAAAATGACTTCTGATATCCAAAACACAGAAGACCTTCAAAGTTTGTTCTATTTGTTCAATTACACACTGACATACCACGGACACAACGAATTTGGAAATCGAGCCGGCGATAAAAATGGCTCGTATTTCTTCAATGGACGGGACGGTTTCGGTAGGAATGTAACTTACGTGGCCAATGAATTCGGTTACCAGCCCAATATATCATTATACGACCTAACTGAAGGCGAGACTCCAAGAGAGCAAACAGAGAAAAACTCGACCAAGCTGCTTGGAAACGAATTTAAATGGTTTTACGACAAGAAAACTCCATCGTCAGCTAAAAAATGAGTCATGACGATTAGTTTTTTTTTTTTAATTTTTATTGGTTGTTTAAGATTATTACTTTACATGTAATATACCCTATTGAAAAATTGCATCGTAATAAAACACTTCTTGATTTCACTGTTTTGTATGTCCATCGTGGTGGACAGGCATTTTATGAACACGACTGGTTTACTCGCACTTGTGGTCGTCATCTTGTCCTTTATGACGTCTTCGCAGACGTGGATGGCGAGGTCTATTTAGCCCTTCAGCAACGGTTTTGTTCCAGTGGGTCTCATTGTGCCGGACAAAACCTTCCATTGCGTTTTTGAGACATTCCTGGGTCGTTGCAATGTTAAAGTCGGAGTAGATCGTGGAATTCCGTACGAAGGGGGAGCGTGGATAATGTTTCTCTGCAGGGTGGAGTTTTGCTGACTCTCAATTCGTCGGAATTGTGATGACGAACAAGTTCCATACATTGGTAGTGCGTACGTCCAAATTGGCCGGATCAGAACTTTGTATATTAATAGTGCCAAATGAAAGTGGTAGATGTCCTCCCGTTTTCCCAGTTGATTTCTCACCATTGGGAATGATGTGAATAGCCAATCTCGTGTCCATAATTATACTACCCAGTATATCGTGAATATTGAGTTGATACTTGGAGTATATTACTAGCCCTCACTACCCTACAGGAAGGCAGTGGTTTTAGCTTATTAAAATCTCTACTCGAACGCACGCCATCTTGGGACGCCACTTCTTGCCTCTCGTTCTTGTCTACTCAGCTCTCCTCTGAAATACTACGCGAAAATATGATTCTACACCGCTTTACAGCGACAAATAGTTGGTTATTTAATGACCAGAGACAGGCACAAAGTGGCACTTATTTTTGCGAAATGTGGCATTTATAATGTGGCAACGTGGCATTTATTCTGTTCGAAACGTGGCACTTTGAAAGACCCTTTGTGGCAAAATAAAAATCCCCTCCCCCCCCCGTTGTCATTTTATCACAGGAAACAAAGAATAACTGCTTATATGCTTTAGTTTTACTAAATAATTTTTACTAACTTATTTACATGATATTTACAAAATCAATTTTTGGCTAAAGCCAAGTATATGGACCGTTGTCGCGTTATCAACTGATAGCAATGATATCGCGCAAACGGTCGATAATCGAAAGTTTTTGTTGTTCCTTTTTGTCTCCTCCGGCTATCTTCAGTCACTTCACTTCAGTCGGTGTACATTTTCCCTCCATCCTTCCTTGTGCGTGTCCACTTTTATTTATTTTAGTTTATTTATTTAGTTTAGTTTAGCCTTTTTGTCTCCTCCGGCTATCTTCAGTCACTTCACTTCAGTCGGTGTACATTTTCCTCCATCCTTCCTTGTGCGTGTCCACTGTTATTTATTTTAGTTTATTTATTTAGTTTAGTTTAGTTTAGTTTATTTTTTTTTAGTTTATTTATTTAGTGTTTATTTATTTTAGTTAGTTTTAGTTTATTTCAATTTAGTATTTTCCCTCCTTTTTTATAAAGACAAATATGGCCAACAGGGATAAATATTTCGTGTATAATATATCGATAGTGCATATCGACTGAGCGTACTATCGATATCAGCTGATAACGCGACAACGGTCCATATTCTTGGCTTTTACCCAATTTTTATTGAAAAAAAAAAAAATGAGATGGGCTGCGAAGTTGTCCATAGTAAAATTCATTCTTCTGTCGGACAACAGGTATTTCAGTTTCGAAAAAGACCTCTCTATGTCTGCAGCGTCACTGGAGCAAATTTCATCGAGAGAACGTCGTCTGTATTCCAGTCTTCTCGCACGGTGGCCACTTCTCCTGAGTGAATGCTGGCTACTGACCTCATCTCCTCCCATCCGCAATTCCTGGAGAAGACTGCCTGCACCTTGGCCTCAATTTTTTTCCCTATCTGGCCCGGAAATGTCCTGCGACTGATCTCCTCCATCATGGAAATCCCCGTGGTCACTATTAATTCGGGTGATTGTAATTTTTCGATGATTTGTGGGATGTCTCCGAAGTAGGACTCCAGGTAAATTAGTTGTGAAAGCAACTTGGGGTCTTCAATCACCGTTTTGGCGGTTCTCACATATACGGCATCATCCTCCAGTTCCTGCACTACAGTCTTGAAGCCATCCAGGTGTTTGCGGTAGTACGAAGCAGCAGACAGCCAGGTTCCCCATCTGGTGGTTACAGGTTCTGGGGGCAGTGGAGCGTCAGGTAGATGCTCCCGGAAAACTTCAACTCTGCTCGGAGCCTCCAGGAACAGCTTCTTTCCCATAGAATCCATAGATTTCCTTAAAAAGAAAAGAAAACATAAACATTGGATATGTCACCTGATCCAATAAAAAGGCCGATCAATCAATTAATGTGACAGGCTAAAACGAGGTGCACTTGTAACCCGTCGTTTTCACCTAACGGGCTAGGGATCCTAAAATTGACCTAGGCGAATATATAGTGGGAAATTAAAGGCTTTTACTTACCATCAGAAAAGTCTGCCAACGGTAGGTCAAGGACGTCAAGTACACCTGAAGAGTATTCTAGGTTGTCCAAAGATGTACACCAGAATTTACCAAGCTCTGAGGAATGGGGTTTCGTGATTGAAAGGACAAGGATTCAATAAGGACTTTTAATAAACGCAAATTGACAGAAATACGAAATACGGAATGTCTCGGCCGAGTAGGATATTGACTTAGACGTAACTTAATTATTGGTTAGGCAAAGGTGAAGGGCTGAAGGCCAAATGAATTTACGGGGTAGCTGAAGGCTCAAGGATGTTGAATTGACAAACAAACGGTAAAAATGAAAGTGACTTGTTAGTGTCCTCCCCTAATCCCTTTCTCCTTCTCTCAACATATGACAGACAAAATGCAAAATAATACGGTTACAATATACAACTCTACGATCAGCTTTCTGGTGACTAAATGTCAGGGCTTGGGCCAGATTTAGAAGATTAGACTTTCGCGTTGCGAGGGTACGAGACAGAGGTATTTCACCACTTACGTGTACCAACTTCTTGGGATGGAGACAACAGGGTGATGTTCTCTTCACGAGATAGAGGTATTTCACCACTTACGTGTACCAACTTCTTGGTATGGAGACAACAGGGTGATGTTCTCTTCACTGCTTGGCTTCGGTCAGGGGAACGTCGTCCAGGCCAGAGGAGGCGAGGCTCTTTCCGGCGGAGGTCCAACGACTGGCGGTGCGTGGGGAACCTGGTCTATTTGCCGTCGGTCGTGCGCAAACGAATCAACACTCGGGTCCGACGGGGGATTTTCAGTTCATATAAGGGCCCACTGTTTCGGGAGAGGAATTGGCTGATCTCCCAATTCCCGAGTTCTCACCCTGAAGGAACGACGATACACTGTTCCCTTCAGGTCACGTCCACAACACTGGCTTCACAAGGGGGTTGATTTGCTCCGCTCCGGTTGCTCCGCTCTGCTTCGCTTTGCTCCGCTTCAGTTGCTCCACTCCAGTTGCTCCGCTCTGCCCCTGCTCCGCCTCGTCCTCACGAGATTATGGCGAGCAGGGGGGGCACAACTTCGCTTCACTTGAGTTCGTACACGACTGGCTCGGCAGCCTTTCCCCAGTCCACTCGTCCAGTCGCCTTCCCCTCCTCCTACTCCCCGGTTGCCTCCCGCCACCCGGTTGCCCGACCAATCCGATGAGGTCACCCCTTCCGCCCAGCTGGTTCAGGCGCTTGGAGGGGAGGGAGCTCGATCCTTACCCCGCCGCCGAAGTTTCTTGGCAGGGCTCTGGGATTCTGCCGCCCCCTTACACACAAACTTAGATAACTTACTTAGTGCTTCTTGAACAGTTTGGACGATGGTCGAGGAATCTGTCTCGTTCAACTGGGCGACATGGAGAAGATAGCCTTTGTGGGCAGCTTTACCATCCAACTTCTCAACTACTACGTTAGCAATGTATCTGCCAAGCGAGTCTGTAGCTTCGTCGACACTTAGCCAAATCCTGGAATTGCCAATTTCTTTCCGCATTTCAATAATTTTTCACACTAATGAAATGTGGATGGCAATTTCTGAATCCTCATGGCAGACTACGTACACCAAGTCGTCGGCAAATAAGCCAGAAAATTGTGGCTCAGCTGGTAGGGGTATGTCGTGGCAGTAGAAGACAGGTACGGAGCAAGTACGCTGCCTTGTGGTACAGAAGGGCGAATCTGCCGAACGGTTGAGGTTTCATTTTGAATATTGACCTCAAAAGTTCGGCCATCATGATAACTGCTCAGGAGGAAAATAAATTGCTGGGAATATGGGGTTGAATTTTGAACAGAAGGCCTTCGCGCCTAACTCGGTCGAATGCTTGCTCCGTGTCAAAAAATGCAGTACGACATACTTTGGCATCATGGAATGCTTGTTTTATGTAATTCGTAAACCGTTGGAGTTGTAAGGGACAGGATGATGATTCTCGGAATCCGTACTGAACGTTAGGTATGAGATTTTTTTTTGTATGAGATGTTTCGTATACCTTTTGAGATATGGCAACAGATGTCTCTCGAAGATTTTCGCAAGTGTCGGTAATAAACTGATTGGTCTGTACGATGAAACGTCATTTTCCGGCTTGTCTGGTTACGGCATGTTATGACGATTAGTGAGGTTCTCGTTTCGACCGACATGATCAACTTATAATTATTGTGAATTCAATTTCGGTCTAACATTTATCGAAGATGTTGATAGAAGTCTTTTGAGTCGAATCAGTCAAAATTTGAAAATGGTCATCTCACGACGTAATTTCACTGCGGGAAACCATTGAATTTATTACTGAAAATCATGTGGCAACTTCAATGAGACCGTTAGTGACAATCAACTGAAACTTTACATGTTGAAGGTATCGAAACGCCAGTGCAGTTGAGAAAAGAATGGTCTTAAACGCGAGTAGAGTTGTGATTCGCACCCGGAATTCTTTTCTGGTCGTTAGATTCAATGGAAGTTATAGTTTATTTATTTATTTTTGTGACTAGCATTAGCTTACTGAATATTTTTGAGCGACAACAGAATCATGGTTTACCCCAGGGATGGCCAACCCGCGGCCCGCGGGCCGCATGCGGCCCGCGAGACCGATCACACTTTTATAAAATATATTCACTTATATATTATAATGATCAAAGTTGTGAAAACTAAGGTATTAAAATATGTATTACTTTTGCAAAAATTAACCTTTTATATTATGAGGTTTATGGGCCATAAAAATATACATACTAGAAAAAGGAAATAAGATAATATAGAAAGTTTTACTGACCAACAAACGCGCCGAATAAGCTCAAAGCAATCAAAGCATTTCAGAAGAAACTATTGATATTTGGAATATAATAATTGGGGCAATTGGAAAATAATAATGCTTGCCACTTTCCATTGTTGAGCGAATTTAAGAAATCAAAATGTATTAGTTACATCAAATATTCTAAAGAAATAAGAAAACTTGCAGGTGCTTTTGAAAGCCAATTCGGTAATTTAGAGTTGGAGAAATATAAGAAAATTTTTGAAATATATTCATCTCCATTTCATGTTGAAATAGAGTCGGCCCCAGAATATCTTCAAATGGAACTCGTGGACTTACAGTGCAATATTGAATTAAAACACATTTTTGAGACATCAGCATCAAAAATTGATTTTTACAACACTTACGCCACAAATGAGAAATTTTCAAATTTGAGAAATATGGCACAAAAAATTGTTAGCGCTTTTGGTTCTACTTACACATGCGAATCGTTCTTTTCGAAAATGAAATTAACCAAAAATAAAACACGCTCAAGCTTAACGGACGCTAACCTGGAACACCAATTACGAATTGCAAATACCCAAATTGAGATCGATTTGCAAAAGCTAAGTGAAAAAATGGAGAAACAAATATCGCACTAATAAAATATATTTTTCAACTGATTTCACTTGGTTCTTTTTTTCATTTTTGTTTATATATTACTTAGATTTACGTATATATTTCTTTACAATGTTCGTAAAGTATCATTATTATTATATTATCTATTTATCCTTGTAAAACAGTAGTAAACGCTTCAATAAAAACTCATTAATGTTTTAATATTTCACTCAAAAAAAATCCCTATACTCTATAGTCTATATCTAAAGTCTATATAGTGTATCTAAATCTTATATAGGGATGTGGCCCGAGGAGTTGTGATGCATTTCCAAAGTGGCCCTCAAGATCGTTTGGGTTGGCCACCCCTGGTTTACCCATTTCCGCCACAATTATGACAAGTCGCCAGTAAATCACTGCTATGCAGCTCAAAAGCTGTTTTGGCTCCAAAGGAAATAAAGAATTAGATTTTCAGCAACGACTAAAATGCTCTTTATTCCCCAAAACATTTACTTGAAGATAAGCATAACATTCAAAACAGAATAAACCCATGTACAGTGAATAACGTTCAAAAATAATTACCCCGGTTGATCATAAAGTTGGTAAAATTTCAGAAACATGACTTCAAATAATAACAAAGAGTTCGAAATATAAGTGGAGGAGCGATACGTATATTTTGATTTTGTCGGCCAAGGTCATCATTTATTTCATCAAAGCTGAGACGACGGCCTTGGCGTTGAGGGATTTAAGGTCCGTGTACGTTTGACCGGTTCCAACGAAAACAATCGGCTGTCCGGTCAAGTAAGTCATCGAAATGGCCGCTCCCACCTGGAAAGAAAAGGACATTTATTACATCAATAACGTGAACAAATTTTCAGTTGCGTTGAGTTGTTTCGTTGAAGTAAAGTTATCACGAACCTTATCATCGATGGTGTCAAACTTAGTCAACACGATCCCGTCAATCAGATGAGGTTTGGAAGATTGAGAAAAGTCCGCGAGCGACTGGTTGAATTTGGTTAGTTGGTCGACGGCTTCATTTCCAACCAACGCCTCACCAACAAACAGGACCAAATCGGGCTCGTTCACTTTGACCAGCTGCATCGTAAATCAAGAAGTTTATATCTCATATAAAATAGTGAAATCACTATTAAGTAAATCAATATGGTGGATTTCAATTTTAACTCCCAATTGTGACAACCAGTTCGGCATCACGTTTCGGAGACGATCGTACTCTTGGATGGAAAGGTAAATAAGGAAAAACGCTGCAAATTCTTACACAGGGGTTGGTTATTCCTCGGACATTTAAAAATAGATTCAATAGGTAGAAAAAAACCTCTTCCGGTGGGCGCTAATCCCAAAAACAAAAATATTCGAAATGGGTAGATAGGTACCCATTTTGGCCCATAACCTCTTCCGGTGGGCGCCTATCGTTCCGGGACCCATTTCATTGGATTCAGCGTCCAAAGTTTAGTGAGAAATGATACCCCACACGCCTACGTACTAGAAAGTACACGCTATGGGGTCGATTCTACAACACATTAGCAACAAAAAGTGACTGCCGGACTTATTTACATGATATTTACAAAATCAATTTTCAATTTTTATTGAAAAAAAAGAATGAGATGGGCTGCGAAGTTGTCCATAGTAAAATTCATTCTTCTGTCAATTCAAGGTCCATAATTTAGTGGGAAACTAACAACCTCTTTGTTAGCTCATACAAAACTTGTGGTAACCAAGCCTTTCGCTGATGATTCGTGCAACAAACTTCGCGAAATTTGTGAAAAACTCAAAGAAAGTTCTGTTTCCCAATTAGAGATGGCAGACAGCCATCTTTAAATTTTTAAAGCCATTTTTAAATCTTATGACGCACTGACGCACTCCACCTTCAGTGATATTGTTGTCCCCGTACACTTCACAAAGCTGCGGATAGATTTCTATCGGTTTTGCAGTTTTTTTTTTTGCAATCAGAAACCTTATTACTGCACGCAGCTCGCGGGATTTTCAATTAGCGCAGACATTTCAGACCACCACAGTATCTGAACGGTACACAGCATGAACCTCTGTCTAGCATGGCTAAAAACATATTTAAGCTAATAAGTAGATTATTCCATGCACGCATGCGTGGCTAGATCATGGGAGAAGGAGTCTCCTCATTTCATGGGCTAGATGTTGACTGAGCTGCGCAACACTGACTCCAAGATGGCCGCGCTAGCCCCGCCCCTAGCGGACAAGGACGAAAACGTAATCTACTTGCCTTCCTACTTCCTTTATTTACATGATATTTACAACATAAATTTGCAATTTTTATTGAAAGAAAAAAGAATGAGATGGGCTGCGATGTTGTCCATAGTAAAATTCATTCTTCTGTCAATTCAAGGTCCAAAATTGAGTGGGAAATGATACCCCATACGCCAAGGAACCAGAAATCTCAAAAACACACATTTGAAATGGGTAGATAGGCAGCCATTTTGACCCATAACCTCATCCAGAGGGCGCCAATCGTTCATTTCATTGGATTCAGCATCCAAAATTTAGTGGAAAATGATACCCCATTTGAAAGCATTTCAAACAGCTTAAAAAAATGGGGAAACTGGTGGGTGCGGCGGGTCCCAGACCCATTCCAATCGATTC
This sequence comes from Cyrtorhinus lividipennis, assembly GCA_019603395.1. Lineage (NCBI taxonomy): Eukaryota > Metazoa > Arthropoda > Insecta > Hemiptera > Miridae > Cyrtorhinus > Cyrtorhinus lividipennis. Next base: position 22,825,705 of record CM034005.1, on the reverse strand, counting down.
AGGGTCCGAAATTTAGTGGAAAATGATACCTCACACGCCTAGGTACCGGAAATCTCGAAAACACATATTCAAAATGGGTAATAAATACCAAATTTGACCCATTAACTTCTTCCAGTGGGTGCCAATCGTTCCGGGAACCATTTCATTGGATTCAGCGTTCAAAATTTAGTGGAAAATGATACTCCATTTGCTTAGATCACCAAAAATCCATTTGTAAAAAGAAAAAAAAACCTTTTTGATTTTGATTATTCAAGGAAGAAACAACCAAAAGCAAAACTTTTGACTATTTCGTCAAACGTACATGAAATTGGAGGAAAGCAGTAGCATTCAGAGATAATCTGAACAGGTAACTCAATGAATCATACCTTGGCCAACGCCCTCATCAGAGGCTCGTTGTCTTGCATTCTCCCGGCAGTATCAATCAATACAACGTCTGTTTTTGATTCTTTAGCGTGATAAATAGCTTCCATGGCGATACCGGCTGCATCTTTGCCTGAAGCGAACATAGAATACATACGATGTCATCTTGGTTTATCTTGAGAGTGACCAAGGACCTAACCTTTAGAATAACTTGATCTTTTTAACCTACCATATCCCTTTTCGTACAGCCTCACCATCTGTACTCCGTTGTGTTTCTCTGGAGGGTGAAGGGCGTTCAAATGACGCATGTGAGTTCTCAACTGCTCGACAGCTCCAGCTCTGAACGTGTCGCAAGCAGCTATCAATACTGACAAGTTATTTTCTATGAGCCAGAAACAGATCTGAAATTAATCAAGGTACATCAGTATATCGACTCGATCAACATACAAATCATTCAAGAGAAAGTACGAGTAAGTGATTTCTGAATATCGTGGGAGCACCATGCCAATTCAATCAATTCTAAGCTTAGGAAAATAATACCTGTTCTGCTTGAAATACGTAACTTCATGTCAGACAAAACAAAAACATTGGTTTATAACGCACTAATCCAATCTCAACTGCTATATGGTGTAATAATATGGGGGTTTGCACATGATAATAAATTAAACAAAATTGTAATTACGCAAAAACTTCTAATCAAAATACTCTTCAAAAAGCCCCTCAGGTTTTCCTCGGATTTGCTATTTAAAGTCACACAAATTCTTAAATTCAAGAGTCTGTTTGAGAAAACCACTCTGATTGTAATGTACAAAAATTACCTAACGAACAATACTAATATTGTGAAAAGTACGAATAGAGTCGCAAGCAAATTGGCTTTAGAAATACCCAGACGCTTCACGTCGGCCGGTCAGAGATCCTTCTTTTACCTAGGTGTTCAGACGTTTAATAAATATAAATTCGAAAATAAAACGCAGCCTGTCTCATTAAAAAAATTCAAATTAGAAATCAAAAACAAATTTAGGTTCTTACAATCTCGGACAATTTGTTTACAGTAAGTTCCAGGTTAGAAAGTATTGCAAATCCTAACATAAGTAAACACTGAGGAATGTCTCGGAGAAGGGTCGTATCTTGTGATAGAGTACATCTCTGTCTTTTTCTTTACTTCAACTGCTTGTATAGGTGGATCTTTAATTAATTTTTTTTCTGGCCCTTGAGGTCCAGATTTCATTTAATTCTCAATTAGCATTAATTTGACATGTAAAATCTATATTAATTAGGGATAATTTTAGGAGCGGAAGTATAATGCGATTTTGTCTTACTAACAAAATGTAACACTGCAACTCCAACCCCAGCACAAGTTTTCTTACAGGGGTTGTAGCATTTGATAATTGTAATGTGATTGTTCTGTATATAGTTATGAATAAATGCATTATTTGAAAAAAAAAAAAAAAAAAAAAAAAAAAAAAAAAAAAAAAAAAAAACGTCAAGTACTGACGGTTTCCTGGTATACCTACATGAACAGGCTGCTTGAACTTTTCACAGAGGAGAAGGTGAGAAGATCATTCGCCGATGATACTGCGTACATTTTGTCTGGCAATGGCTGGGACCAAGCAATCAGAGAAGCTGAACAATGCATCGCGAAGTCTCAAGAGTGCCTCACGGAGCTCGGGATGAAAATCAATGCGTCCAAGACTGGTTTTATCGCATTTTCAATGAGAGAAGCGAAGGTTCCTAATATTGGGAGCCACAGAGTAGAATGCGATCACTGGGAACTTAGCCTTTGTCCGACGATCACGCAGGTATCTCCGACTTGATATTTGGGGGTGGATGTAGATCAATGTTTTCGTTGGGATCAGCATGAGAAGAACCTGACATCGAAGATGAGAAAATTGGTGTATGTGTGTCGGGAAGTAAGGAATTTCTTGTCAAACGAAGTGCGGAGGATGCTCTATTTTGCGCTTGTCCAGTCTCGGTTGATTTACGGTGTATCGTGTTGTGAGGAGACGCAGTGTACCTCGTGCAAAAACTTCTCATCAAAGTCCTGCTGAAGAAGCCATCTCCAGAGCCATCTACTCAACTGAAGCTCTTTTTGAAGAATTTAAGGTGATGAAGTTCAGAGATCTCCGAGACACAGCCACCATCATAGACCAGGGACCATCACTTTCAGGGATGCTCAGGGAAATGAGCTTCAATTCCTGGAAGAAGGATGCACCAGAATACGGGAAAAACACCTGCTGAAAATCCCTTTTTGGAAAACCCTACACGGTCAACAGGCGTATGACTACAGAGGTGCCTGCCATTTTTGCGTATGACTGCCATACAGCATTTGAACATGAATCCTTCAAAAAGAAGCTCAAGGCCTATGTAGGAGGAGAGAACAAATCATAAGTCATTCCAGTGGTTTCAACCGTTCATCACGTGTACAATAAGTAAATATTATTACCCTTCATAAATTTTCCAAGCACTTAGGCATAACGTATTCATAAGAGAAGAGAGTAGATATGGAACTCCTTCCCCACAGCACAAGTCTTGTGACTTCCAGTGAGGAGTAGGACTATAATCATGTCTTATAATGTACACATTTTTACAAGTAAAAGCAATTTAAAAAAAAAAAAAAAAAACCTTGGCAAGGTTGGTGGATTTGCCGACGCCATTAACACCGCAAAACGCCATTGTGAATGGGCGGCCGGTTCTCTTAGCTTCCAACGCGTCCCTCAGAATGTCAACTCGACGTGTTGGCGACAGAATTTGTACAAGCGACTCGGTCATGGTAGTTTTCACTGTAGTGGCAACGCTGTCGAAGGTACCCAATACCTGAAAGTGGTATCTTTCAATAAAATACAGCTCTGTCGGTAGTTGAAACAACAATATACACAAATGACACCTTCCGCGGCTATTTCAAGTTCCAAAATAACGATCGAAACTCATTGTAACTTTTTTTCTCCTCATCTCCTTGAGTGGGGACGGGTTTAGCCTACAGCAAGCGCGAAAAACTTGGATGGTTGGACCACCAGAGTGGTCACCCATCACGAAGCATCTCAACTCCGAGGATAATTCTACAGTATGCAGACAATTTCAAGTAAAATCTTACTTTTCCTTCGAGTTTAGCTGCGACAGAGTCACAAAGCTTAGCAGAAATGTCAGCGGCGACGTTTTTCGAGATGAGATGATCTTTCAACTTTTCCAGAACTGGATCCATGTCTTTTTGAGACAAATTTTTAGATCCCACTAGAGTTCTAGAATCAAAGAGCGACAGTAATGAAGCAATTCATATTTTGCACTTGTAAACCGGAAACATCTGAATTCAAATAACGTACTTGAAAATGGAAAACACGCCGCCTGACTTGATCGGCTGTTCCTGTCGTTTTGGACGAATTTCTTCGTCAGATTCTTCTTCTGACTCGTCTGAACCGCTTTCTACTTCCAAATCACGAATACCACCAACCATTCGCCCTACCATCTAATAACGAGTAGATTAGTACCACGTACAATCAGACAAACTTTACATAAAATTCAGGATAACACTTACGCTGACGTCAGCATTGATTTCGTGGCTTTCTAGAGGCTTATCTTTCGTTCTTTCTAAATCGGGTAGGTCTTTGGGGGAACCACCTAAATCCCAGATCCTCGGCTTCTTTCCTTCCTTGGCCGGCTTAGGGCTTTTGCTGGGACAAAAATTGATCGTTTCATGTAGAATTCACATATCGTTTCTAGGACCCCTCTCCTTCACATGTCAAACATATGCCCTGATTTGATACGAGGAACTAAGGCTGGCCGTCCACTGGACGCGAATTCGCGCGAAGAGGCGAAGAGAATCAAACATATTTGATTCCAAACGAGCGAACTGGCGAACCTGGCGATGGAAATCGATAAATCGATCATGACGCTTGCAGTGGACGGGGTCCTATACAAATAATAGTGTTTGTTAAGAGGCGAACTCTTCGTTTAAAATCGCGTACTTCGCCTCTTCGCGCGAATTCGCGTCCAGTGGACGGCCAGCCTAACGAAATGATTTGAGAGTGGAGACTTAGAAGCATTCTAGAAAGAAAAACTACCAACTCACTTCTGCTTAGCCTTTTTCGCGTTGGGGCTACCGATTTTCTGAGCAAGTTTGGCTCTATTGGCCAATATCTCTTCTTCTTTCGACAAGGAGCCATTTTTAACAGGTTTTGGCTCCTCAATCGTTTGAGGCACTTCTTGAACGGTTACTTGCTTCCCTAAAATTCAGAAAATAAAGTCAAAGCTGTTCACCTTGTTGAATCCTGTTGAATCCACTGGAATGTTGAAAACGTCATCACCTTTTTTCTTAGGAGCATCGTCGCCCTTCCTTTCAATCATCGATGCAACAGTCTTCTTACTCTTCTGCGAGTCTTCGAATTTTCGCATTGCCTTAGGAACATGTTCCTGAGTTCTACCCCATTCCTCCCACTCAGCCAGAACGGCTTTGAATCGTGACTCAAAATCGAACCCCTGATGAGAAGACACAAACAATGTCAAGAGGGAAACAACATGGAAACACGCATTTTGAATTCAATTAAACTCACATCGTATAAGTGCCCAGCAGACAACTCGTTCTTGTAACGATCCCTGAATTCCAGATGGATCGCGTCGAGGAATTTGTCGACGTAAGATAACTGGAGTATTTTCTGAAACGCTACCACGAAAACAAGTTCAAACTCGTTGTCCAGGCGGTATCTCAGAGTCAAACTCTTGTCGTCGTAGCTGCTCAACCCAGATCGTTCCTAGAACGTTCGGAAAAAATTACGCTGTTGAGAGGAAGAGATGACAAGTACTTTGTAGAAATTACGTAATCCAGGTAAAACTGACACAGATCCATATGTTTGAGACACATTCAAGGACTCACGCCTCGTTCACCTACATTATAATTTATAATATACCAAGTCTTGAAAGGGGTTTCAAAAAACAACGAAAGAACCCACCGAACGATTAATAACGATCGACTGCAAAACTAATTACGAAGTACTTACTTGAAGGATTACTGATTTGATAAGAGCATTGACAGAAGGCGTGAAGATCTGCGACGTGCTTTGGAAGCACCACAAGACGATTCCGCCTTTGCTGAATATGGTGAACAAATCCAACATTTTTGTCAGGGAAATTAATTGACGACACTAAACACAGACGACGCTACAATCACAGTAATATGGAAAGAATAGGTAATGAGCACAATGACGTTGACAACAACGACCCAAGAAGGTTATTTGGCTGGCAGGTTCCAATTGACACAGCACGCAACTCGTGGGTAAGGACGTTCCGATACTACCGATATGGGTAGGTATCGATACTTTTGTTTCGATACTACTGGTATCGTGTTGGTATCGAATCATCCGATATTATACTAGTATCGAAAGAAAATCTGCAGTATCGATATCGAACCAGTCAGGTCGATAAAGACACTGATGAGAAGAACATTAAAGCTTTTAAAAAATATTAAAAAAATAAGAGGGAAAATGAAGTGGGAATTTTCGTTCCTTGAGTAGGGATTTTTTAGGGCCTCAGTGGGAAAAACCAGCCAAAGGCCGAAGTCGTCTGGCAACACTGATTATTCGATTATCTTCGGTTGTTATCTTCGATTGTTCGGTTATAGGTAGATACCTACTTTGACCCAGAACTGTTGTGAAAACTTCGAACATGGGGGAAACAGAGGCTGTGGCTGGTGCCGGACCCATTCCAACCGAAGGCGCGTATATATATTATAGAAAATTGCGGGAATCTCTAATCAAGAGGGCAAGGCCATAGAGCGATATATCGATTGCAACGCTATATCGATTTTTGCGAGTAAGTGCACTTATGTCATGATTCAACGGGAATTCTATTGATGGAAATAATGATCTTGAGGGAGGTTGAGACAGGAATCGACAAAATATCGATTAATGAAACTTGAGTAAATCTATGCGCCGATGTACGATGAGTAGGAAATCAGTAGGTACGTCCCCAGACAAGTTTAAAACAAAATGTACCAATACGTAGGATAATTCTGGATTTTTTAACGGAATATTTCCTCGGATGTGACCCTACGTTCGCTGTGCAGCACAGAATACCCCATCTGCTGCTACTGTGCGGGCGCAAATAGGTAGATGTTATTAGTTACTATACATCAACTGTTCGTATTTTGGTTGTTGTATGTAGTAACAATTTGTAGTAACCTTTGGAAATTAGGCTTTATTATTCACAATAAACGTAGAACAGAAATATGAAGTTGTTACAGAAATGGAAAGAGTACAAACATATGTTACTAATAAGATAGCAACTGATAACCGTTGTTATAATAACTGGATGAATCATAACATTCTTCCATCCTTTTAAAATTTTAGTTCATAGTCTTTCAAACGGACAGGAGTATATCGCTCTCTTGCAGAACGGCGCAGATTTGTGTCGGTCAGAATTTCTGGACCCCTTTGCTGATTTTCTTCTGGTTGCGAAATAGGGTCGGAGTCGTGTTGCTCAGCTGTGTCAGTTAAAATAGGGTCGGAGTCGTGTTGCTCAGCTGTGTCAGTTTCCACTGATTCTGGTACCATTGTCGTCCCACCATGAGGTGCCAGGTGCTTCAATGACACTGTCGTCTCCCGTCCATCATCAAGGAGAACCTTGGCGTACTGTGGGTTGACTTCCAGGATCTCGACTTCCTCGACTAGTGGATCATACTTGCTAGTTCGTACGTGCTTCTTCATTAGCGCTTTGTTCGATGGTGAAAGCCAAGTCGGAAGCGAAGTACCATTAGCCGATCTCCTGTTGTGGCGGAACATCCTCTCGTGAGGCGTTTCGTTTGTTGCCGTGCATAGTAGGGATCGAATGGAATGCAGTGCGTCTGGGAGCACCGATTCCCAATCAGAAGGGTCCAGTTTCCTGTGTTTGAGAGCAAGTGACACCGTGCGCCAGATAATGCCGTTTTGCCGCTCGATTTGGCCGTTTCCTGTAGGGTTATAAGGGGCCGACATGGAAGTGGCCACTCCTCGGGTGTGAAGAAAGTCCTGCAGCTCCTTTGATGTGAATGAGGTTCCTCGGTCAGTGTGCACATAGGAAGGTAAACCAAAAGTGGTGAAAAGGCTAGTCAGGCAGTCAATTACAGTTGAAGAGTTCATGTTGGGACAAGGATAGGCAAAAGGGAACCTTGAATACTCATCAATGATAGTTAAGAGGTATTTGTTCCTTGATTTTGATGGAAGTGGGCCCTTGAAATCCATACTGATTCTCTCGAACGGATGCATGGCTTTCACTAAAGTGAATTTTGAATTCTTGTAAAATTGAGGCTTTATAGTGTTGCAAGATGGGCACGACGCTGTCATCTTTTTAATGTCCTCGACTGAAAAGGGCAAATTACGAGTTCTTACCCAGTGAACCATTCTCGTGACTCCAGGATGACATAGGTCACAGTGAAGGGAATATAATAGGTTTGATTGAGTGGCGTTACATGCTCTAGAGAATATATCCGCTACCTGGTTCTGTTTTCCCGGCCTGTATATTATCTCATAATTATAGCATGACATCTCCAACCGCCACCTCTGTATTTTCTCATTCTTGATTTTATTTTGATGTGCCATATTAAACATGAACGACACAGAACGTTGGTCAGTTATGATTTTGAAGAATCTTCCGAGTAAGTAGTATCTCCACTTTTTCAGGGCGCTTACAACAGCATAATAAATTGTAGTAACAATTTGTAGTAACCTTTGGAAATTAGGCTTTATTATTCACAATAAACGTAGAACAGAAATATGAAGTTGTTACAGAAATGGAAAGAGTACAAACATATGTTACTAATAAGATAGCAACTGATAACCGTTGTTATAATAACTGGATGAATCATAACATTGTACAAGAAGGAAATTCTTACTAGAAATGGGAAATCTCAAAATGAAAGGAGATACCAAGGAGCATGGAAGAAATTTTCTCCCATGCCAAGGAGGGGTTGGCCCTCACTTCCAGTGTACAAATGGAAACATTTAAAATTAGCAGCCGCCATGGGGTCGATTCTACAACACATTTGCAACAAAAAGTGACTGCTGGACTTTTCTTAAAAGAGACTTCGTTTCCCAGTTAGGGATGGCAGACAGCAAATTGTTCCCACTCAGCGACTTCTCCCCCTGGTCAGTTCCTCTTGTGGGTGTTACAGTTGGTTTAACGTAATCATGACCAAGGTCATCAAACGAACCTAAGTGGTCCCAAAATTTGACAGTAAGTAATAAGTATAGACATTGCAAGGTGCTTAGATCAAAATATTTGGGAACCATAGTAACATTGATGGATGGTAATGACACCACAGTTGTCAGGTGTTTAATCAATCAGGTGATCACCTTCTCGGAACTTCCATTTGCTTGGAAAACTGAGGTATATATAGGACTTTTACACTCTTTACATTTGGCCTGGGGGCCCTACGCCGGGAGGAAATTTTGACCAGGGACTCGTTTTGGGCTCTAGTAAATCCTCGAAATTTTTCCACTAAAATCCCGATCGGACCAAATTGGATGCAGCTCATAATATCCCATTTGCTGCTGCTGTGCGGGCGCGAATAGGTAGATGTTATAACCCAACTATTCTTTTACTGTTTGTATTTGTAAGTAATAAGTATAGACGTTGCAAGGTGCTTAGATCAAAATATTTGGGAACCATAGTACCATTGATGGATGGTAATGACACCACAGTTGTCAGGTGTTTAATCAATCAGGTGATCACCTTCTCGGAACATCCATTTGCTTGGAAAACTGAGGTATATATAGGACTTTTACACTCTTTACATTTGGCCTGGGGGCCCTACGCCGGACGGCAATATGAGTGCCATCGATCCTGAGCCCCTTTTTAAGGGCCGTGGGCCAAACGGCTACAGGATGGCGGGCCAAACGGCTACAGGATGGCGATATGGAATAAGGGCCGGACGGCGATATGAGTGCCATCGATCCTGAGCCCTTTTTAAGGGCCCCTAAAAAGGGCCGTGGGCCAAACGGCTACAGGATTGAACAACTTTTTCTTAAGTTGTTGCTCTGTTATGCCACTTATTTTTAGAATAACTGCTCATGTGCTTTAGTTTTACTAAATAATTTTTACTAACTTATTTACATGATATTTACAAAATCAATTTTCAATTTTTATTGAAAAAAAAATGAGATGGGCTGCGAGGTTGTCCATAGTAAAATTCATTCTTCTGTCAATTCAAGGTCCAAAATTTAGTGGGAAACTAACAACCTCTTTGTTAGCTCATACAAAACTTGTGGTAACCAAGCCTTTCGCTGATGATTCGTGCAACAAACTTCGCGAAATTTGTGAAAAACTCAAAGAAAGTTCTGTTATTGTGAACTTTTGATTTTCACGGACTTTAGCATCGACATCTTGACAAGTTTGGTAGTCACTATGCTGGGTCTCCCACTTCGATCTTCGTCATGAACATTGGTTCGGCTATTTTTAAATCTTATGACCCACTGACGCACTCCACCTTCAGTGATATTGTTGTCCCCGTACACTTCACAAAGCTGCTGATAGATTTCTATTGGTTTTGCAGTTTTTTTGCAATCAGAAACCTTATTACTGCACGCAGCTCGCAGGATTTTCAATTGGCGCAGACATTTCAGGCCATCACAGTATCTGAATGGTACACAGCATGAACCTCTGACGAGCATGGCTAAAAACATATTTAAGCTAATAAGTAGATTATTCCATGCATGCATGCGTGGCTAGATCATGGAAGAAGGAGTCTCCTCATTTCATGGGCTAGATGTTGACTGAGCTGCGCAACACTGACTCCAAGATGGCCGCGCTAGCCCCGCCCCTAGCGGACAAGGACGAAAATGTAATCTACTTTCTGGATGGCCCTAATAACTTATTTTTGTGACATAATTACGTTTCAAGTGAAAAAAATGAGACATTTCTCCATAGAGGTGGTTTTTTTCATAAAGGAATGTACCAAATTACACAAACTTGATTGGTAAGGTGCCAACTATTGAACTATTTTTCATGCTAAAAATTGAATTATGACTTTTCCGCGGCTCTAGGAACGAATTTCGGCATTTCAAGTTCTACCATAATATGTTTTTAGAATCACTAGACAAAAATGTTAGAAAGTCCAAAACAAGCTCCAGTTGTCGGTTCCTATTTACGGTTCAAATCATTATTATTATCAGTATTACAAGTTATCTTCTTCTGTTACTGCGATTTTCGTTTTATACTTCACTGTCTCACCCTTCACGTTCGTGGAAATCGGTATTTTCGCAAGAAAACCACGATTTTGGTTAAATTGTTCCCCTTTAGTTGGTAATGCCCTGAATAACCAAACTAAGTTTCCATGCAAAAAGTCAATGTCTCCGATTTGGCCCAAAATTTTTTCTGGGCGTTTCAAAGTGTCTAGATCCAAGAAGTCAGATGTCTGTCCGCTGTTTTGGTAATAGATAATTTTCTAAAAATCTGAAATTTTGACCAGGGACTCGTTTTGGGCTGTAGTAAATCCTCGAAATTTTTCCACTAAAATCCCGATCGGACCAAATTGGATGCAGCTCATAATATCCCATTTGCTGCTGCTGTGCGGGCGCGAATAGGTAGATGTTATAACCCAACTATTCTTTTACTGTTTGTATTTGTAAGTAATAAGTATAGACGTTGCAAGGTGCTTAGATCAAAATATTTGGGAACCATAGTACCATTGATGGATGGTAATGACACCACAGTTGTCAGGTGTTTAATCAATCAGGTGATCACCTTCTCGGAACTTCCATTTGCTTGGAAAACTGAGGTATATATAGGACTTTTACACTCTTTACATTTGGCCTGGGGGCCCTACGCCGGACGGCAATATGAGTGCCATCGATCCTGAGCCCCTTTTTAAGGGCCGTGGGCCAAACGGCTACAGGATGGCGGGCCAAACGGCTACAGGATGGCGATATGGAATAAGGGCCGGACGGCGATATGAGTGCCATCGATCCTGAGCCCTTTTTAAGGGCCCCTAAAAAGGGCCGTGGGCCAAACGGCTACAGGATTGAACAACTTTTTCTTAAGTTGTAGCTCTGTTATGCCACTTATTTTTAGAATAACTGCTCATGTGCTTTAGTTTTACTAAATAATTTTTACTAACTTATTTACATGATATTTACAAAATCAATTTTCAATTTTTATTGAGAAAAAAAAAAGAATGAGATGGGCTGCGAAGTTGTCCATAGTAAAATTCATTCTTCTGTCAATTCAAGGTCCAAAATTTAGTGGGAAACTAACAACCTCTTTGTTAGCTCATACAAAACTTGTGGTAACCAAGCCTTTCGCTGATGATTCGTGCAACAAACTTCGCGAAATTTGTGAAAAACTCAAAGAAAGTTCTGTTATTGTGAACTTTTGATTTTCACGGACTTTAGCATCGACATCTTGACAAGTTTGGTAGTCACTATGCTGGGTCTCCCACTTCGATCTTCGTCATGAACATCGGTTCGGCTATTTTTAAATCTTATGACCCACTGACGCACTCCACCTTCAGTGATAAGAAGGTGATCCAACAAGAAGTCAGATGTCTGTCCGCTGTTTTGGTAATAGATAATTTTCTAAAAATCTGAAATTTTGACCAGGGACTCGTTTTGGGCTCTAGTAAATCCTCGAAATTTTTCCACTAAAATCCCGATCGGACCAAATTGGGGAGGGTGGTCAAAACTTGGTGGTTTTTTGAAATATGGATTTTCGAGATTTCTGGTACCTAGGCTTGTGGGGTATCATTTTCCACTAAACTCTGGACGCTGAATCCATTGAGACGGGTCTCAGAACGATTGGCGCCCACTGGAAGAGGTTCTGGGTCGAAATGGGTATTTATCTACCCATTTTGAATATGTGTTATCGAGATTTCTGGTACCTAGGCTTGTGGGGTATCACTTTCCACTAAATTTTGGACCCTGAATCGATTGGAATGGGTCCGGAACCCAATTTTTTTTCATGTTGATGAAATGAGTCTCCAATTACCTTATCCAAGGAATAACCAACTCGTGTGAAAGAATTTGCAGCGTTTTCGTTGGTTATTCCTTGAATAATCAACCTATGTTTTCATGCAAATGGTCAACCTGTCCGATTCGGCTCAATTTTTTTTTTGGACGTTTCATGGTGTCTAGATCAAAAAATCTGCAAATTCTTACACACGGGTTGGTTATTCCTCGAATGGGGGAAACAGTGGGTGTAGCGGGTCCCGGACCCATTCCAATCGATTCAGGGTCCAACATTTAGTGGAATATGATACCCCACACGCCTAGGTAGCAGAAATCCCGAAAACACATATTCAAAATGGGTAATAAATACCCAATTTGACCCCTTACTTCTTCCAGTGGGTGCCAATCGTTCTGGGACCCGTTTCATTGGATTCAGCGTCCAACATTTAGCGGAAAATGACACCCTACTCGCCTAGATCGCCCAAAATCTCGAAAATCCATTTTTCAAAAAACAGATTTCGACCCCCCGAAATTTCGAAGTGACAGATACGCAGGACATAAATTCATAGGAATTGGTGGAGGAGTAGACGTCATAACGCAACTGGCGAGAAATTAGAAGAACTCGGGAATGCAGTGACTCCTGTCTCGAATAATCGCTACCTTGGGCATATTGAAGGGTGATCTATATCAAGTTTCTCCAATCAAACCAGTGGCTGTCAGCAAAAATCATATTAACCGAGGGTGCGGTTCGTGTAAACCTCACGAATTTCTGATCCGGCGTCTGATAGCGATTGTTATCGATCGGTAGCTCGTTGAATTTTGATCGGCTCGGCACATTATAAATTGATACGAATCAATTTCAGAAGCCGACTTTGAATGGACGGAGCTACCGTTCGTTTTGAACTTACACGATTGAATAAACTGAGTCATGAACTCACCACTAACATATTGATCGATATGTTGCCGTTAGCCGAGCAAACGGAATTTTATTTGTTAACATGAACTTTTATTGTACGAGGCAGACTCGACTATGATTACCTTTACCAAACAACAACAACGACGGTTCTTCTGATCCACAGCGCATACACACGGGTTGGTTATTCCACGGACCAGGTGCATGGAGATTAATTCCTTAAACATGGGGGAAACAGTGGGTGTGGCGGGTCCCGGAACCATTCCAATCGATTCAGGGTTCAAACTTTAGTGGAAAATGATACCCCACACGCCTAGGTACCAGAAATCTTGAAAACACATATTCAAAATGCGTGGATACACACCTATTTTGACCCATAGCCTCATCCAATTGGTGCCAATCGTTCTGGGACCCACTTCATTGGATTCAGCGTCCACAATTTAGTGGAAAATGATACTCCACTCGCCTAGATCGTCCAAAATCTCGAAAATCCATTCTTGCCCAAATTTGGTCCGATGGGGCTGAAAAAGTTTGAGGACTGTCCTAGCCCGGAAACAGACCCCTGACCCAAATTTCAGATTTTTAGAAAATTGTCTACTACCAAAAACGGCGGACGCGGATGTCCAGAAAATTTTTTGGGTCGCATTGGAGAGATTGTCATTTTGCATGAAAACATTGGTTGATTATTTAAGGAATAACCAACCAAAAATTGAACGAGGCGGAATTCCTTGTGTAGATAAGCATCCATGAATTCATTATTTAATTAAAAATTAGCTATGCAATAAATGTAATTTAACTAAATCTTCTATCTTATTGCCATATTTCAGTCTCGTATGTGGCCAACCAATTTGAACCAACAGCATTCCTATATTGCTTCTTCAAAGTTAGAATGAAATCCAATTAGCAACTACCAAAAAATGCCCATCTCAGACACCAAGATTGATTGATTGATTGAAGATTTTTATGTATTTACCTGGGAGAATTATGGCCATGTGGCTCTCCCTGCCAAGAAATAGTCAATGAGTTTATTCCAACAGTGGTACAGTAATAAGCACTTATACAATCAATTCAATCTAATAGTCAATCTGTGTAATCATGCCTGGGTTCAACCTCTCCAATTGGCCCCATATCTTGACAGTATACGCTTCTTGACGTCAACATCAAACGTTGGAGTGTCAAAAGTCGGATTTATCAGAGAAAGATTTATTTCATAAGCCACTTATGTACCAGAACATAAAGAAAATTCACATTTTGAACAAATAAACACAAGGAAGGTCCATAAATTGAATGAGTCCTTGCTTTTCAAGAAACCATTTTACGCAGATTCTGATGACAAGCATTCATCATAATATGATGACCATATTATGGTTTGCTGCCTGTGTGAGTACTCATGTGGATTTCCAGTTGCCCTGCATGTGTAGCTCTGTAGTCACACTGGTCACAAGCATATGGTCTGGTGGGTGGGTGAGAACGCATGTGATTTGTCAGTTGTGCTGACCTGCCAGCTCTGTAGTCACACTGATTACAAGCAAATGGTTTGGCACCTGTGTGAGTAACCATGTGACTTTTTAGATGGCTTGCTTGTCTAGCTGCATAGTCACACTGATCACAAGCATATCGTTTGGCACCTGTGTGAGTACTCATGTGGCTTTTCAGGTCCCCTCCCCGCGCAGCTCTGTAGTCACACTGATCACAAAAATATGGTTTGCTGCCTGTGTGAGTAGCCATGTGGCTTTTCAGGTGCCCTGGCTGTGCAGCTCTGTAGTCACACTGATCACAAGTATATGGTTTGTTGTCTGTGTGAGTACTCATGTGTTTTTTCAGGTCCCCTCCCCGCGCAGCTCTGTAGTCACACTGATCACAAAAATATGGTTTGCTGCCTGTGTGAGTAGCCATGTGGCTTTTCAGGTGCCCTGCCCGCGCAGCTGTGTAGTCACACTGACCACAAGCATATGGTTTGCTGCCTGTGTGAGTACTCATGTGTTTTTTCAGGTCCCCTCCCCGCGCAGCTCTGTAGTCACACTGATCACAAAAATATGGTTTGCTGCCTGTGTGAGTAGCCATGTGGCTTTTCAGGTGCCCTGGCTGTGCAGCTCTGTAGTCACACTGATCACAAGCATATGGTTTGGTGCCTGTGTGAGTTCTTATGTGGCTTTTCAGGTTCCATGCCCGCGCAGCTCTGTAGTCACACTGATTACAAGCATATGGTTTGTTGCCTGTGTGAGTACTCATGTGGCTTTTCAGTTGCCCTGGCCACCCAGCTCTGTAGTCACACTGATTACAAGCATATGGTTTGTTGCCTGTGTGAGTACTCATGTGGCTTTTCAGGTTCCCTGCCAGTGCAGCTCTGTAGTCACACTGGCCACAAGCATATGGTTTGTTGCCTGTGTGAGTACTCATGTGTTCTTTCAGGTTCCCTGCCCGCGCAGCTCTGTAATCACACTGATTACAAGCATATGGTTTGTTGCCTGTGTGAGTAACCATGTGGCTTTTCAGGTTCCCTGCCAGTGCAGCTCTGTAGTCACACTGATCACAAGTATATGGTTTGTTGTCTGTGTGAGTAACCATGTGGCTTTTCAGGTTCCCTGCCCGCGCAGCTCTGTAGTCACACTGGTCACAAGCATATGGTTTAGCATTTGAGGAAATTTTCCTGTCGGTCCTGCTGAAACCAGAGGGGTCCATCTTAATGTTGGTCTTGTTTTCCAGAACTCCAGTCTAAACATGAACAAGATACCTCTTATGTACCAAACAGCTTAACAGTGAACATGCTACAAATTAGTTTGTTCTGAACTAGTGAAACATTACCTCAAGAATGTAGGCACTTTGGAGAGTCCAATGAAGATAGTGTTAGTCACCAAGGAGTTGTCACCAGAAACATTCAGGGTTAACTGAGTGGCCTTTCACTGGTGTGAGCTCCATCATTGTGGGAGAACCGTTATGAGAGCTTGACCTGGATGAAGGGTGGGGGTCAGGTCAGATTTACCTGAGGCCTCTTTCCTGTCACCTCAAGTCTTTGGAAGAAGTGAAAGGACTCTCATGACCCTGTATAGGGGTGTGTTGGTCCAGGTAATTCTTAGGAACGGTTCCAATGGTTACAGTGACAATGACGTAACCGTTCCAACTTAACGGTACAGTTCCCTTACAGCTACAGCAGGGTGTAATGTGGCTACCCCCTCCCACCCAAGAGAATCAATCTGTTCCCTAGGTATTCATCAAGGAATTCAAATGAGTGTTACAAAAACATAAGAATTAAAGGGAATAATAAATTATATAGTTATTGGGTAGGTACCTACTTACAAGTTAAAAATAATTGAAGAAGGTACCCATGATCTCTCCATTTCACGGTGAAAACAGTTTTTCATTACAATTTAAAAAAAAAAATCTGCAAATTCTTACACACGGGTTGGTTATTCCTCGAATGGGGGAAACAGTGGGTGTGGCGGGTCTCAGACCCATTCCAATCGATTCAGGGTCCAAAATTTAGTGGAATATGATACCCCACACGCCCAGGTGCCAGAAATCCTGACACATACCAAATGGGTGGATACATACCCATTTTGACCCATAACTTCTTCCGGTGGGTGCCAATCGTTCTGGGACACACATCATTGAATTCAGCGTCCAAAATTTAGTGGAAAATGATACCCCACACGCCTAGGTAGCAGAAATCCCGAAAACACATATTCAAGATGGGTGTATCTATGGGGCACTACGACACTAATTTACTAATATAATATTGAGAAAACGTAGGTAATTTAGAAGGCTATAATAATTGTATTAAATTGAATTGAATGGTACGGATAAAAAAGCTCGGACAGTAAAAAGAATTGTAGGCAACTGCTCAAAATTGGTTGCTAAGTTTAACAGCTGGTTATAAACAACAGGATATGACGATGTGTTTTGTTTGTCTATTCGGCTGAAGTCACCCCATTACTTCTTCCAGTGGGGGCCAATTGTTCTGAGACCCATTTTATTGGATTCAGCGTCCAAAATTTAGTGGAAAATGACACCCCACTCGCCTAAATCACCCAAAATCTCGAAAATCCATTTTTCAAAAAACACATTTTGACCCCTACCCCCTCCAAATTTGGTCCGATCGGGCTGAAAAGTTTCGAGGACCCATCTCGGCTGGGAACAGACCCCTGACCCAAATTTCAGATTTTTAGAACATTTTCTACTACCAAAAACGGCGTGGACAATGGACGGCGGACGGCGTACGGCGTACGGCGGACGGCGGACGGACATTGACCTTTTTTGATCAGGACATCATGAAACGTCCAGAAAAAAATTTTGAGCCGAATCGGAGAGGTTGACCATTATCATGAAAACATAGGTTGATTATTCAAGGAATAACCAACCAAAAGGTCAATGTTCGTCCGCCGTCCACGCCGTTTTTGGTAGTAGAAAATTTTCTAAAAATCTGAAATTTGGGTCAGGGGTCTGTTCCCGGCCTAGGACGGTCCTCCAAGCTTTTCAGCCCAATCGGACCAAATTAAGGCGGGGTAGGGGTCAAAATGTGTTTTTTGAAAAATGGATTTTCGAGATTTTGGGCGATCTAGGCGAGTGGGGTATCATTTTCCACTAAATTTTGGACGCTGATTCAAATGAAATGGGACCCAGAACGATCGGCGCCCACTGGAAGAAGTTATGGGTCAAATTGGGTATACATTACCCATTTTGGTTGGTTATTCCTTGAATAATCAACCTATGTTTTCATGCAAATGGTCAACCTCCGACCAAAAAAGGTCAATGTCCGTCCGCCGTACGCCGTCCGCCGTCCGCCGTACGCCGTCCGCCGTCCGCCGTCCACGCCGTTTTTGGTAGTAGAAAATTTTCTAAAAATCTGAAATTTGGGTCAAGGGTCTGTTCCCGGCCTAGGACGGTCCTCCAAGCTTTTCAGCCCGATCGGACCAAATTTGGGTGGGGTAGGGGCCAAAATGTGTTTTTTGAAAAATGGAATTTCGAGATTTTTGGCGATCTAGGCGTGTGGGGTATCATTTTCCACTAAATTTTGGACGCTGAATCCAATGAAATGGGTCCCAGAACGATCGGCACCCACAGGAAGAAGTTATGGATCAAATTGGGTATGTATTACCCATTTTGAATATGCGTTTTTGAGATTTCTGGAACCTAGGCGTGTGGGGTATCATTTTCCACTAAATTTTGGATCCTGAATCGATTGGAATGGGTCTGGGACCCACCACACCCACTTTTCCCCCATTTTGAAGAAATGAGTCTCCATGCGCCTGGTCCAAGGAATAACCAACCCCTGTGTAAGAATTTGCAGCGTTTTTTCTATAGCGTCATTGTGCTTTCCGCAGACGCTTTGTTCTACCGTCGTTTTAGTTTTCGGCAAAACGTAATTTCTACAAAACAGTTTGACGCTCAGAGGTTGGTGTCCTTCCTTTGATTTTTGCCTTTCTTCGTTTTCGGTCGCTTCCTCGTTGCTGTTAGCTTTTTGTTTTCACTGTTTCAGTTTGAGTTCAGCGCAGAGTGAACCGTTGTGTCGTTTATGTTGTTTTCAATATTTTATGTAAGTACGGCCGGATTGCATTCAGTTTATAAATTTTGAGAAGTTTGTTCAAGTTATGTGATTCTTTATTGGTTTTGTTTAGTGAATCCAATTTTGCGATGAGCGGTAACGTTGCGCTATTCGCATGTTCCAAGTGTTTCACCAAGCATCCGTTTGAAGAACTCTCATCTGGCCAGCAACTCTGCAAAGTAAGTTCCTCGTTGACTGGTGGATCAAGTCAAACTGGTGTGTATAGTGATGATAGTGGAACAGGTATAAATAGAAAACCTTATTTTCAATGAACGATACGATTAGCGGCGATAAGCTGCAATGTGGCAGACCGACGCTTCCAGCTCCTTTCTTAGGTCGCAAGATTTCATTTTACTGTTTTGAGCTGATCGTGATTGTTCTCTTTCTTCTTCTCGTTTCTCTTGGCTTATCGTCTATTCAAATGGAATCGATGACCGTTTTATCGAGTGCTTCACCGTTGCCGAACGTGAGGTGGGCTTCCTCCTGAGAGACCAAAGAAGTCCTTGTTGGATAAGTAGTGTCTGCCGGTCATCGTGAAAAAAGGTGAACACGTAGCTACATTTTGATAATCTACATCGGTGTACGCATCCATATCAATATCTTCCTTCAAAAGGTACGTTCGGGTTTCCACGTATGAATAAAACATGGAAATCTCGCTCTGCTGTACGTGTACGTACATTTTATACCATTTCTACGCTATCTCTCTCAGTCATGACCTTAATATCAAACTAAAATTACTCCTCTTCTGTCCGGCTCATTGTTTGTGGTGCAAGATGACCGGATTGCTAGCATGAATGTTGGTAAGATCGTGACAAAGGACTTGCTAATTGCGATGTTGAATCTCGCAACAAAAATTGTGTGATCTTGTGGAGAGTGCAAAAAGTGAGCTGTATGCATTATTCAGCGCAAAGGTGCTTTCCTTCGTTTCCACTACTTGAATGGGGTATCTCACGGATCCCTCATGGTATCTCTCATTGTGCTCGTTTGAAATAATGTGGGTGAACTCTCTGAGTATAACCGTGTTTGTCCACACGAGTTTTCCTCGCCCGCAGTACCCAACGCGTATCTGACCTTGGCACGGATATTTCATTTCCATTGAAAAGCAGTGACGCACGCTCTGCTTTTGACACCCCCCCCCCCCCCTCATCCAGATCGCCTTTCTTTCTTCCTCCCACTCTTTCAGTTTTATATAAACTTTCCTCATCTTCTTGATGAAGATATTTCGTTTTGCTCTCTAAAGCGTGTCCATTAAATCTGTCATCATTAGGAATGCGCGATTAATGCACCAAAATCAATCATCCACAAGAAATTGAGTTTTTTTTTTCTTTTGATTGGTTATTCCTTGAATAATCAACCTATGTTTTCATGCAAATAGTCAACCTCTCCGATTCAGCTCAAAATTTTTTTCTGGACGTTTCATGGTGGCTGGATCAAAAAACACTGCAAATTCTTACACAGGGGTTGGTTATTCCTCGGACCAGGCGCATGGAGACTCATTTCTTCAACATGGGGAAAATGGGGAAACAGTGGGTGCGGCGGGTTCCAGACCCATTCCAATCGATTCAGGATCCAAAATTTAGTGGAAAATGATACCCCACACGCCTAGGTACTAGAAATCTCAAAAACGCATATTCAAAATGGGTAATATATACCCACTTTGACCCATAACCTCTTCCAGTGGGTGCCGATCGTTCTGGGACCCATTTCATTGGATTCAGCGTCCAAAATTTAGTGGAAAATGATACCCCACTCGCCTAGATCGCCCAAAATCTCAAAAATCCATTTTTCAAAAAACACATTTTGACCCCTACCCCGCCCAAATTTGGTCCGATCGGGCTGAAAAGCTTGGAGGATCGTTCTAGGCCGGGAACAGACTCCTGACCCAAATTTCAGATTTTTAAAATTTTCTACTACCAAAAACGGCGTCGCCGTCCACGCTGTTTTTGGTAGTAGAAAATTTTCTAAAAATCTGAAATTTGGGTCAGGAGTCTGTTCCCGGCCTAGAACGATCCTCCAAGCTTTTCAGCCCGATCGGACCAAATTTGGGCGGGGTAGGGGTCAAAATGTGTTTTTTGAAAAATGAATTTTCGAGATTTTGGGCGATCTAGGCGAGTGGGGTATCATTTTCCACTAAATTATGGACGCTGAATCCAATGAAATGGGTCCCAGAACTACTGGCACCCACTGGAAGAAGTTATGGGTCAAATTGGGTATATATTACCCATTTTTAATATGTGTTTTTGAGATTTCTGGAACCTAGGCGTGTGGGGTATCATTTTCCGCTAAATCTTGGAACCTGAATTGATTGGAATGGGTCTGGGACCCGCCACACCCACTGTTTTCCCCATTTCCTCCATGTTTTTAAATAAGTTTCCATGCGCCTGGTCTGACGAATAACCAACCCCTGTGTAGGAATTTGCAGCGTTTTTAATTTAGACACCTTGAAACATCCAGAAAAAAAATTTGAGCCGAATCGAAGAGGTTGACCTTTCGCATGAAAACATAGGTTGATTATTCAAGGAATAACCAACCAAAAACCAAAATGTCCGTCCGCCGTCCCCGCCGAATTTGGTAGTAGAAAATTTTCTAAAAATCTGAAATTTTGGTCAGGGGTCCGTTCCCGGCCAACTAGAGGTCCTCGAAACTTTTCAACCCGATCGGACCAAATTTGGGTAGAGTAGGGGTTAAAATGTGTTTTTTGAAAAATTTATTTTGGAGATTATTGGCGAACTAGGCGTGTGGGGTATCATTGTCCACTATATTTTGGGCGCTGAATCCAATAAAAAGGGTCCCAGAACGATTGGCACCCACTGGAAGAAGTTATAGGTCAAAATGGGTGCCTATCTACCCATTTCGAATGTCTGTTTTCGAGATTTCTGGTATCAGAATGGTTTTTTATGAGGGAAAGAGTATGAGGAAACAGTGAGTGTACAGGACTCATTCCAATCGATTCAGTGCCCAGAATTTACCGTCCAAAATTTAGTCGATAATGAAATCCCACGTGCCCAGTTTCCAAAAAATCCAGAAAATTGTGTTTCAACCAACGCATTTTTACCAATACTTTCCCCGGATGAGGGGCGATCGGGCTGAAAGGTTTTGAGGGACAACTAGCGCCAAAAAAGAGGTTCTTGACCTAAATTTCCCAATACCAAAAACGGGTTTTCCTCGAATAACCAACCATAACCGCGATCTGCGCGATGAGAGAAAACCAATTTCATTTTAGACTGCCTCTGTAGAGGTAATACATTCATGGGAAAGAAGGATCTTGCTTAATGAAGATTTTTTGATGGACGCTGATTTGGATAAGCAGGACCGCAAGTTAGAAATGTCGACAAGGCAATCTGAAAAAATAGTTTGTTTGGACAGATTATAGATTACACAAGTACAAGCTGATTCACCCGGGCTATCCTTTGATGATACTGGGACCCAGCGATGAGGATGAAGTGTTATCGGTTTGTCAGTTTGAAGCCTCAGCGATAAGGACTAGAGTCGCCAGTGGGCTGCAAAGGAAACTGCTGAAGATCAAGAATAAAGATCTGGTGGATTTTTTTTCACTCTTCGTTTTCGTGGAGCAAACCCGCCAGATGAATCCGCTCAACATCTTGCTTTATATGAAATTGAGTATGTTTTGGTAAGGATAAGTAATGTTTGAATTGAAGGCCTTTCGGTTTTCACGTTTTTTTTTAAGAAAAGATTTATTTATTTTATTTATTTAGACGGGCGATGTGCTCAATTACACTTATAAATACAAACACCGTTTACAATCTAAATATATACGTATATCTATACAGCTATAATGTCTAACAAACATAGGAACTAGTTAATTAAATGAACTCTTTAGATGCGAGCGTAATTTGCAGAAGGGGTTATTGAGGATGTCTAAATGAGTGTCTGAGAAAATTGAATCTAAGGATCTGAGTGCACGAAAAATGAGGTTGTTGTAAAGATAACTTGCAGAGGTGGTTGGGACATCAAACAGGTTGGTGGAGCGAGTAAGGTACTGAGGTGAATGTTGAATGCTTGCAAAAGAACAGGACAGTCTATCAAGGATTTCAATAGTTTCAATCAATCAAGCAAGCAATCAATAATGGAACGAGGTCACAGAAAGCGAGGGTTTCAGCCAAATCAAAATCAGACCAGCTCACCCTGCCTAAAAGTGACGAAACGCAGAAATTCAAGCGATCACACGCATTGGCTTAGAATTGGGACCAGACGATCGATCCATACTCTGGAATTGAGCGAACCAATGCGTTAGAAAGAATAACCAAGCCGATGGCAACATTAAATCCTTGTGTGTCAAGTATGTCGCCTCATGAAGCCAAGATTTCTCAACGCTCTGGAGCAGATGTCATCCACATGAGAGTGGAATGTCAAATTCCTTGTCCTGTCCTTGAAAAAGTCCACTCTGGCTATTCCCTGGCCCTCCAGACAATACGGGAACAAGTGAGGCGACGTACATCTTGAACAGGTCATTTTCCAAGGTTCAACCGCAGACCTTTCGCCACACACCAGTTCGACAATGAGTTTAAAGCTGCCTGCAGCATCTGTGCATTGTTAGACGAACAAACTCTAAGGAAAATCTTCAAGTCGTCAGCAAAGAATATTGAATGGCAACAGGGGAAATAATTGTTATTTCGTTGACGAATATGAGAAAAATTATTGGTCCAATGTGAGAGCCCTGAGGGACGCCAGACGTATTGGGAAAGCCAATAGAAACCAGGTCGAATCCTAACGAACTGGGACCGGTTCTTACGGTAACTGCAAAACCATTCGAGAACCCAAAGGCGCTGAGCTTGCTTATTAGAAGTGAGGAAGGTACCTTGTCAAAACATTTGGAAAAATTGGTGCAGATACAATCTACTCTAACGCCCTAAGGACGATGTCTGAACAGGTGCCACTGTCAAGACAGGTTTTCTCTAGCTGCACTGCCCAACCCAGTCTTCGTACAATACGTGTCCCGGATGCTTTTTCTCAGTGAAAACCTCGGACCAGACGCATGGAGACTCATTTCTTCAACATGGGGAAAATGGAAACAGTGGGTGTGATGGGTCCCGGACCCATTCCAATCGATTGAGGCTCTAAAATTTGGTGGAAAATGATACCCCACACGCCTAGGTACAAGAAATCTCGAAAACAAACATTCGAAATGGGTAGATAGGTACCCATTTTGACCCATAACCTCATCCAGAGGGCACCAATCGTTCCCGGACCCATTTCACTGGATTCCGCGTCCAGAATTTAGTGGAAAATGATACCCCACACGCCCAGGTACCAGAAATCTCGAAAACACATATTCAAAATGGGTGATAAATAACCCAAGGAATAACCAACCAAAACAGAGAACCCCTTGTGTGGGTTACCTTCCTATTCTAGCTGCCCTGTAGTAATTTTCAACCCGATGTAAACGGCCGCGTTGGGGAAATGGATTCAATTTAAAATGCACTAAAGGAGTAGAGAGAGACCGTCTGGTCGTAAGCAGTTGACGCGCCAGGGATATTTCTCCTTTACTTGGCCAAAAACATATGCGCCATGTAAGGCCTAGATTACTCTCCTAATTGATTCATTTCTTCATGATGGCTGTACATTCATTGTAATTATGTATTTATAACTAGAGTAGTTTTAAACACTTTTATCAATAAATTAAACGTTAAACTGAAGTGTCCATTCGCAAAATAATTTTCTGACCTATGAATAAAATGTCTATCATTCTTGTTGAAATTTTTTTTATTGCAATGTTCATTCCATTTTACTGAAGTTGAAATCTTTTTGCTGTTATTCCTGAATGTGAGCCCAAGAATACACTCCAAGAGAAGGTTCACTCAACATTAACCCCCCTCCCCAATTCGCAGCGATCCTGGTGACTGTCCACTGTAACTAACGCGTATGTCACTGCCAAAATGTCTGTGGCCTCGGTATTCTTTAGTTGTCTTATGTATGGATTTTCTGTAGACTGATCTGTTTAGGCATTGCAACTTATTTTGTTCTGAATTGAGATCCTTAGAATGATGATAATGGTGTATATGGTTATTAGAATGGTTTTGCTGGGTTAGTTATAAGAAGAATGTATTGTAAAGGACAAGGAAATTTATTAACAGAATTAAAGAAGATGTTAAAGATGAAAAAAATGAAGTACATCATTAAGAAATTAAAAAGTACAGATAATATAGATTTAATATTTGCAAGGGTAGGAACTTTATTGACAGAAACAAAGTCCATGTAACCAGATTAAAGATTGAAAAATGAAGTACAACGTCAAAAAATTATACCAAAATTACAAAAATATAGATAATACTGATATAGAAATAGTAACAGTGATTTGATGTGCTGCCTGCCAGACACACTGATGTTTAGGGATGAACTGATCGATATCGAGACGGTATCGATACTTTTCTTCCGATACTGATCATTTTGGTATCGATACTCTGCTTTCGATACCAATACTGGTATCGGTAAAAACGTTAGGGATCGAAAAAAGTATCAAACAATAACAGTATCTCAAATTTTTGTTAAAAATTGCCAATTAAGAATCAAGAAGGCCCTCTCCTAAAGGTTGGTACACTTGTTTTGGCCAGAACTTCGAGTATATAACATAAACTAAGGTATATACTCAAAGGGCCAGAAGCTTCGGAGAGAGATCCCTCATCCCTGGTTTGGCTAGGGGTTGTCTTGTGAAGAAGAAGAATGTCTTGCTATCATATCAGTGATAGGGCAGCTGTTAAATGTTCAGGTTCAGATTGATAACAACATATTCGCAAAAGTCACTATTGACGAAGAAAGGGATAATAAGAACTCAAAGATTTCTGATCAAAATAGCTCCCTTCAAGTAGAATAACCTATGATTGTGAGAATGCAAGTAAATGTGTTCATCTTGAAACAGTTTGGAAAAAAACATGGCGGTGGACCCCTGCAGTGCTGCTAGCAGTGGCTGTCCACTGTCACTAGCAAAGGGGGTTGCTTTGCTTTTAAAGTGAGCATTGTAGTAGTGCATCTCACCAGCAATCTCACCCGTATATAATTACTGTCAACTCTGGCCCTAATTCAGTAACGCAGGATTGCCACACATGGAGGCAAGTTTTGGGTGAAAATAATGTTATTTTTAAAAGTGGTTTTTTGAACTTTTTATGGACAGGCCTCTGAGGTATTCTTTCCACCAAATTTCGAGCGCCGAATGTACATCAATTACAATATCATTCAATTTTATTTACAATGTTATTTTTCTTTGATAAATATTAATAAAAAACATTCTGTTCCATTTGGCGTTGCAATTTATGACCTTTTTCACATTGTACCAAAGTTTATGTCTCAACTGTGAAATTTCAGATCATTTGAAAAATTTTAGTGGGTGTCATTTTATTTAAAACTCGTAAAGACACAAATATTAACTGGTAAACTGGAAAAAACCAATTTCACACAACTTAATTTAACAAAAAAATTGAAAAAAGCATGAAAAATCGTGTTTTTGCATCAAAATCAGCTCATTCCAACCTAATTAGTGTAATTACGCCCAAGGTAATTAACCTGTAATGAAAATGAAAAACTAATCAAATTCTAGGCGGTTATACCTACAATTAAAAATTAAAAAAAAAATTTAGCTTTAGAACTCTGGACGTGAGAAGTTTTTTGTGTCTCCTGTAAAATTTCCAAAAATGGAATGAGCTGGTTTTGATAGCAAACGCCTCACGCCTCATATGTCCTGTTTTCGATGAACGGCGACAGGGTAAGGGTAAATGTCATTAAAATGCGTACGTAATGAGAAAAGATTCTTGTCTAATTTTTTCTAAATATTTTCCTACATTCCGGAGAAACTAAAGATACTCATTCCCACTCAGGATTTCCCTAGAGTATTAAAGTATTAAGCCATTGTGTAATAATTTTCTGCGTTTTCCAAAAATGTTTCTTATCAAGTCATTGGTTGTTTCAGGACTGTCGCGGGGCATTCCCCGTCGTTAAGTGCACTTATTGCCGATCCGAGTTCCAGCAGACCAAGTAAGTGGCCTTTATCTTTAGATTTTTTTTTTTCACGATCGCATATCGGTGTGGTAATTATTTTCGAAATATTACAATTCAGGTGGACTCCTTCGAACATGTATTATTTTATTTTAATTTGTTGGATGGTCGATGAACCTCTTCGCGCTTTGGTACCTTGGGACAGGGAAAATAGGGGGGTTCAATCTTCAACTTTAAGTGAATGAAGGACTAAAGGTGTAACGACAAATCGTGTATTACATGTATTCATCCTCGTGTGATTTCCACTTTTCCTGCCTCGTCGCTCAATTTGAGCCAAAACGATGGATTCTCAAGAGTGCTGCGCGGTGTGTCATCCAACACACATTTTCGCTATGATTCATTTAGGTTCTTCAAGATTTTTTCTCCAGACAGAAACGATTCAAATGCTAAGCAGCGGGTTCTTCCCACTTCTATTGAATACAATTACGAAAATATTCAATTTTACAACTCAGATCCTTTCAATTAGTCTAGAATCACAGATTTAGAGCACTTGTATGATGATGAAAAGTTTGAATCATAATTTTATAACCACATTCAAATTACTGACAGTTCTTCACGAATGAAGAACATCAGAAAGATGCTTGCCATGCTGACCAGTGATGGATGTATTTTTGATTTCTTCATAACTGTCAGGGATCGCTTCAGTCAGGCAGACCCAATCCCTGCTCCGAAACTGGGTCTTAGACCACGTGCTCGAGGATAGAAGGAAAAAATGCTGCAAATGTATACATGCAAACACTGTCTCTTAGTAGAACTCACTTTTTTTTTTTTTCAAAACTAGGTATACTAGGGCCTGTCAACATATCAAGCAAACCTTGTGCTGGTATGCTTGTTCAGAACTGAAAACCATGGCAGCCTCCCTGTTGCCCAAGTTTTCTGTTTATCCTTTCCATAAAGTTCGTGGTTTCATACTAAGTAGGATGCTTCGTTTTTGACAAGAACGGCAATATTGAGCAAGTCCAAAAAGCAGCACACTTTTTTCCAGTTCACACTTAAGGAAGCAAAACAGTGTAACTTGGTCTCTTAAAAAAGTAATTTGGACGATCAAAATTGATAGAAATTAATTGTGAACCAATTAACAAATGTTTTCAAAAAGCGCTTACATTTTCCAAATACTAACTTCGACCCATGAATGCCCTCCTCCGGTGTGTGGCGATTGGTCCACAACCCTTTACAATCAATTCATCGTCCTTCTTGAACAGTTGTAACAAAACTTGCTATGAATCAACTTTTTGGATGTTTCCCCGTAGAATTCCAGGTCAATAAAGTATTGTTAATAAGTTAAACTTGGAGCAATAAAAATACTTTGCCAGCCATTTTCACTCTCACCTTGCTTACGGCCTGAACATCTAGGGTACAGCCAGAGCTTTTTTTTTTTTCGGAGGAAGGTGGGGAAAATTTTCATAAGATATCGGGGAGGACCGCAACCAAAGAGCCGGGTATGTGGAGATTTTTACCCACTAAAAACCTCACCTCCTTTTCCCACGTTGGGGCCCAGCCCGGAACTGTTTGGCACATTACTTTAGGCTGGGTTTCGATTTCTGCCTGCTAGCTGGTCCCGTTTGCCTGCAGTTCCAGTTTCCGGGCCCTTTCCTCGTCGAGCTTGCCTTCCAGCATGTTTTGGATGTATCCTGCCACGGCATTCCACTTTGACTTGCTCTCGAGCATCCTGGTCATCATATCCTCGGGGGTGGGAGGGCTGGTAATTTCTAGCTCCCTTGCAATCTGCCATCGCTCTCTCTCCCACCTCTCGCATTCGAAGAATGTGTGTTCAGCGCTGTCCTCTTCGTTGGTGCAATGTAGGCATCCTGGAGATTCCACGATACGCATCCTATGGAGATACTGATAGAACATCCCGTGACCTGAGAGGAACTGCGATATATGATAGTTAACTTCACCGTGTTTCCTCTCTAGCCAGGGACGTATATTGGGCACCAGTCGAGCCGTCCATCTTCCTCTTGTTTCTGCTTGTTTCTGTCTCCCAGATTTCCCGCCAGGAGTCGAGTATGTGTTCCCGCTCTTGTTTGGCTAATTGAGGCCATGGCTCCTCTTCCCGTCGCTCGCTCATCCTTTTCCTCTCCCTTGCAAGCAGATGTATTGGTATCACTCCTGCCAGGAGGAGCACGGCTGGTTCTGATACTGTCTTGTAGGCGCTCACAATGCGAAGCGCCCCTCTTCTTTGCACTGTGAGCATCCGTTTTTGGCAGCCAGAGCCTAAGGCTGGCCGTCCACTGGACGCGAATTCGCGCGAAGAGGCGAAGTACGGGATTTCGCGCGAAGAGTTTGCCTCTTAACAAACACTATTATTCGTATAGGACCCCGTCCACTGCAAGCGCCATGATCGATTTATCGATTTCCATCGCCAGGTTCGCCAGTTCGCGCGTTTGGAATCAAACATGTTTGATTCTCTTCGCCTCTTCGCGCGAATTCGCGTCCAGTGGACGGCCAGCCTCAAGAGAGTGTATGTGCGAATGTATGTAGATCCCAACACCCCTTCAGGATCTTTGAACATAAAATATGTTGGGGAGAAGAACTTTTTTTTAAAAATCAATAGGAATGTATAGGGACCTACATTATCCTACTATAAAAATAGTAAACAAAAATGAAAGTTTGGAAAAACAAAAAATTAGTTTCTTGTCTACACACAATACATACGATGGTGTGTTTATTCAAACTGGCTTTCTTTGAAACCCAGAAATAGTTGATGAGACTGGTTGAAAATGGGAAATAGAATTCTTTCTAAAAACGTATGAGTTAATCTCATTTTAATGTAAGGCAGAGCAGTATATGAAAACCTAGATGTCCTACTTACAGAAACTGTCTTTCATAAGATACCTAATTCTAAGTTGAATCCCGCTAAAGTACATTGTGAATTCATAATTTGTGCGAAGACATTTTGTTTCTTGTCAACTAACATTCAATTTCATTCTGACGCTTTGCATATTTTAACCTCAATAGTTTGTTTCATGTACGTGGTCCCAAACCGATCACACTCATCTACTGTAATTGATAATAAAAGTGCTATTCGACAAATGGGCTTATGTGTCGAGATATCATGAATTGTTAACTAGTTATTGCTCATGCAAGATTGGGACAAAAATGGCTCACTGATTTGGTATCAAAACAAAATGACATTTCATTTGACATTTGATTGAGTCAATGTTTGTTTCACTGTTTGCACGCGTCTGTGTATCATTTCTGGTGTGGTTTTGTCCCATATCTACCTAAGAGGCTTTCTACGTTAGATGCCCCAATAAATTAATTTGTACTAGGAAGGATCATGGTCTGGCTAATTTGCAAGTGAATCCCCATAATGGGCAGTTTGAACAGAGTCAGCATTCTTACACAGTCAATGTCCACAAGTTGATTGTTGCCAGGGCAGAAATTGGTCCCAGTAAAGGCTGCTGAGGGACTATATTGGGTGATTCGGGGAATAACTCATAACTTTCCCAGGTTATTCAAAGGCACCAGGCTGTGCAAAGGAGTGACAGGAGGGTGCTGACAGTTTTCTCTTGCATGCTGGCAACTTTCTGACTCTTATCAGATTGGACAGAGTCCTCTGTGTTCCCTGTTTTCAGACACTATTGGACAATTTGCCAATACAGCGACTAGTTTTTGCTCATGTAAGATTGGGACAATAATGGCTCACTGATTTGGTTTTGAAACAAAATGACATTTCATATGACTTTTGATTGAGTGAATGTTTGTTTCACTGTTTGCACGCATCTGTGTATCATTTCTGGTGTGGTTTTGTCCCATATCTACCCAGGAGGCTTTCTACGTTAGATGCCCCAATAAATTAATTTGTACTAGGAAGGATCATGGTCTGGCTAATTTGCAAGTGAATCCCCATAATGGGCAGTTTGAACAGAGTCAGCATTCTTACACAGTCAACGTCCACAAGTTGATTGTTGCCAGGGCAGAAATTGGTCCCAGTAAAGGCTGTTGAGGGACTATATTGGGTGATTTGGGGAATTCGTAGCTTTCCCAGGTTATTCAATTCCCTGTAGAACCAAGTGCAAAGGAGTGACAGGAGGGTGCTGACAGTTTTCTCTTGCATGCTGACACCTCTCTGGACAGTGTTCTCTGTGTTCCTCGCCCAATGCCAGGAAATTAGTCGGAACTATTGGTTAGGTACAAATATTGGTCGGACTGAGGGATATGTACCACAACCTGCCATATTCCTTGTTTCTACACCATCTCATGGCCTCAAATGTCATTATATTATTGGGAAACCTCCCAAAACTCATATCTGCAGTTTGATTACTCATCCATGTTAGTTAGTTCAGTTGGGTGGGTTTAGGTGTAATGCTGCTAGGAACACAGAGCTAAACTCTTTTTTTTTTTTTTTTTTTTATAAATTGACAGATGAACTAAGCGCATTCCTAATGGATTTTCGCTTTTTCATGCATTTGATTTTTGACGGATGGTAGGATATAGAAGTACTTAAATTGACGACTGTTTTTATTAATTAATAATTTTGTTGACAAATTTTAACCAAATTCAGAATAAAACACCGAGTGTCAAAAATATAGTTATAATTTATTTTTCGACAAATCTGTCATACAGTCACACTTATCCGCTTCTGAAAACCACTTCTTGACAGTTTCTTTTGATACATTTACGGGGAATCGTTTTCAACCCAGGGATTCCTTCAGCATAGTCGTCATGGCACTTCAATCGTAAGGGCGTCCTGAAAAATACGGAAAACGATAGGTTAGTCATAATTTTACCAAAGCGGTGTGGGGTCCAGGTTATTTCCATCAACGCACAAAAGGGCATAATTGTAACGGTGAAGGAGGGTGCCTGTTAGGCCAAAGGGATAACCAGAAACAATTTCTTTAACGCTGCAAGGTATTAGGTCTTGCTACCTATTTTAATTTTTTCCCAAAATGTATTTATTTTCGAAATTTCCTTCTTGACCCATAGGTACCCGTACCCATTTTCCCATAGCGGGAAAGCAAACTCCAGTGTACTGTCCAAAATTTATTCAAGTTTTAGAGGAATCCCAGACGCCTATGACCCCAAAATGTTCATAGAACATTCTTCATCCAAATGATAAAATTTCACCCACTTGAATATCAGTTTACTTTTGAGACAATCGAGCTGAAAATTAGTCAAACACAACTCGTACCTGAGACTGAGCTATATTTCAGATTTTTAAAAGCATTTCGACGTGATTTTTTTGGCCTAAACAGGGTCGGACTTTTTAGATTTGGAATCTGTACAGTTTAAAACCTAGGTGAATGTTTTGAAATAACAAAATATTGTTTTATTATGTCGAAATAATAACTTCGGTGAATCATTCCATTAAAAATAATAAACTAAAAGTGAGAAAATATTGCTTTGTGGTGTCCATCATTGCGACACTGCACCACCGGCGGTGACGGTGGTGAAGTAAATGTTATAGTATAGTCTTTATCATTTTACTGACGAGTTTACTGTATCACTTGCTTAACTGTTCACACGCCAAAGAGCTTTGCTGAACGATTTCTAGGTACAAAATGGCTGTCCTTGCGCAATATTGAGTGCTCAACTTTGGTTAGTAAAGATGATGACAGAAAACTGAAACATTTCAAAATTGTTATTGGAGATGTCAATGATCTAGTTGGATGAATTGGAAGATTTTTTTGAGGGAGGAAGAATGAAAATGAAAAGGAGAGGGGTGCAATTGGTCATGAGAAACCGATGGAGCATTGGTCACTCCAGAAGAACTGATGTTTGAATATCCATAAGAGCAATAAGAATTCCACCAGTATCCTTTGACAAATATTGCTACATCTTGTTTCGTCATTCATTTGACTTCAACGACACAGGAATGAGGGGTGCCATACACCCAAGAGTGATGTTAGAAGTGGCACAATACTGTCTTCGACTAGAAACAGCCAATCACAGAACACCAGCGGCAAACATTTGCACAATATTGCGCACACATTGCCTTTGTGCAGCCGTTTGCTGTTCGTTGATTGGCTGATCCTTCTCCAGCTGCTTCATGACAACCCCAGTAGAGTACAATTCCTAGTGATGTGGGGGAGTTTAAGCATTACAACTCTACTTAACTAGGAATGGTTAGGCGAGTCGCCTGTATTGCTTACATCTTACATTACGGTAATCTAATAGATTTGACCCGACTTGGGGGATCGATGGTGGCTGAGAGACCTCATTTGTAGCCTCATGGCTGGTAATGAAATCATTTCCTGGCTGATGTATTCTGAGATATAGGGTATAGGGGTTGATGAGATATGGGGTTGGAAGATGACCCTCTAAAGTAGACTCCATTCCACCATTTTCCAAAACCTAGGCCCCATCAAATTATCACCCTTCACTAGAAAATTCCTCTAAAAATAAGTTTTGAAGCTTACTTATCAAATCTTATTATGTACATACAACACTCATGCATCCTTGCAGATTGTTATTGTTATCATCAGTAGTCAGTCACGTTACTATCTGACTCGTAATTCTTATCAGTTCTTGAACTTCTTCATTTTGAGGGTATAAACATAATTTTTGATCCCCTACATTATACAAAATTATCCTTGTTAATTATTACAGTAAAGTCAGCACCAGCACGATATGCACCAAGTGTGAGCATAATGTCAAACAATTCGGCAAACCGTCGGCCTGCGAATATTGCAACATAATCGCAGCTTTTATCGGCAACAAGTGTCAACGATGCACTCATTCGGAAAGGAAGTACGGCCCTCCAGTCACGTGCGAGCAGTGCAAGCAGAAGTGCGCTTTCGACCGAAAAGATGACGACAAGAAGGTGAGTTCATCATGTTCTCTCTGTCAATGTGAACTGCATCTGGTAACCCCTAGAATAAAGACTTCAGCGTATGTGGTTCAATGTTTACTGTTACAACTTTTCCGAGGGAATGCAGCATTTCACGACAGCGGTTTTTTTTTCTTTGTCGTCAGGTTGATGGGAAACTGCTCTGCTGGCTGTGCACTCTGTCTTACAAGAGGGCTTTGGCCAAGACGAAACAGGGTGATGCCGACAGAAGAGCTCAGTTGAGACTTGCTGCTCAACGATCCAGTAAAACTAGGGAAGCCAGGTGGGTTCCGCGATGCCTTTTGATGAACTTGTTCAAATCACGAAGACCCAATCGTACAGATGGACGTTCTATTGACTCTGTCTGGTGCATGTTGTTTGTACGTAGTAAAGCGTTGCTAACCGAAAAACGGTGCAAATTCATTCACACGGGTTGTTTATTCCTCGGATAAGGCGCATGGAGACTCATTTCTTCAACCTGGGAAAAACAGTGGTTGTGGCGGGTCTCGGACCCATTCCAAACGATTCAGGGTCCAAAATTTAGTGGAAAATGATACCCCACACGCCTAGGTACCAGAAATCTCGAAAACAGACATTCGAAATAGGTAGATAGGTACCCATTTGGACCCATAACCTCATCCAGAGGGCGCCTATCTTTCCGGGATTCATTTAATTGGATTCAGCGTCCAAAATTCAGTGGAAAATGATACCCCACACGCTTAGGTACCTGAAAACTCGAAAGCACACATTCGAAATAGGTAAATAGGCACCAATTTTGACCCATAACCTCAGGTAGATAGGTAGATAGATACTCATTTTGACCCATAACTTCATCCGGTGGGTGCCAATTGTTCTGGGACATATTTTATTGGATTCAGCGTCCAAAATTTAGTAGAAAATGATACCCCACACCCCTAGATCGCCAAAAATCCCGAAAATCCATTTTTCGAAATATACATTTTCATTCATGGGTAACAATTGGAAGCAAGACAATTTTTCAATTAGTAATATCAGCTTTCCCCTTTTTTGGTTGATTATTCGTTGACTCATCTCTTTTCAATATATCGAACGGATGTAAGATGTATTGAATCCTAACGGTAGGGTAGTAATTGAAATTTAATAACAAATAACAGAAACACTTGTATTCATTTACAAAATTAACATATATAGGCAGAATAAAAAGTATATAAATATCATAACACAAAACTGACGCGCACGTAAATGCGGTATAACGGTGAAAACAATCGATATATCCTACATCCGTTCGATATATTGAAAAGTGAGGAGGTTACAATAGAGGCAGACAGGTTTGCCTCGTGGAGGGGGGGGGGGGGTCTAACTGACAAGTACCGCCATCTCCGATTGGCCCTAAATTGTATTAGTATACATTTTGTGGCAAATTGGAGAGGTTGACTTCTTGAATGAATAGGTAAAATGACCGTCCGCGCTGTTTTTGGTTGTGGAAAATGTTGTAGGAATCTAAAATTTGGTCAGGGACCTCTTTCTGGCTGTAGTTTGTCCACAAAACTGTTAGGCCCGAACAAACTAAATTTGGAGATTAAAGGTTTGGTAGGAGAGAATTTTTTTTTTTTTTTTTTTGGTGTAAAATGGATGATTGATATATTTCCCGCTTCATTTTGGACGCTGAATTCCTGAAGACGGGTCCCGGTACGAATTGTTCCCACTGGGAGTGTGTGTGGGTCAAAATGGGTACCTACCTACCTAATTCATAAGTAGGTTTCAAGATTTTATGATACCTAGGCGTTTGGGGTACCACTTTTCTCTAAATGTTGGACGCTGAATCGATTGGTATGAGTCCGGGAATTAATGTTTTCCCAATAATCTAGCTCCAAGGAATAATCAACCCCTGCTAATTTGCAGCGTTTTGGCCAGAGGGTGCAGATGCGCCTGTACTCCGCTCAATGCAGTATTCACCGCTGACTCTGGGCATGATTTCTTATAAAATCCAAAAAAATGCTCAATCCATCCTGGTGGCCTCCAGAGGCCCTCGTTGTCTGTGACACTGTGAGAGCCTGCGCAACTCTGCAAAGCGTACAGTGTTGCAATCACTTTTGTCGATTATAAAATTGGCAACTCCGTGTAACTCGCTTACTGTCCCATCCCTGTTTCAGATTAAGAGGCCATAACAAACGCCCCAACCGCGTCGACGTCACCAAAGTAGACGTTTCGAGGCACGAGTCGGGCGACGGCGTCAACGCCCCACCCGCGGCCAAGTTGGCACGTTCCGGCAACCACAGGCCACCGGGAGACATGTTGGATCCCAATTCGTCGGATCATGTCGTCGCTATGACTCAGCTGAAAGAGCAAATGGCTTCTCTTCAAAAACAACTGAGCATGAAAGAGGCCGTCCTACTTTCGAAGGATAAAACTGTAAGAATAGTAGAACCTCCCAGCGACTTGCACGAATCAAACATTAGCATGATTAGCTTTCTAGTCAGACGGGAAGACGGGTAGTGGAAAACAACCGTTGAAGCATTCCTGACAAAAACAAGAAGTTTCTACAAATTCTTTCACAGGAGTTGGTTATCTCTCGGACCAACAGCATGGAGACTTTCCAATCGATTCAGCGTCCAAAATTTAGTGGTGCCAGAAATCTCGAAATAGGTTTTGAAATAGGTAGATAGATACCCATTTTGACCCACAACTTCTTCCGGTGGACACCAATCTTTCCGGGGCCCGTCTTATTGGATTCAGCGTCCAAAATTTAGTGAGAACCCCACACGCCTAGATTGCCAGAAATCTCGAAAATCAATTTTTCAAAATACGCGTTTTGACCCCTACCCCCTTTTGGTCCGATCGGGCTGAAAAGTTTTGAGGACCCTTTAGAGCCGGAAACGGGTCCCTGACCCAGAATTCAGATTTTTAGAAAATTTTCCACTACCAAAATTGGCGTGGATGACGGACGGACATTTGCCCTTCAGCTCGATCAAGTGGTCAGATCGTACTGCAGCCTCTTGCAGAGGGATTTGAATGGTTTGTTGGTAGGAGGACAAACGAACGAAATGAAGATAGCCAGGATACGAGAATGGGCACTAACTGCGTGGCAGGGACGTTAGAATAGTGCAGCAGGCGGGCGGCTGACACACCAGTTCTTCCCCAATGTCTCACAGCGCCTGAACATGGATCATGAGGAACTCTCATATGAGACTACCCAACTCCTCACCGGCCATGGTAATTTCGGTGCCAAACTCCACTCCATGCGACGGCGAGATACATCTGCGTGTCCATGCGGTCACCCTTTGGAGACAGCAGAACACGTCCTGCGGATCTGCCCGCTATGAGCGTCAAGTTATGACAGGCACAATTGAGTACAACGGCCCAATATGCTCTTTGGTGGAGTCCAAAAATGCATGGAAGAACTTCGATGCATTTGCTCAAGCCATAGTTCGCCTAAGAAGCGAGGCAGCAGCAATGCCGTAACTAATTCCAATTTTGAACCTTGCCCTCAAAACTCCCTGTAAAATCCAGCACCTCCACGTGGGCCATCCCAGACTCATAGGACTTTGAAACGTCCAGAAAAAAAAATTTAGGCCGAATTGGAGATTGACTTTTTGCATGAAACATAGGTTGATAAGACGCAGTCTTATGGCCACATAGCGCCTCCTCCCCTATTCAATGTTGTAAGGAAATTTGTTTTTAGGAAGAAATTTAGAATTTACAACTTAGAAAGTTTGCTTCAAACTTCTTTTTTTCTAATGAAAAAGTGAGATGTTCTATCATTACGAATTTCATCAATTATTGATTTTGATTTTCATCAATTATATTTAAAGGGTTATCAATATTCAGTTTGAGAGATGAAGAAAGGTATCAGTGAGAAATGCTGTCCTACCGCTGAGCATCCGTCTTGGGAGCACAAATACAAGAAAAGACTGACAGCAAAAATTGGGGTAGCACTTGAATCAAAGAGACATTCAACTCCCTGGAGGGCGACCTTACTTTTTCCTTACCGATTTCTGCTCAGCCCAAAGGTCAGCAACCCTGGCAAACAGGCAGACATTAGCTAAAGCTTGCTACGATTTAGGTAGAGCTAAAAACTTAATATTTAGCTATCAGCTGCTCAGAAACAGTTGAAATGTTTAGCTAAATTAGTTATTGGTCGAAACGAATAGCTAACAGATTTAGCTGCGGTGATTTGGCTGCCACAAACAGCTAAAAGATAAATAGCTATAGTTGTGGCTAACAACTAATTGCCAACTTTAATTGAATTCATCTTTTAGTCATTGAAAAAAGGTAATAGCTAATTTTCTCTATTATTTAAAAGATTAGTTAGCTAATGTCCAACTCTGCGCTTATGTCCATATACTGCCCACCCAAATGAGTGGTTTTCCCTGGGCTTTCATAGGAAGCACTGGCTCTAGCCAGTTGCAGGCCTTGTTTGTGGCAGTGCATCGAGAATACCCGTACGTCCCCACCCAAAGACCCCTCCTGCACAGACATGTCTCAGTTTCATAGTAAACAGCGTCCTTCCTCGGTTTGACAGCCCCGAGGGAAAACTACAGCCTGGAATTGCTGGTCTGAGACCATTTAACAACGTTCGCTGCGGTTGAGCTCGTTTGAGCAGCTGTGCATCAGTCATCTGAAATAGGAACGCGCCAGGTGCGTGCGCCGCATGTGGAATGAAATTTGATGCGAGCTCCTAACCCAGTGCGGCTATAGCATGAGATATTTACCTTGGAGTAAACTACTTGCACCGAAGTATTTCGTGTTTTCGTGTACTAAAGCGAAGCACTGAAAACAATCTTGAGGTGGGGACATTGAAAACGATGCAAAATGGCAAGAAAACTCCAAACCAGTCCCCTATTTCGGACTTAATTTTTGCATCTTAGCAACACCCCAGCTGACTCCGACGTTTACAGACCTTCAGAAGGTTCAAAGCTGACGCGGGAAGTAGAAATATACATATTTTATTTCACTTGTTGGTATACTGGAGGAGCAATCTGAAGTGAAGGCTGTCTTCACGCGCCAGGCGCGTGCGCCGCACACAGATTGGAACAGGGCTCACGCGCTGAGCGCGTGACCCGCAGTGAACGTGTTAAGTGACTCATATCCATTCAACCGAGGACCTTCTGTCGGACATATCGTTTCTTTCTGACCCATGTCCCAATCTCGACATCTCAATCACTGAAACTTGTATGCTAAGAGGTTACAGGACAAATTTTTGATTTAATCATTTTTTAAAAAGCTGATTTTCAATGTTAAATAATATACTCTGGATCCCGTGTCATTTGGCACACTTATGGTTTTCTCCACACCTGAAACCACGGATTCTACCTTAGAACAATGAAAAGAGCATCGATATTGCGCTATATTTATTTGTTGAAAAATTTGTTATCAACCTCGTGTCAAGTACACCTCATTACTGATGATTCTTCTTTAACGCTGATTATTCTTTTAACAGATCACTGAACTCAAAGCTCAACATTTCACCAACGAAAACGAACTCCGTACTAAAATGCTCCTAGACAAAAAAGAGGCCGACGTCAAAATCGACCATCTGACCATCAAAGTGAAATCCCTTCAAAAAGAAGTAGCCACCCTCAAGAAATCCAATAAACGCGGTTCGAAAAAAGAAAGGTTTTCCCTCAACGCCAGCAACACAGGAACAGACGGCGAGGGTGGGGGCACTGGGAGCGGAGGTGGCGCCGGCAGCGGAGGAAGCGGAACTGACAGCCCTCTCCCGTAAAAGTGTGAAATGAACACTATTTTAGGAAGATTAGGAGACCGGACGCGTCCGATTATATTTTTTATCAACAATTTGATCAACACTGTACAAAATGAGCCTTCAATGGTGATATTATGATATTTGTATTCCTCATTTTGGTGGGGTCTGCCATCGGGGGGGATGTTTGCTTGAGTGTAAAATGGACTAAGGACTTACGTTATTTATTAAATTCAACTTTTTGATGTCGAATCCACTCTGCATCCTCTTTGATTTCTTGCTAACCTTATCTTCAGACAGGGTTGCTTTATTTTTGTTTTACTGACAGCTGCCCTCCAATATTTGTTTGCTGTATTAGGGAGTTTAATTTAATATATTCCTAGCCTTGAAATGAACAGTGTAATTCAAATTTCCTACTGAGGATAAGCAACTTATTTCCATTTTAATATTTACCCAGTCATTTCAAAGAACGACTATGCTACTAGCCTAGCATAAACCACCAGTAACATCGGTGTTGAAAATGTTATTGGTGAAGACGACATGAGAGATGTGACATGCTGCTTTACTCCGAAGAACAACTAAATTACGCGTTATCACCGCCTTATCAACATCATAATGAACACCCTTACCCTTATGTTGTTCATTGAACGCTCTTCTGATTTCGTTCCTGCTGACTGAAGGGTGAATATGGCTCGGCACCAGATCTTATTGGTTGCACCGCTGTGGCTGTGGCAAGCCTGAGAGTTCAATGAAGCAAACTACTTTTTGCTCACCCTTTGTAGGCCCCAGCAAATTCAGTCGACTTGAGAGAAACGAATTTGCAGTGCACTTTCTGTCAGCCAGCACATCTTTTTGTGACCAAGTGGATCAACAACTGCAACATACGAGCTTACATCCACCTATACCATAAAGAATGCTTTGTCAAAACAGTTCTCATGTCCGTCTTGGTGGTACTCTAAATAAATGGTACTTTCCTGTTAACGCCTACCAGTTGTTGAAACATTCGATGTATCGAATCAGGTATGTTTGACTCTTATGTGCAAAGAGGTTTTTTCACCTACAAGGTTATATCTCCGTAAGTAGGGAAAACACCCCTTCAACAACCGACCAACCAAGTAAGGAAAACAACAATTATTATGTAATATATACATTTGGTACTTTCGTGTACCCTGTAGGTAAAAAAACCTCTTTGCACATAGGAATCAAACATACCTGATTCGATATATCGAATGTTTCAACAACTGGTAGGCGTTAACAGGAAAGTACCAAATAAATTTAAAAGTTGTCCTTTTTCATCATCTACAATCAGGTGCTTTGTCAACAACTCAATTTTATGGGGAATGTTGTGAACTGTTCTAGTGTGGCGGCTGAGGCTATACGTGAAGTAATGTCTAAGTAATTTTGTAGTTAGTTAAGAATAAATATCACCCCCTTCCCAACTAGATTTGATGTTGGTTTTTTACTGCATCTGATACAGAGCCTCAGAGAACAAGCATGTTGTCTGCTTGAAAGGTTTCTACCCGGGTGGGAAATATTTATAGTTTATTTTTTATTTATTTCAATTCTGAATTTTTCAGAGAATGCTCTCAGTGGTCTGTAACGTTTCAATTCATGATTTTGTTCAATCTTCTACTTACCCAAGATGATGAATTATCTGTATTAAAAAAAACGCTGTATGGTGGTTTTTGGAAAATAAATTTTTTAAAATAAAAATGTGCGTATTTGGTTGGTTATTCTTTAGATAATTACCTAACCTATATTATCATGCCAACCTCAAGGGGCGTCCGACCATCTCCGATTGGCCCCAAAATTATTGAGATGGGTCCCACACCAATTGGTGCACACTGGGGGTAAGCGTGTCAAATGAGTACCTGCCTACTTATTTTGAAAGTGGGTTCTCAAGATTTTCGGGTATTTAGGTGTGTAGGGTATCATTTTCCTTTAAATTTTGGACGGTGAAACGGAGAAATTATTGAAATCCGTTGCAGGTTGAACTTAGAAGTAGACTATTTCCACAATGTTGAATCGATTTCGGCTGATGATGGCGTAACAGCCGAAATCGATTTAACTTAGTTTGCGCATTTTCGTGGAAATATAAGTTATTTCTTACCACTTTTATCTACACTCACTGTTTTCCCCTTACTTCTGCTCCAATGAGTAACGAACCCTAAAAGAAGAATTTGCTGAGTTTTCTTCGACGGTGGCAATTATCATGGAAGTCACATCAACTCAAAAGTAAATCAAACCCAAGATTTTTACATTTCATTCCCCTCGTTTACACCCTTGTATTAAATTACTGCGATTCCAATCATTTTGGAATACGTTCCGACAATTTA
The DNA here is from genome assembly GCA_019603395.1 of Cyrtorhinus lividipennis. Taxonomy (NCBI): domain Eukaryota; kingdom Metazoa; phylum Arthropoda; class Insecta; order Hemiptera; family Miridae; genus Cyrtorhinus; species Cyrtorhinus lividipennis. Next base: position 22,784,192 of record CM034005.1, on the reverse strand, counting down.
AGTTTCTTCCACGGTCTATTTTGACTAGATTACTTTCTAATATGAAGTAACAAGCCCTCATTTTAGATGAATACTTATATGAACATTGTGGATGTTAAATTTTGGTTGGTTATTCCTTGAATAATCAACGTATGTTTTCATTCAAAGAATGAACCTCTCGAATTCGGTTCAAAAACATTTTCTTGACGTTTCAAGGTGTCTAGATCAAAATTAGCAAATGTCCGTACGCCGACTTTGGTAGTAGAACATTTTCTAAAAATCTGAAATTTTGGTCAGGGAGTTAGTAGGTAGTTGGGGAAGTAGACTCTATTTGGTCGTCGAAACTTCTCAGCACGATCGGACCAAATTTGGGTAGGGTAGGGGTCAAAATTTTAATTTCGAAAAATGGATTTTCGTCGACTTAGGCGTGTGGGGTGTCATTTTCCACTAAATTTCGGATGCGGAATCCAATGAAATGGGTCCCGGAACGATTGGCGCTCTCTGGATGAGGTTATGGGTCGCATGTGAACACTTCATGCATGAATTGCTAGCTACCTCACTGCCTGAAAACTTTCAGTGCGTGTATGTGGAGCGGTGTCTCACTCATTCCCTGCCGCCTCAGAAGTTCCCCAGGGCTCATATCTGTGCCCGTACGCGCCGTTTTTTGGTAGTAGAAAAATTTCTAAAAATCTGAAATTTGGGTCAGGCGTCTGTTCCCGCCTTAGGATGGTCCTTGAAACCTTTCAGCCCGATTGGACCAAATTTGGGCGGGGTAGGGGTCAAAATGTGTTTTTTGAAAAATGGATTTTCGAGATTTTGGGCGATCTAGGCGTGTGGGGTATCATTTTCCACTAAATCTTGGACGCTGAATCCAATGAAGCGGGTACCAGAACGATTGGTACCCCCTGGAAGAGGTTATGGGTCAAATTGGGTATATACTACCCATTTCGAATGTGTGTTTTCGGGATTTCTGGCACCTAGGCGTGTGGGGTACCATTTTACACTAAATTTCGGACCCTGAATCGATTGGAATGAGTCCGAAATTAATCTCCATGCGCCTGGTTCGAAGAATAACCAACCCGTGTGCACGTTTTTTTTTTTTTTTTTTTTTTTTTTTTTTTTTTTTTTTCATACGCTACGCGTTACTGCAGTGATGGCTGGATAGCACCTGATGAAGTGACAATTTGGAAAGGGGTAAACTGGATCATTTCTGAAGCGTATCGAACTCCGTCGTCATATCGTTATACACAGAATATCTCGAGGTTTTGAGTCATTAACCACGGACGTCCTTGAGCGGCGCAGGGATTTTTTAATCGCTCACCACTCGGCTCTCAAACGATCATTTCGTGATAAACCGACCCACCGCTATGCGATCAATTTTGACCAGTTCCGTCACAGACTCGAATCGATTGATTGTCTCTGTTATTCTTAATCTACAGGTATGGTGCTGAGTTTTACGTTCACTCACACTTTCAAGTACCCGGTTGATTTGGTCACCGAAGCCTACAAGAACCTTCATCGTCGACAGAACAATGTCTCCGTTTCGGAAGAGGTGTCAATTGAAGGAGGTAAAGTCCCTACAATACACATTTTAGTTATTCGCTGACATACATTGGTTATTCCTTGAATAATCAACAAATGTTGCAGCAAATTTGCAAAGAGTCAATCTCTCCGATTCGGCTCAAAAAACATTTTTTTTCTTGACGTTTCAAAGTGTCTAGATCAAAATGGGGAAAACAGTGGGTGCGGCGGGTCCCAGACCCATTCCAATCGATTCAGGATCCAAAATTTTGTGGAAAATGATACCCCACACGCCTTGGTACCAGAAATCCCGAAAACACATAATCAAAATGGGTAATATATACCCAATTTGACCCATAACTTCGGAGAGGTTGACCTTTTGCATAAAAACATAAGTTGATTATTCAAAGAATAACCAACCAAAAGTCAATATCCGTCCGCCTTCCGCGCCTTTTTCGGTAGTAGGAATATTTTCTAAAAATCTGAAATTTGGGTCAGGGGTCCGTTCCCGGCTCTAGTTAGTCCTCAAAACTATTCAGCTCGATCGAACCAAATTTTCGCGGGGTAGGGGTCAAAATGTGTACTTCGAAAAATGGATTTTCGAGATTTTCGGCGGTTTAGGCGTGTAGGTATCATTTTCCTCAAAATTTTGGACGCTGAATTTAATGAAATGGGTCTCGGAACGATTGGAGCCCACCGGAAGAGGTAATGGGTAAAAATGTGTATCTGTCTACCCATTTTGAATATGTATTTTCAACATTTCTGTTACCTAGGCTAGTGGGGTATCATTTTCCACTCAATTTCGGACGCTGAACCCGATGAAATGGGTCTGGAAACGATTGGCGCCCTCTGGATGAGATAATGGGCGCTGAATTGATTTAAATTAGTCCCCATGAGCCTGGTCCGAGGAATAACCAACCCGTGTGAAAGAATTTGCAGCGTTTTTATTCATTAATTATTAGCCGAAGAAACTTGTGCTGCGAATAATTTCCTTTTTTTTCATTATGTAAATACAACCAGTCGTGTTGCAAATCCACTTTGGTTATCCAATCAGCAACGCGATTGGCAAATCATTACTAGAGTTCCTACTTCCTTAACAGACTATTAATGGCCAGGAAATCGACGAAAAACGACAGCAAAATTCCGTTATTCTACTATATTTGCTTCTTGTCCCGTCATTCCATAACCGCTGCCCTCTAGATCAATGAGACTCGCTCAATAGTTAGTCACTAACAGACTAGCAGACTAACAAAAGTTAGTCGCTTTGAAAAAAGTGGTTTTGCATAAACCTGATATCCCAGCGCTAGACTGTTCCTGAAGCCATGTGGCCCATTACAGTCTATCCTCGTCATGGTTCTGCGCTAGAGCCCTGCTCTATGGCATACCCGTATATCAGGCACCCTACCCTCTTCCGGCGTTCGCCTGCCTGTGGCAGCCCAGGATGGACCTTGTGGAGGTGCCGGGTCTTTTTGATTCACTCATCTGCTCTGCTAGGCCTCCATACAGCCGCATCCCCACTATGCCAAAGGCTTTGCCGAATGGCGACTGCAAATTCTGCACTTCGGCTTCGGCACACGCGGCTAACTGGGTGTCAGTGTACGCTGAGATGTCTTCTGACGATGATGTGTTGTTAGCAGCTGCTTTGGTTATTATGGTTGGCTCGTCCCCACTACAGCCGGCCGCTCGGCTTCCTTTGATCTAGACAACAACCCGTCGGTTTGGCATCGGCATGCGGCAATGCCGATCGGCACAGTGCGGCACAGGCCGGCTATGCTTCCACACTTGCCACTCGGCAATGCCGAGCGGCTGTAAGCCTCATTCCATCATAAAAGGCTTCCATTACGTCTTCCATCATTGGCATGTCATGAGCTTTAGGGTGAGGGTGGCTGTGGGGCTGTTGGGACTTAGTGCCTAATGTAGTAGTGGCGGCACTTATTCGCCACTTTACTGGGCTTCACTGAACGTACAGGCATTTTGTAGGGGTACCTAAATAGGAAAACACCCCTCCTGTGTCCTCCACTCCAGCTCATTCTTCACCCATTTCTTTGTGCTCCACAGTCCTGCGACGGAGTCCTTTGCTAAAAACGTTTTAGGCAGGGCGAGTCCTAGGATATTCTTCCCCAGCCTGGATAAAAAGCCTAAATTTAACTATGTCTAGCTTGAACAATCATCACAGTCGCACATCACATATTATTTAAAAGCCTAGCACAGCGTACTTGTTATTCCTCCTTCCCCTAAAAATTAGGTCAAGCCTAGCCCTGCATGCCCACCACCTGGCTGGTAGGGAGGGGGAAAATCCCCGCTTGCCTGCTGAGCCCACCCTTCCTAAAGTGGCTCTCCTGATACCCGTTTTGTGGGGGTCTCCCGTTCAGTAGGGTGTTGCTAGCCCAACATGGAATAAGTATACTTAGTACTTATTCCATGCTAGCCCAAGAGAGCCGGCAGCCCAGGAATAAATTAAAAAATCAATAAAAGAAAGCCAGTGTGCTAGGCACAAAATTAAAATCAATAATAAAACAGTATGCTGCCTCCCCAGATACTGGCAGGGTCCCCCAACCAGCGACACATACACTTACTAATCCTGATATCTAATCGCTTAAGCTATACACATCCAGTCAATCTGTTCTAAGGCTTGCTTTGTTCCTATATTTGACTTCAAACATACATACATTACATTACAGGGACTTTTTTCATGTTTCAGCTCCGTCCATGACAGCCGTGAAAAGAATCGTAACGATGCTGAATCCTTTCCCTAAGTTTTTTCAACGAGTAAGTTATTGCTTATACAGATACCTCAATGGTTCACGCAGGGTGGTATATGATAGGAAGTTTAATGAGAAACTTTCTGATGACTTTCAAACTAATTTTAGAAATGCCACCTTGATTTTTTGGGAATACTATTGTTTATAATTATCGATTAAAAATTTAATATGAGCGCTTGCTCTTCGGTTAGCACTAGTGAAACAGCCCTCAAAATTTGTTAGGATGACTACGGTACAGTAACGATTTATATTCTTTAGTAAATAATTTATTACAATCGTTCACTTAAATACACTGTTCACATTCTCGCACTTACACAATCACAAAGCACAATACACGGTTGCGGTTGTCGCACTATTTATAACACGGCACGATTTATGACACGAAGCATCCATACTCAGACTCCAAACTGAACTGAACTGCGCGGCGTTCCTGGGTCCGTTTTATACCTGCTGCCTCTCAGTCAAGTACCTTCCAGAACGTTCCCTGGTTCTGGGAACTCGACGTGTTGTCTCGAGCGAACAGGAAGGTTCCAGCCAATTCGATACGACGCGCGAATATTCGAGAATGGTCCCTTAGCCCTCCACAGGTCGTTGACCTTGCGACGCCAGCAGCCCATTTGACTGGCGCAGGTGCGAGCTCGCAACAGTACGTACCGCAATACTGGCCTGCTCAGGATCATGGGGACAAATTCAAATCGATTCAGCGCCCATTATCTCATCCAGAGGGCGCCAATCGTTTCCGGACCCATTTCATTGGGTTCAGCGTCCGAAATTTAGCGGAAAACGATACCCCACACGCCTAGGTACCAGAAATATCGAAAACACATTCAAAATGGGTAGATAGGCACCCATTTCAGAGGGCGCCAATCGTTTCTGGACCCATTTCATTGGGTTCAGCGTCCGAAATTGAGTGGAAAATGATACTCCACACACGCTTAGGTACCAGAAATCTTGAAAACCCACTTTCAAAATGGGTAAATAGATACCAATTTTGACCCATAACCTCATCCAGAGGGCACCAATCGTTTCCGGACCCAATTCATTGGGTTCAGCGTCCAGAATTTAGTGGAAAATGATACCCCACACGCCATGATCGCCAAAAATCTCGAAAATTCATTTTTCGGGAAACACATTTCGATCGGATCTTTTGCCTTACAAACCAAACAGCCAAAAGAAACAACGTTGCAAATAAATTATCATCTAGGAAAACAATGCTCAACTTTGGGAAATCGTAAAAATCTTTGGGAATTCTGTATCATAGCGATATTGAGGATTGTAGTAAGATGAATTTATTCAAATTACAATTATTTCTTCTCATTAAGGAAATTAAAAGACCCGCTGACTGGTAATATTTATTCGTATGATATAAAGACCCGTTGAAACACAAATATTTTCATTTACCGCCCCGTTATTCACTCACAAACAAAGATATCACACCATTGGACTCACACGGATTACATCAGTTCTGTAAATGTTGGTGTTATCGTGATCTCCTGCTCATTAGGTTGTTTTAACGTACTCAAACGTCTGTTCTAGATCCCTTTTCTCAAAGTGGAGAAAATCTCGTTTTTCGAAGACGTGTGGAGCCAACCGGACGAAAATCGTGTGTGGATACGAACGAGAAACTTGACTTGGGAAGAGGAAATTTCAGTTGGAAGCGTCATATATCTCTCGTCGAGCGAAATCAATCGTAATTGGTTGGTAATTCGTCATTTTTTCTCCTGAAAAAAAAAAAATCTGAAAATCCCTACACACGGGTTGGATATTCCTCGAACCAGGCGCATGGAGACTAATTTAAAAACATGGGGGAAATGGGGAAAACGGTGGGTGCGGCGGGTCCCAGACCCATTCCAATCGATTCAGGGTCCAAAATTTAGTGGAAAATGATACCCCACACGCCCTAGGTACTAGAAATCTCGAAAACACGTATTCAAAATGGGTAATAAATACCCAATTTGACACATAACTTCTTCCAGTGGGTGCCGATCGTTCCGGGACCCACTTCATTGGATTCAGCGTCCAAAATTTAGTGGAAAATGAGACCCCACTTGCCTAGATCGTCCAAAATCTCGAAAATCCATTTTTCAAAAAACACATTTTGACCCCTACCCCGCCCAAATTTGGCCCGATCGGGCTGAAATGTTTCGAACACCGTCCTAGGCCGGGAACAGACCCCTGACCCAAATTTCAGATTTTTAGAAAATTGCCTACTACCGATAACGGTGCGTACGGCGGACGGACATAGATCTTTTTGATCTAGACACCTTGAAACGTCCAGAAAAAAATTTTGAGCTGATTCGGAGAGGTTGACCTTTTTCATGAAAACATAGGTTGATTATTCAAGGAATAACCAACCAAAACGATTTTTGAATGGGAACCTTTTTGAAAAATTTTGACAGTTGCATTATTTTTATAGGACAACTTGGGAAGACATCACCGCCCTTGACTTCCAGCATTGTGGTAAATTTGGCCTTATCCTTGAATATTACCTCAGAAGAAAACTAGAATCGACGAAAATCCACAATATCAAAGTGATGGAGAGCATTCTGGAGAAAATGGTCGATCATGAACTCATTGTTTCGTGAATATTATTTATACGTGAACGTTATTTTTTGTATCTCTTGATAGTTTTATTAAGTTTTGTTCTTTTAAAAATGTATTTTATAACTTGTTAATTTTTTTTAAAAATAATGAAGTTACCTTGGAGCGTATATTTGTATTAACGCTCTCCCCCTCATAAGTAATTTTTCTACTAAATAAGAGTGAGTAGGTGACTGGTATAACTATCATATTGAACGTACATGCGGCGACGCTAATATAGTCTTGTAGGTTTCCGAATAATTACAAGTGAACACACTTGTTACCTTCTTAACATTTCTGAATTTAATACAAAAAAGGAACCATCAACAAATTTTATTGGAAGACAAATGTTTCAACTGATCACACTTGAGACATGAACACAGGTTCACAAGGACAGTTATGCAGAAATTGGAATGTTCGATGATAGTTTTGTTGAATTTACAGATGATTTGCACAATTCATGAAGTATAGGATGTGTAATATAATAAGCATGAAACTTGAAAATTCCATTGAAATATATAGACCCGAGCTTGAACCAAAGAGAATATGGAAAAACATCTAGGGTACTTGGGGCAACGCCAAATGCATAGGGATGAACGATACTGATCGATATCGAGACATTTCTTCCGATACCTATCATTCTGGTATCGATTTTCTGCATTTTCCCTGCTTTGGCTAGGGGTTGTATTGTGATGAAGAAGAATGCCTTGCTATCATATCAGTGATAACAGCGTTAAATGTGTTATTTTGTTCCACTTTGTTGTTAGTTGTGTGTTCATTGGTAAAGTAATTTACTTAAGCGTGTGATGCGGTGATGATAATAAGGTTCTGATTTAGTGGGACGAAAGTAGCGAAATTGCGTGAAAAACGTCAGTAAATTTCGTCTGAAGTATATGAATAGTGGTAACCGGGGGCAAGCCCCCTGGCGAGACGCCGCAGAGCGCAGAGTTTTGATTCGATACTTGCTTGGTATCGATACCATGCTTTTGATATCGATACTTGTACTTATATCGATCCTCTTCTGTATCGATCATCCCCATAAATGCAAGGAGACCTAAGGTACAACAGTGACGTTCTAGGCAGGGTCACTCAAACCACATTGAAGGTATTACTGGTGGGGGTATTAGGTGGTAACTGCATAGTAATGTACTGCCATGGGCCGGTATTTAGAACAGAGGATGAAAAAGGGTGCCTGGGAATGAACAAAGTAAGCAACAAAGCTATCTAGGCAGGGTCACAACACAGAATGTATCAATGCTTGCATCAACCACTGTTATTTTTCTCCGCTCCATGAGGTAACCTCTGTTCAAGACATTGGCCTTAAATGCCATTTTAAAAATGGGCTGTTGTAAATATTTATCAGGTTAAATACAAAATAAACAAGAAGCGAGTGTCCCAATTTCTGTAGAACTGCTTATCTAAATGCGAGTTATCAAATACATTACTCAACACTAATGCTTATACTGACGCTATACCTACTTTCAACAACATATTTTTCCTAACTTCCTCATAGCACATCATACAGTTGATTGCTACTAATAAAAGCTACTTTTTGGTATAGCAGTATTACAACAGTAGCAATGAAAATTAATAAAGCTTTGTGAGTTTTCTAATCTAATACATCAAAATAATAGTTCAACACAGGTCTTCAATTCGTCAATCAAAATAGCAATGAATCCTAGAATTGGGGGTTTGTCAAGAATATGTCTGTAACCACGAGCCAGCAGAAACTTACTGTGTACGGTGTCAATTCGCACATGGCTCGTTGTAAACAATTATAGTGGTTTATACTCAGGAGTTACTAAAACGCCATAGGCCCATCAATCAATCCTGTTATGACATGGTTCAACTAATTAAAGTCGTCAAATGACTATGCTACGTTCTAGCCCTAGTGGGAATGAACAATATGGTAAGCTGTTCACAGCCACTTATAGTTATTTGTTGCATTTCTACTCTCTATATTGCACATGTAAGCGTGTGGGGTTAACACTGACTGTTGCGGGATGTAGTCAGAATGTCAAAAGTTTTGTTCATTCAGAAGAAACAATTCTTGAATGGATAACTGGCTTTGGAGATTCAATGTCGTTTTTACTTTGGATGAGTTGAAGTTCTATTTGTTTTACAGATGGTTCAGCACCACCAGACAATTCTGAAATAAGAATGGTTTATTCACAATTAGAGGACAAGTTAGGACTAACTATTGTGCATGACTCACCACTATTATGGCAATGTTGTCTAGCTGGGGTCACATTGAGTAAATGTATGGCAGGTGGTATTGTATAGCTGCAAGGAACTGTGACTTATGTGCAGCAGCTGGAGGCAATGGTAGCAGAACAGGAATCTTGGGATGAACTCACCCAACGCATGCACCAAAGTCCTTTTCAAAACTGCTTGCAGGGAGTAAACTGTATTGTCCAAGGACTGTTGAACGTTGCCTCCAGTTTTGTGTAACCAAGCCAACATAAGCGCAGCAAAAAGATCTCCTGTCCCGGTAAAATGTGCGTCCAATTTCGGGATAGACGTCCTCACTCTAGTCACTATTCCATCTGAAATGAACACTGAGTTACAACACTATCATTGAATGCTACTAATAGGTGTCTTACAATTGAAAGACGTACTTTCCCTGGTGCTGGCGAGGGCTGTCAGTTCATTGTTGTTTTCCAAAGTTGAAGACGACACAATCACTGTTTTGCATCCAATATCATGGAATGAGTCCATTGCTTGCCAGGCATCTTCGAAGGAGGCAATCTTTTTTCCTGAGAGCAATCTACAAGAAAAAACAAATGCCTGCAGTTTTGGCAGCATGAAGAGTGTATTGGCAGAGTTATCAAGAGACTATAATCAACAACAAGGAGACAATGCAATTCTGGCAGCGCGAAGGGCTATTTAGGCACACAAGGTGCTTAGTGAACACTATAATATAGTATTAAAAAACCATTAGCGCTCCCAAGGGCTCAAAACTCACTAGTCTAAACTGCCTAGTCTAGAGATGGGCAATACTGGAGAGGAGTCCCAAGCAGGATTCCCAAGTATTGGAACAAGAACAAAAAGCAGTTTGTAATGAGGAACTCAATCCAATTTTGTGTGTGGACAACAATACTAAGAGGGAAGATAGAACTGACAAAAGACATTTTTTACATTTCTTTCCGCTTACTGTCAGTTCAGCAAAAGCCTGATGATATGATATTGTTGCAAGCTGGCACCTGCGCCCATCAAATGGGCTGCCAGCAGGGTCAACGACCTGTGGAGGGCTAAGGGTTGCTCTCAAACATTCGTGCATTGTATTGAATTGGCTGGAACCTTCCCATTGGCTCGAGACAACCCGTCAAGTTCCCAGAACCAGGGAAGGTTTGAGAAGGTACTCGACCAAGAGGCAGCCAGTATAAAAGGGACCCCAGAAGCCGCGCAGGGCAGTTCAGTTCAGTTCAGAGTCTGAATATAGATGCTTTGTGTCATAAATTATGCCGTGTTATAAATAGTGCAACAACCGTGTTACAACCATGAATTGTGCTTTGTGTCATTGTGTAAGTGTGTGAACAAAAACAGTGTATTCAAGTGAATGATTGTACAATATGGTCAGAAGAAGGCTTCTGTATGAGATTCATGATTACGCCTTCTGCAGAATGTCACGTTAACACACTTTCATACAGATTGTGCCTACAGTGTATACTAGACAGCTGTCAGCTACTCCTTCTGAAAGTACTACAGTTGAGACAGCAATTCATCCTGGAACAGCAGTTGACTGCACGTTATGCTATTGACTGTCTGCCCAACTTAGAACAAACCTGTTATCACCACCGTCCATTCAAGCACTTCATACAGCTTCAAAGCAGTGATTTCTCGGAGAAATCCTTTCTCAAACCAGCAGGATTTTAGCAACTTTGTCAACAGGATCTTAAATTTAACTGTCAAATCCCAGGAGAACTAATTCCTGATGATCATTCTTGACTAAAATAAACATTATGTGGTGAATGTTGTGTAGTGCTTTACTCAAGTTCATATTGATTAGGCGTGATGACGTCGGCCAAAGGGAGGATGGTCTTCTGGTAAATCGGTAACAATGACTCTGGAACATACATCTGTCCTTCATCCCCCATGACTGGGTCACAAACTGAAAGAGGAATAATCTGCATCATGTCTCTGCTCGATAAGTATATGTACATGATGAAAATAAAGAACAGATTGGGCTTTACAATCAGAAAAAAGAACTGTACCGTAGAGTAATTCGGGATTGTTTGACTTGAGTTCCCTGACGACAGAGGCCACTTGCTTTAGGAATGAAGGCGATCCAATGTAGCCAGTCAGAAGGTGAGTGTAGTGGAGAATATCGTTTTTTCTCAAAGATTCTATCAGAACCCCTGTGGGATGACAAATAGAGTAAGCTTTTTCCTACTACCCCATAAGGAACGAGTAAATATTCAAGATTTAAACAAACCCAAATCATTTTCATCCAAAATTTGGCCTTGAAAGTGCTCATAGCCCGTGTGATTGGAGAACTGCACTGAATTTATCCCATCCACTTCAAACCCCAACAGCTGCAAGATAATGAATGATGATTACATCAACTGCAGAAGGAGTTCATTATAGTCAACCATTTGTAACCAACCTGTAGCGGGAAAGTGGCGCTCTTGTTTCCAACATGGCCGTGAACTACGTGACTTTGGATGGAGAGAACTCGGGGGGACATGTTCGAAGGATAATCACGAGAATTATCCGATCCTTTAAACACGAATAAAAATAATGAGAGAGTTGCGGAAATGAAAATTTTAGTAACCACAAGATGTGAGTCAGTATAAGGAAGTGAGGCAATATCATTTTTATTTTGTTTGTGAAAGAAACGAAAAACGGAAAATGGGGGAAACAGTAGGTGTGGTGGGTCCTAGACCAATTCCAATCGATTCAGCGGCCAAAATTAAGTAAAAAATGACACGCCTAGGTACCAGAAATCATGAAAACACATTCAAAATGGGTAATAGATACTCAATTTGACTCATAACCTCTTTCAGTGAGCGCCAATCGTTCTGGGACCCACTTCATTGGATTCAGCGTCCAAGATTTAGTGGAAAATGATACCCAACTCGCCTAGATCGCCCAAAATCTCGAAAATCCATATTTCAAAAAAACACATTTTGACCCCTACCCCGCCCAAATGTGGGCTGAGAAGTTTCGAGGACTGTCCTAGGCCGGAAACAGACCCCTGACCAAAATTTAAAATTAAAAAAAAAAATGTCTACAACCAAAGTCGGCGTGGACGGCAGATGGACATTTTCTAATTTTGATCTCTAATCTACCTTAGAACGCCCTGAAAATAATTTGGGCCGAATTGGAGAGATTGACTTTTTGCATGAAAACACAGGTTGATTATCCAAGGAATAACCAACCAGAAATATCTATGTGGAAAATCTTATTGCGCATGCCCCATCCATCCATGAAACGGTTGATTTCAGCGCGCTCTATCAATAGAAATCTCAAGCAATGTGCGTGACGTCATGGGAGTGGCTCATTGTCCCGTACAGCTCCGACCCTTAAGGCACGTCGATTAAAGCACTCACAGCAACCAACATCTCATCAAAGGTGGTGAAGGACTGTGAACAGACTCTCTGTGCTCCGCAGCCCGCAATATAGTGTCCCTTGACTGGGTGGCAGGGCGCAGGGGAATTGAGGGCAACAAAAAAGCCGATGAGCTGGCCAGGAGGGGCTCCTAAACCCCCTTTGGGGACCTGGAGCCGGCTGTAGGTTTGCCCAAAAGCTCCTTCAGAGCTGCCATCAAGGAGTGGACGTACAAGAAACACAGACAGATGGCGGAGTATTGAGGGACATGTCCACAGTAAGCGTATGGTGGCAAAACCCCATCCATCACTCACCAAGGACGTACTCAGACTTAAACGCGGCGACCTAAGGGCGATGGTTGGCCTACTAACCGGCTTCGCTCCTCTGCGTTTTCATCTGAACTGCATAGGGGTAACACAACCAACAACTCTATGCAGATTCTGTGAGGAAGCAGACGAAACTGCAACTCACATAATCTTCGAGTGCCCAGCACTCACATCCCGCAGATACACCCTCTATGGGACACAAACCCCAATGAGAACTACCCTGCAAAAAGTTAGTCCACAACCTAACCACCCTCACAAGGGGACTAGGGCTGTTTGTGGACTAAAGAATGGGACACCTACGAGAAGCACAACAAGCCACCAGGCTTCCACTTGGGGCCCCCCATAACCCCTCCTCTAGGTGTCTCTTACCATCTACCATCTAAACTTTCCCAGGCATTATAATAATTTCTTCTCACATCAGGAGAATTTCTGCCTCAAAAATCGCATGTAGGACTGCGATGCGCACAGTATATCCCCTCTCTAGTTCTCATGGCAACAACCATGGGTTTAATTGAAGGGCTTCTAACAGCCTAGACAGCCCGATCTATACAAGCAACTTACTTGTAGACTGAACTGGGGTGCTGAACTTGCGAATGGACCTAGCTCTGAAAAGACGTACCAGCAATCGTCGCGGATCCGAGAGGACTGAAATTAGAAGACGTTTCAAAGAATATTTTATCGTACAAGAATCTGCTACAACTCGATTCCCACTCCAGCGAAACGTGGGTGGGTCAAGGTCAAGTGCTCCAATTCAGTCTTCACATGAGTTTCAGTCGATCCTAGTGTCGAGATCGACGGACTGGCCACTCGATAAAATGTAGAAACCACAAGTGAAGATAACACATTCAACTGATTTACCGTTTGAATCCTACATGAAGGAATGCATCCTTCGATGAAGTTAGATTCCTCTCGGAGATTCTGAATTTTATGTTCCTGCCAATAACCAAATACCAAGACCAACAATCACAATCAACACACCCCCTTTCGCTATCACAGGATATCTCTGTTATCTACCGCACGCGCACATCACTAGGGTTTTCTAAAAAATATCGATTCATTAAAAGTATCGATCCTTTTCGATGATATTTTACTTTCAAAAGTGTCTATTTCCATCTTCGGGAGGTTTTGTTTTTAAAAAAATGGATTTTCGGCGATCTAGGCGTGTGGGGTATAATTTTCCACTAAACTTTGGACGCTGAATCCAATTAAATGGGTACCGGAACGATTGGCATCCACCAGAAGAGGTTATGGGTCAAAATGGGTATCTTATGTACATATTTCGAAAATGGGTTTCTGTTACCCAGGCGTATGGGGTATCATTTTCTACCACATGCAGAACGCTAAATCGATTGGAATGAGTCCGGGACACTCCACTCACTGTTTTCCTCAATTTTCTCCATGCTCCTGGTCCAAAAAATGTGAAAGAATTAGCAGCGTTTTTTTTTCTAAACTAAAATACTGTTTCATAAGCAATGGTGGAACTCGTTGTTGAACATTTGGACACAAGGCTCGAAATAATTTATCATTGTAGAGTTTTAGATCCATTGGTTAGATCCTGATTGATGGACCAGGTTCAATCCTACAGCTGCTCCTCTAAGCTAGGACTTCTGGATTGACAAGGTATTTTTCATTTTTCTTTTGCCTAGTAGGATGATATTTCCCTTGTCGGGAGTAGATCTCGGTTGTTCTGCATGTCATGCATGGTCATGTGATATGTGTGCTCTGGGCATTAGCCCGTCTCAAACAATTAGGCATCCTATGTTGCATACAATGCAAGTCCTCTGCTCTCATGTGTTTTTCCATGCATTGAGTATCATTCAATTAAGCACTTTTCGGCTAATCTATACATCAGGGCACGCACCCCCAAAAATCGATATCTCGAACTAGGAAAATTCGAGATTGTTGTGTTTGCTTCCTTCAGTTTTTTCTTCTCTGTTCCGCTTTTTAATTTTTTATTTTCATTTATTTTTGATGATAGAGTTTATGGAACAACGCTTATATCTCGAAAATTGCGGAAATCTCTTATCAAGGGGCATGACCAGTGAAGCGAAATATCGATTGTAACGCTATAACGATTATCGGGGGCGCGTGCATGGATGTCCAGATTCACCCTGATTTCAATTAGAATTACCCAACTAAAAACTAAAATATCGATAAATCTGTAGTATACGGGGCGCGGTGATAACGGTGGCACAGATATCGAGAGCACACAATCGATTGTTACTGGTGACGTCATATGAGTCATCATGTTTTCATGCCCATTGCTTCAAACATATAAACAATGCCTAATGTTATATAATCATACAAAATAATAATAAAATAAAATCAATAATAAAATAAAAATATATAAAATCATTGTCAGTGTCGTATACTGAAGGCGTGACGGACAATCGATCAGCTTGTTGTTCGAGTTCGGTAGTTCGATAGAAATCGATAGTTTGTTTTTTGCCCCCTATACTAGAGTTCAGTCGAAATATCGATGTTGACTTCAAAACATCGAAAAAACGACGAAACCAAAACATCGATATTTTGATAACATCAAACATCGATGCGCACCCCTAGTTTTGGGGGATGCCCGGGTCCAGGCACCCCTTGTTTTGATATGGATAAGGATTGACAACTGACAAGAGATGACGCCATTAGATGGAAGTTTTTATGTTTTTTTCTGCCGTATTTATTTCAAGTAGGTAAGGGGTTGATGAAAAATCACTGACACTTCAAAAGTGCATCCGTCGTGAGTGAACGTGTGTTGTTTGTTGGAAGCCGAATCATGGAAGTTGTTAAATCTTGTTTTGTGCCCGGTTGTTCCAACCAGGTGTGCAAATTTTCTTTCTTCACCTTCCATCGGTGAGTATTCCTTTGGAGAATGTCCGGCTCGACGGTCACACGTGAAACTAGAATGGTTCTCAGGCGTTTTAGCGATGTTGAGAGGGAATATCTCCTGCTAATTTTGCTTTTGCTCTGACCAGGATGCCAAAAAGCAGAGGTCTCCGTGAAGAAATCTTGGAAGTTCTCCACCTACCATCGTCGACTCCGATGGACCATCACAGCGTCATGTGTTCAGCTCATTTCGCTCCCATGATTGAGCGCACAGATTTGGTTTTAGAGCTACTAGACTCGATGATTTCGAATAAACGTAAGTTGACGCTTTATCCGTTGTATTATTGATCAACTAGTTTCACTTCCATCTAGACGACTTGTTTACTCCCGTATCAGGCACATACTCAGCAAATTAAACGTGAATAGTCTCGATGTATGAGACAATTTATTTATTTATTTACAATACGGCTATGGCCAATTTATGGAATTACATCACACAGTCACATTTTCTACGAGTATTTAAATTCATTATTGACATTATCTGATGCGTGACTAGTCCATTATTCACTATTATACATAGAAACCTAAATGTAGAGGAATCAACCGTGGGCTGGGGTAGATAATAAAATAATAATAAAAGCCAAAGTCGGGGTTGTCATCTAGGAACAAATTTACCTCCCTCACGATCCGGGACAGGGGGCGACGAAGCAGGTAGTTCGCAAATGAGACGCCAAAGAGCATGCGGGTACGAGTCGGGTATGCTGGCACCGAAATGCCGACTCCAGAGAGCAGGGCAGGACTGGAGACACGGCCATGAAGAATCCGGTGAAGGAAGGTGATGCCAGACTCAACGCGGCGCTCCTCAAGAGACTGAATTCCAAATTCACGCATCGCTGGTTCGTAATCGTGGTTGACTATCCTGACACCACCCATATAGGCCAAGTAACGCAGGAAGCGCCGCTGGACTCGCTCCAGTTGATCCCTGTGCACTGCGTAGAGTGGACCAGACCACGGAACAGTACTCCAGGATGGGTCTCACCAGGGTGCCATAGAGGAACACTAAAGATTGTGGGTCAGTGAAGTCCTGGGTGGTCCTCTTCAGCCGGCCAAGGGCTCGCAGTGCACGACCCACTATGGCGTCCACGTGAGGGCAGAACGACAAGGATGGGTCAATCAACACTCCGAGATCGCAAATAACATCAGGGCGCGCCAAGAACACCCCGTCGATGTCATAGGGGTGGCAAAATGAAGAACGCCCTCTGGTAAGCGTCAATGCAGAGCACTTCGAAGGTTTCAAAGCAAGGCTGTTCTGGGAGCACCAGGCAGCGAGGTTGCAGAGAGAGGCTTGAAGCGCTTGGCCGAGAGACAATAACATAATTCTGATATTTCCACTTTCCAGCTCCTCCAGCCGCTAGTTCGATGGTACCCAGGTGCGCTGCTATCGGTTGCTGCGTCAATTTGTATTCTCGAATATCTCTGTTCAAGTTCCCCCCTGAAGGCAGACGGTGGGTTTTTATTTACAATTTCACTTCGAGCGCGATTTCTCTTGGCAGCCGAAATGTTCTTAACGTTTTGCCTGTTCGTAGGTTTGACTTATGGCGGATGGTTGCGGGTTGCCCGAAAAAAAGCGACTGTTTCGTTTTATGCGCCCGGCATTTCAAACGCGATTCCTTCCACAATAATGGGCGAACGTCTCTCAAGGAGGGAGCCATTCCTGTTTTCCCAACACGGCCTCTAAATCCGACGTTCAAAAACTACTGCCCACTGAAACCCCCAGCGCCGTCATCATCCATCGTTGGAAGAGCGATTGATGATCCGATTGGAATGATGAAGGCGGGTGAGTGTTGAATGGTAATGTGAAGTACCTTTGCTCGAATTCGCCTAACTTCGGCCCTTTTTCTAGAATATTCAAAGAAATGGAGATGTGGGGCTGTCGGTTGTGATGTCACCAGTGAATCCCACCCATTTATGAGGAAGATCACATTCCCTGCTGATCCAGAGAGGTAACATGTGTATTTCTGCCGCAGGCTTATTTTACTTCAACCTACATAGAAATTTATATTTACAGGAAACTTATCAAAAACCAGATCTTAGGTGTGAGGTTCAAATAGTGTCAACTCTGGACCTTTTAGCAGCACTCAACAGGTCATAGTGGCCGGTCTTTCATCAAGACTCGTAATTTTCTAACTTATAGTCGTATGAAGAAAACGCTGCAAATTCTTTCACACGGGTTGGTTATTCCTTTAAAATGGGGAAACAGTGGGTGTAGCTCTTCTTCCTACGGAGGACTTCCTGCACATACTGCGCAATCCTACGCCAGTTTGCACTGCTCAGCAGATTTTGGCTAACAGCTGTCTCTGGTTATGAATGCATACATCAACATCCTGGGACAGAACCACACGGCTCCTCTCATGACCTCGCACCAAAAGAAGGTGTGCTCGACGTCATCCCAGATAGCATCACCATATGGGTATCCAGGGCTCTGTGCTTTGTTCATCCTCCACAGGTGGACCATAAAGAGGTCATCCCCAGACAAGAACTGCGCCACAAAATAATCCACTTCTCCATGGTTCTTCTTACACCAAACTCCAAGATCAGGGATGAGGCGCCTGGTCCAACTCTCTCTGTGGTTAGCCATCCATTGGGTTTGGTACTTCGTCCACCTCCTTGCCACGAAGTCTCTCAGCTACGCTCCTCTTCCTACAAAGAACTTCCTGCACATATTGCGCAATCCTACGCCAGTTTGCACTGCTCAGCAGATTTTGGCTAACAGCTGTCTCTGGTTATGAATGCATACATCAACATCCTGGGACAGAACCACACGGCTCCTCTCATGACCTCGCACCAAAAGAAGGTGTGCTCGACGTCATCCCAGATAGCATCACCATATGGGTATCCAGGGCTCTGTGCTTTGTTCATCCTCCACAGGTGGACCATAAAGAGGTCATGCCCAGACAAGAACTGCGCCACAAAATAATCCACTTCTCCATGGTTCTTCTTACACCAAACTCCAAGATCAGGGATGAGGCGCCTGGTCCAACTCTCTCTGTGGTTAGCCATCCATTGGGTTTGGTACTTCGTCCACCTCCTTGCCACGAAGTCTCTCAGCTACGCTCCTCTTCCTACGAAGAACTTCCTGCACATATTGCGCAATCCTACGCCAGTTTGCACTGCTCTGCAGCTTTTTGCTCACAGCTGTCTCTGGTGTGAATACATCAGCATCCTGGGACAGAACCACACGGCTCCTCTCATGGCCTTCGCACAAAAAGAAGGTGTGCTTGACGTCATCCCAGACAGTATCACCATATGGGTATCCAGGGCTCTGTGCTTTGTTCATCCTCCACAGGTGGACCATAAAGAGGTCATGCCCAGACAAGAACTGCGTCACAAAATAATCCACTTCTCCATGGTTCCTTTTACACCAAACTCCAAGATCAGGGATAAGGCGCCTGGTCCAACTCTCTCTGTGGTTAGCCATCCATTGGGTTTGGTACTTCGTCCACCTCCTTGCCACGAAGTCTCTCAGCTACGCTCCTCTTCCTACGAAGAACTTCCTGCACATATTGCGCAATCCTACGCCAGTTTGCACTGCTCTGCAGCTTTTTGCTCACAGCTGTCTCTGGTGTGAATACATCAGCATCCTGGGACAGAACCACACGGCTCCTCTCATGGCCTTCGCACAAAAAGAAGGTGTGCTTGACGTCATCCCAGACAGTATCACCATATGGGCATCCAGGGCTCTGTGCTTTGTTCATCCTCCACAGGTGGACCATAAAGGTCATGCCCAGACAAGAACTGCGCCACAAAATAATCCACTTCTCCATGGTTCTTCTTACACCAAAGTCCATGATCAGGGCTAAGGCGCCTGGTCCAACTCTCTCTGTGTATTCTCTCTTGGCTGCCTGATGGGTGGTTTCGTCTCGCCTGTTGTAGAGCCTCTCATAAATCAAACCACCCGATTCTCTGACATTTGGAGATGTTATTGGAGCATTTTATGCTTGTGTAATGTTAGGATTTCTTGAATTAATCATGGTATGGAAAATATTTAGCGGCAATTTGTTTTCAAGAATTGTTTATAAATTCGGGTGACCTAAATCTTCTACCATTCTCCGATTTTCAGGTTGAGCCTGTGGAGAGAAATTGTCGGGTACGTTCCAACAACAAAATACTCCAATTACCTGTGTACTCGTCATTTCGGATTGAATCAATTCTACGACGGCGAGTTGAGGAGGAATGCTGTAAAAATGTCCAACCCGATGTACCCTACAGGGCCTCTTAACCTCAACACTTTGGACTATTGTCCGCCTGAGTTGGATTTGACTCTCAACATAGAACACTGGAGCGGTTTGGAGGGTGAGTATTTATAGGTTAGATGAGTTGAAATGTGGGGGTTGGACAATCTTCTTAAATTGGTTACATTTGGTCGTTTTCCTGATTCGTTTTGGTTGGTTATTCCTCGAATAATTAACCTATGTTTTCATGCAAAAATGCAATCTCTCCGATTCTGGTACCTAGGCGTGTGGGGTATCATTTTCCACTAAATGTTGGACCCTGAATCAATTAGAATGGGTCTGGGACCCGCCACACCCACTGTTTCCCCTATTTTCCCTATATTGAAGAGTCTCCAAGCGCCTGGTCCGAGGAATAACCAACCCGTGTAAACGAATTTGCTGTGTTTTTGACGAATCGTTTTCCTCTACAGAAGGTAGCGACTCAGAAGAAATGAGCTGTGTGGAGGACGCAGAACCTTTCGTCGAAGACGATGATAGTCGCGCTGAAGTCATTATAGGTTAGTTTCAAGCCTCATTACGATAGCGTTTTGATTTGCGTTGATTTCATACAGATGTTGGGCCGCCTAAAAATGGTCTTATAACCAGTTTCAGAAGATAACCGTCGGTGTAGCGCAGATGGATGTCCCGTCACCTCAGTAACTCACCCAAACGTCAAATTGTACAACTTTCCGAAGAAGAGCCACGAGAAGTGAGTGTGGTTTGATTAGCTATTAGGTGGTTGTCTCCTCATATTTCCTGCTGAGCCAATCCTTTGCTAGCCAGATGAGCATTATTGGCGGGGGTCATGTTGGCGAGGAACATCGAAACTAGATTATGGAAGTTTGAAACTTCTAGTGTAAGATAGGCGGATAGCTTCGTAATAGTCCGGGCCATGTGATGATGCCAAAGAAGAGTGGGTCTGTGCTGCATATTCTTGTGTTAAGAGTACCAATACAGACTGGCATAACTTCAAGGTTGAGATGAAATATTCGGGTTCCATTCTGCATAATTTGGTAGTGGGAGCTATCACGCACAAATTGCCGGATAACAGTACATGGAGGGAGCAGTTTGGGGAACAGGCGTTTCACTCCTGTGGTCTGGACTTTATCACAACACTCTTGAAACCAATACGGACGCTACCTCAGTGAACATCTCATCTCTGTTAGTATCGTTTACAATGGCCGAGTTGGTGTGCGTCGTAGGTAGAAGTCTTCACAAAACGTTGACAAATGGTAAAAGGCGATGGTTGTGCATGAGAAAGTGGAAATACTCCTGTAAGGCCTAAATGCGAACCACAAGAGAGGATGTCGTGTTTGTGAAACCTTATTGCTTACCCCTCCCAATGGATTTCGGTGTTGACAAGGTGAAGGCAAAAGCAGCGATTCAATGAAAAGCACGGTAAGATTTGACCGATGTGGATGTTAGGTACCGCTAATTGACGTCTTGTACATAGTCACTTTTGGTTGGTTATTCCTCGAATAATGCAAAATGTCAATATCTTCGATTCGACCTAAAATGTTTTTCTGGACGTTTC
Source organism: Cyrtorhinus lividipennis (assembly GCA_019603395.1). Classification (NCBI taxonomy): domain Eukaryota; kingdom Metazoa; phylum Arthropoda; class Insecta; order Hemiptera; family Miridae; genus Cyrtorhinus; species Cyrtorhinus lividipennis. The sequence continues at coordinate 22,762,849 of CM034005.1, read as the reverse complement.
AATGTGTCTAGATCAATGTAGCAAATGTCCGTCCGCCGTCCACGCCGACTTTGGTTGGTCCTCGAAATTTTTCAGCACGATCAGACCAAATTTGGGGGGGAGGAGATGGATTTTCGACGTTCTAGGCGTATGGGGTATGATTTTCCACTAAAATTTGGACGCTGAATCCAACAAAACGGGTGCTGGAACGATTGGCGCCCACCGGAAGAGGTTATGGGTCGATATGGGGTATATATCTACCCGTTTTGAATATGTGTTTTCGAGATTTCTGGTACCTAGGCGCGTGGGGTATAATTTTCCACGAAATTTTGGACCCTGAATCGATTAGAATTGGTCCGAGACCCGCCACTCCCACTGTTTACCCCATTTCTCCCATGTTGAAGAAATGAGTCTCAATGAGCCTGGTCTGAGGAATAACCAACCACTGTGGTTTCTTTCTATTATTCCACTTGCCTACTTGTGTTGCGCTGTACAGTGTCAGCTGGCGACCAAATTTAATCTTACCCTGTTGTACATTTGAATTGGACTTCAGCCCACATTGAATTAGATCGACAAGTTGATGTTTCTGTTGTTTTCAACTCCTAGGTTTGATTCATGGATGAAATTGGTCAGTCATCCCATCAACGGTGCTCTCAGTTTATGCGTTCGGCATTTTGACAAACATCAACGCGACCGCATACCCAAGTACCCTTTTGGGGACCTCGATTCAGAAACGGAAACCTACAAACCGGTAAGTTGACTGAACCTTCCTTTGACGAATCCTCTTGTCGAGGTTATAGTAACGTTGTGCGTCGGTTTTTCAGGTTTTCAACCCGTTGGAGCCCAAATGCTGCGTGCCCGATTGCGAATCGACGCTTGAAGGAGGTGTCACGTTCCACAGATTCCCTTTGAAACATGCGGTAAGCACTCGATGGTGTTTTGCCTCTTCATAGCGTCGAAACGACCGCGTTTTCAATTCGACTTTGATCTGTGCAGGCGTTTCAAACTTGGGTCGAACGAATTGGCTGGAAGAAATTGGAGTTGTACGACCAAGGAGACGTGTTTCGAGGATTTCGCGTCTGTTCAAAGCATTTTATTGACGACTGCTTTATTCGGAACGGGAATAGTGAAATTATTCTTTCCGAAAACGCTGTCCCCACCATGTTTCTCGGAGGTATGATTCCCAATTCTCAACTCAAATTTATCCATCTTCATCCGCTTCACCATACTCTCGTATAGCCGGTAAAAATAATGTAGTGTGAATGTATGATAGAGGATCTTGAAGGAGCCTCATGGAATCGACGTTGCTGGAACCAAAATAAAACTGCTTATGTATGCTGACGACATTGTCATTACGGCCAAGTCTACAGCGGATCTTCAGCAAAACATTGATGCCTTACAGCATTATTGTGATCAGTGGAGGATGCGGGTCAATCTTGATAAATCCAAGATCATGGTTTTCCGCAGGGGAGGGCGGCTCAGACTTTCGGAGGCATGGACTTACAGAGGTGATGATGTGGAGGTGGTGTCTTCGTACAAGTACCTTGGAGTGACCCTTACCACTGGCTTGTCCTTTGCGACCCATCTGAAGGAGAAATCGTCTACTGCCAAGTATGCCATAGCAAGTGTTTATGGATCCTTCTTGCGGCAATCCCAGATACCGATCCATGCCAAATACAAGGTTTTCCAGGCAACGTCTCGAGCTGTTTTGACGTATGGTGCTCAAGCATGGGGATCACAGCGATACGATGCCATTGAACGGGTTCTAAAATTCTTTATCAAGAGATTGTTTGGCCTACCTCGTAACACACCGGATTATTTTGTCTATTTGGAAACTGGCGTGATACCCGTGTTCCTCTACACGCTCTCTCTCCACTGCAGATACCTTCTCAAAGTAATGCTTATGCCTGCGAGCCGGTACCCTCGGTTGCTAGCAGACCAGATTGTTCAGCGTGGATTGTTCTGGTACAAGAATCTTCAGGGTTTGTGCAGAGAGACCGGCTGTGTTGTTGGTGCCAACTTTGAGGATCCAGCATTGTGGAGATCTCAGCTCAGATCTCTGCAAGAGACGCTGGAATCCCAATGGAGAGAGCAGACTGTCACAAGGGCGTTGTCATCGCATCACAGGATTTATCGGCAGTTGGACATGGGGCTCCGAAGTATCGACCTGACTGAGGAGGGTCAAAAAGGGTCTATGTTTGTCCTCCGCTGGGTCTGTAGGGTCAGAGGGGACCTTCTGACCTTCTGGCGCTCAATGGCCGGCCGGGTGTGGCTCGGGACAATCTTGACAGGACGCTGTGCTCCCTTTGCAATCTTGGCGAGGCAGAGGACATTATGCATTTTCTGGGGCATTGTCCGGTCCTGGCTGAGTTTCGGGTTGCACAGTTCGGAGTGGCTAGGTTGACCCGCGACTCCATGATCGGAATGCTCAATGGTTTGAACTGGCTCCCACTCGCGAGATTTTGCCAGGCTGCTTGGTCATATCGATCCGAGCTGGTTGCCCAGTTCAATTGGGACTGAAACCTCATCCTCGCCTATCAATTGGCAGCCGTGTGCTGTGTTTTCCTTGTTTTCATATTCTGTGTAGTCTTTGTCGCTCTTATTCGTTCACGATTAATTGTTTCCTTGTTATGTTCAATTGTAAAATGGTTTTTATTTATTTATTTGTAAGTGCAATATAATCTCGGCTCTACAAGCATAATAAGGGCTATGTGTTTCCTCAATAGGTTGGTGCATCCTCTGGCAGACGGGCATGGCCCATTGCCATACCGTGTTATTGTTTAAATGCGAATTTATTATTATTGTTGTTCAATTAAAATAAACACGTTTTCTATCTATCTATCTATCTATGATAGAGGAACGATTTGTCTTACCTAACTTGTTTGGTGCAGTTTCATTATTTATTGGTTGGTTATTCCTTGAATAATCAACCTATGTTTGGTGCGGTGACGGACAGAAGAGCCGTTTTAATTGGTGTCAAGGTACAGAAGAGCCACCCTCCTTTCGTGAACGTGGACAAAAGAGCCGTCGTAGAAATTTTCAGAAGTGGTCAAAAGAGCCACCCCAGTGATAAAGAACCGGGCCATTTGTGGTATGAGGAATGACGGAATTTGGCGGTCTGGACCATAGATGAGGTGGAAATGAGCTTTTTGGGCCGACGTAAGTGCTCGCCAAGTACTCCAAAAAAGGTGCGACTTTCTCGTTGGCAGGGACCGTACGGCAGATATCCAAAAAAGCCTCCTCTACTACTTCCTCAGGTGGTAAATATGGCAGTCCAAAAAAATGTTTCAAAAAACGACCTGTATCGGTGTGTGATATGTAATCATTGGAAAGCTCTGCTTGCTGGATTTTCCTGTACAACGACTGCCCGAAATGGAAAGTACAGCACTTCACACTTGAGCCAGGAAAAATATTCGAGAAACCTGAATGAGCACCTATTTCGAAGTCCACTATCAAAACCTCAGGAATCAGTATACAACCGTAGCTTGAGGCTGACTGATCGGTCGATATCGAGTTCGTCGGGTTATCATAGACGACTCTGACCAAAACAAATGAAACTAATCTTACAAGGAGAAAACTTCACGGGTTATAAACGACTTTGACCAAAACAAATGAATCCAATCTTACAAAGGGATAAATTCATCACGTTTTCCTCCTCAACCAACGGCTCTTTTGGGACTTTCTAATAACATTACCTCTGGCTCTTTTGGGTAGGATTAACGGCTCTTCTGGGTGGTCTGTGCACAATAGACGGCTCTTATGGGCACTACCCGTTTGGTGCTACGTTTGGTGCCTTCTGGATGAGGCTATGGGTCAAAATGGGTGCCTATTTGCCCATTTTGAATGTGTTTTCCAAATTTCTGGTACCTACGCGTGTGGGGTATCATTTTCCACTAAATTTTGGACGCTGAATCCAATTAAATGAATCCCGAAACAATTGATGCCTTCTGGATGAGGCTATTGGGTGCCTATTTACCCATTTTGAATGTGTGTTTTCCAGATCTCTGGTACCTAGGCGTGTGGGTTATCATTTTCCAATACATTTTTGGACCCTGAATCGATTGGGATGGGTCCGAGACCCGCCACACCCACTGTTTTCCCCATTTCCCCATGTTGAAGAAATGAGTCTCCATGCGCCTGGTTCGAGGAATAACCAACCCGTGTGAAAGAATTTGCAGCGTTTTTTTCATACGACTTGAAAAAAAAAAAAAAACATGTGAGACAAAAAAAAATTATTTTACTATGGTGTGGGGAAGGAGTCATTACAACTACATCTCTTCTTTCATTACTATTATTCGTATTATTTGTAGGGTAAATGATATTTGTTACAGATAATACCCGAAATCAGTTAATACTAGTTTCAACTAGTAAATTCTAGTTTTCCCCTTTGTTTAAACTAGAAGTCACTAGTGCATACAGCCGTTGTTGGTCTCATTTTACCTGACTGTTCACATTTCTCCTAATTTTGCGCTACTCACCACATTGATTATTGATAAGTAATAATATTACCTACGTCGATAATATTGGTCGCTGAATAATTGTTATTTGTTCCAGGAGACAAAATCGTACCGATGGAAACACAGGATGATCTGAGTTCTGGGATAGAAGTGGAATTCCAAGAAGTGGACAACACAGATTCGGATGAGGTCGAAGGAGAAGAAATAGACCGCATTCAGGGAAAAAGTAGGAAACGAAGATGGACTGAAGTTTTTTTTGTGGCCGACTACAAAAAACGAGGAGCCAGGGCACCGGCAGAGGAGCAATGCCTGTTGGAGTGTGCGGATGACAGCGCGTCTGGTTCGGAGTTGGATGGAGGTGACGGAGTTGCCAAGTCGTTGCAGCTGTCAGAAGAGAGTGACAGTGAAGGGCCTGTCAGTGCGGACAGTCACGTGGACGACTTCCTGCGGACGACGGCTGCGATCTGCGGCTTCTCACATTCCCAAACCGTCCAGTTGCTGCGGGTTCGAGGCAAACATAGGAGAGCGTTGTCCGCGTTGCGAGACGCTCTAGCGAACAATTTGAACGAAATCGTCAACTTGATGGGTTTGGACTTTGTCAGAGACTGTCTTACCTTCAGGCGTACTCTTCCCCTCGGCCTCGAGGAACCTTCCGGTAGCTGCCCGAACTCTTTCGCCGCTCGTTTGTCGTTGTTGTCAGCCCAATGCTTCACGGCCTATTCCAAAGTCATCGCGTTGCCGACTTTGAGCGAAGTCTACAACAGGATGCGACGAGTCGACGGGAGCCCAGGATTCAACTCATTCGCTTGGACGAAACTGGATGAGCAAGCTCATCGTTCTGACTCCTTCATCGTCAGCCTGAACGTGTTGGAGGTCCCTTTGAAGAGACAAATCGACTACGACGGAAGTGATCTGTTCGGTTACGTCGACCTCGGTTTCGGCGTTGCCAACAACCTGGCCGAAGCCTCCACGGCCATTGTGTTCTTTGCTAACTCAGTGACTCATCACTTTCAAGTCCCTCTGGGCTACTGTTTGGTCGACAGCCTCTCACCGCGGCTCAGAGCCAACTTGATTCGACAGTATCTCATCATGTTGAAAACCGTGTTCAACAAATTCGACAGAAGCCGGTGTTTGTCTGTTGTTTGTGAAAACCTTTCAACCACTTATGAGACTTTCCGCGAATTGGGAGTGGAGATTGACAATTTGCGAAAAGGGCATTTTGACCATCCGACAAACAAGGAGAGAGTATTCTGCTTTGTTGACAACAACTCAGCTTTGCGATCGATGAAAAATTTAATTTTGTCGAGCGGGCATCTCATGTCGAACAACTCACCCTTTGTTGTTAACTCGTCAAACTTGAATATTTTCGATAATCTCGATATTGAGCAGCCGTCAACTTTGCCGTCTCAGCACGTCACGGTCGGCCAAGACGTCGCTCAATTTAAGAAGGAGTCGGCAACCATTTTAGCGATTTTACGCCATAAAAGAAATAAAAGTAAAAAATATCAATATAACGATGGAGAGTTGAAATACGAAGAAAGGGTTGAGTTATTGACAGTTATGGAATCCATTTTTAAGTTATTTAATTCACAAAATGTATTCTGCAAGGAATCACCTGCTGTGAATCCCAAAAATGTCAAATCCACGCTGAGGCGTATTCGGAGTTATGGTATTTACTTGGAGACGTTGAGAGACGAGGAGGGAGTCGAGTTGGTTCGTGGTGGTAAAAGGCTCTTAATTCAGGGATTGGTGATGAATTTGATGAGTCTGGCTGGTTACTTACTTCATGTGTTCTCACGAGGAAAGACCAAACAGCCGAAGACGGTCAAATGTAGAAGTTTGACTCTTGGAAGTGACAGAGCGGCGTTGGAGTCCGTGACGACAGCGTTGGAACTGCGATTGGAATCGATGGTCAAGTGGACGGGGCCTCGTTGGCTATTTGGCTGGAAGAGGAGCTTCAACTTCTCCACTTGGCCATCTTTGGCTCACCTCGCCCGCAGCCCGCCTTTCGGGTGGTTGGAGCGCTACGACGCTTTCGTCACGCGCAGAGCGCTGTTGAAGTGGGCGGAGGACACCGGATGTCCGGAATGCGCCGCCATCGCCGTTCGGGAAATGTGCCGCGGTGAGGTCGAAACCGGTTTCGTTCGCTCCGTCCGTCGCCTGTTCCGTAGCGCCGAAACCGCCCTCCGCCTCGTCCGAGTACAACCCCACGTGGAATACCCTCGTTTCGTAGTCGCTGTCCTCGACGAAATCGCTTTCGACGGGTTTCTCCCGCACGATCATCTTTTCAATTCCGTCGAATTCGGAGCGATTACGCACTTCGCTACGATGATTCACGAATTGCTACGAATTTATTTCAACTTGAGAGCAGAACCAGCGCCCAATTCGAGACAAGTGGTGATTGGAAATGAGAATCCTCACAACGTCATTCAATCCTTGCTTCGCTCCTCGTGGATATAGAAATCACCAAAAATTCCGCCTTCCTCAGCTGAGTCCGTCACTTTCCTTCGCTCTGACAATTCACGGCTACGCGGCTCGTCAAAATTCTGCAGAGCAAGCTGTCGCATAGGAATTACAGGTAATAATATACATAACCAAATAAAATCACAATGCACTCGATACATGCGATGGGAACTGTGGCTGCCCCTTCATTAGACAGGTATATAAAAAAAAATATTTAGGGGTGATTGTAGACGAAACATTAGGCTGGGAATCCCACATTAAGGCCTTAATTACCAAACTGAGGAGACTCAGTTAAATCCAGTTAATTAAAAGAAAAAAAGTAAAATTGGCTGGTAACAATTACCAAGATAAATTTATTCAATTAAATAACAAAAAGTACAGCAAAAATGATGGAGTTTTCTAACCTGACGGCGGTGGGTCAACCTCTCTGAAACGCCAAATCAGTTTGATATTTTGTGTTTCAAAATGAATAAATTCATGAAAAATCGGAATATCCGACTCAGTGATTCCTTTCGGGCATTCCTCGCATCGTTTCATAAGCTTAATCCAACCTTTTTGGATCTTAGAGTTTGACGCGGGTATGATTTTCCTCAAACATTGAACGCTGTCTAAATTGAGATGGGCGATCGCTGCAAACCGTCCGTCCATCTTAGTAGTATTCATCGTAGAAATAAGTTGAACTTTTTTTTTTAGTCGGTTATTCCTAGAATAATTAAAAAAAAAAAAAAATGTCTGGGCGTTTCCAAGTGTCCAGATCAATAAAGTCCAATGTCCGTTCGCCGTCCACGCCGACTCAGGTAGTAGAAAATTTTCTAAAAATCTGAAATTTTGGTCAGGGGTCCGTTCATGGCTGTAATTGGTCCTCGAAACTTTTCGACCCGATCAGACCAAAATCGAGCAGGGTAGGGGTCAAAATGTGTATTTTGAAAAATGGATTTTCGAGATTTTTGGCAATCTAGGCGTGTGGGGTATCATTTTTCACTAAATTTTGGACACTGAATCCAATGAAATGGGTCCCAAAACGATTGGCGCCCTCTGGAAGTAGTTATAGGTCAAAATGGGTACCTATCTACCTATTTTGAATGTGGGTTTTTGTGATTTCTGGTACCTAGGCGTGTGGGGTATCTTTTTCCACTAAATTTTAGACGCTGAATCGATTCGAATAAGTCTCCATGTTGCTGGTCTTTTGTTCTAGCGCCCAGCCAGACTGAGACGTCCAGCAAAAGTGAGAAGAGGTTTCATTCGATTGGTGGAATCTTCATGTTTTTTTCTCTGGGACATCAAATATATGGTACAGCTAGGAATATATCCCACTGCCATCGTGGAGAGGTTCATGTTTGACTCAAAAAATTGCACAACTTACCTTCAGTGTAGTTACAAACGTGACAACAGTGTATCAACATTTCCTGAATTTGAAATTATAATTTATCTGATGTACAAAATGAATTTTAATTGCATCTTGAGCAAAGATGCGTCTTGCCCTGAACTATAGGACGAACAATTCTGATTGTTAGGACAGAAATAAACGGATAATACAAGAAATTCGTTTAATATTGATTTAGTAATTACAATAAATACAACCCCATTCCAAATTAAACGATAATGTTCTCTTTCATCCGAAACATTTGCAAGAACAGGTAGGTACACGATTAGGTTGGCCACATTTGGAAACGAAATAGGGAGAGCGACAAGGATTATTACAATACGGAAACTTAAAAAACAAGAAATAAAATAAAATAAAACGCCGTTCCATTTCCCACGATTATTTCTCGATAAAAAATTATTCGCATAAATTCTCACAAGGGGAAAACAATGGTGTAAACCTTTGAAGCACAGCCAAGTTCCTATACCCAGATGCAAATTTCACACAGCTAAATTCCATTAGATTCGGATAGAATATTTTTGTATGTACGAGTTATATAACATTACACCATAACAGATACAGCATGTCATTCTACGAGTATATACAATGAACGAACGTAAACATACAAATGTACAAACGTATTCAGTCTAATCAGATAAGGCTTTGTGAGTGATATTTTCACATCATGAACTGTAAAAAATGAACGTGATGAGATTGTGGCGCCTCTTTCTTTCGAAATTGTGTCGATATGTACCGTTAAATTGATTGAAGTATGAGAATGAATTTTTTCTGGACCTATTTTTGGTGGATGAATGGTCAGACAGTAGATTTCTTGCAATGACAATAGTGTCAGACACCAGACAAGCCATGCAAATGAGCAAAATGAACCCTTTTCCTCTACTGTTCTGAGAAGCCTAATAAAAGCTGAACTTATTTTTGGTGGAAGAATGGTCAGACGGTAGATTTCTTGGAATGAGGGTGGCAATACCTTGGAACTTGCCTTTTTAAAAAGTGTCATGGCGACACTAGTGTCAGACACCAGACAAGCCATGCAAATGAGCAAAACGAACCCTTTTCCTCTACTGTTCTGAGAAGCCTAATAAAAGCTGAACTTATTTTTGGTGGAAGAATGGTCAGCCAGTAAATTTCTTGGAATGAGGGTGGCAATACCTTGGAACTTGCCTTTTTAAAAAGTGTCATGGCGACACTAGTGTCAGACACCAGACAAGCCATGCAAATGAGCAAAACGAGCCATTTTCTTCTACTGTTCTGAGAAGCCTAATAAAAGCTGAACTTATTTTTGGTGGAAGAATGGTCAGACGGTAGATTTCTTGGAATGAGGGTGGCAATACCTTGGAACTTGCCTTTTTAAAAAGTGTCATGGCGACACTAGTGTCAGACACCAGACAAGCCATGCAAATGAGCAAAACGAACCCTTTTCCTCTACTGTTCTGAGAAGCCTAATAAAAGCTGAACTTATTTTTGGTGGAAGAATGGTCAGCCAGTAAATTTCTTGGAATGAGGGTGGCAATACCTTGGAACTTGCCTTTTTAAAAAGTGTCATGGCGCCACTAGTGTCAGACACCAGACAAGCCATGCAAATGAGCAAAACGAACCCTTTTCCTCTACTGTTCTGAGAAGCCTAATAAAAGCTGAACTTATTTTTGGTGGAAGAATGGTCAGCCAGTAAATTTCTTGGAATGAGGGTGGCAATACCTTGGAACTTGCCTTTTTAAAAAGTGTCATGGCGCCACTAGTGTCAGACACCAGACAAGCCATGCAAATGAGCAAAACGAACCCTTTTCCTCTACTGTTCTGAGAAGCCTAATAAAAGCTGAACTTATTTTTGGTGGAAGAATGGTCAGCCAGTAAATTTCTTGGAATGACAATAATGTCAGACACCAGACAAGCCATGCAAATGAGCAAAACGTACCCTTTTCCTCTACTGTTCTGAGAAGCCTAATAAAAGCTGAACTTATTTTTGGTGGAAGAATGGTCAGACGGTAGATTTCTTGGAATGAGGGTGGCAATACCTTGGAACTTGCCTTTTTAAAAAGTGTCATGGCGACACTAGTGTCAGACACCAGACAAGCCATGCAAATGAGCAAAACGAACCCTTTTCCTCTACTGTTCTGAGAAGCCTAATAAAAGCTGAACTTATTTTTGGTGGAAGAATGGTCAGACGGTAGATTTCATGGAATGAGGGTGGCAATACCTTGGAACTTGCCTTTTTAAAAAGTGTCATGGCGCCACTAGTGTCAGACACCAGACAAGCCATGTAAAACGAGCCATCATCTTCTACTGTGCTGTGAAGCCCAGTAAAAGCTGAAAGTTTTCTGATATTGTAAGTCTTTTGGCTACTTGTTACAGTAACAGTACACGAAGTGTTGGACTGCTTTAAGCAATAGAGAACATTGTCCAATAAGTTAGGTAACACCCGTGGCTGCTAGCGTGGTGTTGACTTTTCATGGTACATTAAAAACTCTGGATCATTTGGTGCGCCAGAATATGTACATCAAAATCTCCAAAGCAGATGTGAGAATTGAAGCTCCCAGCTCCTGACTGGTAGCAGAACGAAGCATGCTCAGAGTTATGGGTATGCTGAGCAAACATCCTCTCCACAGGCCCCAGGGCTTGCCACTTACGAGCGTTCCAACGAGCGAAATGGCGAGGAAGCGCCATCTGTGATCTGGGTGGAGTGACAATGCTTGATGGAATCTGGCCAAAGCCGACAGGCCACGCCAAATCTTTGTCACTCCAACTCGTGAATGGGGAATCCCGATGGCCTGCTGGGGCGTTGAAACGACCGTGAATGTGGAAACTTTTGGGTTTTTCCACAGACAGTCAACTTGGAAGGAGCTTGTTGATTTGTTTACCCATCCCGTTCTTGTAGGATGTTCCTTGTTTGCAATGAATGATGAAGAGGAATGTGGCATTGGAGATGCTCCTCGAGCTTTTCAAAACTATAGACAAATTCTATACTATACTATATACCAGTGGTCTTCAACCTTTCATTATGTAAGGGCCAAATTATTTTCATGGAGGACTTGGAGGGCTGCATTGATTAATCGACAGTGATGGAAAATGTGTGAAGTCGCCCTGTAGTTCTTGATTCTTCCACAAGTTTCCTCTCAAACGCCTCAACTTGATTGAAGAGGTTGCGTATCATAGCATTTTTCCCTCCTAGCCTAATATTCAAGTCATTGAGTTGCATTGATATATCCGTTAGGTACCCACAATTAGCCATCCACCTGGGATCATTGAACTAGTGGACTGTCTTTCCTTTACTCTCCATGAACATGCAGATTTCTTCTATCAAATCCAAAACCCTTTTTTAAAACCTTTCCTCGACTGAGCCAGAGAAACTCTGTGTAATAAATGACATCACCATATTCTGCATTACTTTCCCCAAGGAATGTTTGGAATTCTCTGTGGTTGAGTCCTTGTGATTTGTTTGGAAACAAAATCTGCACCAACTACAGCAAGGATGGAATGGAGTGCTGGTGAATGGTCCCAATCTATATGGTTTTGTATCACTCCAGCTTTGAGTGAGATTGCACTATGCCACGCCATTTGGAACGCTCATCAACCAAAAATGTCCACGTCCACGCAAATAGCCAGTATCAGTAGCTGGTCAGCAATGGAAAGGATACTTAGGGGTCGCAACCTGGTGGAGAAGAAGCGAAACAAAAAGCGGGGAAATTTTTCTGTTTGTACGATTTTTCTCCCCAAACGCCAACACTGAATCAACTCGCAAAAATTGATAAGCACCGCCCAGCGCACACAAGCAACAAACGGCAAACCAGTGTTGCCAACGCAACAACAACAGTTTCCTCTTTCTTTCCAAGCTCTTTAACGTGCCTCTTTGCCACCAGGCAGCGACTCCTTCGTATTCTTTTCATTATTGACAAGCTATAGGATTTGCTACACGATATGACGATTATATTTCGGTATCTCGGAGAGTGGTCATCACTGGCAGCAGAACCCTTTGGGGTCGCTAGGTACAACGTTTCAAAGAGGGGGGCGACCTTAAGGTCGCTTAATTTGAAAAAACGCGGGATCAGAGCTGTGGTTGGCAATCCTGCCTGCTCCCAGCTCCCTGATCCCATGGGCCGTGTCCGCCATTAACCTTTTTGTTGTCGCTACCGTACGTACCGCTACGTTTGCTCCTTTTTCACCGATTTTCATCGTTTTTCCTTCATTCTTTTTTGTTTTCATCGTGTTTTCTTTAAAACAAGGTTTCCGCGAAATTTTTTTTTTACGATCGTTCGCGCGTTATCCCTTGTTTTTCTCGCGGGTAGAACTTCCCGTGCGCCTTCGAGGTTATGGAGACGCCGCCGCAAACTGTCTCTGGCACCTCGCCCTTGTCGCTCCCGTTCTCCCCGATGGGGCAGCCGGCACCACCCTCACGTCGGTGGGTGTTTTCAGGTTCTCGAACGCCCGGAAGAGGATGTTGCTGAGGGACTTCAAGCTTCGTAGCCGATCAGGCTTAAAAACACAATATCGGGGTAACCCTCTTATTTGATGACAAATCGGGGGCTTGGGGCCAGGAGGCTTCCCTCCGCAAACCCAAGCCTCGAGATGGGGCATCGGCCGGCTCCTTGCAGTCAACAAATCCGGCCTCAGGGCCGGTGGCCAGCTCCCCCGGCTCATCCAGTGACCACGGAAACGCCCGTCGGCCTGGCATCGGTCCCCGCCTGGCCGCCTCTCAGGGGCAGTCCTCGTCATCCCGGAAACGGGTGGAGTTTCGCCGTCGGGGAGGGCAGACGAAGTCAGCGCGCCGTTAAATCAGGTAAGGGACAATTTTTTCCAGGTAACTTAGCCCTCCTTCTCGTCAACCAGCTCGGCCCTTTCTCTATCTCCGCCTCCATTGGACCTGCGAGGGCGCGAGCCGTTGGTAACCGACGGCTCGGTCTTCCCGACTCATGAGGTTTCGGTTACCGAAGTTCTCCCCAGGGGCGGCTCGCCCGCGGCCGACGTTCTGCCGGGAATCCGGCGGCTCCTCGTCCGCAACCAGCCGATGCTGAGCTCCCGCCCGGATGTCTCCCCGGCCGTGGTGACTGAACTCGCGAGAATCCAGCGTGAGGGTTGGTCCGCCTCCGGCTTCTCGGCGGTCCGGGAGCGATACCCGGCCCTCCCGCACTTCCCGGAATTTACATCCCCTCGGCGGTACGAGAAAAAGATCGGGCGGTCACCGGCCAGCAGGAGTTGTTCCTTGCCGCCTCGCTGGCTTTGGCAGAGGCGTGCACCCTCCTAGGGGACACCTCGTTCGACCTCTCTCCGAGGGAGCACCGGGACAGGCTCGCCGACTTGGTATACGACGCCGTTTTGCCGATGCCTGGACCGCTCTCCTGCCTCCGGGGAGCCCACTTTTACAATGGGTTCGCGGTTACCGCCTCCCTTTTTCCGGTGCTCCCCCGCCGCTGTCCGTGCCTCCCTTAGTTTCCCACTCGCCCCCCGTTTCGGGGGGCTCCCCTCTGGCCACCCAGGTCACCGAACTCCGGTCTTTGGGGGTTATAACATATTTCCCGTCGTCCGAGCCGTGCTTCCACTCGCCGGTATTTACGGTGCCCAAGCCCGACGGCGAGGCCCGCTCTATTTTAAATCTGAAAGGCCTCAATCGTTTTCTCCGGCCTCCCCATTTTAAGCTGGAGGACCACCGGGTGCTTCTGCACCTTTTAGATCATAGATTTAGCATCATAGATTTTTCCAAGGCTTTTTATTTGGTCCCCGTTTATCCGGCCGATCGACGGTTCTTAGTTTTCCGTTTTAGCGGTCGTTTATATTCAATGACATGCCTGCCGATGGGTCTTTCTACGGCCCCCTACGTATTTCATAAGTTAATGAGGTCCGTCGTGGCGCACTTGCGCGCTCAAGGGATTTCTATTGTTAATTACCTTGACGATTCTGTGCTGTTAGCGCGCTCCTCTTTAGCTTGTTCACGTGATGGAGACGTGGCTCTAAAGCTCTTCCGGAGCCTCGGGCTGATCGTCAACGTCGATAAAAGTCGGCTAGTGCCCTCCACCGATTTTACCTTTTTAGGGTTCTCTTTCTCCTCCGGCCCGATGACCATTGGCCTTCCCGCCCCCAAGCGGGCGAGTGTTTCAGCGCTCGCCTCCAAGTGGGTGCAGAGGCGGAGGGGCTCTATCCGCGCGCTCTCAGTCCTCATCGGCAAGTTGGTCGCCGATACGGCCACACCCATCTTTGTCTACTCGAGCGGGAGCTTTTGTCCCTCCAGCTTTTTCCCGATGACTACGAGGCTAATCTCGTGCTTTCGAGTGACGCGGTCGTGGACCTCGAGTGGTGGGTTTCTGCCCTCCGAGGTCCCCCGGTCCCTATTCTCTCCGATACTTATGATCACAAAATTTTTTCCGACGCCTCCCTGACGGGAAGGGGCGGTTACTCCCACCCCCACACGGCCCACGGGTGGTGGTCTGGCTCGGAAAAAACGGACCACATTAAAATCTTAGAGCTGAAGGCGGCTTTTCATGCGCTACAGGCCTTTGCCAGTGCTTGGAGCTCGTCTTCTATCTTGCTCCGTCTGGACAACACCACAGCCATCGTCGTTGTCAACAAGGGGGGGAGTGTCCAATCCCCCCGTTTTCAAGCGATTGCCAGACTAATATGGGATTTTTGCGAGCAACGCAACCTCTTTCTGTTTGCCTCCTATGTCCACACGGCGGATAATTACGTTGCCGACCGTGAATCCCGTCGTCCCCTTGACACTGAAGAGTGGGGTTCAAATCCAAAATTTTTTCGTACCGCTGTGCAGCGGTTTGGAACCCCTGATATTGACCTCTTTGCCTCCTTAATGCTTGTGGAGGATGTTGATGTTTCTGCGGCTTGCCTTGTCAACAGTATTAGGGAATGCATTGAAAGTGTCACAAAGGAAGTCCGTGTTGGAGCTGGGCAGGGGAAACTAACTCCTTGGGTAACTCAAGGGTTGGTGACCTCAATGAAAAAACGTGACAAACTACAAAAAAAACTGAGGCGTCAACCTTTCAATACGCGTCTTAGAGTTCACTTTCTCAAATTTAGAAACTTGCTTAGGGCTCTAATACGTTCGGCTAAACGAGCTTATTACGAGAAACAACTCAATGAGGCGGCTGGTGATAAGAGGAAGGAGTGGGGCGTGCTAGACGAAATCTTAAACCGCAATAAGAGGGAGAAAGAAGGGTGCCCATATGTGTCGGAGATTATGAGGAGGGACAATTTGATAATTAATGATGCTAGATATGAAACGTGCAACACATTAAATGAATACTTCACATCCATTGGTAGTTGCCTTGCTAATGAAATTATTAATAATCCTGCTTTGCGTACTAACCTGCCACCAATACACACGCCTACCACGTTCGTAATACCCCTGATGACCGAGGAATCTTTTTTTAAGGTTGTTAAGCAAATAAGGGGAAATTCCGCTCCGGGACCCGACGGTATCCCAGCCAAAACAATCAAAAAATATGCTCACCTATTAGCCACCCCTATTGTTCACCACTACAGGCCAATTTCGATGCTAAATATCCTGGGGAAAGTGTTGGAGAGATGGGTGAAAACCTGCTTGGTCCAGTATCTCGAGTCAAATCGGATACTGAGTACCGCCCAATATGGGTTCAGGGAGTGTCGCAGTGTTGACGATGCCCTGTTCCACATTACACAAAACCTTTACAGGAGCAGGGATGCCAGGTTAAAGTCGGCAATCGTTTTCCTAGACTTGAAGAAGGCATTCGATTCAATAAATAGGACTCTTCTATTGAGGCGCCTGGAAGAAGTGGGTATATTGGACGGTTGCTTGGAGTGGTTCACAAGCTATTTATCTGGCCGAACGCAGTTTGTTGCCGTTGGTGATACAACCAGTGAGGAAAGGCCCATAGAGTTTGGTGTAATTCAGGGTAGTACTCTAGGACCTGCACTGTTTTTAATTTATATAGATCGCCTCGCCTCTCTTTCCCCAGAGGGTGACATTGTCCTTTTTGCAGATGATGCAGCTGTGCTGGTGTCGGGTCCCACCTGGGAGGTGGTAATGTCGGAGATGCAGTTGCTGTTGGCGCGGGTTAATGGGTGGTTGCTTGGGAATTTTCTTTCGCTGAATTCTACCAAAACCAAGTATATGCTCATTGGCGGTGGTGACGTGCCGCCTCATGGAGACCTCAGGATCCATTCGTGCGCTCCTGGTGCACCATGTAGCTGTATACCGCTTGAAAAAGTAGATAAATTTAAGTACTTGGGAGTGTACATTGACTCGGCACTTGTATGGGACCAACATATCTCCTACTTATACACGAAGCTTCGAAAATTTATCTATTTATTTTACCATGTGAAGCCATATTTGTCAGGCGAGAGGGTGAAACTGTTATACCATTCATTGGTCCAGTCTCTGCTCCAGTATGGAATAGTGGTGTGGGGTGGGACATTTTTCAGCCACCTGAGAAAACTGGTTATTTGGCAAAAAGCAATTCTCAAGGTGATGCTGGGAAGGTCTAGGAGGTACCCCAGCCATTTGTTGTTCCAGGAGATAAAGGTTTTCACCATAAGGCAATTGTTCATCAAATGTTTGATTTTGTACTACCACCGGAATCCGTCTGTTGTAAATGCACCGTATACCCACACACATTCAACT
Source organism: Cyrtorhinus lividipennis (assembly GCA_019603395.1). Classification (NCBI taxonomy): domain Eukaryota; kingdom Metazoa; phylum Arthropoda; class Insecta; order Hemiptera; family Miridae; genus Cyrtorhinus; species Cyrtorhinus lividipennis. The sequence goes on along the minus strand of CM034005.1, from coordinate 22,745,967 downwards.
AGATTTCAACTTCTGCAGAACGTAGTAAATCCTAGAATTAATTTAACATTGACTAGTAGAAGTCCGCAATATTTACTACACATTGTCTATAACTCTTTGCCCCCTCATATGAAAGATCCTAGTCAAGTCACCCGCGCCACCTACAAGAAATTAATTTTTACATGGTTGATTAACCTCGGTCCGGAGAATACTGAAAATATGCTCATGAGTTTATATGTTTAGACTACGAGCTAGAAGATTATATATATATTTTTTTTGTTATTACTTTAATTTATTAATTTATTAATTTTCTCATTTTGTATTTTTTAATTTGTCGGAGAACAACTCAGGCCCGTCAATTCAGGCACTGCCTACAGACGGGCCTTATTATTCGGGTAATTTTTGGTTTGTAAGTGGTCTCTTGTTTTTTTTGTAGTGAATAAAATTTCTTTCTCTCTCTCTCTCTCTCTCCTCAGCGCTCCACCTCTGTGACGTCTTTTTCTCATGGTTCCCTGACGACGGGGCGGCGGGAGTGGATGCGTTTACCTTTGACAGGTCACAGTATTTTTTTTTTACGCTTTCCCTCCCTTTTCCCTCATTCCTAGGGTGCTCCACAAGATGAGGTCGGACGGGGCCACGGGCATTCTAGCGCTCCCACTTTGGCCGTCACAGCCGTGGTTTCCACTTAGCCTAAGCATGCGTATCTTTGATGTTATAACACTCGGGCCCGATGTTAATCTCCTTTTTTCACCTTTCAGCAGCCGTCCCCATCCGTCTGCCAACAGCCTCCGCTTGACTCTGGCGATTTACTCCGGCGATGTTTCGCGGCCAGGGGTTATCCGACGGAGGTCGTCCTCACACTCCTCGACTCCCTAGCGGAGAGTACCCGTCGCCAGTATCACTCGGCCCTTACGAAGTGGCTTTCGTTCACGGCTGACAGATCCTGGAACCCGACGGTCGTCACGCCGTTATCGCTCTTATCTTTTCTTCAGCATATTCTTGTTTCCCTCAATACTTACAGGTCGGCTGTTTCCCTTCAGTCACAGTCCGAGGTGGGGGCCCACCCGGACGTGCGCCGTTTTATGAAAGCGGCCTTCCGCCGCAAGCCGTCTTCGGCAAAATATCGGACCTCCTGGGATCCAGCAGTGGTCCTTACTTTCCTCTCGGCCGCCACGGACAGCCGGCGCTCGTTCTTAACCAAGAAGCTGGCCACGCTGTTGCTGTTAGCCTCCGGGCAGCGCCTCCAGACAATTGCTGCCGTTAAACGGCAGCATATCGTCTTCTCAGAGCGGGGGTGCACTATTTTCGTCCCGGCCTTCCTCAAAACTACTAGACGGTCGGCTCCTGCCCCGGCCATTGTTCTTCCCTTCCTTCCTCAGGATCCGGCCCTTTGCGTGCCCTCCTGCCTTCGGGCCTATTTGGCCTGCACGCAGGACACCCGTCACGACTCACTCCTCCTGACCACTACCCGTCCTTTTTCGCCGGCCTCAACGGCCACCATTAGTCGATGGGTGAAGTCTATTAAGGCCGGGGCGGGGGTCGACACGTCCATTTTTTCGGCTCACCTCCGTATCGGTGGCGGCGCTTGGAGGCGTTCCGTTGGATGCCATTTTCCAGGCGGCCGGTTGGTCACCTCGTTCACATATGTTTGCGCAAGTTTATAATCGGCCACTTTCGTTTCAGGAGGACTTCGCAGATGCGGTGGTTCGGCGGCACCTCATCGACTCGCCCTCCGGCCTCTGATTTGTTCAGTTTCATTTTTAACGTCAACTTTCCATTTCAACAGCAATTCCGTTTCAACTCTGATTTGTTCAGTTTCATTTTTAACGTCAACTTTCCATTTCAACTGCAATTCCGTTTCAACAAATTTTCAATTTCACTCCGATTTCCAAATTCGCTTCAATTTCAGTTTTCAGCGCATTGCGCATACACGTAATTCTGTCTTAATTCCGTCTTTGTACTTTCCGTAAGTCGGCGAATACGACCGCGGTTGCATCAGAAGCATTTTAATGTATTTCTTGCGCATACACGTAATTCTGTCTTAATTCCGTCCTTGTACTTTCCGTAAGTCGGCGGATATGACCGCTGTTGCGTCGGAAGTATTTATCATGTGTTCCTTGCGCATACACGTAATTCTGTCTTAATTCTGTCTTTGTACTTTCCGTCAGTCAGCGGGTACGACCGCTTTGGCATCAAAACCATTCACTATATATGTTTCTTCCACATCAAGTATATTTTATTTTAAGTATATTTTATATTTTATAAGTATATTATTTCGGGCTCCGCCCGCCCCCTTTTTTTTCCCTCGGTGGACTCAGTCTTTCAACAGCTGCCAGTGATGACCACTCTCCGAGATACCAAAATATAATTACACGATCAGCCCACCTGCTGGGCAGGCTGATCTAGATTATATTAGGTATTAGAGGAGAGTGGTCACTCACGTCCCACCCAACGGCCCCACCCGGGACGTCCACCGATCTCTCAAGTAATGGCGGACACGGCCCACGTGAGCTGGGAGCAGGCAGGAGTACCAACCACAGCTCTGATCCCGCATTTTTTCAAATTAAGCGACCTTAAGATCGCCCCCCTCTTTGAAACGTTGTACCTAGCGACCCCAAAGGGTTCTGCTGCCAGTGATGACCACTCTCCTCTAATACCTAATATAATCTAGATCAGCCTGCCCAGCAGGTGGGCTGATCGTGTAATTTTAATGAAAAAATTGAGTTGGGTATGTCGGTCGACGGTAAATGCGATGCCGATTTCATTAAAAATATTATTTTCGCTCCAAGTGTAAATGGAGAGGGGGAAATGGACAAAATACTCAGTTTTAATGGAAAAATTGAGTTGGGTATGTCAGTCGATGGTAAATGCGGTGCCGATTTCATTAAAAATATTATTTTCGCTCCAAGTGTAGTTGGAGAGGGGGAAATGTGTAACGGGGCGGCAGATTTCAAGCGCCCCGCCAAGAAACCTCGGCGGCGGGGGACGGAACGACCCCTCTCCCCTCCAAACGCCTAACTCCAGCTGGGCGGAAGGCGTGCCCTCTTTGGATTGGGTAGGCGATGGGCGGCGCAAGACACCCAGGGAGGAGTAGTAGAAGGGGAAGGCGACGTGACGAGCGGACTGAGAGAACTAACATCAAGCAGTCGTATCCGACTCACGAGAAGGAAGGTTGAAATCTCTGTTCGCGGAACGGAGTGAAGTGAACCGGACACAGAGAGTAAAGTGAACCGGGACATCGAAGTGAACCGGAACATCGAAGCGAAGTGAACCGGGACATCGAAGCGAAGTGAACCGGAACATCGAAGTGAACCGGGACATCGAAGTGAACCGGGACTCGCAGTGAACCGGAACATCGAAGCGAAGTGAACCGGGACATCGAAGCGAAGTGAACCGGAACATCGAAGTGAAGTGAAAGTGACCTGAAGGAACGATTGCATCGTGGTCTCAGGGTGAGAACTCGGGAATTGGGAGATCAGCCAATTCCTATCCCGTAACAGTGGACCCCTATTACGAAACTGAAAATCCCCCGTCGGACCCGAGTGTTGATCCGTTCGCGCCCGACCGACGGCCAATAGTCTGGGATCTCCACGCACGCCAGTCGTCGACGCCTCCGTCGGAAAGAGCCTCGCCTCCTCCGACCTGGACGGCGTTCCCTGACCGAAGCCGCAGAGCAGCGAAGAACACATCACCCTGTTGTCTCCATCCGAAGGAGTTGGTGCACGTAAGTGGCGAAATAATTTGTCTCATACCCTAGCAACGCGAAAGTCGACTCCTTAAATCTGGCCCAAGCCCTGACGTGTAGTCACCAGAAAGCTGATCAGAGAATTGTAACTTGTAACCGTAGTATTTAGTATTTTGTCTGTTGTAGAAAAGCAAGGGAATTAGGGGAGGACATTAGTGAATCATTTGTATTTTTTCGTTATTCCAAATCAAACACTCCTGAGCCTTCAGCTACCTCGTAAATTCATTGGCCTTCAGCCCTTCACTTACCTACTCACTAATTAGATTAAGTCGTAGTCAGTATCCTTCTCGGCCGAGACATTCATTTCATATTTCTGACAATTGCGTTATTATAAACCAATATTGAACTCTTGCCTTTCACTCACGAAACCCATTCCTCAAGAGCTTAGTCAATTCAGGTTGACTTGGAGTCTATGACCGACCGTCTCCGACATTCGAACGGTAAGTGAAAGTCTTTAGTCTCCCACTAATTTATTCGCCTAGGTCTATTTCTGGATCCCTAGCCCGTTAGGTGAAACGGCGGGTTACATCTTTTGGTGGCAAGCGGTGGGATATTTCAGAAATCTCGATTTCTGTCGTACCCACAAACAAGTGATCTTGACCAGGCGAATTGGTGAGAAAAAGCTCTAGGAATTGGGTCGCGTTTTATAATCTTGAAATTTAAATTGTGCTAGTTGTAGATTCTGAAATTTAAAATTGTAAGAAACAAACAAATCGGCCCGAGTGTGAGGAAGCGAGTGAGGAGTCAATTAACTTCAAATCCGTATCATTTTCTTTCTTTCCATAAATCAAAATAAATACTGGCTCATTTGTCTAGTAGCATCACTCTGCTGTAGCCCCTGTTCCGACTGTCCCGGGTCTGTGCGGACTGGTCCGAGGCCCTCTGTTCCGAGACGTTCCGGTCTGTGCGGGACTGTTCCGAGGCCCTTGTTCCGAGACTGTCCGGGTTGTGCCGGGACTGTTCCGAGGCCCTCTGTTCCGAGACTGTCCCGGTCTGTGCCGGGACTGTTGAGGCCCTCTGTTCCGAGACTGTCCCGGGTCTGTGCCGGGACGTTCCGAGGCCTCTGTTCGAGACTGTCCCGGGTCTGTGCCGGGACTGTTCGAGGCCCTCTGTTCCGAGGACTGTCCGGGTCTGTGCGGGACTGTTCCGAGGCCCTCTGTTCCGAGACTGTCGGGTTGTCCGGGACTGTTCCGAGGCCCCTTGTTCCGGGACGTTCCGGAGCCTCTCGTGTTCGGGACTGTTCCGAGAGCCTTCAGCTCCAATTGACATCCCGATTCCAGACCGTCATAGTTCTTACCAACTGGGAAGTCCTTTCCGATTCGTGGGGAAATTATCGGTCCTTGGTGCGCAAGAAAGTGATCTATCGGTTCTGTAATTCTTTTCATTTAGTCTTTTGTGCAACAAGTGAGTTCGCGACCATGCAACGAAACAGCAGCCCATCAGTCAGGGCGAAGCCATGATGAACGCCGTGACGGAAGCGATGAACAAACTGGGCGCTTCTTCCGCGAGCCTGCGACCTCCGGATTCCGCGGTCGTTGTTCATGGAAGTCGACACATGGAACCCTGATGAGCCGGATGCTATCGCGGCATCCGTGTTCTTCCAGGAAGTGGAGCAAGCAACCCAAGAGCTTGACGAACACAAGAGACTGCGATTCCTTCGCACCCGCTAAAAGGTGGAGCCAAGCGATTCCTCCAGGATGGTCTTGGCGAAACCCCATACACGACCGTGAAGAAGGCCATACTGGCATGGTATGGCGAGGAAAGTCCCGAGAAGGCGACCTATCGACTCTGGACAGCCAGAGAGACCCCGACGAGTCCATCCGACGGTTTGCAGAACGATTCTGGCCAGGCACGATCGGCTGTCCGAACTGACCCAACCTGAACGAGGCCAACGTCGGGAATGGACAAGACAAAGGCACTCAGCGCTTTGTCCGCGGGCAACCGAAAGAACTCCATCTCTACTTGCAGGGTAACCTCCGGAACCTTGGAGGATGGCAGTGGAGCGGGCTGAGGGATGGGAGGACGTATGAGAGCAAAGCAGGACTACGATGCTCGATGGGACATAGCCGCTGTCAGGGATCAAGACCTTCGGAGCCCAAGAAATGCTACTCTTGCGGAGAAACCAGGGCATTTTGCAGCAAACTGCCTGCAAAAACCCAGAAGCCCGCTCCGCTACCCAAACAAACGGCCACGTTCGGCGATCACCAGTTGATACCGGTGCCGACGAAGTTACCACCGACCGTCCCAGTGCTGCCCTGATGTACTGTGGTGATAGTCCCACTTTCCAGTGAGTGCCCCCACGGACTCTACGCGGGCCTTGTTCTGCAATTCTGTGGATCCCGTGGCCATCTGGAGGGCGATTGCCTGAAGAAGAAGAAGACCCTGCCCATCTCGAAATCCGCGAATGCACCAGGTCCGAAACATCAGTACGACCATGAAACCCAAGCCAGTCTCACAACAACATAACGAGGACGAACCAATCGTCGACGTCCGCGGAGACGAGCTGGTGTCCTACCAGACCGCGGTGAACGGTGTCATGATGCCCATGATACTGATCACCGCGGCTTGGGGAAGGGTCCGGCGAATGGTGTGGATACTGGTGCTGCAGGTCTGTCCTATCAAGGATGGCTGGCATTGACATCCGCCCAACAGCAAGGAGCTATGGGGGAGCCGGACAACCACTGCCCGTGATGGGGATCCAGGATGTACGTATCCACCACGGTCCGGTGTACGATCACGCACGCGTTCTGTGTCTTCCAACGACACGAATGACGAAGTGGAGATA